>CAMRHE010000012.1:7250000-8450000 GCA_947044405.1 Leptodactylus fallax | reverse complement strand
AACCTGAGTCTGTGTGTAAATCTGTTATCTAAAAGGTACTAGAATGTAGAGAACTTCCAAACATCGCTCTAAATTTAATAAATAAATTGTGTTTTTGTTATTTTAAAATTGTATGGAAATCATAATTTATGCAACTTCAGAGCTGTAGCTCACAGGCAATAATTCATTCCGCAGACGGTCAGCAGCACACCTGCATGAACAGACCATAGTATGGGAGAACTTAGACCGTATAGGAATTTGACACAGGGTGTTCCTTGTTGTTTATTGTCCAAATATGAATCTTTTATTTTCTGTGACTTGTTTAAATCACAGTACAGTGTACATGCTGAATAGATTCTTCTATGCTAAATCATATGGGGGGGTGTGATTTTTGGAAGACCTAGAAGCAGGGGCATAACTAAAGATTCATGGGCCCCTCTACACATCTTTTTCTCATGACATCTGTGTCCCATCTGTAAATTTTAGCAGCATTTAGTTTTCCCCTTTCTTCTCTGTCTGGGCACCCACCACCATGATACCTTGTTAACACAGGATTCCCATCATTCCCATTCCAGGCCAGTACCCTCCACATAGTAATAATCCCCCTTTTTGTGCCAAAGCCTCCTCCATAGAATCTCTCATTGATTATATATGTAGCTGGCCAACTGCCATTTTTGCCATGAAAGAATTAACTCTCTCCATTCTGACAAATAGAGGCTGTGTATCATAATTCTCACTCCAGTGCACCAGAAGGCAGGGGTAATAAATTTATGATGCACACAGTGCCAGCCATCAAAAGGAATTCAAAAGGAGATCAAAGATGTTCATCCAACCCTAGTGTGTTCATTAGGACTTGTGGGCCCCCCTGACTTCTGGACCCCATCACAGCTGTAACCATTGAGACCCCTATAATATGCCAGTGCCTAGAAAAGCTGTATTTGCAGGTAGCTATTGGATCTGATTTTAATGTAACCCACATAAAACTGTTAAATACGGTAGCAGGCCTTTTATCCCTAATCTTAACTGGGCACTGATGTTTTCATCCCAGGAAAAAACGTCATTGTTTAAATAAGACATCAAATTAATCAAAGAACTGGACATTCATCTGATGGTGAAATTGGATTACATACACTAAAGCTGGCAATATACATTAAGCGGCTTGTGTGTACATGATAAATGTCACTATATCTGACCATTTACCTGGCTTGTTTTCTGCATGTCGTAAAGGGAGTCTACCACTTCCACTAAGCATATTCATCCATAACCGCCATGATACAGAGCACATTACAGTGATAAATATCATATCTTTGTTATGTATGTCACGTTTGTAGATTATGCAATTGAGGCAATTAGTGCACTGAGGGGGGGGGGGTAACCTTCAGCTCCCTTGCACACTGATGATGCTGCACAGATACCTAAGATCTCCTGCCTACACCAGTTGATGCTCCCACTGCTATGACATCAGCTATCCTACTAGAGCAGCTAGAACAGTGCCCCAGGGAGCTGAAAGTCCACCTCCAGTGCACCAACTGCCTCATTTGCATAATACTTCAAAGTTGCATTTCTCCAAATCTGCAAAAGTGACAAAGAGGTATGTTGTTTATCACTGTTGTTTATGCTTGGAGAAGGTGATAGACTGCCTTTAACAGTTTTTACACTCTGCAGGTTGTGTCTCACATTCTCATTTTTCCTTAAGCAAGTTGGTCAAACTAGTTGCTTAAAGAATACATGGTGAAATCAAGTGATTCTTTTTCTTAATCTCTCCCTCATTCACTCACTCAGAAGCAGCAGCACCATATAGGACATTATAGAGAAGCACTGAGCAGTATTGATACAAATAAAGCATTTGGGATGAGTTTAACATATAATTAGCTTCTGCTGTAGCATGTCTTTGTGTGTCTTTCTCTCTTGTGTGCTTCTACCTCTTCCCTATTTCACTTTTTATAGATTGCTATGGGGAATATGTAATCGGATACATCACTGAGCTGACAGTCTGTCTTCGGGGACTAAAGTGGATTCATAAAAAGTGAGTGAAGAGTTTAGGAGATGGGGAGAGGAAGGAGGAAAGGAGCCTGAAGAGTGGAGAACAATACATGTTTTTCTCTGATAAGATATATAACAAAGTTTCTTATATGTAACTGTACTCTTATGCAAAGCTTGTTGAAACGACAGTGACCATAGGATTTTTTTGTTTTCTCCTTACATAGGCTTAAAAGCAGCTGTATGACTCATGGGGGAGCAATCCAACCTCAGAACTCAACTAAGATATGCTTGCTCAGTGGTTTAGTTTGTGAAGCCAGAGTTGATCAGGGTTCCTTATTACTAAACAAAGGTTTAATGGAATGTATTTGAATTAGACTAATGTGTTTTCACTGACTATGGTCATCCATATAGCCCCAAACAGAAATATCGCTATCCATAGAACAATCATTTGTTCTCCATCTAATAGTGTTTCAGGATTGTCTTTATTGGTTATATAACTTTTAGAGTGAAAGTTCTACTGAGTTGGTTATACACTTTTGTCAAGCTATTGGCACAGCTACGTTAATCTGAACATGGATAAAATCTAAAGCATATGGTCAAATGCATGCTGGCATCCAATTCATAGTAGTGTAAAAAAGAATAGGAAACATTTGTTTGTACTTCATGTTAAATATCTGTATTGCATTTTCCACTGAATACTTGTGGATTGTAAAGTATTCACAGAATTTGGCAAAACGTTCAAGCCTAAAACAGAATGATATGCTTTGCCGAGTTATATGCCAAACAAAGGTTATGGATATGGCGTTCACACTGATACAGAGTTAACTGCTTCGAACTGTCATTTCCAAATATTCATCCACAGTAAAAATGAGCAGTCTTTCCACCCCCCCCTATTCATTCTGACAAGGTTCCAGACATTTTAGATCTTTGCCACACTTGTACAAGATTATCATTTTGAAGAATTATCTCTGTTTTGAAGAAATGGCATGGAGATAATAGGGGGTGACCAATGTACTTCCTTAACTAATATAGTTATAAAATCAGTTGACATTAACCTTTTAGAGTCACTATCTTGTTAGTCAGTGACAGGGTTAACCTTTACTTCAGGAAGTGCACCTATAAGTACTGTAGATCTCAGTTACTTGAGCCAATAAGGTTATGATTTTTGACCAGATTTTGCATTAGTCAGACACTTATCTTGGATGGGGATACATTTGGTCCACAGGTTAATCGCTGCCTAATGATTTATGGAGTTTGTGCAGTAGACCTATAAATGTGAGATGTATTTCTGTGCTGTAAGTGCTGAGAGAATTTCAGGTATCATGGAAACCTGAATCTTGGACTGGACTGAATCTTGCTGGAGATGATTTTGTACATGCTATCCTTAGATGTACTGTAAATTTAGTATTGTTTTGAGGACATGGAAAATTAAGGTTAACTGCAGTCCAACCCACAGAATCCTTCAGCTAGACCTTGAATTTATCTGATAAATAAAAATTGGAAGAGAAATTGATCTCTGACAAAGCCAATAATCATAGTTGTGAACGTCTCAAGTGCAGTGGTACTGTATCTCTTCTTTTAACTCCATTTCTCATTTGTGCAACTTTTTATATAAATTCCCCAATGTGCCATCATCATGAAAAGCTTAGAAAACCCTTTTGTCTGCAAAGACGAGACCATGTTTCACTCTAAAACAGTATGTACCTTTTTGGTTTCGGGATTAAATTACCATGCATTTGGCATATCATGTAAAATGTTCTTTATTATGGCTTTCTCATACCTACAGCATGAGTCACCAGCAAACCAGAACAGATTTTGGCTAAGCTGCATGATGAAGTGTTCTGGATGCACAGAAAATTTAATCCAGACTCCAGGCAGAGAAAATTCCCAAGGGCTACCTTAAGAAACAGCCTTAGAAAAACATAACAAACATGTTTTAACACCTTTAAGAAGGTTTGTTAAATATTCAAAATATGCAAGAACAGAATACCTTCTGTAAGTTCCAATGGTCGGTCAATCATTCACTTCTGATTATTGTTGTTATTTAAAGCTGTTTTACATATGTCGTGGCCAAGAAATATAAGATTTCCCCTCAAGTATCCACAAGGTTCAACTTCTCAGACAAAATGATCCATTTAGCAATATAAAGCAGGCTTAGTTTGCACAAAAATGTTTTAGCGTCTAACATGAATGTCATGTTCTACCCCCAAGTCCAGGAAATGTGAACTGCTATATTTTAAAAAGGAAAAAAAAAGTCATAGTATAAAACAATCTCATTTATTTCAACACACTGTTATAAGAAGTAGCTAAGAATAGAACAGGTATGTGATCTTATATCCAGGATACTGGTAACCCAGTAACATAAAAAAGTAAAAAATTGGCAGAATTTTCAAATTATATTTGGCCCAATTGATGAAAATGTTTGACTTTACTATTTTTCATTTAGAGCATAATGTTAACTTTTGGAATGTAATGTAACTTAGTAAACACTGAGATACCCATCTGATGTTATTCTTGGAATAATCAATGTTAGCTCTGATCTGAATGATGTACTGACATGTTACAGAGCCCTGCTTTCTTGATTATTTTTTTCTTGGTTCTTGGCTAGCCAATGGTTGGTGCTGGTTAGACAGAATGCTACAGTAATTTCCCCAAGCTTTTCAAAAGTCAATGGGAAGAATTTATTAAGACTGGCACAAGTTGCACCAGACTGAAGAAGTTCCGGCCTCTGAAAGTGTGGCGCCTCTCGGAAGGTCCTGTACACTAGAATTGAAATCTATGCCAGACCAAGATGCTCTGCCCCAGACCACCTTGATCACTGCTCCTCCCACTTTTTTCTAACGTGGCGAGCAAGTCAGAAAATGGGCAAAGTGGTACCTTTTTGAAACAAATGACCATGCGCCAAAAAGGTGTCACTTTTGTGTTTGAAAACTTGTATGATGCATGTACACAATACATGTGACTTTATTATGGTAACTCTGTCCTCTTCTTTAGTATCCAGTGCAGTAGAACTATTTATAATTGTAATGTCACTGCAAAAGTCTCCTGTTTTCCTTTGTGTCTATTCTTTCAGTTCCCTTAATGAGAACATAATTACAGGATGTCCTTAGACCTCCTAAAATTCAGCCATTATCTCTGGGGGAGCTGGCAGCAAGTGTTTAATTTCTATGGAGCACCACCACAGGGGAAATGAATTATTACACAATTCTCATTAAAATGAATGGTCTGTCTGTGGAATGCATGGACATACCAGGTCCTCCAGAGTAAGAAATGCTCTTTGTAGCTGCTCTCAACGCTAATAGAGAAATGGGAGACTTCTCCCTATTCATTTAAAATTTCCTAATGTGTTTTCAGAAACAGATAACTCTTTTGAATGTAACATATCAGGAGAGATCAATGTTAAACTACTGCAGAAATAAATAAATGCTCTAAATGATAAAGTTGCCTGGGTACTTTCTGAACATCCGTTGCCCGAGAGGCAGGTTTAGGCTTCGGAGCTTATTGCATATGTGGTAGCTGCCCTTTGTTCAAGTAGCTTTTGTCAGTTAGTAGCTCTAAGAGGGCTCAAGTAACAATCTCAGGTACTCTTTGAAAACTTCCAGCTGTAAAGATATCCAAGAATGTGTCATGGGAGCCTCTAATTAGCCGATGTAACAACAATCCACTCATGGGGAAGGGGATGGCTTGTTTGGGGGTGTAATTGCGATATTCTAATTTAAGATGTTGTTCTTTGGAAAAGTCCCGTACACATATTACTTACCTGTAATATTCTTATATTCTTCTGTATTGTATATTAAGAAATGCAAAAAATTCTAAGCAATATTTTATAGAAAACACATATTTTTTCTAAATAAAATGTGCCAGGATTCAAAGGGCATGATTTTGTTGGGAAGTGGACGTGGTCTAAGCTGCGACTCTGTGAGACAATTATGTACTCATTTTTCTGATGTAAATTAAGCCAATAGGAGGTGTAAAGATTGACTATGACACTATTTTAAGTTTGCTGCATTTTTAAATTGTCTTCTCTAACTATGCATTGTCTAACTTTAGACAGTATTACTAAATCTTTGCCAAAGATGAAACATTAAATATTATATAATTATGAATTTAAGAATAATCTTAATTTTGAGAAAAAATTATAATTGTCTCTTAAAGAGTCCATAATTATAATATATCATATAGTATATAGAGCATATGTGAGAAAAGTTACAGTTTTGAAATATGACATCATATTTTTAAAATATAAAGTTGTGAGAACAAAAACTCATAATATTGATATATAAAATCAAGTTTTTTAAAATTATGCATATAAACTAAACTTATGACTTTTAAAGTACTGTATTAAATGAGCTTTTTGCTCAGAATTTTGCTTAATTTTAAAGTCAATTATTTTTGGGGCACTAAAACTATTTTTATAGATAATAATAATGCTGTACATCTCTTTAGTTTCTTTCAAAGGGTTTTTCAAGACTAAAACTGATGACATTTTCTTAGCGTATGTCATTCATGTCAAGTTAGCATCCCCATCAATCACTTGTATGAAGAGACCACAGCCCTACAGCTTTATCATTGTTTACCAGGCACAGTGTTGTTCATTTTGCAGTTCTTTGCCAGTCAGTCCCATTAAAGTGAGTGCAACTGTAACAACATGGTCATAAGACGGCAGAGCTGAAATTCACCTATAGCAATCCTCTTTACAGAGTACAAACAGTTATCCGCAGTAATTATAGTAGGACTGAGTTATTCAACAACCAGACTGTTAAAAAAAATATATATATAGGAATTTATGGTACACGTTTCAAAGTAATAGCAAAGTTACGAGAAAATGGGAACTTACCAATAGATGACTGGAATGGTAATAGCATAGTTCAGTAGTTAGATCCTGAAAAAAATGGATGATGGTTATGGTAGTCAGATGATAGTGAAGAAGATTATAACAAATTGATGATAAACTGACCCAAAATCTTTCCCTAGATTTTTCATTGAATACTAACCCTAACACACAACAACACTAACTGCCCCTAAACATATCCGTAATGGAAACATTAAACTGCAGGCACTGTCCCTACCATAACAACATAAGAGCTCTAGGAACCAGAGACAGGAAAAAGTAAACTATAGAGATCTGAAAACCAGCAAAAGGATAGGGAATCAATATCATCACAAAAAATGACATGCATACATAAATAAATAGCAGGCAATTGAACAGTGAAGTTGGACTGTAACAAACTGACTTCACAAAGCATACACTATAACCAGCACTACTCCTATAACTCTTTCCTGAGCTTCTATCTGTACGATCATCTGATTTACAGTATAAATCAGTTGTCTCAGCCACTACGACATTGGCAGGTAAGTAGGTAGCAGATGAAACAGTTGGAATAACCCCCGGCTGTTCCTAATAGGAACCGAGCTGCAATACCTATTTACCTCAATCCTGCATCTGTCTAATTGGTGGGGGTGCTGGGAGTGGGACCATCAACAATCTGGTGTTGGTTACCTATTCTGAGGATATTAAAGCTCAAAAAAACCTGCAAGAAAAAAAAGGTTCTGTTCTTTTCTAAAAAAACAGTGCCACTTTTAATTATGTGTTTTGCCTGGCGTTGCAGCTCAGCTACATTCAAGTAACTTATGCTTCTTGTGTAACTATTAGGCTGTAATATATGTTCATCCAGTCAGATTACACAGAATTGCTAGAGCCCTTAGGACAATGCAGTCAGGGAATTATGTTTACTTGGACATAGAGCATTTCCTCCCTGTGGATGTGATGTCACTGCAGACTACTGATCACACCTGCCCATGAATTGAAATATAATTTTAAAGGTATGTACAACATATTATAAAGTGTAAGCTCTGAATTTCATATTAAACCCCACCCAAGCCATGGAAAATCCCCTTAATGGTTAAATCCTTCATAGCATGGTTGTCGTGTGATGGAAATTTTTTTTTCTCTAAAGTTGCATTTTATTACTTGACACTTCTGCAAAGCACACTCTGACATGATGCTTGGTAGCAGGGATTACTGTCAAGCAATTTAATAGTAAGCTCCTGCCAATGTAAAGTCCAGCTTTAGCCACATCAGCTAGATCAGCATTCCTGTGGAATCTGTCTCTTGTTTTTTATCCCGCTTAGCTGTACAGTCAAAACTGTATGCCATACCTGTTCCTTTTATTAAAAATATCAGTATCTAACTTTTCTGGATACCACATTGTACCAGTCATAGTTTGAGATGGAAAAAATAGTAAGGAGCCAAGTTATATGTAAGCTTGTAAATAAAATAAACCTTATTTAACTATTTCATAGATGGCAGGTACAGCTACAGGATTAGCAAATATAAGTATGATTGACATACAAATAGGGAATTGAGTAATAACTGTTTATGGACACTGTAATGGTTGTTATTGCCAAAAATTCTGCATCTGTTAGACCAGGATAAACTGGTTTATAAAATAAATAAAAGACTATGCTAAAAAACTCATACCTAAAAATTACTGTAGCCTCAATAAAGGTAACACTGTAACACTAAGACTTCAAGCAGTGTTGAGCTGGGGTGCCTAGGCTTACCAATAAAATTATGCTGGAAGGCCTCTGAACAGCTGCATGCAAATATTATCTGGCAGATGTGGCATCTTTTTTTTTTGCAGTAGAAATTTGCTGTCTAGTTCTTGCCTTACAATTTGACGGCTCTTTCATTGAACTAGAGCCCTCTAAGCCAGGGGTACATGCTCACACATCAGTAGGCCTCAGGCAACAGCAAAACACTGCAAAATGATTGGTTATTTTTGTCACAGGAGTCATTTTGAGGCAGAGCCCGGGGAGGGGTGGGGTTCCGATGTCTGGTTATCCTGCCATTTTTTCAGGTAGTTATTTAAGCCAAAGAAGTTGGGAGAAGGCCATGTAATCCATTGTGTAGAAAATCTCCTTTTTACAACAGTCTGTAAACAACTGGTAAGTGAGGAGACCCAACTTTGTTTTAGAATTGGGGTTGTAATAATAGTATTATTTTAAATAATCTACCCAGATTATTATATGGATTAATAGGGGAATTCACATGTGATACAGGAAATAGTCACCTACAGGAGATTGAATTTTGGCTTTGTGCTACCAAACCATGTTCTGTTGCGTGCTGCATGTACAACGCTGCTCCCTTACCTTGCCTTGAATTTGACTATAGACTCCAATTTCTCATGAAATCAGTCCAATAAAATATTATTTCATGCTAGCAAAGCCATTGACAGGCTGCAATCCATAACACAACCACTCAATGGATAAACATAGACATAGAAAGGATAGACATCTTGTGGCATAGTATCACAAAATCATGTTTTTTTAAAAGGTGGTAATCTTGTGCCACATATCTCAGGAGGCAGTAACAAAGAACCCATCTCTGTTTTCTCATAGAATCAGTGTTTCTTGAGGAGAATACCTTCATACGTACCATATAAAATCGAGCATACCATTTTTTCTGGAAGGAAAAAACTTCTGTAGAGCTCCACATTAAATTGGAGCCCTAGAAAGCTATAGTAGATGGTTCATAGACCTATATGACAGCCCTACTAAAGCTCTGTACAGCCTAAGGACACGTGGAGAAAATTTTGACTATCTTATTATTATAGGAACTGGTCCCGTGTCCCAAAGCCCCTGTTATGATCCACTCTGGTGCCTGAAATTAACTAGCTTTGGTTTATTATAGGAAATTTAGATTTTACTGAATTCACATTTCATACTAAGAGGAGAAGTCAGTTATCCCTCAATGTAAGAAGTAATTTCTGTCATCCTATATCCGTCTGATGGATCAGGGAGATTTTAATAAACCTATGATGTAGTTTGCCAAGATTTGCTTCTACCCACAATTATATTATTAACATGTGTTTATAAAGCTGGGAAGCAGAACAGTTTCCATATGCTATGTTTGTTTTATGACACTCTTCCCTTTGCTCAAAAAAAAAAAAATCACACTGAAGCCTGCATTAAAGATATAGTGTTCTATATGTAATCAAGTAAAAGGTAAATTTTATGAAAAAAAAAAATCCAAAATACAGATATAGTGTATTTAATCAAGGAAAAGTTACATTTTATGGAAAATATTTCCAAAATACTAGCTCTCTGTATATTGTACTTTTTTCTGATGAGGTCATATTAGAGTATATAAAGGTATAAAAGGGGTATCCTCAGATCTTTACACTTCTCTATTAACCTGGACAGTAGAGGCTTAACTAGAAGCAATGCATAGAAACCAGAGTTCAGTTTTCATTTCTCCCCAAGCACATAAAGAAATTAAAGCTGTGCTCGACTGGTTGCTATGGGGAACAAAGACAGTCTTACTATTACACAGTTTTGATAAATGACACATATTAAACCTTTTTGGATTTTATAAAAAAAACCAATATTTTCACAAAACAATGGAGAGGCTTTTTCCACAGGCCACATATATAAAATACAAAATACTTGTGCACTGGAAGTCAAGCGTACAGAAATGAGAGTTATTTTTGGTTCTTTTTCCTTCCAAAATTCCCCCATCAGTTTTCCATCACTCAGTATATTCATGGAGGCTGCTTCATGTTAAACTGACAGGTGGCCTCCATTGCTGAAACACTTATAATGTAGTAAAGATTGAGGCTTCTGGTTTGGGAGCAAACACTGGAGACAGCAGTCTGTATGTTTGAACTCCGGCATAAGTGTCTTGATTTACTCTAGACAGCTCTAGACATTTGGCTTCCCATATGCGGAGAATAATTTGCAAGAGAACTGGCATTGCCATGTCTGCACAGCTTATGGGCAAAAATAGTAAGGTGTTTTTCAGCTCATCCCTCATAAATACATTGTAAGGTTTCTCTTATATTTCCACTGTTCTATAGGACGGGCCACAGTAGTCAATGAATTACATTACATGAACACCCCTTGTTTTCCTAACTTAATTGTCCTGCAGCCCCACAACCTAGCCTTCTGGACTTCACAACTGGAAAACAAATTGAAGCCGGCTAAGAAGCAGAAACACATGAAAACTATTTCTCCCTTTTAAAAGAATCCAGATGTCAGCGTTCTTTGCCAGAGTTTTCTTTGCTCCACTCTACAATGTAGCACTTAGCAGCAGTCGTCTATAAAGTCTAAAGAAACAGAGTTTCACTCAATTTTGTCTTTTTAAGCCTTTGTTAATAATGACAAAGATACATGCAGTAAATAGGCATCCTAGTGCTAAAAGATACGCTGAGAAATCCAAAGATTCCATTGGCTTTATACATTTAGTAACAGTTTTTAGCTTGTAGAACCCGCCAGGTACTATCTGCAGCATCCTTTTTATACGAATACAATAAAATGCAAGCCAAAACAGATGCCATGGTGATAAAAATGATTATAATGAGTTTTGTATATTGTATACATTCAGTAATAGCTACTGTGTGAACATTAAACTCTGATGTGCGTAGTGTTAACAGGAGAATGTAAAGATGGTATAAAATATGCATGCCCTACTAAATACACATTTATGTAATAAGTAATTATGTACTGTACAATACATGAATATAATTATTCAATATATACAAAACATTGGCCAGAACTATATAACTACAATATTTGCCTTTATATACCCACAGTCTTTGCCTTATGGGTGCCTTTATATCACATTTGACTTCCACTGTGTCATGTGGTAAAAAAAAAAAAATTTCTATATTTGGTTTTAGATAAAAATTCTCAGTCATTTGTCATGTGTAGCCTGCATGTGTTCTTATACATTGCAGGCTGCTCAGTGCCGTATAAGTTGACATCATCAGATAAGCTGACAGCTCACTCTGTAGCCCTTATAACTGCTCTCCTGAATTATCATTCAACATGGAATATTTACAACCAAGCAAAAAGATTTTAGTTCAGAGTATTGCAGAGATGAAGGCTACAGAGTAAGCTGTGAAAGAGTTTGATGGATTTCACTCCAAGTGGAACTGTGCAGCCTGCAATATAAGAGAACACATGCATGCTACAGAGAAAGAATTGAGAATTTTTAATGGAAGCCAATATTTTCAATATTTTTTATCACACAATATATGCTTTATTAAAAAAAAATTGATGCAAAGGTATCCATAGCATTTAAAGGGAGTTTATCAGTAACAAAATCATTTCTAAACCACTGACATGATAAAATCAACTTTTAATCCTTATGTGAACTGTTCGTTGCACTGGGATATGTCCTTGCCTGGCAGAGCACTTGATTTTATCTGTAGTTGCCATAAATCAGAACCTGTCAGTCTTTATGTATGGAGTTGGTTTTGACTGGTGACTACAGGTGAACATGGGATGAAAATGTAGTGTGTACCCCTGACACCAGACAGAGGTCCATAACCTAATCCCGTCATCCATATGGGACCTTCCCAGTAATCACTAAGTAACTTTTTTCTTCTTTTTTAGTGTCTTTTTGTATGCATAAAACAAGCATAGTTGCAAATTGAAGGATACAGTTCAATCCTCCATAATGGCTGTAGACTGAGATAACCTGATATATGAAGAAATAGACATTTTTGTGGTGCAATCTATTTTGACATGATGAAATAAATACCGATACTGTAATACTACTAATAAGGACAACATCCTTGTTTTCAGTACATCACTCTACAGTGTTTTGACAAGTGAAATGCTCTGCAGACCTACTCCACAAATGCTCCTAAGATTCTGCTGTGCTTTGCATTCCCCTTAGCTGGTGAGATTTGTGAAAGTTCATTTGCGTGTTTATTCTGGTTTATCTAATTTTTATAATTACACTTCAAATGGATTTTCTAAGTGTTATGCATGCTTTTGCAATGAAAGTTACGTTAAGGAGTAGTCTGTGTCAGTAGTATTTCAAGTTTCCTTCAGTTTGAAATATGACCGTCTCCCTTTTTAAATCGCTCTGCTTCCAGATAGCATTCCTCGCCATCTATTAATCTCAGTGTCTTTCCTTGTAATCAGCTTGAATGCTGGAAAATTTCTGGAGCTTTAACTAGCTGCAAGTTATTTGAACTTTTCTGCCCACTGAGATCTCCGGGCAATGAAGGGTTGAACGACCAACCAACAACAATACCTTTGAGAAAGGGCATATACATTGTAGCCAGGGACAAAGGAATGGTGATTATAATTCTTTTGGTCTCAATAGATTTTGCTATGGAATGTAACATGTTTGTGTAGCTGCGATCTGCTATGTTTAGTGGACATAGGAGGAATGTTTTATTCCTTTCTTGTCTATATGTCAGCGATCAGTTTCTGAAAACAAACACAGCATGTAAATGAGTATTTGGCACTGGAGGCAGTGCAAATATGGGTATAGACTGTGGTCGAAGATTTACACATGACAAGCCACACTAAGTAAGTGTCTGGATAAAAGCATCTGTCATCCACAATATGCATTGAGTATTAAAGGGAGTGTACATATAACACCACAAAGATACAAGTCCAGATAATTCATTGTCATGATCTTTTCACCCTTAAAAGTAGAGGTGTAGGAAAATTCTCAACAAAAGAGTCTTCTCCGCTATCAACATTTATACAAAATGATAGAGGTCCTAGAAGTTTATTAGATTGCAGATAATTTTTGAATTCAATATATGGTGTTGAGCAGCATCCAGTATTAGGATAAGGCCCCACGTTGCATAAACGCATCCTTGTTTGTTGCAGTTTTTGCTGCATCAGGAGTGGCTTAAAAATAAGAATAAAGGAGACACCTAAGTGTTTCTTTTCTGTTAAATCCACTCCACAAAAAACACTGTGTTTACACAACGTGGGGCCTGAGCCTTAAAGAGGTTGTCCAGGCTCTGTGATTGTTTTGCCACTATTATCCTTAGAATCGATGGAGGTCCAACACAGAGATTTCGCACCGATCAGCTCTACCAGCCAGCCTTCAGAGCCAGAAAGAGACAGGCCGTAATATACAGTAGACGACTGCTTCTGCTTCTAGCTCTGCCCACTGTATGTAGTTTTGCGCCCGGAGGCTGACAATTACAGTTTATTAGTGCAGGGTCTGGGTATCAGATGTTGATGACCTATTCTGCCTATAGGTTATCAGTATCAAAAATGTCACAGAGCCCAGACAACACCTAAGGGAAAAAGTCTATTAATGACATGGCTTTTATTCCCCAGTAAACTGCAGTGATATGTTTTGGAAGATAGTACCATATTTTGGTGATGTTTTGACGTTCCTAGTGTCGTGAGTGCATAAGGCTACATTCAGACAACTGAGTTGCAAAACAGCTGTGAACAAACGTTCATTTTTCACAGCTGTCTTGCACCCAAGATGCACCCTTTTTCACAGATCCCCTATAAATTTGAGTGTATGAAGGGATCCATGAAAACGGCCAAAAATAGGATATTATCTATATTTTGACCACTCATGTGAATAGCCCCCATTCACTAATATTGTTTTTAATGCTGCTGTTTTTTTAACGGACGTCACACAGCCATTATTTCATGTAGTCTAATAGTATCTGCAGTTGCCAACATAGTTGGAGTCTAAGAGCATTATGCAGTATGGCTCCACATTGCTAAGTATGATATATAGAAAGACTTTCTATACAAAGCAGTTTAGGTATATTTTTCCACATAGCATCAATTTACACAAACTGATTTCCTGTAAGGAAGGTGATAGTACTTCAGCATGTCTCTAGCCGTTCATCTGTGAAATGTCATGCAGGGCACCAGAGCCAAATGCTACTAGATTTAGAGGTGTTGCAACCAAGTCTTGTCTTACTGGTGGTCCTTTTTTTGCTGGTGGCCACTCAGTGGTGTGAATGAATAAATTGCTCTGGGGTTGACCAGTTGTGTAATTTTTCCTTATCAGAGGTTAGGCATCTACAGGCCATGCACACTTAAGAAAACAAACAATACTGTCTTTCAAAGCTATATCTGAGTGTTTGTAAAACAACCTTGCCTAGGTGATAATCACCCGTTCCTGAGTCTTTCTTGAAGACTAAGTAAATGTCACATGTAGAAGGGGCATATGCTAGGATGTCACTGAATGAGGAGTAATAAGTCTGTTTGCTTGTAGTACTGAGTGAAAAAAAAGGTCTGCAAATTCATACAAAATGGGGAATTTGTATTCTGTCACTGAGGGATTCGGATGTATAAACATATCAAAGAGTGTTTTATTTCCCCTCATCTGTATGTCAATTACATTCTTCAGTGACTGAATAGCTGTTTTCAGCTAGTGCTTGGCAGATATGTGCCACTGAGCCTGTGAATTTGGACTGTATTTACACTTGATTAAGTCCAAATGCCCCTAAGGCCACCTTACCCTGATAACGTTTAGAAACAGTTACTGTATAAATACTTTGGCTGTGTTTTATACTAGCAATGAAATATGTGGATCTGAATTGCTAATGTACTTAGTGTTAAGGAAAGAGGAGGGAGGAGTATTATTTCTTCATATATACTTGGCCATATGGACAAGATCTGTACATTATTACATGTACATAATTCCCCATGGATATATCCAATGTCAATAGATAATATTGAATATTTAAGAATATTAAAGTTAGTGTCGAATAAAGTTTTGTCACAATAGGACATAAATAAACTTGATGTGTTATAGCAGGAAGAAGATACTACCTTTTATATATATATATATACAGTCATATGAAAAAGTTTGGGCACCCCTATTAATCTTAATCATTTTTAGTTCTAAATATTTGGGTGTTTGCAACAGCCATTTCAATTTGATATATCTAATAACTGATGGATACAGTAATATTTCAGGATTGAAATGAGGTTTATTGTACTAACAGAAAATGTGCAATATGCATTAAACCAAAATTTGACCGGTGCAAAAGTATGGGCACCTCAACAGAAAAGTGACATTAATATTTAGTAGATCCTCCTTTTGCAAAAATAACAGCCTCTAGTCGCTTCCTGTAGCTTTTAATCAGTTCCTGGATCCTGGATGAAGGTATTTTTGACCATTCCTCTTTACAAAACAATTCCAGTTCAGTTAAGTTTGATGGTCGCCAAGCATGGACAGCCCGCTTCAAATTATCCCACAGATGTTCAATGATATTCAGGTCTGGGGACTGGGATGGCCATTCCAGAACATTGTAATTGTTCCTCTGCATGAATGCCTGAGTAGATTTGGAGCTGTGTTTTGGATCATTGTCTTGCTGAAATATCCATCCCCGGCGTAACTTCAAATTCGTCACTGATTCTTGTACATTATTCTCAAGAATCTGCTGATACTGAGTTGAATCCATGCGACCCTCAACTTTATCAAGATTCCTGGTGCCGGGATAGGCCGCACAGCCCCAAAGCATGATGGAACCTCCACCAAATTTTACAGTGGGTAGCAAGTGTTTTTCTTGGAATGCTGTGTTTTTTTGAAGCCATGCATAACGCCTTTTTGTATGACCAAACAACTCAATCTTTGTTTCATCAGTCCACAGGACCTTCTTCCAAAATGAAGCTGGCTTGTCCAAATGTGCTTTTGCATACCTCAGGCGACTCTGTTTGTGGCGTGCTTTCAGAAACGGCTTCTTTCGCATCACTCTCCCATACAGCTTCTCCTTGTGCAAAGTGTGCTGTATTGTTGACCGATGCTGCAGCTCTTTGGAGGTGGTCTGTGGATTGTCCTTGACTGTTCTCACCATTCTTCTTCTCTGCCTTTCTGATATTTTTCTTGGCCTGCCACTTCTGGGCTTAACAAGAACTGTCCCTGTGGTCTTCCATTTCCTTACTATGTTCCTCACAGTGGAAACTGACAGGTTAAATCTCTGAGACAACTTTTTGTATCCTTCCCCTGAACAACTATGTTGAACAATCTTTGTTTTCAGATCATTTGAGAGTTGTTTTGAGGAGCCCATGATGCCACTCTTCAGAGGAGATTCAAATAGGAGAACAACTTGCAATTGGCCACCTTAAATACCTTTTCTCATGATTGGATACACCTGGCTATGAAGTTCAAAGCTCAGTGAGGTTACAAAACCAATTTTGTGCTTCAGTAAGTCAGTAAAAAGTAGTTAGGAGTATTCAAATCAATAAAATGATAAGGGTACCCAAATTTTTGCACCGGTCAAATTTTGGTTTAATGCATATTGCACATTTTCTGTTAGTACAATAAACCTCATTTAAATCCTGAAATATTACTGTGTCCATCAGTTATTAGATATATCAAATTGAAATGGCTGTTGCAAACACCCAAATATTTAGAACTAAAAATGATTAAGATTAATAGGGGTGCCCAAACTTTTTCATATGACTGTATATACTGTATAGTAGGTCTAAATATACCAATACATATGTTTTTAAAGAAACAGTCCACTTTTTTTTTTTATCGCCCCCTCGTTTCTACATGGTTTCTGCTGGTTGAATGGGGTGGTATAAGGGTTAAACGTACTAGTTGTTTTTATCAGCAGATACATTGCTCTGCTGCCCCATGTGACTTGATTCTGAGCTGCAGGAGGTCACTGCCTTATTTATTAAAGCAGGTCAATACATTCCTATGAGACCCTTGCTCCATAGGAATGTATTGAAAGCCTGAGTTTTGGCTCAGTAAATAAGACAGTGACCCCTGGCAGCTAAGGACCAGGTCAACTGAGGCAGTGTGGGTCAATATATCTGCCAAATGGCACAACTAGTAAGTTTAACCTTTACACCACCCCACTGAACCACTAGTGTAGAAATGAGGGGGGCAATAAAAATGGATTGCTGCTTTAATGGGGAGAGGGGAATAAGCTTCTCTTTATAGGAATGAAAGATTAAAATTCAACATGCCTGATCCTTCTTTCTTCTTCTGTTTTTGTGTCCTTGTTTTTGTGTTCCGTTTTTTTGCATCTATTAAACGGATATGCTAAATGGATGTACAAAAAAAAATAGTGATGTGAATGGAGCTTTAGCCGCCCAGACTCACTGAAAATAATAGGTTCAGGAGACTTTCTTCCACCATTGGGCCATTGTTGAACAATATCTTACATTACATACACAGATAATGTAATCTGTAGATAGCTTTGTGACCAGTTGTTATGTGTTCTTCTGCAGGTGGAAATCACACTTCAGGATATAAATGACAACCCACCAGTATTTCCAACAGATATTCTTGACCTCACCGTAGAAGAAAACATTGGAGATGGATCAAAAATAATGCAGTTGACTGCAACAGATGCTGATGAGGTATTTCTAATCTTCTTTTCCCTTTTTTATTTCAAATATGGGATGGTAATAGGACACCAAGAGGAAAAACAGATATACATTAGTCTTTAATAAATAACAACTTTAATGTTAAAGGGGTTATCCCACGAAGTGGGAACGGGAGGACCTCCCCGCTGCACATTTAGCCTGACCGCAGCCAGCCTCAATGTGGGCATGACTGGTGCTGGACAACGTTCCCATTCACTTCAGTAGTTGCATCGGAGATAGCTGAGTGCTTTACATCCGGCTGATGCATATTTTTCCTTATTTGTATTAACTGTTTGTGTCACCTTTGTAATGATGATGTAACAGATTTCCATTCTCCACTATTAAAACAAGTATGGCTCTGCTAGAATAAGAGATTTATTGCAGAGAGCCATACGGGGAGATTTATTATGAATTTACACAGAAAACCGAAGGTTTGCAACTCTTTAAATGCTAGTTACGACAATTATTGTAGCAATTTGTGTTTTTGTGCCTCCCAAGTGGCGTGGGAGTTGTAATGCATTCAATACTATTTATGCCAGTTTACTGGTGCAAATGATCATTGAAATCACCACAGACGCAGGCAGAGATGTTTTAACACATTGGTGGGCCCTGTGCAAAGGTTTCATAAGTGGGCACCCCCATCACCACCACTTAGCAATACCTAACCTGCACAAATTATAATGTCCCTAACGCCATATAGTATAATGCCCCTTAGTGGCTCTCCCACTGTATAATGCCTCCTAGTGGCCCCATACAATATAATGCCCCTCATAATGTCCCCCCAAGTTGCCCCCACACTGTCATGTCTCCCTTAGGTTACCCCCACAGTTTCATGTGCCCCCCCCCCCCGGTTGCCCCCACAGTATCATGTCCCCCCACCTCCCCAGATGTCCTCATCAAGTTGCCCACACAGTGTCATGTTCCCCTCATGTTGCCCCCACAGTGTCATGCTCGCCCCCAAGGTTGCCCCCCACAGTTTCATGACAACAAAGTGACCGGGTGGTGAAGCAGGGAGCTGGCAGCTCCCTACTTCATCACTGTCTTCAACTTGAGTTTGGGCAGCCCAGACCCACTGCCCTGGGGGCCCAGTGCAAGTGCAACGTTGGCCCTATGGTTAAAGCAGCCCTGGGTGCATGATCTGGCAGAGGAGCCGCTGCATTTACGAAGAGGTGTGCGCCTCGTCATAAGGAAGGCAGCTCATCCTTTGGTGCCAGGGATATGAAGACTGCCATTGAATACACCTTTCTTCATAAGTATCCACCAATGTGCTGCACATTATTAAATCTAATGCCTCTAAATGAGGCCTCTTAAGTTAGAATAAAGCTGGCAATATACATTAGATGTGTACCTGTGGGTCAGACCATCTAATGTATATGGCAGTTTCCTGACTCTCCTCTGACTGACAGCAGATATCAGAAGAGATAAGGATCAGGCAATTGGATTTTAGCTGTCTTATTCTTTTGTTTTGGGGAAGATAAGCTTTTGCCAGTCTCCTCATGTCTCCCCTATCTCAGTTCAGTACACATGCAATGCTTGGCTGAGCCAAATGAGTATGTGTATGAGTGAGTTAGGCAAGCTTGCTGTCAGTCATAGAAGTGTTTGGCTGACAGCTATCTAGAGTTTATCGCTGGCTTAAACAGTTGCACTTGTAGAATAGGAACAGAATAGAAGACAGCATAAAAAGAAACTACAGATGACAGCCAAGTATTCTGCAGTAGAGGAATATGCTATGTGTATATTTGCCAAAAACATACATGTGGAGGGTATGATTTATGACGCTGAAAAGTAATTTCAGTAATTGAGGACAGGAACAGCAGTTCTCTTATACAGTATGTGAATGAAATATTATTATTATTAGTATGAAATAATATTATTAATAATGGCATATTTGACGACATTACACATCATGTTTAATATCAAAGTACAAGATGTGTGCAATATTACACATAGACATTGGAATTCTGCAAGGGCAAATGCTAATTTCTCCATATGGAATTCCATCTGTGTTTTCTATCAAATGAATATTTTAGTACTGAATTTAATTTATCATTACAAATACAAATGTGTCAACAAACATTACTTGACATGTAGTCCTCTGAGTGCATTATATAGGAATACATTATTAAGGCGTATTACGTAGTCTACTATACTAGCTTACCAAATACATTCATTTTCAGCATTTCAGCATGTCTTGGCATTTATAATGATTAAAAAGACTTTATGTCTGAAGGGACTTTAATACTAAGGATAAGCCATCTATATTAGCTTGAAGGGAGTTTGACTGTTGTTACCTCCCCCGATAAGCTATTTGTTTGTTTGTTTGTTTGTTTGTTTGTTTGAGTTGGAAGGGACCTCAAGGGCCATCGAGTCCAACCCCCTGCAAAAGCAGGAATTCCTGTTAACCAGGTACAGCTCTGTACAAGAGTCTATATTCATCTGGTGCTTTAGCTGGTATGCCAGTATGTGCAGAGCAGAGGTGTGATGGTGCTCTGTGATATTAAATAATAATGTAATAACTGTGGTTGGATTGGCCTTACATTAGACATGTATATAGATAGTGTTCATTACTAAATTACATGCAGGCAGCTGGATGTTAGTATAGCTTTCATACTGGCTCCAAAAACATCTGCCCATATTCACTGCACTGTAAAGCTAGGTTCACATCTGTGTCAGAGTCTCCATGGTAGACTCCGCCGCAGATTCCGCCAAAAATCGTCCGGTTTCAGTTTAAAAAAGTGGAAACTCGGCAGACCCCATTATAATCTATGGGGTCTGCAAGTGTCCGTGGGTAACTGTTCGGGGGACCCAAACGGCGGAGAGCCCGGCGCAAGAGTGTACCTAGTTTTAGTTGTTTTGCATTTGTAAAAGCAGAGGTCTATCTATCTATCTATCTATCTATCTATCTATCTGTCATCTAGAAATACTTATTTACATGGAGTAATAAAATGCCAACTATATATATACAGCACATCTTAACCACTTCTACCTCTTCAAACAAGGAAAGGATTGTATATGTCTTTTGGGATTGTGGACACCTGGTCTTTTCTTCCAGAATTGTGTTTTTTCTGTTTAACATTTTTGTAATATCTTTTACATCACATATTTATGTGACACTTGGTATAAGTGGTAACTGACAGAAAGGAAATATCAGTGTTTTATTTCTCTTGTATGGATAACAAGTCCATGAATTGTTAACATTGTCATGACTGAACGGCTCTCTGCTGACACGTGGGGCATACAGCCCCTATCTAAATAGTATCTTTTAAGATAGATTTGGCTAAAACAACAGAGAGCCCTGTATGGTACTGGATAATAAAAACACATAATAATATACTTACTTGTGATACATTAGAATACATTTTTCCTTCTGTATCCATATGATTTCTATTGGTGTAATAGTAAATGTATATAGATAATACAAGTTGTCAGTATTGTACTATACTGTTGTATTGAAGGTAGTTATTTTATAATTCATGAATGTAGACCTTCTAGTTTAACGTATGTTACAGTATATTTTACTGTGTCTTCATCTTTAGCTTCAGTATGACTTTTATATTAATAGACAACTGATGCTCAAGATGTCACCAAAGACACAGATCAAAGTAATTGCCTGAATAAGAAAAATAAATTGTTGCATCAGGTTGCTCAATAGGCAATAGTTGTTGCATTTAATTCACCACCTACTGCCATCTCATAAAAGAAATGTTACTTAAGAACATCCTTGGGGAAAGTAGCATAGCTTGAATGCTATTCCTCAGGCAGAAGAAGCTCAGATTTTTACACCAGAATTCACTTGTATTCATGCATTGAGTAATTCAAGTAACAATAGGATGAAGGAAATGCTAGAGCAAACAGAATCTGAGCTGATAGGCGTTCGTCTCATCCAACGCTTCAGATGACATTGTAACAATTTACTGTAAATACTGCGAAGTACTGGAGGTAAGAAGCAGAATAGGTAGTGATTCCTTTATTCACTCCATTTGGTTTGTGACTTTAATGCTCTAAATATAATAGATTTCTGGATTGCACTTTGGATGACTTCAGAAATGTAACCTTTAGTTACTGGGTGCCAGCACAAAGTCTGTACACAGGCGCCCATGTGCCTTTTATATTTGTGGTTTTTAGTGACAGAGAAACCTTTTGGCCTCCTCAGACACTGGGACCCATGTGATTCTGCTACCCCTACAGTATAGCTATTAACATATATCACATCATTATACTTTTAATATAGGAGCCACTCATCAATTGTAAAATAAAAAACATTGGAAGTTTTAATCAGGAATATTTCCTAACAGCTGATAACAATACAATGTTTTTAGTGTCAGGAATGGAATGCTAGATAATAGTAATCGTAAATATTAGTATGCCATATTTAGAATTATTGGTTCCTGTAATTAGTTACAGTGCCTTGCGAAAGTATTCGGCCCCCTTGAACTTTTCAACCTTTTTCCACATTTCAGGCTTCAAACATAAGGATATAAAATTTTAATTTTTTGGTGAAGAATAAACAAGTGGGACACAATCATGAAGTGGAACGAAATTTATTGGATATTTTAAACTTTTGTAAAAAATAAAAAACTGAAAAGTGGGGTGTGCCAAATTATTCTGCCCCCTTAAGTTAATACTCTTTAGCGCCACCTTTTGCTGCGATTACAGCTGCAAGTCACTTGGGGTATGTCTCTATCAGTTTTGCACATCAAGAAACTGAAATTCTTGCCCATTCTTCCTTGGAAAACAGCTCGAGCTCAGTGAGGTTGGATGGAGAGCCTTTGTGAACAGCAGTTTTCAGCTCTTTCCACAGATTCTCGATTGGATTCAGGTCTGGACTTTGACTTGGCCATTCTAACACCTGGATACATTTATTTGTGAACCATTCCATTGTAGATTTTGCTTTATGTTTGGGATCATTGTCTTGTTGGAAGATAAATCTCCGTCCCAGTCTCAGGTCTTTTGCAGACTCCAACAGGTTTTCTTCCTGAATGGTTCTGTATTTGGCTCCATCTATCTTCCCATCAATTTTAACCATCTTTCCTGTCCCTGCTAAAGAAAAGCAGGCCCAAACCATGATGCTGCCACTACCATGTTTGACAGTGGGGATGGTGTATTCAGGGTGATGAGCTGTGTTGCTTTTACGCCAAACATATCGTTTTGCATTGTGGCCAAAAAGTTCGATTTTGGTTTCATCTGACCAGAGCACCTTCTTCCACATGTTTGGTGTGTCTCCCAGGTGGCTTGTGGCAAACTTTAAACAAGACTTTTTATGGATATCTTTGAGAAATGGCTTTCTTCTTGCCACTCTTCCATAAAGGCCAGATTTGTGCAGTGCACGACTGATTGTTGTCCTATGGACAGACTCTCCCACCTCAGCTGTAGATCTCTGCAGTTCATCCAGAGTGATCATGGGTCTCTTGGCTGCATCTCTGATCAGTCTTCTCCTTGTTTGAGATGAAAGTTTAGAGGGACGGCCAGGTCTTGGTAGATTTGCAGTGGTCTGATACTCCTTCCATTTCAATATGATTGCTTGCACAGTGCTCCTTGGGATGTTTAAAGTTTGGGAAATCTTTTTGTATCCAAATCCGGCTTTAAACTTCTCCACAACAGTATCACGGACCTGCCTGGTGTGTTCCTTGATCTTCATGATGCTCTCTGCGCTTTAAGCAGAACCCTGAGACTATCACAGACCAGGTGCATTTATACGGAGACTTGATTACACACAGGTGGATTATATTTATCATCATCAGTCATTTAGGACAACATTGGATCATTCAGAGATCCTCACTGAACTTCTGGGGTGAGTTTGCTGCACTGAAAGTAAAGGGGCCGAATAATATTGCACGCCCCACTTTTCAGTTTTTTATTTTTTACAAAAGTTTAAAATAACCAATAAATTTCGTTCCACTTCACAATTGTGTCCCACTTGTTGTTGATTCTTCACCAAAAAATTTAAATTTTATATCCTTATGTTTGAAGCCTGAAATGTGGCAAAAGGTTGAAAAGTTCAAGGGGGCCGAATACTTTCGCAAGGCACTGTATTATAGGTAATTTTTCCTTACCTTGCTAGCATGAATGTGTTAGTATACCTCTCATTAATCTCATAAATTTACATTTATCTCTCATGGGGATATCATTTAAGATAGTGATAAAGTACTTACCGAGGTGATGTGGTAGTTCTCTCTGTAGCTGCTGATATCAACCATGCAGCAAGGCTCAGTATACAGATGAAGTTAATCTGAACTTTTATGATTGGTGAAGGATTTCTTATCACAGAAGACAAAAAAAATCAATGAAAAGTAATTGAAAAATGTGTTATCATTGACTTTTCATTGGTGTTTGTTATCTTCTGTGATAAAATATCACGCTGCAGCAGTTTATTTGTAGAAGTTTGGGTTAACTTTGCTATCTGTGTGGCCCTTTGCTTCAAACACTGCCCTTTTTGTAACCAAGCAGTTATACAGAGACGGCCATCATATGTCACATATAAGTCTGTGTGTCAATATAATCACTGGTGTCTTGACTTTCAAAGGGAATCTGTCACCAAAGAAAAGATTATCCAGTGTACCTGCATATTGTTATAGAGTAGGATCAGCTGAGCATATTGATATATAATTTTTTAGGAAAGGATTCAGTATAATGTGTAACGTATTGATCCAAATATCTGTGTTTAGGAATCCAGTAGGTGATGTGATTCAGTAACTGATAGCCTTCTCAGCATGAGCATTCATAGAGAAAAGAATTTCCATTTTTGTTTAGGACCGCCCACTGGACTTGAATTAAAGGGGTTGTCCAGCCCCAAATTGATTTTTCATACTGATGACCTTTCTGGAAAACCCTTTAAGTTATACTGGGCCTTTTCCCACAAAACTGTTTATGCTCAGGTCCTCTTGCTCTTTGATATGCATGTTCAATGTGACAGGTTCCCTTTAGTAATTTACTTCACACTTTATATTCAGTATGACTTCAGATTGTTATAAGTTTATTTTATGACATTCACTTGCTTTAGACAATAGCAGTGGTATTTGGTACAGTAAATATCAGATAATAGCCATCATCACATTGGGCGAGGTTTTATAAAACATTAATAATATATGAAGTCAATGATACTAATGTTCACTGGGGACTGGATTTTAAAGCAGGGATTTCTTTATTTCAATCATTTTGCATTAACATAAATTATATTTCATTGTATGTTTCCAATTTTTGGTTTGTATGTAATTTAACAACATAATAGAAAGTGACTGTTGTGAATGTTTGTATGGTTTACAAGTTCATATTACACACTATCAGTAACACATCCAAAACTGACTCAAACAATAACAGTGAAAATGTACATTTTTTAAAATAACATCTGTTTATAATTGTAAATATATCTAATACTTTGTATCTTTCACAGCCATTGATCTCCCTTGTTAATTGTATAAATGAATAAAGAAGATGTTATCATGCTAGAAGAGCATTTTGCATTATTTCCATGCTTGTAGTCTTCTAAAAAGCAACAGGCAACATGACTTATTAAGGGCAAGGGATATAGCGTGGATGGATATTAACAAGTAGTTAAAACACTTATAACAAAGGAATAGAAGAAGTCACACATTTAGCATATAGTTAATGTAAGGCTATGGTATGTGGGATGAGTGTTATAGAGTCTGATACGTGTGACTTAAGCTGGCCATACACTTTAATTACATAAGCAATGCCTGAATTCTTGTTCCTCCTGGGCCCTCCCTATGTACAAGCACTTTGGCTCAGACACTCCTGTTGGTAGGTTATTTCTCCCAAAAACAAAAGAATTGGGCATGTGGAAATCGAAAAGTCCATTCCCCCTTTCCCTCAACATCTGCCATCGAGAGAAAGTCGGCACACCGCCATACAGTAGATGAGTGGCCGATCCCACCAAAATCAGTATGTTCAGTCATTATTAATTTAAAGTGTATTGGCACCTTTTCTCCAAGTTGTTCATCAGTACCAGATTTTTACTTCAGGATTCTGTAGACACTGCTTCATTTAGGTATTACTTCTATTTTCTCATTTCAAAGCAGTTTACAAAATGCTACTCCAACTTCATTTACTTCTTCTATACCAATTTCTCTATACTGTACATACAGTCTGCTCTTTTCTCTAATGGAGAACATTATTTCTTTTTTAGGGTCCTAATGCTCTTGTAACATACACAATTATTAGTGGCGCTGATGACAGTTTCCGTATTGATCCTGAGTCAGGAGACTTGATTGCCACCAAACGCTTGGACAGAGAACGCCGCTCAAAGTACTCCCTGTTAGTTAGGGCAGATGATGGTCTTCAGTCTTCAGATATAAGAATAAATATCACAATAAGTGATGTCAATGATCACATCCCAAAATTCAGCCGAGCTGTCTATTCATTTGATGTGGCAGAAGACACCATGCCAGGTAAGCAAAATACTACATAACATTTTCAGGACTTTTTCTATTTTGTGAGCATTTACAATACTTTATAAACTTTGCCAAAAACAGAAGTAAATTCCATCACAGGAGAGTAGGAAAACCCAATTAAAGGACCTTGCAAGGACCAAAAATATGGCCTTGTAAATTCACAATTCTTGCTCTATCGCTTCAAATTTTGCCAAAAATT
The DNA here is from genome assembly GCA_947044405.1 of Leptodactylus fallax. Lineage (NCBI taxonomy): Eukaryota > Metazoa > Chordata > Amphibia > Anura > Leptodactylidae > Leptodactylus > Leptodactylus fallax. Next base: position 8,423,315 of record CAMRHE010000012.1, on the reverse strand, counting down.
AAACTCTGTTAACTTGATGATAGATCTCAAATACACCACACCAGATGTTTCACCATATTTTTAAAAATTGTTGATGTTTTTTTTTTTTCATTTTTCATGTTACTATCTATATATATTTTTTTTAAAAAGGTACTAAATCCTGCAGTTTTCACTCTGGCCATTAAGTTTGATAATAGACTGCCAATTCTGTAGGGATTTTCATTGCAGCAGTCATCTCATTTACATCACAGACAAAACATCACAAACAGGATTACAATAGAAGATCATGTCTGTACTGGTAACACCCATAGGGACCCATCATTGCTTCTACTGCTGACAATAGATGATGTCACAATTTATCTACTCTTCCTCCCTGCACAGAGCATGTCTAGAAAACTCTCCCATAAACCTCAATGAGTCAGCTCCAGTCCATAACTACCTATGGTTAGGACTCTTCTGTAAAGCATATCACTAAATTTTGTTAACAGAGCAGAGGAGAAGTTCAGGCAAGATGTTAGCCCCCATAACCATGGCAATAAAAAAAAAAATCCTTTGATATAATGTTACATTTTGTTTTTTACTTATTCAAGTAATTTTTGTATTGTAAATTTTTATGAACTTCTGTTTATTCACATAATCAGGTTCCATTGTAGCTGCAATACTGGCTACAGATGATGACTCTGGTGTTAATGGAGAGATCACCTACACTGTTACGGATGATGATGAGGATGGCATGTTCTTTTTGAACCCTGTAACTGGTGTATTTAATGTAACACGTGCACTGGATTTTGAGGTACAGCAGTATTACATTCTCACAGTGTGTGCACAAGATGGTGGAGGACAGTTCTCATGTGTGAGAGTCTATTTCAATATTTTGGATATCAATGACAACCCCCCAGTCTTCAGCATGAGCTCCTATAGTGCTTCTGTAATGGAGAACTCACCGATTGAATCAACAATTCTCACATTCAATGTTACTGATGCAGATGAAGGTATGCAGTTTTTTCATTACTTTTATTTTCATTTACTAATTTCATTACATTTAATACACTCCATGGAGACAAGATGCTTCTTGTGGTCTATATCTGGCAAGAATTTTTGACTACATGGCGTTTTCTAATCCACAATGTTAGCGTATACTTTATCATTAATTAAAATCAATTCTCTCTGATGAAGGTGTCAAAGATTTGGCTATAATTATGACTAGATATGTAGTCTGTTTTGCAGAGATTTTAGTTTTTATTAATGTGTATACTGTAAATTATATTCTGTACAGCAGATTTTGTAAGTATTTTAGGTTTGCACAGTTCACTGGACCATTGATTTAAAGGGTTGTCCCACCGATAAGTATAATATTTATTGTACTGATAATGGAAAATTGACAGATTTTGCCATTTATAAGACAATCATTATAATAATGATCATCTAACGAGAATACATAGTGTAGTGCTACCTGGAGTTCAAAATATATAGTAATGTGCAACAACCTGCTGAGTTAAGTGTTAGTGAAGACACATGCTGAGTCACACTTCCCAATGTCCACACCTATTCTCGGTGTACAAATCTTCTGTATAATGAATGGCAACCTACAAATTGCTTCTACGCTGCTTGTCTTGGCAGGACCAGCTCTTATTTAGTGGACAATTAATAGTTTCTCCTATATTGAAACCTATACAAACACACAAACATGTGTAGAATTATATCAAAACCATAACCGTCTCATTAGGTGGCAGTCTCAACTATCAGTAGATCACTATGCTTCTCTATACATCTTTGTACACAATAGCCTCATATAGTAACAGCAAGAAGATTGCTTCTAAATATTGATTTGTTGTGATAGAAAATGTGCTATTTTTTTCACTGCCACACACTTCATGATACAATTGTTATCTATCTGCTGTGGAACTCATTGGGAACTATGTATTTGGCTACCAGAGGGGAAAGGAGACTGACTGGGTAGCATAATTAGGCTATATTTACTGTCAGAGGAGGAAGGAAACCAATGGAAAACTTATTGGGTACTGCAATTGTATTTGCAGCTATTAAAGGGCGGAGAAGACTGAAGGAGTTGTGGAACAAGAGGGAATAAAACACATATGGAGTGCATGCAAGGTGTTTTGGGAGTTGTAGGTAGAAAAAAGAAAATCAGGTGACACTGTCCACCCCCAGTTTAGCTGTAGACTTGAGGGGAATACACAAAAACAATAAAACAGAAAAAAGGTATATTTTAAATTATCCATTGTCAGTTTTCGGGGATATTTTTTTGTAGTATATGACCATAATTTGTGGAACAAAACAATATCTATATGTAGATATACCTATATCTATATACATGTATATTCCAGATCATACTGTCAAAGGTTAGTGGATTCTATAACTGAAACCTATATAAACACACAAAAGTGTAGAATTATAGAAAAGCCATATCTGTCCTGATAAGCAGCAGACCCCACTATCAGTGCATTACTATGCTTTGCAACTCTGTATAAATTAGGACTTATTTACACATCTTCTTTTAGCGACAGTGTGATGTCCTTTTATATCATGGACTGCATGCACGCCCATTGACTTTGTTTCTTTTCCACGATCCAACAGTCATTAGAAAAAGAATGGAGAAATGCTCTATTTTGGTCAGTTTTGTGGACTACTGAGTTCCATTCTAGTCTATGGTCCCTGAAAATCACAGACAGCACACATATGCTATCCATATATAGTGTCTGTTTTTTACGGACCTAGACTCATTGTAAAGTATAGTAAAACAAGCAAACAAATAAATAAATAAATTGAACCATTTTTGACATTTGTGGAGATGGATGAACCTCAGAAAAGCACAGAACATAAAGCAGAATTGAAAGTGAGCGTGTGAGCCCTTAGCCACATAGCTGTGGCTTTCTCTGGGTACCCTATTTTCTTTCTACATTGTTTTAATATGCTCTGATGATCATTTTCAGTAAAAATGTATGCAAAAGAGACCACTGTCCATAGCATGTTCTGAGTGGTAGCATTGGCCCAAAAAAGAGCATCCTTTAATTCTGTAGGCACATATCCTTTTCTCTGTCACTAGAAGTATTAACGGTACATTTTACATATGTAAAGCAACATAGCACACAGCATAAGATGTGATGGGGTGAGTAAGCATTCTTCTTGCCTTTGGTATTTTCACAACATAAGAGCATCAATAGTTACTTATGTGAAGTGATAGTGGTAAACCAGTGTGCTGGGAATCACTATAGACATCTGGTATCCTGGCATATGGGCCAGCTTTCTTTTTATGCCAAACCAGCTGCTAGTAAGCACATTGCAAATAATTTGATTATTTGAATAAAATGAAGATAGTTTACTTAGATAATTTGAGGTATTTATGTAACGCAATATGCTAAGTACTACGGTTACCATGACAACCAACTGAGACAAAACACTTGAAATAAGATCGTGCAGTAACAGTAAATCAAACCCGTCTTTGTGCCAAATGCTATCAAATGTAAAAATAAATTAAAGAAAGCTATACTAATTGTTTTAATTAGATTGTATATCATGCATCTGTGCCAAATGCATATCCTTATCCTTATAAAATGCTTAATCCTTGCAATGTTTATTCTTCACATTCAGAAAGGATTATAGAGATCTTGTCAAGTCCCTTAACTTGGTGCTATCAATATCAAACCTCAGCATATAATACATTTCAACATAGGAGTACAAATAACGCTACACAGCCACACTCTACACTTTTCTAGATCTGAATATTATTTTTAAAAAAGGAAACAGGCAGATCTCTAACATTTCTGACACTATGGGGGAATTTATCAACACATATATGCCAGTTCTAGCCATTTTGTTAGAAGTAGACTTCCATTTTGGCACATGGGTGTGAGCCTCATTTATTAAGAGGCCGGAGCATCTTAAAACATTTCAGCAACATCATGTGCCAGTCGGGGTCTTCATAAATCTGCCCTTATGTCTTAGGCTAATCAAGAGTTTACCCAGAAAAAAACTTCTCTCTTTGCTTTGCCAGTTTCCAGTTTCTACAAGGTGTTACGTTAGCAATACATTTTATATAGCTGTTGGCCAAACACTCACTTGGCCAACACCTAGTACTGTTCATCTTATGTGTACAGTATAGCCACATATATAGTCCTTAGATTGTTCCAGTCAGCTTTTTAATGGCTATGATAAGCTTCAGAAAGAAGCTGAGAGACTATTGAGTGTATTATTAACTACTTTCCATTGTATTTGGATGTAAATCAAATGGGTTTTTCAAGCAGTAATAGTTGTCTACAGTTTACTTTAGTATTAGAAATAAGTTAAACTAAAACTAATGAACCTAAAGCTTTCCATGGATCTTTTGAACTGATCTTGGATTCCCATAGGATCCTAGATCCTAGCGGCCTGGGCTTTGTGTCTGTAATGTAGATGTTAAAATGTGCATTTGAGAGCCACATTACTGTGCATGGTTTTTTCAGAATTTTTATATTATACTTTTTTATAGTATTCATACCCACTAAATGTCAGTATCACATTCAGTGTCCTTATTATTCAGTTACCAACATTTACAATCTCTTAAACTATGAACCCCTGGTTTTAGTATTGTTTTTTTTTTTTTTTATCTTAGCAGCTTCCTGAATATTGTGCTTGCAAATTTTGCGCTACACCCTTTCCAGCTATGGCCATTCATGATTAATACTTGCAGGAATCTACACAAAGGAGCTGTCTGCTGTTCAGGAAGTTTCCACGTACACCAATCATGAATATTTACAACAATGACAGTAGTCCAAATCCATTCAAAGGAAAATCCTCACTGTGACTTACAGTGTCTGCTGAGGCTTTACAAATCGGTGGTCACATTAATCTGTTTTTCTATATTTCATTTTCTAGGAATAAGAGTTTTTAGTAAAGCTAAGCTTAAAAATCCATATTTTTATTCCTATGAAAATGAATGTAAAAATGACGGAGTGACTTACTAAAAATGGTGAGACAAGTAGGAACCATCCTTATCTTTCAAGTCTCTCGACATTTAACATTTAGTGTTTAAAATTGTTTAAAGTCTTATTTTTAAAGTAATGTTTTCCTGTGTTGGCAAGTGATGGCATGTTGGTAGAATATGGTGTGTGTCAAGTAAATGGAGCTGAGTTACCGTTGGGACAGGATGAGGTGTAGAAGTAGGCATCTAACTATGATTTATTTAGGTAGGGAACACAGTTTGTGGATTTAAAGACAAAACAACAATGTATGTTAAATTTTGTACCAATAAGTGTCACTTAGTGTGAATAAGGAATTGGTGTGAAAAAGTGCAAGGAGGACAGTTAAATAAATGACTATCCTAATGACAGCTACCATATCGTGACTGGAGGGAGGTGGTACTAATGGAGATTGTTCCACCCCTGAGGTGTACTACAGTGCAGGGAAAAGCTCAGTAGAGACCGAAATGCCTTAAACAGCTTGGTCTCTCCTTCCTTATAGTACTCACTTGGGCTATATTGTCATTGCTCCCTCTAAACTCTGACTGTGGTAGGTTTCCACCACTAAAAAAACAATTTAATAACACTTTCTCTGGCACCTCCTAACAGTATCCAAAATAAAAAAGAAAAACATTCACTCAACTTGAAGGTTGGTCACAGCTTTATTATTAGAATAGAACAGAAATAACTTGTAGAGGCACTAAAGTTTTCTTTTAGAACAACATATTAAACCAGGAAGGTGCATGCCCAGATGGACTCCCAATTGAAACGTCCACCTTCCCAGGCAAAATGTCGGCATTTCACATAGACCAACCACCAGCTGTGACTTGGAATGAGAAAACAGTAGCAGAAGCTGAAAAAGACAGCAGTGTAAGATGTACCAATGAAAACAAATAACAATATTAAACAAAAAGTAGGAAGGGCGGGAATGTCAGCTCTAGACCAGCTGGTAATCCGAAAGAGGGAGCTCCCATTCTTATGAGTAGAGAGCAGGAAATCTGCGCTACTCAATGGGGCCAGGGAAGTAAACAAATTAAAGTGGAGGGATGTGGGAGAACAAGAACGCCCCCCCGGAAGAATCCTGCTAAAATTTTATGATGCTAGTGCAAAGAAGACAAGGAGGGAGAAGTGTACAATCCCAAATTTCCATCCACGATCAGAGGATGTCCTTCTTATGTGAGTCACTTTCCCGGCAGGAATTGATTTAGACATTTCAGATTATGATGTTATATATAGTTGCTATTGTTGACCACATTTAACTCTCTCCTTTTCATAACCCTCTGCTTAATGTTAACTATGCCCACTAATTGTATCCCTTTCTATAAGAAAGTAACAGCTTATTCTAGCTATGCTGTATATGACCTGCCTAGGTGAAAAGAGTAGTTTAGTACTGTTGTCAGTTTAGCAGGTGTCAGGCAAGTGTACAGTAATTTCTAAGGCCATATTGGTTTGTGATTAAAGGGAGTCTGTCAGCAAGAAAATTGGTATAAAACTAATGAGAATACCTTGTAGGGCTGCTTCTATACTTTTCAAGGATACCTTTCATATTCTGCATTGCAGCTCCATTTTCATAACTGCAGGCAAAGTGTGACAAAGTGGAAGATGTCACTCAAGCAGTTAGGGGAGGATCTGGGCGCAGTTAGGCGTGTTATCTAGAATAAAGTATGAGTCCGAGTAGGAGAAGAAATGCCCCTAAAGCCCTTTAAGTTCATTTGCAATAGAATAAAATACTGATTTTAATGAAAATAGAGCTGCAATGCAGAATAACAAAGGCATCTTTGGAAAGAGTAGAAGCCATCCTACTAGGTATTTTCATTAGTCTGATACCAATTTTCCTGCTGACAGACTCCCTTTAAATTATTATAGCAATGTGTAGAAGCATCCAATATGTAATGTTTGTACCTGCACATTTTATGATGGGTTTATAGAACAAGTGTATTCTGAGTAACCATTTTGTCATATAAAGCACTTGCCTAGAAAAGCTCATTTTATGGAGAGCAAATAAATAGTATAAAGTTAAATGTAGGTAATATTTTTTTGTTGCACGCTGTCCATTTCCAGACCATTTCCAGCCATAGCAATTTCCCAGTGAACACATAATCTCACATGATGTGTTTTGTATTTTTTTGTCTAATAAATAATTGTTCTCTTTTACTTATATTTACATTATGTTTTTGGAGAAATTGCCAAGACCCATTAGAATAAGAGCTTAAGCATGCCTGTTGTCATATTACTCATTTGTAGACAGTGTTATGGAACTGTCTGCAGACATTAAACTCTTGTCTGTGAGAAGTTCTCAGGACTGGAAATTAAGGAAACTTTCATAGTTGTTTACATTACCATTTTCTTCTTTCATATACAAATGAAAGTCTATGATATTTAAACATGTGACGCTATAATATACAGTAATTAATATGGCGTGTAGAATAATAACTGCTGATACATGGATATTACAACTATAGTCTGCTGCTCCCTTTACAAGTCAATATAAATGTATCCAATGTAACAAACTATAAGTATCAGTAATGATGATAAATCATGCAAAGAAAGCATAACACAAGAGTTAAGAGTGCAAGCCTTCCTGAACAATTAACCTAATTAATTCCCTATCCATAGCTGCTAGCTCTGCTAAACCCTAAAGCTCCTTTATATAATCCTGTCTTCAGTGGCTTACTTCAGGACTCATTTTTTTAACCAAATCTTTCAGTGGTCCATCAGTTTTCTGGAGGATCTGCTTAGTCTTGTAGCCCTTGGCATCATATGAATTTAGCATTTAGCCTCTGCTTGCTCAGTCTAATCATGATCTCATTATAGTCTAGTTATACATTTCTGTATTCTATTATCTGCTTCTTTACGCCAGGAATGATAGCTGCTAAGGCAGAATGGGATCCTATGGTTCACACGTGGAAGCAGTTGACAAACTGTGTAGTAGTGTTCTATAAATTCAAATATATATCTAGGGTGTTTCCCTAACAGTTCTGTACAATATGGAGCACATTGCTATATGCACAGAATATTTCCTGCTGATTCCTTATGTCTCTTTGATCTTTTTGGCTGAAGCGTAAAAAATGTGTTTTACAAAATGAGCAAATTCTCATACTGTAAGAAAAATCACAGATCATATTTAAAGCAATGCAAAATTTGCTCCATGATAAAAGTATAGGCTAGAGGAAATTGTTGGTCAGTGGGAATCCACTAAGACCCCCACTGATCCCAAGAACAGGGGTGTTTTACCCTGGTACATAGCAATAAGGTACAGTATGTTAAAATTTGTTATGAATTATTTTCATTTCTCCAATGTAGCTAAAACAAAAAATGGAGTGACTATGCAAATAGTCTTGGTTAAAAATGTACTGCTATTCTGTGTCTACAGCTCCTATGCAGTCATTTGTGTTTCCATGGGTACATATTGCAAATAAACATTGTATAGTCCCATTCTGCAGTCATACTGAATATAACTTGTACCCTACGTCATGCTAATACTTATATAGTAGGTTAATATGAGATTGGGGGCAGAAAAAAGGGAAAATACTACAGGCCCAGATTCACAGGGTATGTGTGTCATCTGTATCAAAGAGAAAACATAGGTTTACACAAGCGCTACAGATATAAAGCCAAATGGTAAGACATTATCAGTCAAGACTATTTTCAAAGTTGCTTTATTTCAGTTGCATTATTGTTAATGGAATTGGGGCAAAGTATAAATTTTTGCATTATTACAGAGGAGTAACTTGCAGGTGATCGGTGTGGAGCTGAATAAATGAACAACACAATAAACACTGAATAAATGCATTACAGTGAATCCTTTTTGCGAGAACCACCAAAAAGTGCATAAAAATGGTCTCCTGGTGGGTGGTCTTCTCAAAGGAGATAGCCAGTATGCATAGTATATGGTGAAACGAAAAATCTTAAGAAAAACTTAAAGATAAACATAAGGGGTAATCTTCTCAAAGAGGTAGCCTTCTGGAGAAATTTCACAGCGTATACAGTAGTATATACAGCAATCCCTTCCTGGATCCTAGTTGTGTTGTGAGACTAACCCATTGAATTTCATGAGTTTGTTTGAATTGTGTTTGTAACTTTTAAATTAAATCAATTATTGAGTTAAATAATGTTCTTTTTAATTGATTTTTCAGGGTTGAACTCTAAGTTGCTGTACAGTATTTCTTCTGGAGACAGTATGGGTCAGTTCCAGATTAACAAGGATGGAGCCTTAAGTATTCTTCAGACACTGGACCGAGAAAGCCAGTCTTTCTATAATCTAGTGGTACAGGTTCATGATTTGGCCCCTCCACCAGCATACAGATACACAAGCACTGTGGAAGTCTCCATAATTTTGTTGGATGTCAATGATAATCCACCAAGCTTTATATCTCCAAAGCTGACTTATATCCAAGAGAACACACCCACTGAAACAATTGTATTCCGTGCTCAAGCCACAGATCCAGACAGTGGACCAAATTGCTATGTCCAGTACTCCTTGCTTAGCTCCTTGGGAAATAAATTTAGTATAGGAAATATTGATGGTGAGGTGCGACTAACAGGAGAGCTAGATCGGGAAGACACTTCCAATTATACTTTAACAATTATAGCTACAGATAAAGGAGAACCTTCACTTTCCTCTTCTGTAGATGTTGTAGTCATGGTTCTTGATATTAATGACAATAACCCTCGCTTTTCACAAAGTCTCTTTAAAGTGGAGATAAGTGAGAACATACTCACAGGAACAGATCTCATTCAAGTGGTGGCAACGGATGCAGATGAAGGAGTAAATGGCATGGTCCGTTATGCTGTTATAGATGGAAATCCAAACAATGAATTCAGGATTGATTCAGTCACTGGAATAATATCAATAGCCAAGCCTTTGGATCGTGAGAAGAAGTCCTCATACTCCTTGGTCATACAATCATCAGATCGTGGCAGTAGTCCACGGACTGACACAGCCACAGTCAGTATTCTCCTTTCTGATGTTAATGATGTGGTTCCTAAATTTGAACTGTCACCCTATTCAGTAAATGTACCGGAGAACTTGGATGTATTACCCAAGACAGTGCTCCAGGTTAGTGTAACTTTTTATTTCACTCTTTTTTTATTAGACAAAACTAGAAATCAGATGCCTTCATGAAATACAAAATGTCTTGGTTTATAAGGTAAAACCATTTAATCATTTCAGGTTGTAGCCAGAGATGATGACCAGGGACTTAACAGCAGATTAATGTATGCTTTGACCTCTGGCAATGAGGATGGGGCCTTCAGATTGTCTTCTATTGGACAGCTTAGTGTGGTGAAAAGTCTGGATCGAGAGATGAAGGAGCAATATATATTACTGATCACAGCTACTGATTCAGGTACTTGGTTAAAGTATTTCTATTCTTTCATGGTTGTCATGATATTATAATGTAATATAAACATATAAAAAACAGGTACTTCATGGAACAAGCATTCGTGAAAGAAACTGTAAAATGTGACCTGCACTTATGTGACAGAATCTCACCTTATGTGGTTATATAAATCAGACACAACTCTGTAGATAAGTCACTAATGGTACATGTTTACATATAAAGGTACTAAGATTACCTTGTAATATTGCCCATGTAGCAACCTATACAGTATGTCTTCATGTGAGCACATAAAGCAATTTGGAGAAATCAAATACTCATTAGCAAAGTTATAAAACCTTCTAAGTGACCTCTTAGAGGATACATGAGACATGGACGTGCTGTTCTCCCACTCACCCAAGAGAGCCATATATGGCATATGCTGTTTGTTAAAGAAATTAATATTCTGTACTTGAATTATGTCCTTAAAGCCACTTGAAACTTGGAGAAGTGTGTCTGTGATACTCAGTTTCCAATGAGTGATGGAACTGCAAGACAACACACAGTTGATCTTACTGAGTCTTAAGTAATTTTTTACCAGGCAGTTATTTAGTGGAGGCCAATAAGGAGACAGTGAACAAATCTGTAGTCTTTAATCATTGCATATAAGCTTCATAGGACGGAATATCTCTTTATAATCAGTGCCAGGGTTTGCAGATAAAATATTGTACAATCCAGTGTTTACATTTGTGTGTAGGGCGATGTAAAACTAAACTGTCTGGTCTCTCTCTTGAGATGTATGACTACGAATTGTCCTCAGTTTACCTTTTCTATAAGTGATAAATGTTACTCTTTTAGACACAGTGGAATAGAAATACGCTTTTATGAGCAAGGAATGATGTTTTTATCAATATGGTCCTTTAAACATCTGTTCACTTCACTATGTTACCTGATTCAGTTTTTCCACATGATAAGCCCTGTTCACACTTCTGTTAGTTCTTTACTATCGGGTTTTCATTTCTTCCTGACAGACAGAGTAGTATAGCCTGCTGCATGATTTGATTCAATAAATGAAAAATAAATAAAACCCCAAACTTGAAGGACCAAAGTAATACCAAAACTCGTAATACCACTCAGGATCCATTACAAAATGAATTCTAACAAATCAGTCATGTCTCCTTTAAAGGAGCTATGATATCAGTGTAAATAGAGCTTAAATGGGTTATTCAGGATTTAGGATTTTATGACATTTTCATAGGGTAGGCAATACATTTTTGCTTAGTGGGGGGGATGTCAGCCGCCCCCACTCATTGATCATCTATACGAGGCCACTTCTTGATGCCCATACAATACACAACACGGGGCTTGTAGCTGATACCTCCAGGCCCGGTATTGTGGCCCAGTGCCAGTACTGCAGCACAGTTCTCATTGACTTCAGTAGGAGCTGGGTTGCAATAATGACACCTGATCACTATACAGGCCGCAAAGCCAAATGCTTCCGGCCCCGTGCTGTGTATAGTATTAGCCCCATACAGCATTGGTGCAGAGGGCTGGATGTTGCCCCTCCTCCAATCAAATATTTATGGCCTATCCTAAGGATAGGCTATGAAATCCTAAATCCTGGACAAACCCTTGAAGTTAGCTGTGGTTCTTAAGTAAATCAATTGTTAATCCATACTAACAATGGACTTAACAAATATTCACATGGTTTTGCTATATTGTGTATTGTATCATTGGTGGTTGTTGTCCAAGTGACTACAGAACCAAACACCTATGATCCTGCTCCACACATGCAGCTGTTATATGTGACCAGTACTAGACCGTAGCAATCACATACATCTCCTCCTTCATTTATATATTTCCATTTATGTGTCTCAGTAGGTTGAATCAGTTCTGTTTTCAGTGGACAATTTTAAGGTAGTCTGTAATGGGAATCTCAGTAGTCAAAAAATTGTCTACAGTGGAGTGTACTTGAAATAGCAGAAAGACATCCAATGTATAGTTACACAGCTACATTTTCAAAATTGAGCATTCAGTGACCTTCATACAGTATATATACACTTCAGTTTTCAGCCCAAAATATAAACAGTAATAAACACTATCTACATATATATACATATAGGATAGACATCACTTGACATAGTTTGACCAAATCTTTGTTTTTTTTTTTTTTAAAAAAAAGGTGGCCATCTCGTGCTGCACATCTCTAAACTTGCTGATCTAAGAGGTCAAGTAAAGAAGGACACATCTGTACCTATTTATAATGAGAAGTAAGAAGCATAGCTATAAATGCAGCACAGATTCAACACAAAGCAATCAATATTAATATTAATTTCCAGCATAGCAATAGGAGACACCAGGATTTTTTTATTTGAACACTTCCCTAAAGCACTTTATTACTTCCATAGCAAACATGCCTAAGATTCATGTTGTGAGTTTCTCCCAGGGTATTCCGTTATAATGTGAAAATTTACCAGAGTATCCTGCGCTTAAATCTCTATGGGTAATATCATGAATCCTCCAAAAACTATGACAGCTTTCAGATTGCAGATATGAGCCTATCATTCTACCTTGCACTTTTGCCAGGAAAGCAACAGGCGTCTATGTGAAAGTGTTTTTATGGGACTATTGCAGCTTGCAAGTGTATAAATCACAGTTTTGCCTAGCTGTGGCTTGCTTTGTGAGAAAGCCAATGAGAATATACATCTCTCTTATTCCATCTGGCAGAGGCTAAGCAAGATAGGTAAATATTAAGTTCTGGCTGGACGTCAGGAATAGTACCGGTACGGCAGCTTTGTTCATTAATATCTTTAACTCTTTGAACATTTTTCTATGGGGAAAACACTCACATTCCAGCCATCACCATCCATTTATTTATTGGTTGCATAGATATTGAACTGCACATCTGGAAACCTGCTAACATTCATGGTCTACTGTTTCAATACGAGACAAGGTTGTGGCGTCCAAAGGTTCGCTATAAAGCACAGCTGCATCCAAACCATAAATACCATTTGTCACTTACAGTACTTGCAGCTTACTGCACATAGAGGATCTCCAGTGTTTAGTCATGCATTGTAAGCTTTATAATAGCTAAAACTGTTAGATTAAGGTCACATTACTATATATAAAGTTTAGATTTGTAATCTAGCATATTACAAGAATATTTAAAGAGAATCTGTCATCAGATTTCACAATGCAATCTGTGTATGTGCTGCGCATTATTAAAGCAATCTCTGAGATCTGATGAGGCTGGTGTACTTACCTTGAAGCTAGGTCAGAATGGCAATATTATACTTTTCCGATCTGATATTAAAATAAGAATTTTATAAGTCCAGCTTTTTCAGGACTCATAAAATGCTCATTTTAATATCAGGAAGTAGAACTTTCAAAGAGAATCTTACAACATATCCAAAGTGAATTTTTCAAGTACTCCATAGTTCTATTGGAGCCTTCATGTTCCATCATAACATGTTTCTGATATTTGTGATTATATATGTGTAGCATACTTTATTTTAAACATATATCCGGGGAGAAAAAGATGTTATAATATTTTCAGAACAACATTAAATATTAGACCTTATATACTCATGGAACCAGCTGTTTCTCAAAACGATATAGAGTGAAAAGAGGATTCCAGAGAAAAATCATGGAACTTTCACTGATCATGCAGCTATCTGGGGCAGAAAAGTCAATGTTGATCCCACCTTTGTATTACTTTTATAAAATAGAGGTGGCATCTACATAGTTTTCTTTCCCATGTTTTAGTGTTATAAGGCCATACAATGTACATCTAATCCATACCTTAAGGAAGGAACATAAAGCCAAGTTGGGGTTCCTCCTCATTCTCTGTAGGCTCTGTGCTAGCTGCAAGGTCTCACTTTATGTTATACATGCCCTTTTCTATAATAAAATATGTTGTTGTATTATATTGTGTATAATTGCTTTTTGCCATCAAAACCTGGAGTGCACAGTGTCTATTGCTATGGGTTTTACCTGCAGATTTGACTCTTTGCAACGCAGTGGCCACAGAGAATCCTGAAGGTGAACTGCAGCAAAAACCACCTGATTTCAGAAATTCTGCAGTGGGTTTGCACTGAGTGGTCAGTGTTGTCACACGGCTAAATTAATTTCATTGTCTGGGAATGGGGGCTTTTCTAATGACCGATATTTTGACATTCCTTTGTCACGGACTGTCAAAATATAGGTTGTGCTCTATTTTTGTCCATTTTAACAGATCCCTCCATACATTCTAATGTATGAGGGATCCATGAAAACAGCTGCCACTCGTGAGTAAAATGGCTGTGAAAAATGGACATTTTTCCCAGCCATTTTGCACCATGGTTATGTGAATGTAGACTTAGCCTTACAAAGACTTACAAAAATTCATGGAATATAAATACCTCAGAAATTTTGGACCACCCACAACTTTATACATATCTTCCAACATATACATTATATTGTACAGTATATGCTTCAGAACAACTAATTATATAATTGTGCTATAGTTCTGCTATAGATTTTCCGTTTAGATATACAGTGCTGTATATATTCTACTAATCGCAGCAGCAGAATGTGAACCAGTTGCCATATAATATAGGAAATGTATGGTAATATTGTTCATTTCCAGTGTTAATGCGATTCATTAAAATAGACATATGCTCTTTCACAATGTAGCTATGGCCTTTTCCCTATATAATTTCTCCGGATTCCAGCTCGATGTAATAACACTGTATTTATATGTAGTGTTGCTTAGAAATTATTATGAAGTAAATAATAGTTCCATCAGACTAAGTTATTCTATATACTGAACAATGTGTCGGTATAGCTTTAAGGAGGCACATATTCTTAAGCATGTTGTTCAGTAGTAGATGTGATAATGTATATAGTATTCATTAGCCACAAGGATCATATTGTATATGGGTTGAATAAGGAAAGTAGTCTTTAAGATTGATTTTATTCCTGGGCATGTAATTTTAGAATGTTTACATTGCTACTTTGGGTTAAATTATAAGACATTTAAGCTGAGCACAGTAAAACAAACACACTTATAAAGTATCAAATATTTTTTCTAGTAAATTTGCCAATTTAAAATGAAATTTAGTATCCTCCTGCGCTTTTCTAGAAAACATCTGGGTATAATTTTATTGATTTAGGATGATCTCAAGAAAGTGGTAATTTACAAACAAATTGATTGAAAATGTGAAGTAAGGACACTAATGAAATGCTTTCTACTTGGAAAGACTGCATCATCTATCCTGTCTGCTTTGTCACTGTGGCTATGTCATACTCTCAGTAGATTATACGCTTTATGACACACACAAATCACCTCCTGCAGGACACCGCCACGCTTATATCTTTTAGCTGTACTTTGGGAGGCTCGTTTAATGCAGTTATTGGCAGACAAATCAAACACAAGGAAAGCCATGAGATGTAGGTGTGAAAGTACTTCACTTATTAGGAGTAAAATCACAGCTCGTCCTGGACTCTCCAAACTACTCCCACAGGAACCAATCGTGTGAAATGTTTGGACAGAAAGAGGTAAAATATTACTAAATACTTCAAATGCATTAGGTTTTGCAATTTATATAAATATTTGTGGAACAACTGATAACTTTATAGAAAATATAGTGCATATTTGTATGTATAGATACAAGACAAATGTGTATTTATAGCAAGTTATCAATTATCTACAGTATCTATTTAGATAGATAGATAGATAGATAAATAGATAGATATTAATAGTAACACACAACTAGAGCACTTTGGAAATCTATTGTACCCCTATTGAAATTATTTGGTTCTAGTAATACCCATGGAACAAACCAACCAGAGAGCTTAAACTGGACCCCCCTTTCCTACTACTGCTGCAGTAGTCAGTAGCATAGGCCAGGCAGAACCAGAATGCAATACTGTAGACTAGATATAAGAGACATCAAACAATCAAGGGGATGGGTAATGAAGATCAAACAGGATCAGGATATGTTACTGTGGAGAACCCAAAGAGTAGTTAAGAAAATCTGGGCACAATAGGACATGTTGAAGCTCAGTTAAAGGATTACTGTACTTTCAAACAGAGTGGTTGAAATACCTACAGTATAACCATTACAGAGGCCAGTGTAGGGCATTCACCGCCAGCAAGGGTGGCTTGAGAAAAAAGACATGGTGCTGCAGAAATGTAACTTTTGGACATAGTTGTAACAATGTCATGTGTTTCCAAGGAAACACTTGAGGTAAAAATGTCAGTCTGAACTCAAAGATGCTTGGCCAATCAGTACATCTCCATCATATAGCGCTGGAGAAGAGTAAGGTAGTAATGGTAGTAAGGTATTAAAACATGAGTTTCTGCTAATCCACCAATTAAAATGCTTTTATGCAGTAATGTCAACCAGTGCCCCATTATCTTCATTTGCTCAAAGAGGAAGCATAAATGCAAAGTTATTTCTTTAATGAAACGTTGCAGAAGCTTTAGTGACAATACAGATAGCTCTCCTTGATCTAGAAAAGTATGTATTCAGTAGTCTTAAAAATCGAGTCATCTGCCTCTTCACCCATCCCTAGCAAGCCATGGTCTTCATGAAGTGCCAATGCAGTATGTTTGTTAATAAATAAATGTAAAAAATCCCATTATAAATGAATGAGATTCCATTTGTGAGAAAGCATTGTGCTGTGCCTAGCAATGTGTTTTCACCCCTTGTGAGATCTAACCTGGCATAAGCAATAACTGTTCTCACAGTTCACACTTGACTTCTTCATAAATATTGCACTGTGGGTCTACAATAATCACTGCCAGTTACACTACAGAATTTCTAGACGTCTCGACTCAACCACAGGCAGCTTATTATTGCAGCAGAATTTTTTTTTTCTTTTAAATCAGACCAGGGCTGTATCTGGATTATAAAGATTTTTGGGAGTGGATGCCTCACTTGTGTATTGCATCTGTTTCCCATGAGATAATAGCTAATATAAATTAAATTATGTACATGAGCATAGTAAAGCACAGTACAACAATGGAAACAGTAACTATCTAACATTATAATGTTTTTCCCTTGTACCTTTTTGCATTATTATATATTATTATGTGACATCTTTATCAATATAAAATGATTTCATTTTTTCACTCAAAGTAGAGCACAGTTAAGACAAAAAGCTGTGCTATTGCTCGTGTATGCTTTATAATATAAAAATAATAATAAATCACAAGTCTAGTTTGTTACGAATTTTCCAAAAATGTCATACCCCAAATTTTTGGGGCTCATCAACCTCTTCAGACCCCTGAGTATAATTACCCGATGCTCAAGAGAGGTGAGTAAACATAATAAACAGTGTTACTCACATCTCCTGGACACCTTTACAATATCTGGGGTTCCCTTGGCCTCTTACAGCCTACTGAATGATGTCAGTGGCCAGTGGGGACTGCTGAGGCCTGTGATTGAGCCTCATTGGTCATGTAGGGCATCAACACCAATGTCATGACGCTTGCGTCTAAGCATCATAATGTTGGTGAGCCCCATGTGACTGCTAAGGCCCAATCACAGGCCTCTGAGATCATTAAGCAGGTCCCCAGCAGCCACTGACGTGATTCAGGAGGTCAACAGAGGATTCTGAGGGATGGGGCCAGAAGAGGTGAGTATGTCTGTTTATATTTTCTCTCCTCCCCTGGACAGGACCGTTTTAACACATCACCACCACTTAGCAATACCTGACCTGCACAAATTATAATGTTTCCTCAGTACCCCTCACATAGTATAATGTTCCTTAGTGGCTCTCACACAATATAATTCCCCCTAGTGGCCCTCACACAGTATAATGCCTCCTTAGTGGCCCTATAACACTTAATGCCCCTCAGTGGCCAACACAGTCAAATTCCCCTGCAACAGCATCAAACATTTACCTGCCCCCCAGTGGCCCCTCAGACATTACCCTGTCCCACCCCAGGGGCCCCTGAGACAGCATATTATAATGTTCCTATCCTGGTGAGCCCACAATATAATGTCCGCCTTCTGGGTGCCCCCACGGCTTCATATCACCCTCCTGGTTACCTCCACAGTTTCATGTCCGCCTCCTCGTATAAAACCCCACTGCCCAGAACAGTGGAACAGCACCATTGGCCTTATGCTTAAAGCGGCGCTGCCCCTGCACCTCCGCCTTATATACCCTGGAATCTGAAGAGACCCAAGAGTATAACAATAGCAGTTCTGTTTTGGAAAGGAAACAACCAGGTGAACCCACAAATATTTGAAACAAATCTCATAAGGTTCGCCCATCTATAGCAAATAGTAGAGTAGACCTGTCCACTAAACAGGACAACATACTGCAGTATGATGGTGATAGATCCACTTTAAGTTGACACATTGACCCCTGGTACATCTGTTCTTTTTTTCTTAACATTCGCCTTTATAGAAAACAAGAGACTACATCTGTGTATTCACAGTCAGGCTTCAGTCACCTAATTATTCTGAAAAGTGTCTTAATCAGCTTATACCATTAAGTAAGTTGTCAGACATGTTAGTGATTAAGAGACATAAGGCATCAAAATATTAATGAGCTTGTGTATGCCAATGTAGCGTATCCTCCCAGCGCGGAGCAGGTGCTTTTCCTAATTAACTTACTATACTGTCTGCTTTTTACAAGCTTTTCACTAAAGTGTAACATTTTCTTCTTCTGGATTTCCTGTTACATTGAACATATATTGTGAATTAAAATTATACATGATGAAAAAGCTTTATAATATTATTCATCCATTTTAGCGATACATGAATAAAGACATTAAAATTCTTGACTCCACATTACTAAATCAGCTTGAAGTCCAATCTGATGAGCACATAATAAAGGCATAATTGTTGTCGCTAGATAATTCTGGAATATTATACATCATGGCAGCAGTTCTATAATCTAATTGTAATTACTGGTAATTAGTTGTCTCTCTTGAACTTCCCTCCTGCTGCTATGAAATGATAATCATTGGAAGCTTGCTAACTAAAGCTCATTCATAGATGCAAATAATACTGTAGATTACTCCATATATTTAAGAAACAGGAAAAATGATAAATTATACATATATTGTTTTCAGTTGTCCACCTGATCAGAGTGTGATATTGGGTGTGGCACCCTGCCGAACTGTAGTGTAAACTGCCCAAGTAGCGCAAAGGGTGAGGGATTGTATAAAGCAGACGTTTTGTTACGAGTTTGACTAAAGCTACTATACTTATCCTAATTATGAGCCTGATGTCTAAAATGATATTCTTTCTATGCTGGTTAATATTAACATCTTAAAATTACACAATTCACAGGGTGTGTATGGAGACACTAAAGCTCTCGTCCTCATCATGTAGATTATTATCAAGGGAAGCTTTAGGAGAGGCTTACTGGTGGTCCACTGTTAAATGATTAAAAACCCAGTCCTCAGGAGTAAGTACTATTGCAGTGAAATCCAGGATTCTGGGAAACGAGCCTGACCAAGAAAAACAGAATCTTTCACCACAAATATGATATTGGTATTAAGCTCAGGCTACATAGTTAAAATGTTACCAACTCACTTTGTGCTTAGTCTGGTGACTTCACTATAAAATTATTTCTCTGCTAAGATATCACAGAGGAGCATATGCTATGCATGTCAGGAACAAATGCAATTAGAAGTATAAGATACCCTTTGAGACTAGACATATTATGGAAACTTTTAAAATAGAATAAATTGCACCAAATTTACCAAAATGTCATTTGTTATATTATATATTCAAGTTATCCCTCCAGACAATGTAGACACTTTCTATTCTACCTACTATATTACTTTACTCCAATATTTTGCAGCAAAATGGCTGATACTAGTATAAGTTGGGGTAAAAAGTGTCTAATAATTATGATAATGATAAATCTGACGCACTCCATACTGTATACCCCAATTAGTTATACTACTATTCTATTATACAACCAAAATTACTTTTCACAGCTTTTTTTTTCTTATTATGGTCTTTGCCTAAAGGGCTTTTATATGTTGACCTGTTGACTCCCAAGCTTGCATCCAAAGCAAATTATCTGCTCTCTTAATCATATGAACAAGTTTTTAATAAGATTTTCTCTTATGCATCCTCCTAATATACTTTAGATTAAGTTTCTGACCATTTATGAGATCAATAGTGTATTGTGTGTTATTGGCCAGTATCATATTATACAGGCATTCAAAAATGAGTAGATATGAATTTGTAATGTGTCAGCTTTACAGCCTTGTCCATGAACTAGTAAAGATTCATGTTGACAGGTTGCTCAGTCAATGTTACATCAATACAATCAATATTTTCTACAGTCTTCATATGGGATTACCTGGAGGTTGTATGTTCTTATATACATAAAGGCCTTTTCTGACTTCTTTGATTTCCTCTGACATATATTTCATAAATTATACCACTACAACTTTCTCTATGATGTATTGTTGTAAAACAGAGAGATTAGATTGTGAGCAGTGTTTCCTCTAAGCAGTATGCTCTAGAATGGAAAGGAGTTAAAAAACCTATTAAGTCCAATAGCAGCTTGAAAGTCTTAATTGTGTTATTAAAATAGCACATACTGTAGTCTATAGGTATCAGTACCTGCAGCAGGATGTAGTGTAGCAGCAAACATGGAGGACTGCAATACATGGTGATGGACAGTTCATCAGAGTGAGAGATACTCTGATCACTATGACCCTATGATGTCACTTTCCTCTAATGGGGCAAATGGAAAGGAGTTTCCCAGATGGCATCACTCCATTAACTGTACAGCATTGTCGAATATGGTAGTTCTGTATAAATATTACTAAGCAATAAATAGTAACGCTAGCAACATACTATATTAAGCCTTCTAAAATGTGCGACTGTGTGAAACAAACTGCAAAGGAAAATTGTCCAGGAGAGATTTATTTCTAAGACATGGTGATAGAAATGTTAATTAATAGCGGAAAAAAGGCAAAGTTTATTACCTGAGCAAAGCGTCAGTGTGAACATTCCACTCCTCATACTGTAATTGTTGAAATCAGGAAGTAATTGCGTGTTTCTTTTTCCTCCTAAACTTTATTACTGTTGACAAATGCTGAATTGCTGATGGTTGTTTTATATGTAGTTTTTAAAGCTAAACACTCAGCAACTTTTTTAAAAGTCAAGAACACTTCTTGTCATTTCCAGTAGAGCATGGTGTGAAATGAGTCACACTAATAGGTCTTATGTTACTGGGAATGTGCTAATTGGACATTTACATTCTATATGTTGGGTATTTCTTATGAGTAGTGATTTTGTAAGAATATACTAATTGTCTCCTGGAAAATAAATCTGTCTATATATTACAATGTTGAAATATTAGGGTTTTAGAGTCCCTAGGATAATTAAAATAGTATGTCTTTCACCTAAAATAGCACTCCAGGAAATTATTTGCACATATAATATTAATTCATCAGCAATATTCTAACAGTGTTACTTGTTCCATCTAACTTTATTCATAAGTTTTGAACCTTTTCATTACGGGCAGCTTTGTCTTGTGACCAATCTGAACACCAGTCCAGACCAGTCAGTCTCCTCTGTGTGTAGGACTTTCTGTAAACTACAGCATTACATCATCATTTATCAGATCCTTTTAGTATCTCTCAGATATAATTCCCCTCAACTGCACCCTCCTTGTTCATCTGTATGTCCCTCCAGCACAAAATATCATTTCTGTCTTCTAAATCTCTAGTGTATTTTTGTGAGATTCAGAGATTCAGGAGAAATCGATCATAAGCAGGAGGCAGGGGAAGACAGGCTAACGCTAGGTTCACACTAATGTTCGGGTTTCCGTTATTTTTGTGTCCGCATGGGGACCCGAAAGTTGGAAACCCTATCTACTTAAAAAGCGGTTACATGCTTTTTTAGACTATAATGGGGTCTGCTGGTTTTTATACAGAAATTGGCGGAGAGAAAAATCCTCCTTGCAGGACTTTTCTGTCCACTGATTCAAGCTGAATCTGGAACAGAGACAAGCGAATGGTAGTGTGGACCTAGTGTAAAGCTGAATCACATAGAAATACACTGAGACTCTGGATTGTAAGGTGACAAATATTCTATGTCTCTGATCTATCACCTGTCACAGTGTAATGGGACTCTGTCCCTTCTGTTTTTAGCAAGCCAAAGGCATTCTAAAGAATGTATGCTGCATTAAAGGAACCATATCATACAAGAGCTGCTGCATTTTTCTTTAATAACATCCCATGCTGCAATGTATTGGCAAAAAAGCTGGAGTGCTTCTTTAAAGGCAGCATGTCATCAAAGAATAGTGTCATGGTAAAAGACACTTCAATTTCAAAACAGCATTCTAGTTTCCCTTGTTACCAACCAGCAAAATCTGCAAAAAACTAATTCTTCCCCCATACAGTTTAATAGATTATCGGCAGCACATGCAGGTCAATGTGATGCCAACATCTTTTATGATGCAAAAACTCGATTATCAACAGATCAGGAGGACAGTTAAACATCATGCTTCTTTAAGATAATTGGTCTGATGGGGCCATATAATAAGCTGACAAGAAATAATCGTTCATGGTAATACTTAAGTGAGTTTTCAGTTCTTGCATTCTGTATTGCTGAATATTAGTTATATCAGCTGTTATGAATGTCAGTGACAGGGGAGGCAGTTTTTGCTAATATACAGTAGACATATTTATGGGAAATGTTCTAGTTTTAGGTATGTTCACAATTATGGTTAGGATAGCATGGGGTATGAATACGGCTGCTACTGGTCACTCCATAGTTATAACATATAATGGGTATATATGAAGATATACCACATTTATCACTGTGGCTCATGATGGATTATAAATTTGGTACATCTTTAGACAAATTTTTCCAACTGCACTCATCTATTGCTTGGCTTTCTTTGCCCCAAACTATTAGTGCAATTTTTGTGCACACTAGTGCATTCAAGTCTTAGGGCACTTGTACACAACCGAGTCCCCTCCATGGAAAACAGTCTGTGTGTGGGCAGTAGGACCCAGACTGACCTTGGCCATGTTCATAAGAGTCACTGCATCATAATCAGTTATATTGCAGTGAGCTCCCGAATGGCCCAGTCGGTGCAGTAATGAACTGATAGCGTTATGTCAGTTCATTACTGTAGTCATCAGATTGGTCGGAGCTCGCTGTATCATTACTGACTATGGTGCAGTGACTCCTATGCACATGGCTGGGTTCAGTCCGGGTCCTACCAATTACACACGGACCATTTTCCACGGACAGGACTCAGTGGTTTGAAATGATCCTTACTCTTTTCAGGCTAAGCAACACCCTTTTCTCACTGCACCAGGAACTAGTACAAGTCCAGTTCCTGGCATATTTAAATTGGGAAATCTTTGCAGAGAGCTAAAAATGTAAAACTCTAGGGATATCAGGACTGTAGGGAAGCAAACTAAATGATAACAATCATAATAATAAAAATATGAAAAAACTACATATAAATGAATAATAGAAAATGCTTTTAATCACACTTTATATTCTACATGAAAAAACCTTTCAATGTTCTCCATGTTCCATGGTATTAAGTTTACTTTTTTTTTTACTTTTCCTTGTAATGCCCTCACAGGATCTCCAGCCCTCACTGGAACAGGCACAATTATTGTCAACATAGATGATGTCAATGACAACAAACCTGCATTTGCCTTAAGTCAGCATTTTATAACCATCCCAGAAGATGCACCCACTGGCACAGATGTCCTTCTGGTCAGTTGTTCTGATCCTGATGCGGGCCTGAATGGTGTTGTTCGGTAAGCTGCATCCCATGATTACATTTCCTGTAGCCTCATTCGTTACAAGTTGTACTATTCAACCCCCTACTGAAAACCACCTCCTGTTGTCAACACCACTAGGCTTCATGTGACAACCCATAATTTAACGTATTTGCCGCTAGTATATTTTTCAAGGCAAGTAATGAGGATGTTAAGTTATATTGACAAGTGGAGTGCTACCTACTGAGTGCTCAAGGAAGTCTAAACAATCTTAGTATTTAATAATTAAGTCTTTTCTGCTAGCGGGAGTTACTATGTAGAGAAACATCTTGAAAGCTGAAAACTGTAGCAACATATTTTGAGCTGATTATATAAAAGTGTCTAAAGAAAATGTATTAATATTAACATTAGATAGATGATGGATGGACAGATTAGATAGATAGATGATAGATAGATAGATAGATAGATAGATAGATAGATAGATAGATAGATATTTTTTTATTAACAATCTATTTTCCTTATTGTTTGGACTGCCATTGAACTTTTGTATTCTTAACTGTATAGTCCATGGTCCGGTTCCCACAAACAAAAAGTGAATTAAAATGATAGCTCTTTTGATCATAATGTAATTTTTTTGGAGCCTATATTTAGTATTTAATGTTTCATAAAGGAGGTTATTTATTTTGGATGCAGATCATTAAGAGCGAGGATTTAGCGGTGATAGCCGCAATATTAAACTCATTTAAAATGATCACAGAGGTTTATCTGAAGCAGACACGTTGTTAATAGAACATTAAATCTTCAGCTTGGCTTAGTATTCATTAGCAAAATATCTACATTTTAATGAGTTTCTTCAGATTTACTCATTTTATTGTTGCATCTAGGGGATACTGCTCCACAGCAAGTGATAGAGTCTATAATCTTCTCACTTAAAGCAACATTTATTGAGTTTAATAAAAAACTAATAAGCAAATATGAAATGACTTTTTTTTCTTTCCACACAGTTACAGCCTTGTCGGTGGGAATTCTCAGTTTACAATTAATCCTTCTACTGGTCAGATCATCAGCAGCTCATTGTTAGACAGAGAGGTGAAAGACAATTATACACTTCTCATTGTGGCTACTGATGGTGGCTCCCCGGGCTTATCCAGTTCTACCAGTGTAACAGTGAATATTCTGGATGTAAATGATAATCCACCAAGATTTTTACATCACCCATATGTTACTCACATACCATCGCCTGCCGCTTCAGGTAAGAAGTCTTCACTGCTGATTTTGCTCATGTGATAATATTGATTATGAACTAATATAAATATACATATACTGTGTATATATATATATATATATATATATATATATATATATATATATTTATATATCTTAGAACTTGGCGAAACACCTGAGATTTGTTTCAACAGCGAATATTCGTGAGTTTCGACCCTTCAGTTAATTTCAGACTATTACGATACTCTGGGGTCTATTGCAGAGTATAATAAGTGGAGGAATAGGGGAGGTACAGCAACATAATAATCTGTTATACTCACTGTGTCTCACCTCTCATGGGCATCCTTCCGCTTCCTGGAGGTTCCTTGATGCCCTCATTTGGGGTCTTCTGGCCTGCGGGTTAATGTCACATGCCCAGGGGTTACTGGTGAGGCTTGTGCTTGGGCCTCAGCGGTCACTTGGGGCGTGCTGACTTCTTAACGCTTGCATCTAAGCTTCATGACAGTGGCACACCCCACTTGATGGCTAAGGCCCTATCACAGGCCTCAACAGTGACCCTGGTGCACTTGACATCAGCCAGAAGGCTGGAAGAGGATGCCAAGGGACTATTAGATCCCAGTAAGATGTCCACGAGAGGTAAGACAAAGTGAACAGTTTATTATGATGCCTTATTATCATCTCTCCTGGGCCTCCATTTGTTATATTCTGAACAGACCCCAGAATATAATAGTGTTTAGTGGGTGACAAACCTGAGTGGAACCAAAAACTTTTGGAAAATTCTTTGAATCCGGTTTGATCCAAATTGTTTACTCATGTCTAATACTGTATATGTTACTATAATATAGATTTCAGAGACCCACTTTAAGTTAAAATATAACATCAGTCTGCAAAACACAATCTCACAATCATAAGAGTAATTTTAACCCCTTAACGACCTTGAACGTACTATTACGTCCTGGGCGCTAGGTACTTCGCGCACCAGGACGTAATACTACGCCCGAGGCCGGCCGCCCGCTCACTATCTGAGCGGGCGGTATCGGAACCGGGTGTTAGCTGTATCTGACAGCTAACACCCTGCTCCATAACCCCCGGTCGGCCATAACTTCCGATCGGCGGTTTTAACCCCTTGGATCCAAGGGGTTCCGCCGTCTTGCCGACCCCCCCGGCACCCCCCGCGGCGAGATCGGGGGGGTGCCGATATCTCTAATGTGCAGCCCGGGGTCTGCCAAGTGACCCCAGGCTGCCTGGAGACCCCAGTACTTGGTTGATCCTGCCGATACATCAGGAAGTCAGCGCTGTGTTTCCATAGCGCTGACTTCCTGTATAGGCTGTAAGACACGAGTATGCTCGTGTCTTGCAGTCTATAGTGCTGAGCCAGCAATAAAAGCATTGCCGGCTCAGGTGTCCTAATGGGACACAAGAAAAAGTAAAAAAAAGTGAAAAAAAAAAATAATAAAGTATGTGAAAAAAATTAATAAAAGAATAAAGCCCCAAAAATTCCCTTTTCCTATATAAAATGAATTATATAAAAAATAAACCTAAAAATTAATAAAAACAATACATATTTGGTATCGTTGTGTCCGTAACAACCTGTACAATAAAACTGAAACCATATTTAATGTACACGGTGAAAGTCGGGGGAAAAAAAAACGGAAAAAACCCGCCAAAAGTAACGATTTTTCGCCATCTCACCTTACAAAATATGCCATAAAAAGTGATCAAAAAGTCATATGTACCCCAAAACAGTACCAATAAAAAGCACAGGTTGTACCGCAAAAAATAAGCCCTAAACCAACTCTCTAAACTGAAAAATAAAAATGCTACGCATCTTAGAAGATGGCGATGCAAAAAAAATTAATTTATGTCCCCAAATGGGTTTTTGTTCTGCAAAATTGGTATTGCATAAAAAACATTATAAATGAGGTATCGCCGTAATCGTACCGACCCACAGAATAAAGATAACATGTTACTTATGCTCTACGCTGCATGGTGAAAAATTTAAAAGATAAAACGCAGTGCCAGAATTGATGGGGTTGTTTTTTAATCCACCAAGAAAGAGTTAATAAAATTTATTTAATAAGTTGTAAGCACCTAAAAATGATGTCATTAAAAAATACATCTCACCCTGAAAACAACAAGCTCTCATATGGCTACATCACCAGAGAAATAAAGAAAATATAACTCGTACAATGTGAAGACAAAAACCCCCAAAATCGCCAAATCATTAGAGCATAACTGGCTGCGGCAGGAAGGGAATGTATAAGCTGTGCGAGCGTATATTAGGGTACACCCCAGATTTAGAGCTTACGAGGGATAATAAACCAGAAGTGACCCCCAGAGTGACCCCCCAATAATAGGAACTACTGGGGAAATAGTAGGGAATTTAGTGTACCCAATGTACTACGCACAGATTACATATTCACTTTTCCCCATCCGCTGTGCAGTCACGTCTGGGATACTAATGCTCGCCACACCCCTTGATAAATTCTTTGAGGGGTGCAGTTTTCAAAATGGGGTCATTCCCTAGGGGATTCCACTTTACTGGTACTTTAGAGGCTCTGCAAACATGACATGGCATCCAGATCCCAAACATCTGAATCTGCGCTCCAAAAGCCATATAGCGCTCCTTCCCTTCTGTGCCCTACTGTGTGCCCAAACCGCAGTTTATACCCACATGTATGACACTGGTGTACCCAGGATAAGGTACTTAATGTGATATGTGGGTATAAACTCCTGTTTGGGCACAGCCGGGCACAGAAGGGAAGGAGCGCTATTTGGTTTTTGGACGCCATTGCACTTTTGCAGAGCTGAAATGCCAGTACAGTGGAATCCCCTGACATGTCACCCCATTTTGGAAACTGCACCCCTGAAGGAATTTATCCAGGGGTACAGTGAGCATTTTTAACCCCCAAGTGTTGCTATAATTTATTATCCGTAAATGAATAGGCAGCTGATGATGAAAGGTGAAAATGACAATTATTCCAGGAATACAACATTTCTGTGCGTAATATGTTGTGCCCGGCTTGTATCAGAGATGAACGCTCCAAAAGCTGTTGTGCCCGGGATCCCCGATCACCAGTTTTTGGAGTGTGTGTCTGTGCAGACATAAGCTGGGCACAACATATCGGGCACTGAAATGGCGTATCTATAGAAAAATTTCATTTTTAACTTTTCATTATCAGCTGCGCATTCATTTTTGGAAATTAAAAGAATGCAACACTTAAGGGTTAATAATGCTCGCTACCCCACTTGATAAATCCCTTGAAGGGTGTAGTTTCCAAAATGGGGTGACATGTCTGCGGATTCCACTTTACTGACAATTCATGGTCTCTGCAAAAGTGGCATGGTGTCCAAAAAGCAAACTGTGCTCTAAAAACCAAAATAGCGCTCCTTCCCTTCTGTGCCCGGCTGTGCCCAAACAGCAGTTTATACCCACATATGGCATTGTTAAGTACGTTATCCTGGGTACACCAGTGTCATACGTGTGGGCATAAACTGTCATTTGGGCACACAGCAGGGCGCAAATGTGAAGGAGCGCTATGTGCTTTTGGAGCGCATATTTAGATTGTTGTTTTTTTGGACGCCATGTCACATTTGCAGAGACCCTAAAATTGCCCCTACAAAATGGGGGTCACTTCTTGGGGAATTCCAATTTACTGGCACCTCCAGGGCTCTGCAAAAATATCATGGCGACCAGAAAGTCCCTCTAAATCTGTACTCCAAAAGCTAAAAAAAACCACAGTGCTCCTTCCCTTCTGAGCCCTGCTGCGTGCCCAAGCAGCAGTTTATACCCACATATATAATTTTTTTGTCCCCGGGATATCCCACTTAATAGTTTTAGGAGTGCATGTCTCTGATGCCACAAAGTGACCGCAACGTATTAGGCACTGAAATTGGATATTTCTTTAAAAACTTTAATTTTCAATTTGTACATTAATTTTTGGGAAGCATTTTTAGGCTCTAAATGATAATACCCCTTGATACATTCCTTGAGGGGTGTAGTTTCTAAAATGGGGTCACTTTTGAGAGGTTTCCATTATATTGGTACTTTAGGGGTTCTGCAAATGCGACATGGCATCCAAAAACTATTCCAGCAAAATCTGCCCTCCAAAAGCTAAATAGCGCTCTTTCCATTTTTAGCCCTGCCATTTACCCATGCAGCAGATTACAACCACATATGGGGCATTTCTGTGTTCAGGAGAAATTGTGTAACGAACTTTGGGGTGCTTTTTCTCCTTTGTCCTCTTGTGAAAATGAAAAATTTGGGGCTAAATTGACGGTTTATTGGAAAAAAAGTAATTTTTCATTTTAATGTCCCAATGTTAATAAAATCTGTGAAACAGCTGTAGGGTCAAAATGCTCACTATACCCCTTGATATGTTCTGTGAGGGGTGTAGTTTCCAAAATGGGGTCACTTTTAGGGGGTTTCCACTCTATTGGTACTTTGGGGGCTCTGCAAATGCGACATGGTACCTGAAAACTATTCCAGCAAAATCTGCTCTCCAAAAGCTAAATAGCGCTCTTTCCATTCTGAGCCCTGCCATGTACCCATACAGCAGATTACGACCACATATGGGGTATTGCTGTGTTTAGGAGCAATTATTTTGCAAACTGTGGGGTGCTTTTTCTCCTTTAACCCATTGTGAAAATGAAAACTTTGGGGATAAAGTGACATTTTAGTAATGTTTCATTTATACATCCCAGTGTTAGCAAAATCTGTGAAACGAATGTAAGGTCAAAATGCTCACTATACCCCTATATGAATTCTGTGAGGGGTGTAGTTTGCAAAATGGGGTCACTTTTTGGGGTTTTCCTTTGTATTGGTACTCTAGGGGCTTTGCAAATGAGACATGGCACCTGAAAACTATTCCAGCAAAATCTGCTTTTCAGACGCCCAGTGTCGCTCCTTCCCTTCCGTGCGCTGCCATTCGCCCAAACATCAGTTTACACCCACTTGTGGGGTATTTCCGTGCTCGGGAGAAATTGCATAACAAACTGTGAGATGCATTTTTTACTTTAACCCTTTGTGAATGTGTTAATTTTAGGGCTAAATTAAGGAATTAGTGGGAAAAAATTAAATGTCTAAATTTCACGTCCATATTGTTTTAATTCCAGTGAAATTCTTAAAGGGTTAACAAACTTCCCAAATGTTATTTTGAATTATTTGAGGGGTGCAGTTTTGAAAATGGGGTGATTTATGGGGGTTTCTAATATATAGGCCTTTATAATCCTCTTCAGAACTGAAGTGGTCCCTAAAAAATTAGTTTGGGAAATTTTCTTGTAAATCTGCAAAATCGCTGTTACACTTGTAAGCCTTCTAACATCCAAAATAAATTACAGGACGATTAAAAGATGATGCCGATATAAAGCAGAGATATGGTAGATAATATGTATTAATGTATTTGGGTGGTATGACTATCTATCTGAAAAGCAGAGCATTTCACATTTTGAAAATTGCGATTTTTTTCAAAATTTCCATCAAATTTCCTATTTTTCTATAAATAAATACAAAAATATTCATTAGTGTTTACCACTAACATGAAGTACAATGTGTCACGAAAAAACAATCTCAAAATCACTTGTGTAAGTTAAGACGTCTCAAAGTTATTGCCATATAAAGTGACACATGTCAGTTTTGAAAAACGAGGCCTGGTCCTTAACGCACTTTTGGGCTGGGTCCTTAAGGGGTTAAAGTCCAGGGAGTTGAGATCTGTGCTGCTGTTTGTCTATACAGTTACCTGAAGAGTTCACATTTTAAAATAAATTCTTCAGTGGCCACATCCATGTCAGACATTGGATGTAAAGTAAAGGCTGAACCATATAGCTCAGCTCCTGGATTAATGTGAATGTGACATTACAAAGAGAGAAATCTGCTTCTCTTTGCTTCCTTCTACATTTTCTGAACAGCTAGTCAACTGAATTAAGGGGGTCACAGGCCACCCTCTTTATTTTTTACCAAGAAAAAATGCCATGCTAAAATGTTATAATTTTTGTTTCATATACAATAGCAGATCAGTTCCATTAGATTTCCGAAGTTGAACCCAATGATGTTTATTGTTTGTACTTATAGTATATTATTTTTCTTTTAGATTCATTTGTGTTTGCTGTGACTGTGACTGATGAAGATATTGGCACAAATTCAGAGCTTCATTTTTCCTTAAAAGGCCGACATGCAGATAAGTTCCACATCGATCCTCTGCGTGGTGCTATAAGGACTGCAGAGCCAATAGAGGGATCTTCAGAGATAACATTTTCTGTCCAAGTAAAAGATGGTGGTGTAAACTATAAATCGGACTCAACCACCGTGACAGTCAGGTTTGCTAACAAAGTTGACTTCCCCCACATTAGAGCCGACCAAACAACATTTGCATTTTCAGAGAATCAAGATGTCGGAACATTGGTGACAACAGTCTTTGGCTCATCTACAAGAGGCGGAAGTTTATCTTTTTATATTGCCAGTGGTAACTTTGGCAACACATTTCATATTGATGAATTAAATGGACAGCTTTACATTAAAAACCCATTAGATTTTGAAACCATTTCAAAGTATGTTCTATGGATTGAAGCTAGAGATATGGGATTTCCACCATTCTCCTCTTATCAGAAGATAGAAGTTAATATCTTAGATGTTAATGACAACGTGCCTCAATTTAGACAAGATCCTTTTATTGCAGAAATCATGGAAAACTTGACACCTCGCAGGATACTTACAGTTTATGCTAAGGATAAGGATAGTGGATCCAATGGTCAACTGGATTATGCCATTGTTGATGGAAATAAAGATAACTTATTTAGTATAAACAGGGTTAGTGGTGAAATAAGAAGTACAAGGCTACTGGACCGTGAAAAAGTTTCTCAGCATATTTTATCCATCAAAGCATCTGATAAGGGAACTCCTGCCCAGAGCTCAATAGTCAAAGTAGTTATCAATGTTTTAGATGATAATGACAATGCACCAAGATTTTCTCAGATATTTAGTGCATCAGTTCCAGAGAATGCAGCTTTGGGCTATGTTGTCACACAAGTCACAACATCCGATGAAGACTCAGGGGCAAACGCAGTTAGTAGGTACACAATTGCAGACACTAGCCTTCCTTTCCATATAAATCCTAACACTGGTGTGATAACCGTAAGCAGACCGATGAACAGAGAGGATACTGATCGCTACATTGTTCGGGTCTCTGCTCACGATTCTGGCTGGACTGTAAGCACCGATGTTACCATATTTGTGACTGACATAAATGATAATGCTCCACGTTTTAGTAAGCCATCCTATTATATAAACTTTCCAGAAACAACAGAGCCAGGAACTAAGATTACCCAAGTTTTAGCATCTGATCCAGATGAAGGACTGAATGGCCAAGTGTACTACTTCATCAAATCCCAATCTGAATTTTTTCGAATCAATTCTACAACAGGAGAGATATTTAACAAGCAGCATTTGAAGTATCAAAATCCTAGTGCATCGGGAAACATTAATATCAACAGACACAGCTTTATTGTCAGTGCTTCTGACAGAGGTAGCCCTCCTCTCATGAGTGAAACCACATTATCAGTTAACATCGTTGACAGCAATGACAACCCCCCTAAATTTTTACAAAGCAAATATTTTACTCCTGTAGCCAAAAATGCAAAAATTGGCACAAAACTAATTAAAGTTACAGCTGTTGATGAAAAAGACTTTGGACTGAATTCTCAAGTGGAATATTCAATGTCAGCTGAGAACTCTGGTGGAAAGTTTCATATAAACAAAGACTCCGGATGGATTAGTGTGGTCTCTTCCTTAATGATGGATTTACATAAAAATGTCATGATTAAAGTTACAGCAAAAGACAAAGGTAATCCTCCACTATCATCACAGGTAATGGTTAACATTACCATCACTGAGGAAAACTACCATACACCAGAATTCTCTCAAAGCTATATAAGCATAACTGTCCTGGAAAGCTTTAGTGTAGGAGCAGTTATCAGGACTGTATCAGCAAGGGACAGGGATACTTCTATGAATGGAGTGATCACATATAACATAACGACAGGAAATGAAGCTGGTCTCTTTGCTATAAACACTTCCACAGGTGCATTATCTTTGTCCAAAAACCTTGACTATGAAGAGTGCCAAAAACATGACTTAACCATCAGTGCTGTTGATGGAGGATGGGTAGCTAAAACAGGTTACTGTGTTGTAACAGTACATGTTAAAGATGTCAATGACAATCCTCCTGTTTTCCAGTTAGAGGACTATACACCCAGTGTCATGGAAAATGCACCAAGTGGCACAACGGTTATAC
The DNA here is from genome assembly GCA_947044405.1 of Leptodactylus fallax. Lineage (NCBI taxonomy): Eukaryota > Metazoa > Chordata > Amphibia > Anura > Leptodactylidae > Leptodactylus > Leptodactylus fallax. Next base: position 8,389,834 of record CAMRHE010000012.1, on the reverse strand, counting down.
GCTTGAATGCAACTGATGCAGATTCTTCACCAAATGCGGTTACAGCTTATTCCATACAGTCATCAGACAGTGACCTTTTTGTAATTGACCCAAACACGGGTGTAATCACAACCCAAGGTTTTCTTGATTATGAGACGAAGCAATCTTACCACCTCACTGTGAAAGCATTTAATGTTCCCGATGAAGAACGCTGCAGTTTTGTATCTGTTACAGTCCAGCTTCAGGGGGCAAATGAATATGTACCTCGATTTGTATCAAAAATGTATTATTTTGAAGTTTCTGAGGCTGCTCCTAAAGGCATTTTAGTCGGAGAAGTTTTTGCAAGTGACCGGGACCTAGGGGTTGATGGAGAAGTCCACTATTTAATTTTTGGCAGCAGCAGGAAAAAGGGCTTCCAGATTGAGAAAAAGACAGGGAAGCTGTATGTTTCTGGGCTGCTAGACAGAGAGAAGGAAGAAAGAATCTCTCTAAAAGTCTTGGCAAAAAATATTGGAAGTATTCGTGGTGCTGATATAGATGAAGTCAATGTTAACATCACTGTACTTGATGCTAATGACCCTCCTGTTTTCAGCCTCAAATTTTACAATGTTCAGATAAGTGAAGGTGTACCACCTGGAACACATGTCACTTTTGTTAGTGCCTTTGACTCTGATTCAGTTCCAAGTTGGAGCCGATTTTCTTATTTTATTGGTTCTGGAAATGATAAAGGTGCCTTTTCAATAAATCCACAAACAGGCCAGGTTACTGTTACCAGTGAGTTAGACAGAGAAACCACACCGATCTACAACCTTACTGTGTTAGCTATTGACTCAGGAACACCATCTGCAACAGGAAGTGCTACCCTTATTGTATCCCTGGAGGATATCAATGATAATGGGCCTGCTTTAACTACTACAGAAGGGGAAGTCAAGGAAAATCACAGAGCTGGAACTCATGTGATGACACTACAGTCTACAGACATGGACCTTCCTCCAAATCAAGGTCCATTTAATTATTATCTCCTTAGCACTGGACCTGCTACTAGCTATTTCAGCCTTAGCCCTGGTGGAGTGCTTACTACAACCAGAGAAATTGATAGAGAACAAATCAGTGAGTTTTTCTTATCTGTTGTGACAAGAGATTCTGGATTTCCACAAATGTCTTCCACAGGAACTGTACATGTTAGAGTTATTGATCAAAATGACAACCCATCTGAATCAAGAACAGTTGAAATTTTTGTTCAATATTATGGAAATGTGTTTCCTGGTGGCACTTTGGGTAGTGTGAAACCTCAAGATCCTGATGTTTTGGATAGCTTCCACTGCACTTTAACATCAGGAGTTACAAGCCTTTTTAGTATTCCAGCGGACAGCTGTGACCTCCATTCTCAGTCAAGATCTACCGATGGGACATTTGATCTTATGATACATAGTAATGATGGTTTACACAGTGCTGTCACAAATAACGTCCGAGTTTTCTTTACAGGATTCAGCAATGCTACTATTGATAATAGTATTCTTCTTAGGCTAAACATACCAACTGTTAAAGACTTTTTAACCAACAATTACCTGCATTTCTTGCGTATAGCTAGTTCACAATTGACTGGACTTGGGACTGCAGTACAAGTATGTGGAGTGTTTGAGAAGAATAACAGGACTTATGTCATGACTGCTGTGAAAAGAAGCAGTAACCAGTATGTTAACCCAAGTGGAGTAGGCACTTTTTTCGAGAGCATCAAAGAAGTATTATTCCGTCAAAGTGGGGTATGGATAGAATCAGTAGATCATGACTCTTGTACACATAATCCTTGTTACAATGGTGGAAGCTGTATGAGAAGACTTGCTGTAAGTCCAGGAATTACTGTGTTGGAGAGTGTTCCTGTTATAATAGTGGCAAATGAACCGCTACAAACATTCATATGCAAATGTATGCCGGGATATGAAGGGAATTTATGTGAAACTGATATTGATGAATGCTTGCCACTTCCATGTCATAATGGTGGAACCTGCCACAACCTAGTTGGAGGATTTTCCTGCAGTTGCCCAGATGGTTTTACAGGAATTGCTTGTGAGAGAGATATTAATGAGTGCCTTTCCAGTCCTTGCAAAAATGGCGGTTTATGCCAGAATTTTCCAGGAGGCTTTAACTGTGCTTGTAAAGCTGGCTCTACAGGTAAGACAGAGTTTAGCTTACATATTAACTTATTTTTTATGTTTTTTCTTATCAGTTTTGGTCTCTCATATATCTAGTACACTCATTAGCAAAGCTATGTTAGACCATCCTTTTGAAAGGTTCTTTTAGGTTATGTTATGTCCATGAGCACAAGAGTGTAATGTGATAATTCTGTTAAAGTGATGCAGAAAGCCTGTATTGTAAAAAGTGTATTATAGAGCATGAATAAACTGAATAAGAATATTTCAGAACTATGAAATAAGGTAAAATGTTTTGAAAAGTTTATTCTTCATAGGTTAAAAAGTCATGTAACAACTATGCCTTTTTAGTAGTTTTATTCAATATATGTTTATTTCCTTTTTAGAGTAAGCTTTCCACATCCGTATACTTCCCATTTCCAATAAGGCTAGGGCTACATGGCAAAATTTGTCACACGACTTAAAATCTCACTAAAGTCACATGCAAAAAAATGCCATTCATTTCTAGGGTGCTGCATGTGACATGAGACATGCTGCAACTGTGATAGTCGCACAATAATCCAAACTTGTCCGGCTTTATGTTGCATGTCAATGTTGCATGTGAGACGAATCCCATAGACAGCGATTGTGTCGTGTGCGGCAGTGAGTCACTTGCAACTGCATTTGCTGTCTTTATAATCTTTGCTGAAATTTACTGCAGTAAGGGTAAAGGACATTAATATTAGCAGAGTAATGGACACAGACGGAGCTCACTCCATCTGCGTCTGTTCCCATTGACCATAATGCATGCATTTTCTTCCGTTTTTTTACATGGGGTGAATGCAGATGGACACCAGCCGGAGCCCCCTGTTGTTTAATGTCTGATGCTCTCATCCTGTGACGGATGAAAGCAACAGACATTAAATAACGGTTGTGTGAACACACCTTTAGTAGGATCTGCAATCATTATTGAAAGTAGAATTTAATGCGAGACTGGTTTATGAAAAATAATAGAATTGTGAAAAATATCATTACAACCATCCTGAATTGTGCAAAATGATCACATTACACAACAGTTATTTTATTTGTACAAATACATTTTTGCTTTTAATAAATCTATATGCAATATTATATCTAACCCAAATGACATAACCCTGAAAATGATACTCAAACTTTTCTGTTACTCCAGATGCATGCATGTGATATTGCTGAGTTAGCAGCAAATACATTGATAGCTGCCAAATCTGATTGCTAAGTGAACCCTAGAGAGACATGTTTTCCCCCGAGTCCAAGGCCCCTATGGTGTAGAGACAATTATCAAAACCAAGTGCTGCTAAGGCTAGAGTTACACCCCTGCATATATCTAAAACTCCTTGTTTATAGTGCAGGCACTGCATACAGTATGTGTTTATAAAGCACGTAATTGGAAACCATCATGACTAACTGAGTCAGACAGCCCTAGTCTGTTGTGCGTGAGCCAGAGGTCAGGCTGTCCTGGTACACTAATGTACCAGAAACAACAATGAAAATATTAATCTATAACTCTATAATCTATAAGAGTATGTCAATGTACATGAAATATTCCTTAATCAGGATGTGAATCTTTGCCTAAGATATTCCACCATTTTTGGATGCCTTTAAGGTCTCGGTGGATATAAGTATTTGACAGATCAGAACCATATTACTTCGAATATTCCCTGTCCAGTCCATGATTCAACTTGATGTCCTGTAAATTTCTTAACATGTGGAATTGCTATCAGCTTATAAATTGGATGCTAGAATGAAAATCTGTAAATACATGGTTGCTGCAGTAGAAGTACATGTAGTGATCAAATTCCCGTGATGACTGGCTACATATTTCTTGTGTTATGTATATAGAAAATGCGTCTTGATATTTTATAAATGTAGATAAAATTGTTTAATTGGTTATAACCAACAGACAGACTAAAGCTGGCCATACACATCATTTAGCTGACAGCTATTACTCCTGACCATCCCATACACATGCAAGATCAGACCTCTCTGAGATGACTTACTTATTCTTAGAACAAAAGGATCGGGCATGTTGAATCCAACAACTCAATCCTTCTCTCCCCTGACATCTGCTGTCAGAGGTGAGTCAGGAAACTGCCATACACATTACATGGTTGGCTGGTCTTGCCAAAATAGCGGGTTCATCCAACATCAATGTGTATGGGTAGACTACTGAAAGTAGTGACTAGCTTTAACCAGTGACATGGCTTTAGTCTCATACTCAGTTGTCAGTGAAGTAGAAAGTAATACATTCAGGGGTTTAAACTCCTAAGTGATGGATTTTTATATTTATTGAATTAATATATCCTTTACATCTTTACCAAATGTTAACATTTGCTAGGGAGGAACTTGAGCATTTTTGTATGTTAAATAAGGATTGTGGACAAAACTGGTAGACTTGGTATTTGCAGTGCATGGAAAAATGTGTGGCGTATGAGAGATTCTAGTGTGGGGTTGAGGGGTTGTATATGAGAGATTCTAGTGTGGGGGTTGAAGGGTTCTATATGAGGGATTCTAGTGTGGGGACTAATGGGGTAGTGTATGAAAGATTCTAGTGTGGTGACTGAGGATGACACATGAGGAGTTCTGTTGTGAGGACTGAGAGATAGTACATGAGAGATTCTTCTGTGGGGACTAATGGGGTGCTGTGTGAGAGGTTCTACGCTGAGGACTTAGGGTAATATATGAGACATTCCAGCGTGTGGACTGAAGGCTGGTGTATGAGCGATTCTAGTGTGGGGACTGAAGGGTGGTGTATAAGGGATTCTAGTGTGGGAATAATGGGGTGGTATATAAGGGATTCTAGTATGAGGACTGAGGGGTGGTATATGAGAGATTTTACAGTGAACAATGATTGATGGCGTATGATAGATTCTAGCATAGGAATTGAGATTTGGTGTTAGAGGGACTCTCTTTTTGAACTCGGCTCTTATGTTTTATTTACCTTGCACTATGCCTCATACATAATAAACTTTGCATTACATATAACGCAGTGAATAATGTTTATTTGTACTGTTATGTTTTAAGGTTGAATTTTGATCCATTGGAGTCATATATAGTATTACTTTTATTTTGAGAGAAAAATATCAAGAAAGTCTTTTTCTCCTTTAGGTAAACTGTGTGAATCTGCCATTAACTACTGTGAATGCAACCCATGTTTTAATGGGGGATCTTGCCAAAGTGGAACGGATGGATACTACTGCCATTGTCCTTTTGGTGAGTTTTCTAAGGTGTTTTCATTCTACTTATTTCATGATGTTGGTGACTGGGTGCCTTAATAGATAAAATCTAAAACTTTACTTTAGGATCATTTGCTATTTATGATAACTAGAAATGTAAAATGACCCTCAGATTTACAATAAAATTCAGCAATTAATGGATAAATGCATAGTTAAAATACCCACTGCCCTACTTTTTAATCTTTCTGGCATTGCCCCTACAGTTCTCAGTTCCCTCTTCATTTCTGTAAAATTGCCATTCATTCATTTCTGTAAAATCTACCCCACTTTTGGACAAATCTTGTGGCTTTTTACTGTTGTACACTGCGCTTGTAACTTTTAAGAAAAGTGTACGGGCCATGAGTTGACCTAGTGGAAAGTTCTTGGCCTCATGCAACCTTGCAATCCACATGGATTTGAGTTTATGGTGCGTGGAGAGCCAGACATGTGCCTATTTTTTAAGAGGTGCCTCTTAATATATAGGTGCATCTTACTCCTGTTTCTAAAAATTTTTTCCCCACCATGGATTTTTGATCTGAGACATTCTTGCCCTTACCTGGTCCATCTAAGAGTATGGGGGTAGTGTCTGAGACCAAAGCACAGTGGGGCTGAAAAGTTAAGTTTGGTGGTTTATGTGCTGCTCTTCATGACTTTGTATGATATGTAAACATTGGACTGATCAGTCTATTCCTCTATTTGATATACCTATTCTGCAACTGTATTCATGTTAAAGGGAATTATACAACTCACTGGCTGATTATGGGTCAGTGTGATATGAATTGTGGATAAAGGGTGCGTGTCACAATATCTGATCTCATGTAGTCAGTTCTCATTTTTGAAAGCAGAGAAAGCAGGGAACCTATTACAGTCAATGGGAAGTTACCTCATCTACTGATTTCTATTGACTCATTTGCGGGTTCTAGTGAATATTGGTATCATCATTAGTAAATGGGTAATACCACTGTTATCTCAACATGTACTGATATGGAATATGGTAAGGATAAACAACCCAATTTAATTTTACAGTTTTCCAATAAAAATCAACTTACAGCTCAAGTAAATACCCAGTGAAGACTGTGATTATGTAGATGTATATGGTAATAATTACTCACATTTAGATCTGGACATCTTTAAGCTACAAATTCCATCTTTGAAAATGCTGTACAAGGTAAAAGTTGAACTGAACCATTCAAGGTTTTGTCCACACTTCAAAAGTTCAATAAATGATGAAGTCAGGGAGTTTCACTATCACCTTTATTGCAGCTCATCTTTAATTTTAAGTAATAAGGACTTGGAACCAGAACATTTGTGAAGTGCCAATAGGATCGACTGTTGGACAGAAATCAGCTGAGAAAGTTGTCTTTAAATAATTAGAGCTATGTCTTCATACATCTTGGAAGACACTCTCTGTTAAATCACTTCTTTCCACTCTCTTTGAAAGCCAGAGATATATTTTCTCATAAAGCAGTTACCTCATGAGTGTTGGTGTGTGCCTTCCAGGTTTTCCATAAGAATACAATTGTATTTATCAACTTGGTGATCACTGTAGCTTGGAAGAATCCAGAGAAATTCAGTCAATTAGTTATCTTGAAGATGTTATTAAAATTTTAGGTCTCAGAAATTTGATGTAGGACTTTTTTTTTTTTTCAAGATGGCGCTGCTGGAGTGGCTGCCTGTTAAGCAGCTCTGAGACTCTCTCTCTTATTTTTCTTTCTTTGTCTGTTTTTTTTATCTCTCTACTTAATGGACTTTACACTATGAAGAAACAAAGACTTGGAATTGGACCTTTGTGATACTGTTTTTTGTTTTTATCTGTCTTTTTGTTCTGCTGAAATGGGAACTCTTGTGTCTGCAGACATTTCTTTTGTCTACACAAGAGAGAAACTCCTGCAGCTTAGAGACACAACAGGGCTGCATACCATTTGCCCACCCATCCCCCAAGAACTCTGGAGAAAGAAAAAGCGGGGGAGGGGCTGCAGAGCAGGAACTCTTCAGAGGATTAAAAAGAGGCATTACCGACCAACTGTTCCCTCCATCATTATGGGCAATGTGAGATCTCTTGCAAACAAGATGGATGAACTAACAGCGCTCAGCAGGCATCAGCAGGAGTTTCGGGTGTGCAGCATGATGCTACTTACAGAGACTTGGCTCACTGAAGTTACTCCTGACCCTCTGGTCTCCTTGCATGGTTTTAAACTCCTTCAGGCAGACAGGACAAGGGAGAGCGGTAAGAGGAAAGGAGGGGGGCTGGCAATGTTTGTGAATAATAGATGGTGCAATCCTAGGCACATTGTGATTAAGGAGCAAACTTGCTGTAAGGACATTGAACTATTAGCTGTGAGCATGAGACCTTTCTATCTACCAAGGGAACTATCACATGTCATCGTGATAGCTGCATATGTCCCCCCCTCTGCGAAAGCTGACGCTGCCTGCGAGGTCCTACAAGCCACGCTGAGCCATTTACAGTCACAGCACCCCCAGGCCCTCCTTCTTGTGTCTGGCGATTTCAACCACGCCTCTCCATCATCCACACTTCCCAGTTTCACACAGTATGTAACCTGCCACACAAGAGACAACAAAACACTGGACTTGTTCTTTGCCAACGTGAGGGAGGCATATAACTCATCAGCCCTACCGCCCCTGGGAAGATTGGATCACAACCTAGTACATCTCCGACCTGTGTACAAGCCACTTGTACGTAGAGAACCAGCTGTCACCCGCACAGTGAGGATATGGTCCGAGGAGAGTGATGAGGCTCTGAGGGATTGTTTTGACACAACCGCATGGGAAGTTTTACAGGATTCGCATGGAGAAGATATAGAAGGACTCACACACTGCATAACGGACTACATTAATTTTTGTGTGGACAACACAGTACCCACAAAAGTTGTGAGGTGCTTCTCCAACAACAAACCATGGATTAACTCTGATATAAAAACACTACTTAAGGAGAAAAAGATGGCATTCAGGACAAGAGATAAGGAGGGGTTGAGGGAAGTACAAAAGGAGCTGAGGCATCAAATCAGGCAAGGAAAAGCCAGTTATAAGGAAAAAATGGAAAAGCAAATGGAAAGAAAAGACATAAGGGGGGTCTGGGAGGGGCTTAAGTCAATTTCGGGTCATAAACAGTCTGTCTGCCAGATTGAGGCAGATGTTAATTGGCTTAATGAACTAAACCTATTCTTCAACAGATTTGATCACACACCAGCTCCTCCCACCCCAGCATGTCCTTCAGCTCCACCCACCACAATGACTTCACCCCATTCACCCCATGCGGCTACTTCCCAACAGACCAGTAAATCCAGAAATCTGTCTTTATCTGACCACAGTCTGACCTTCACACGGGCCCAGGTGAGGAAGGAGATGAAAAAGATCAAGGCGAGGAAAGCCGCAGGGCCAGATGACATCAGTGCAAGGCTAATTAAGACTTGTGGGGACCAGCTGTGTGGTATAATTACGTATATGTATAATATGAGCCTGAGGCAGGAAATAGTCCCTGAATTATGGAAATCTTCTTGTGTGGTACCAGTTCCAAAGAAACCTCACCCTATGGACCTCAACGACTACAGACCTGTAGCACTGACATCCCACCTGATGAAGATCTTAGAGAGATTGGTTCTCACACATCTTCGCCCTCTAGTGAGCCCCGCTATGGACCCTCTCCAGTTTGCTTATCGGCCGGGCATTGGGGTAGATGATGCATCATCCACCTTCTGCACAGGGCTCTGTCTCACCTGGAGACACCAGGGAACACGGTGAGAATAATGTTCTTTGATTTCTCCAGTGCTTTTAACACCATACAGCCCAGGTTACTGAGAGACAAGCTGGGCCTTGCTGGAGTGGACCACCACCTCTCCAACTGGATCCTAGACTACCTCACAAATCGACCTCAATACGTGAGAGCCCAATACTGTGTGTCAGGTACCGTGATCTGTAATACGGGGGCACCTCAGGGTACGGTTCTCGCCCCTTTCCTCTTCACACTGTACACTGCTGATTTTAGGTGCAACTCATCTAGCTGCTACCTACAGAAGTATTCTGACGACTCTGCAATAGTAGGCCTCATCACAGACGATGATGACAGGGAGTACAGATAACTGAACCGGTTTTTTGTGGACTGGTGCCACCAGAACCACCTGAAGATTAACGCGGGGAAGACCAAGGAGATGGTGGTGGACTTCCGTAAAGGCAGATGTCCTCCAAAACCAGTGGACATCCTGGGGACGGGCATCGAGATTGTGAACACCTATAAGTACCTGGGTTTGCTCCTTAATAATAAGCTGTACTGGACAGATTATATGGAGGCCCTGTACAGGAAGGGCCACAGCAGGCTCTACCTGCTTAGGAAGCTGAGAGCCTTTGGAATCCGGGGGGCACTTCTTAGGACTTTCTTCAACTCGGTAGTGGCATCAGCCATCTTCTTTGGAGTAGCCTGCTGGGGGAGCAGCATATCAACCAGGGACAGAAATAAACTTGACAAGCTGATTAGAAGGGCCAGCTCTGTCCTGGGGAGCCCACTGGACCCAGTGCAGGTGGTGGGTGACAGAAGGATACTGTCCGTGGTGAGCTCCATGCAGAAGAAGAAGTCCCATCCCATGCATGAGACTGTGATTGCGCTGGGCAGTACTGTCAGTGACCGACTACTCCACCCTAGGTGTGAGAAGGAGCGCTATCGGAAGTCTTTCCTCCCCACCGCGGTTAGGCTGTACAACCAACACCGACCTAAGCGGAGATCATTACATACAGAGAACTGAAATATCTCTCTGCCTGTTAAATCCCCCCCCCCCCTCTGCTACGTCCTATCTGTCTGTCTGCTATTAATGTAATGCCTCTCACCTTGGAACATTCCTGTACATGTTGTATTTGTATCTGCTTATCTTATCTTATCTTTGCTGCTGTAACACACTGAATTTCCCCATTGTGGGACTATTAAAGGACTATTATTATTATTATATTATTATTATTAGAGGGATTCCAGACACACAAATATGTGCATATGTATATATATATATATATATATATATATATATATATATGTTTATTTATATGCTGTAGGTATGTCAGATAACAAATAATAACAACAAACCTTGCTCTACGATCATGCATGTCCCCTGATAAAGCAGTAGTGACAAAATATATTCCAAATAGGAAGGGGGATTTAAAATCAGCAAGTTAATAACCTACTGTAATGTGAAGATAACATCTGCAAAGATGTTCTCCCCGTGTTTGTGTGGGCTTTTTCTCCAGGTACTCTGCTTTCCTCCCACATTCCAAAGACATACTGATAGGGAATGTAGATAGGGTTATCTGCATTATAAACCAAATAACTAGTAGCTATGGAGGAATACTTACAGTATAAAAAGATACAACAGTCAGTTATAGATAGTGACATTGTGAAATAATAAATAAATAAATGAAGACACAAAATAAGGAGAAAAATACTCCCTTGAGTATTTGGAATAAAACATTTAAAGAAGTAGTCGATATTATATGTGTTTTGAGAGTTTATTTTTATTATTGGACTAATAGACTTCAATATGTATATACAGTACTTACATGCACAGTTAGAATCAGGTTTCATTAGGGGTCATTAAGAGTACTTTTTGTAAATAATAAACAGTTACCTATTAAAGGGGTTGTTTCATGAAGGGTTGTAGGATAGGTGATAAAAGTCTGATCGTTGTTAGGACCCCTACTGTGATCTTAAGCGATCAAACCTTCATGCTTGCAATTCCTTTAAGGACAGTTTAGTACATATAATAGTACATTTTAGCATTGTAGAGAAGAACAGGTTCTGTCCTGCCAGCAAGAAATAGACCTCCTTATACAGCAACTTGTAGTTTGCTTATGGGATGCAAGCAAAAGCCTACCTTTAACCAGTCTTCAACCAGTCTTTCCTCTAAATTAGACTAAAATAGGCTAAATTAGGTATATTAGGTAATTGCACATTATTAACAGAATGGAAAATAGCAGCTTATATTATTAAAGCACACCTCCAATTTAACAATTTTTCATAAATGAATAGTACAGGTGAATATAACAAACTTTGTAATATATGTTATTAATGAAATATGTTTCTGTCTTTCCATTATTAGGCTTCTCCTATTCTCCTCCTTATCTTCACTCAGACTGTTTGTTTACATAGAGATCCATCTCTGTTTTCACCTCACAAACAGAACTCTATGGCACCTTTTCTCCTTGACCTTCTCTCCATTTGAAATTTATTTCACTCAAGTGCCTTTTTCTACTAAACTTACTTTTTGATACTTACCATAAATGGAGAAAGTTCAATTGTAGTCGCACTGTTTAGTTTGATTCTATAAGTATATAGAATGTTGATCTTAACATATTTAAAGATGTACAGCAATATATAGCAGTATATATTCCTGGTACAGATAACTCAGACCTCTGCATTTCCAGATGATTCTGTTTTCAAATTTTAACTAGATTATTTGATACAGTTCACTAAAATTTATAAGAGGAGGATTTAAGGTTTAATAGGGCTATATAAAAAGGTAAGCCAACTTCCCTAAACTTGTGTGTATCATTAAAACATACTTTTTTGGATAATACACAAAGGAAGAGATCACGAACAACAAATTTATATGAAAAATGAAGCAGCTTCAACTTTCTGGCCTCAAATTCTTCCATTGGTTTTCATGTGAAAGTTAGATTAAGACTCCAGAAGGAATGAAAGACACAAGATGATTAATGAAGTGAAGGAAGCCACATTTGACTTGCATACAAGGGAATGCAAACTGCAATATCTGCATAGTGAGGCCATCTCTTATTTCTGGTACATGACTATCTACGGTATAATCAACCTAGGTCAGTAACCTTAATAGTCAGTCACTTTAGTCCACTGCCTGCAAACGCAGCCCCAAAAGCACCCCTATATCTATGTATAGTCAAAATTTGTACTGTTCTTATAATAAAGTTGCCCCATTAAATAATTCAGATACCTTTTCTTGGGAAGTAATTGTGAAATGGGGTCCTTATCACTTAGGCAGTGCTGGAGGTCTAGACAGCTAATTGATTCCTGTATTCCCCCTTTACAATTAACTTAGACAATGGAGCTTTGTGGTGGATTGCTACAGAGTGCAGTCAATAAATTGGAAATTTTTTGCTCCATTGACTACATTTACAACATATATGATCAACTTAGGTTTATGATCATCACAGGTTTCCTGTAAATCATGAACTATTAAGGACTTTAAGGGGTTGTCCAGGATAATTTTTTTTTTAAAATTAGGCCAGGGGAGGGAAAAAAAAACCCAAAAAATAATCACCTGTCCCCAGTGCTCCGGTGTCTCCCAACACGGTCCAGTCCTGCTGCTCCAATGTTTTTTTCCAGTGGAAGTCCATGTCATACATAACTGCTGAGGCCAGTCGGCAGTCTCAGCAAAGGACACGGGACATCACTACCTGTTACGTCCCCGGGGCCTTTCCTTAGGCCACTGATTGGGAGGCACCGGAGCACCAGGGATAGATGAATATGTTTTTTTTTTTTCACCTTTTACAACCTAATATAACAAAAAATAAATAAATTATTCTGGACAACCTCTTTAATTTACAGAATATAAAGTTCTAAAGAAACCAGAAATCAAGGAATGCTAGGAAATGTAGTTCAATAGAGACATCAGTTATGGAATAGGATGATGGTTCCAACTACCTGAGCTTCATAGACATCTGTATACAGTAGTTGGCAGCCAGGAGAATAATTGTAAGAAAGATTATACTTGGGAACAAGTGTTTGTAAATTTATGTAAACAATGACCCAAAAAAATTCTAGAACTACACTTTAACACCAATATTTTTTTCAAATTTAGGTGTTTTTGGAAAACACTGTGAATTAAACAGCTATGGGTTTGAAGAATTATCCTACATGGAATTTCCCAGTTTGGATCCCAATAATAATTACATTTACATAAAATTTTCTACCATTAAAGCCAATGCCTTGCTGTTATATAATTTTGACAACCAGACTGGTGATACAGCTGAATTTCTTGCTCTGGAGATAGTGGAGGAAAGACTGAGGTTTTCCTATAATCTTGGTGGTGGAACTTACAAACTCACTACAATGAAGAAAGTATCAGATGGACATTTCCACACAGTGATAGCACGCAGAGCGGGAATGGTAAGTTTATTTCATATTTATTGGCAACATTTAAAATATATTTGTATTAATGATAAGGATCAACTTTTTGCTGTCAGATACTTTTTTTCACTGATATTTATCTGCTACTTTATTTAGAAGCTATATGGATAATGTAAGCTTGAATTGCAGGAATATGATAACTAGATAGATAGAAGCTCGATATGTGGGTGTGGAATTTCATAAATGCACCATGATGCGCCTAAAATGTGCTAAGATAGTGTCGAAAAATTCTGGCACAAAGTAAGCCAACTAAAGAGTGGTATAAATGCAGCCTAGTCAGCCTAAATATATGTCAGATTTATCATCCAGCATCAGTCACTGTGATAAATCTGGCAAATTTTCAGACTGCCTGTAAGTTTGCACTGTCTAACTATTAGTAAATCTGGGCCACAGTGTTTACACCACATAGTATTTATCAGTTAAACATTTCTTTCACATGTAGCACCTATGGGCTAGAAGAATAGTTATAGAGAGCATCAAGATGATTCATAGGGCTATTTCAGACATACACAATTTTTCAAACATGTCTTACACCCTTCACTTAAGTTATGATAATGCTGTTTGTTTAACCTTCTACAGAGAAGTTAACACTAGTCCCAATCTTGTCAGTGAACTCAGGAACACTACTAAGTTGCAGACATATACATTAGAATGACTATGTTGAGGGATCATGTGCCTGGTTTACATAATAATGTTTATCATTGCCACCTAAAGGCCAAGTGGAGAACAGCTAGTGCTGAAAACACTTCAGAAAACACATGGTGAAATGAAAAAAAAAAAAGATCAAGTAGAAAATGAAATCAGATTAAATCAGATTAAATTAGATCCAACTACACCTAGAAATATGATTAGGACCACCTCATCTCTTAACCATAGGTTTTCTCACAAGTACTGTTCAATATTCCCGTTCATCTGATGCTATTATTCATTTCTTTACAATATTTTTTGTCTTTATAATTGTTGTTTTATTATACAGGCCTGTGATTCCACTTGTCTATACAAATATATAGATGAGTATTGAATAAGTCAATAATCTGTAATGCACTGAAAAAGCAACAGGTGTCTAGTACACATCTGGGTCCTATCATCTTGTTCTGACCAATGAAAGTAATTATTGCCACTCCCTGTGTAGCGGAAGATAATTCCAAAATTGTTTCCTTCCCATTTCTTAATGTAATGAACCAGTGTATTCCAGTTCAAGGTTTTTATGATCTGTACCAATTCTTGGCTTTGAATAACAGTTTATCATGATCTAAGTAGTATCCTTTGTCTTCATCCAGTGTTAGAGTTTTCATATATGGTGGTACAGGTACCTCATAGGATGTAATAGTGACCTCTAGCTAGAGCGTAGTTGTTTGTGTAGAGTATTGATGAATATGGGGCTGTAATAGCAGACACAGCTAAGTGAGCGGATTGTCGCTGCTTTGACAGAACAGGGCCACCTTATTTTCTAATCACAAACCATGTAAAGTTTAAGCAATGAGTTTTTAACAGCCATTTTATATCCTTTCCATCCTGTTTCTCTGTTTTTGATGGACAAGCGACATATGTTTTGGATCAGTTTTTAATGGTCAGTGAAAAAAAAAACTGATACATTTTATTGCTCTTTCTTTTTTGACCTAACCCACTGATCTGTTTTCAACTGACATCAATCCGCTTTACATAAGTAAAAAAAATGGATCCATTGATTTCTGTTGGGTTCCTGAGTCTGTGAAAACAGACAAAAATAGAGCATGTCACTTTTTTTGATGGCCGTGAAAAACGTCTGTTCAAAAAAGGACATTTGAATAGACACATTGAAGTTCATTTAGGGGTACTTTAGGTCAACCAGTGTAAATGATTCTCGTGAACATCTGTCGATACAGAACATGTGCATGTCCACTGTAACTTGCATAGTAAACTTTTATGTGTTATTAGCACTGTACACACAAGGCCTATCATCAGATGATCCCATTATAAATAGACCATTGTGCTAACTGGCTCCAAATGTCGATTAAAATTGGGGTTACATGAAGCTCTGAGATCCCTTGGTACCTTGGTGGACTAGTCCCACACCGGCTTCAGTCCATATATCTTGTAACAATGTTGTCACTTTTCTCGGTCAGCAGAAAATATGGCATTATCATTGCTAAACAATGCTCAGTAGACTTTCTGGTAGTTTTAAGGTTGCATATTAACTCAGGTTTAACTAGAAATAAGGGGTTTGGGTGGATGCAAGTGTTAGAGAATTTGACAAGTTCCTGGGAACAAACAATTGAGCAACTGGACAACCCATTTAATAGGTTGATTTTTCTTCACTTTTGCTTGTTCCTGCATGCCTTCCGAGTTCCCTGCCTTCAGGCACACACTTATAATATATTCATTATACATAACTACCATATGCTGCAACTGGCACAGTAAAAATTGCAAAGAATAATACATTACAGATGTGTTAGCCTTATATATTGTTCACCTAAATGGGCCGCTGAATTTTCTAACTTGGGGCTACTCCATTTATGTCTTGAGATTTTCTGCCAGTACAAACAGGTTATACTTTTCTGCCAAGACCAAAGGTCAAGAAAAGGCAGATATTCAATGGGATATTACTATGTGGAATGTGCATGCATAAATTGTTCATGCTATAAAACAGAATCACATTGTAATGTTCGTGGTGACTATTAATATAGTGTAATATTTATAGTGATCTGCCTTCTCTGCAGATATCAGGTTTTCCTTTATAACGGCGCAATCTGTCTAATTGCGTAAAAAGTTACTGGCGGTTGTAAGAGTACCATAGACATATTAAAGTCATTATATAGCTGAAAACAAGCATTTATGAGGCCAGCATCGGCGTACTGGTATAGCTAATTTTTAGATTTCACTACAGTTAAAATGTTAATGCAGACAGACAAGTATTTCTTAGGATATGGCCTGTGCCTGTATGTAAATTTAATTCAATTTTGTTTTCTATGTAGGGAATTGTAGAACCTAAAAATAACAGAATAACAGTTTTTCTGCCATAAACATTTAGCGAAACGCAATTTCCACATGTAAAACTGCACAGTCTACGTCTGTCCTCAACCCACAGGATTTCAAATCTGTCATTTCCTACAGTGCAGAGGGAGTTTATGGGAAAATGGTAAAAACATTAAGTTGTCATTTTTGAGGTATTGCAGATTAGAAAAGAATAGAACGAGAAAAGGGGAAAATAAAAACACAGCAGATATTGAAAAACAGTGTCATATACCTTTCAAATACAATATCGTATATGCCATTTTTATGTTCTGCGAGTAAATACATCATCATCGTCTATTTAGTGAGATCAGAGAGATGGAAATAAATATGATCTTACTAGAATGTCTTTCATAGTTTTTGTAAAATAGAAAGGGAATAGGAAAGTTCTGCAAATAAAAAAAGCTATGTTGGCTTTGAATGCTAGATAGTTTTATCAAATTTCTAGATAGCAATCTCATTACACTGAGTTGGAGATCATAAATATCTCTCATACTATGGCGCCATACAGGTTTCATGTTGTACAGAGCCATGATATGGGGCCATACACTGCCTCCGTAAGCTTCAGATCTATTGTAATACAGAGGCATATGGAGATGTTCTCCAGCTGGAATCCAAAAGGAATTGTGGTTTGTTCCAATGCATTCCATATAACTTAGCTATTCTTCTCTAAAAGCATTCCTTCTAGGGAATAACATCTCTGTAATTTGGTACCATGCAAAGACTATATATATGTATTACATGCAGATTTGTTGCAGATTTCCTGTGGAATTTACCTTACTGTATACATTCCAAAGGGCAAAATCTGCAATGAAAATCTTTAGCATAAACTGACACTATTTACTGTACAATCCGCACCACAGATCAAGTTCAGATTTTTTCATTCACTTTAGTACACTGCAGATCCATTTGTAAACTTGCATATCCTCCATATATCATATTATAACCTTGAATATGAATCTTTATTGCAGGCGGCATCGCTGACAGTTGATACCTGCTCAGAGGACCAGGAACCAGGGTTCTGTACCGTCAGTACTTCAGCTGTTTCCAGTGACTGGTAAATCTCAAAACTTTTATAGTATATTCCAATGATACCAGATGTCAGTGCACAATTTAGGACAAGCGAAAAATATAATTGATTATTTCACCAGAGTAGGATTTTTTTTTGTTTCTGGCGAACCCCTTATATAGGTTCATCATGTCCCACAAACTTGATCTCACTGTTAAGTTGTTAATAAGTAAAAACGTCATCCACCTACTGTCAGTTTTTGTAGTAAAATGCTTCTAAACTTCACAAGATGTTCCCTACAGGCGCAGTTACTTTTAATAAGGATGTATATCCAGGACATTCTGGCCCCAGCTTCCTATTAGATTGCACTCTATAAAATCTGTGACTATATTACTCATTCATTTCAATGAACTGTAAAGACCCCTCCTATGTCTGTGCATGTCTTGCTTAACGGAATTCAACATATTAACTATGGGACACTTAACTGATACTTACAGTCGTTTTTATTACGACAATTGAATTTCACATTATTATAGAGCATCTACAGGAGCTGCAAAAATACTAGGGTTCCCACCATGTCACTCACAGAAGTAAAATGATTTGTTTTACAGTATTTTACACTATTCCTTAAAATAAACTGTTACTAAATAATGTGGCTGTGTTCATTCTTTATTTAAGTGTATTTTTCGATAAATGCTAACTTCATAAGGTATAAGTGCTAAACAAGTCCAAAGGGTGTTAAGGTTCGCAACATATGCCAAAAAAGTCCTGATGGCATACATTTGAGTGATATACATGGTCAATAATGCTTTCAATGTAGGGAGATTCTGCAAAAAATTGTATACCATGTAGTATATACAAAGTGTAAACAGAGCCTAATAAGTAGAATTAAAGGGGTTTTCCCATGAACATAATCATATCTATATTTGTAGATAATTAAAATGTAAACATTTTAGCAAATATAATTAGTTAAAAATTCTGCAGAGTTTTAAAGATTTTCTCTAACCATCTTAGTAGTGACAGTCTGTTGTCTTGATCTGTTGCCAATGGATACGACCACAAATGCAGAAACTTTCTATGGTCTGGGACTTGTCAAAAACCCAGCCATGATTTTCTTATTGTAGTTGGGTTATCAGGCAGGGACACTACATGTATCAGAAGATATCCCTGCCACAGTAAGGACATCATTGCTGATTTTCTGACCTTAGAAAGGACCTGCATTCATGGTTGTATCCATTGGCAACTGATCAAGACAACAAGACTGTGACTACAAGATATTAGAGAAAATCTTACAACTCTGCAAAATGTTTAATTATTTATATTTGCAAAAATGTTTATCTTTTAATTATCTACAAATTTAAAAAAGGTTATGTTCGTGGGAATACCCCTTTAAGAGTAAAATTGTATTTCTTCTTTCTAAATATGTTCACTAGTACTGTACAGTATTCCAGTTCTGCTTTCCTTCTAATGTTCCCTATTGACTCACGTATACTTATTGACTGTTGATCTTCCATTTGTCCACCTTGACCTAGAATATTACATAGTAACACCTTTTTAGTCCCAAAGGTTGAAAATCAAGCTTAGCCTAAGTATATGTTACTAAAACTAATGATTGTGTTAAAAAGGTCTACTTATCTTCTCTTCAGTCTAGACGTGAAGGTGATTTATGCTATGATCATCATTTGCTTTAAAAAAAAAGTTATTTGGTTTGCAATAATTCTTCTTTCTTGGAACAGGACTCTGGATGTTCAGCCAAACAGAATAACAGTAGGAGGTATCAGATCCCTGGAACCAATACTACAAAGAAAAGGACAAGTACAAAGCCATGACTTTGTAGGTTGTATAATGGAATTTGCAGTCAATGGACGTCCTCTAGAACCAAGCCAAGCTTTGTCAGCACAAGGAATCCTAGATCGGTATGTTTTAGGGACCACAAAATCTAATAATGTAATGAAACACTTGCTCATTGTTTTAATACATACATTTTAAGGTTCTTCACTTAACTAAAGAATATGGTTACATTGATCACATTATTTTCACAGCACCATATTGCGATTGAAATACCATATATATATATATATATATATATATATTCATTCCCCTGTCTGTAATACTATACTATCCCTTAAAGGGGCTACTTAAAGGGGATTATTTTTAAACCACTTCACAATTGTGTGCAAAAAAAGAATGGTTTCCTCACTTCACTGATCCCACACTGCTACTGTTCTTATGCTGCTCAAGATCTCCACCGGTCTCTGCTTTGTGGTTCCTATTGACACACAGGGAATGACGCTTGGCCAATCACTATCTGAGGCAGGTCACTGCTGTGGCCACTGATTGGCTGAGCAGTTATTTTCTAAGGGATCAGATTAGAGCAACAGTGGACCAAGGTGCAACAGAATGGGACTGGCAGGGCATCAGTGAGGTGAGTATGCCTTTTTTTCTGCACATGACTATGAGGCATTAAAAGGCATTTTTACTCACTGTAAAATTTGTACAAATACAATAACTACTGTAGTTATCTACTAAAATGGAAGATGCTTTCTGTTTCCTCCTGGAAACAATTACAGTCCATTAATCATCAATAGTTTCTCAATTGTGTTACCTTAAGCAATGTATATTAACTCAAGACTACCGGACAGGTCATTTTTTTATTGATTGCTTCAACCATTCAAAGGTGATTTACTTGTATTTCAATAGCGTATTATTTTATGTGACACCAGCCTTTGGTGGGGGTTTATGAGGTAATTTAGAGATCCAGTTCTGTAGTATGTGCAGAGTTGGCCAGGTTAATGTTGGCTGCTTTCACTGCAATAATTGCAGTTATACCAGGAAATTGGCCTCATATAGCAGCATGTAGTCTCAAAATTACCCCTATGTCCAATAATAATCCTCTCGACATTTAATGGTAATTGTCATCATGAATAGTGAATAATGCAGCTTAAGAAAACCATTGGCAGCCCTTAGGCTACAGCTGAGCTAGAAGTGATCTGGCAAAATGAACTAAACTTCTGGCCACCCATATTAGATACCAGACTGGACAGATATCCTATTGTTCTAATTTTAACATCAGCTTGACTACATGCTATGTAGTCTGGTGTACATGGTATAAGTTTAGAGCTAAAAAAAGAGTTTAAAGGTGTTGTCCGGGGAGTTACACTTCCCTTACAGGTCATGTGATCGTAAACAGACCCTGATCCCCGGGACGCTCTGCCCTCTACCTCATCTCCTGATGTACACAGGCAATTTTACTATAGTCAGCTAGCCCCATCACACAGGTAATATCCTGTGAAATCAGGAGATAAGGGAGGGGACCAAGTGACTGGAATGTTGGGGGCTGGTTCCAATAACGTGACTCAGGGTCTGAACCATGCCGGAGGAAGGCAGGTAAATTTAATTTCACCTTTAAGTATCATACAGGCAGGACTCCATAGGAATAGCATTATTTGCATACAAAAGGTGGGGGAATATTTCAAGACCTATAGAAAGAGGTCAGCGGGGAACAAGCACAAGCCCTACTGTCCTAGGTGGCAAAGCCTCCTACTGTAATGGGCAGCCCACTTGGGGAACCATCTCTTCCATTTAAGCCGCTAGCTGTAAATACATGATAAGATGTCTCTAGCACCTGCAAAATCAGAGATTATAAATACTAATGAAGAGACAGCTAATATGTGTAACATGTTGGGAAATATCTATACTCTCTCACTGTTAAAGCTTGATAGCTCTTTATACATCGTCCAATTTGTATACTCTAATATGGGAGGATTAGAGTATAAAGAGAGTCTATCAAACATGGGGCTGTTCAGCTTGGAAAAAACACGGCTCAGGAGTTATTACAATGTACAAATATATGTACAAATATATGAATGAACAGTCCAAAGATCTTTCCAATCTTTCCAATTATTTCAATGAATTAATATTTAATAATTGTCAGACAGTATTTACTATAAAATATGTTTATGTTACGTTGAATTGTCTATAAAACCATGATCACATTTTCATGATTTTAAAATCATCTCATATGACTGAAAAACAAGCTTTTCTCAGCTTCCCCACTTATTTAATACACATTTCACTTCTCTCATTTTTGTGTCTAGGTGTCCAAGATTAGAAGGAGCCTGCACTACGACTTCTTGCCAAAATGGAGCAACCTGCGTTGATAATTGGTCCTGGCAGCAATGTAACTGTAAAGATGGCTTTACTGGAAAGCACTGTGAAAAGTGTACGTTAAGTTTTACACCACTCTATAATATCCTGACTTCACTAGAAAAATAGCCTAAGTGCTCACAATATAAAGTAATGCATTTTATATGGTGGTTTTATGCTGTTCCAGTTCTAAGTGTTATCATATACACTACAGGTGTTTGTATGGGTTTTCCAGATTTGGAACTGAGATTTTACACATCAGAGAGGTTGATTTAATGAATGATGTTTTACGGTTCATTTACTAACTGACAGGAATAAAAATACACACCTACAACCAGACATCCATTAGAAAGATTGAGTTACCAGGTTATACATTGACTAGCCTGATCCACTAGAGCAATATTGACTCTTAGCAGTTCTTTATTCTGGCAGATAGATGGTAATCTTAAAACTCCCTCTATAAATCTAGGTTCACATCTGCGTTGGAGTCTCCGTAGTCTCCATTTAAAATCGGTGGACAGAAAAGTCCTGCAAGGAGGACTTTTTCTCTCAGCCAGTTTCAGCATAAAACTGGCAGAAACCATGGAATTTTCGCAGGTAACAGCTTTTTAAGCGGACAGGGTCTCCGTGACTTGGGTTCCCATGTGGACCTGAATGACGGAGACCCGAACGCTAGAGCGAATCTAGCGTAAAATATCCATATTCTCTAATAGGGTATATGGATAGAGGTTGTCCTTTAAGGCAACCATTTTAAGGCTAGGTTCACACCCGTTGGAGACCGGAGAAACTGCATGGAGGACTTTTCTCTCCTCCAGTTTCAGTATAAAAACGGCTGAAACTCGAAGGAATCCGACAGAGACCTGTGCGCAGATGTGAACCTAGCCTAAGAAGGGATAAGTTAGAATAGTATTATTACTGCTACATTACACCACTTGGGCCAAGGGTTCATACCATGTTGTCAAGTTTTAGCTTCTGATTAAATTTAAAAAAAGTTTTATATTTGGTACTTCTAGCTTCTTTACTTAAAGATGAAGTCTACCAAAAAGAGATCTCTATATTTATACCGGTAAATATAACCAGTATTTTGCAGTATTTATATTTTCTGTGTGTTCTACTGTTTTCTCATTACTAAGAATCCAAAAGTTCCATCTCATTTCATTTGATTAATTTTCTAGATATAAGCCCAGACACTGCCTTATCACTTGAAGGTAAAGGTTTCCTCGAATACACCATAAGCCAGACCAAGAAACGCGAGTATCTTTTAAGACATCGTATTGTGGATTCAGAGACTATGTACGTAAATCATTTGGAGATAAAATTCAGGACAAGAAGTGACAACGGTATTTTACTTCAGGTTCATGAAAGTAGCAATTACACTATGGTAAAGGTATGTATTTTGGTGAAAACATTTTAGTAATGTTACATTTATATTCACTATTAACATTGTATTTTAACTTTGAATACACTTATATATACCATTATATTCTTATGTTCCCTCCTTATATTTCTCACTGTAGCCTCCTTTCCATGCAGTTATTTACACATTAGGTCGATATATGAATAACATTTCACAAATCTGGTGTCTAGGACATAAATTTGTCATAGACTGACTTTTTGTCTAATGCATTTTCTTAATTATTTAGTTAAATGGTTATTTGCTTTTGAAATTCCAATATCCAGATGATTTATTGAGACATAAGGAGATAAGGGAGAAGCCCCCAATTTTGTAACCCAGTTAGCCAAAGCAGATAGGGACACGTTAGGGAAAGTGATCATTTATTCATTAGCCCCCTTGTAAAAGATGAGAACTGGTTTTACCCTGTCTGCAAAGCACAACTGATTAAAGGTTGTCCCAAATGTAAGAACCCAATACTCAGCACCTTGCAAAATGATCTACTTTGAGAAGTAGCTGTCTTATCCATAAAACCCTTTAAAGCGAACCTATCAGATGGAAAATACTGTTCAGTCTGTACCATGTTATAGAGCAGGAGAAGCTAACAAGATTGATATGTAGTATAGTATGCGTGAAAAGATTTAGCATAACCTTTCATTTATCCATTGAAATCTCTCATCTATGTTGAGAAGTCAAGGAGGCGGTCCTTGACTGTACTTATAGAGATAGCTGTCACTGATAAATTTATTGACTTCTTGCTATAGAAAGAGCAGTAATTTCAATGAATAAATGACTGGTGATACTGAATCTATTCCCACAAACCCATACACTAATCTGCTCAGCTCTTCCTGCTCTACGGCATTCTTCCTACAGAATGGACTGCATTTTACTTGTGTCACTTTCCCTTTAAAAATATGGAAAACAAATATCTGGTTTATATTATTTATTATTAAATATGTTAAAGGGAACCTGTCATGTTGAAAATGCAGCCCGCTCTGTGGGTAGCATAATACAGAGGAGAAAGTATTGAACAGATGGATATTATAGCTTATTTTATTTACTTATCTAAATCTCTACGTATTCTTCACTTAGGAGTCCAGTGAGTAGTCCTGCTCAGTTATTGACATCCTTCTCTGTAAAAAAGGTGCATACATAGATGTCAGTCAGTGAGTAGAACTTACCACTAAACTCCTAAACTAAGAATGAGCAGGGATTTAGATCAATAAATTTCAAGTTACACTTTCCACGTTCCCTGCAATACTGTTTTATCACTCTATTCTGCTCCTCTTGCTCTATAATATGTTGCATGCAGATCACACTGCTTGTATAATGTGACAGGTTTCCTGTAATTTTGTTACAAATTAACAAAAATCTTCATTAATTTTTAAGGCCAAAATATATGAAAGGTTTTCTTCCTAATTCTGAAGTTGCTCTGTTGTTCTGTTTTTCTACTATCACTTTTTCTTGTCTGTTCCAAAGTACATGGTAATCCTGTATTACCTTTTATCATCTGTAACAGTCTTTCTGTTGTGTTCTTTATGAATTCCACAGACTAAACCATATCTAATTTTACAATTTGGATCTTTGTCTCTTCTTAAATTTGTTTAAAGATGGCAAACAAGTTACAGACTTTGAAAGGTGTTTTGAAGCCAGAAAAGTGTCCCTATCTTTCTCCCTTCAGTATGAAAACACAAGTCTGTAGAAGTTACCTCTCCCCGAAGAACCTGATAACTTTAGTCCCTGGCTATGGCTCAGTCAGACTTGTCATAATTCTAAATGAGAGCAGCAATAATGCTGGCAAAACACTTTATTGGACAGATCACTAGCCAAAAGTTCCCAAGACTTCTGGGATGCTTCCCAATATACATATGTGTTCATATCTATAGATATAAAAAAACATAGGTATAAATATATATTATGATTTGAGTAAAAAAGTCTGCTATTCTGAAATATCAAACATTTTCCATTTATGATTATTTTGCATGATATAGAGGACATACAGTAGAAAAAGTGTATGTGAAACTCAAAAACAGATTTAATGGAGGAGTATGTATTTGGAGGTTCGATCAATCGGTCATAGAAAAATTTAGTTTGACAGTATAATCATATTAGGACCTAAAAGCCGATGTAGGAGTACTGTGTGATTGGTAGCAGTTTGCCGTCTAGGAGAGAGATGGCAAGAAACAATGGAGACCAGCTGGCCCTCAAGTCACAGATGGGGCCGACACATAAAAAGCCACTAAGTGCCTTCTTTACGACGGTTCCAATGAACAATATGTATGCATTTATCTACCTCTTTGCCCTTAGTCCTAAATAATTTACTTGGATAAATGGAAAAATGTCTGATATGCCCACAATGCTTTATTGCTCTGGGTCTACCAGATTATACTTTTTATTAGGTGAAGCAGAAAATGATCAATTTAAATGCAATGTATTCTGTTTCTGATTGACTATAGACTATGTAGCTAACAAAGAGTACTGGAACCACAGTAGACCAATTAACAGCGCCTTCACCTATATAAGATGATTATAAAATGCATGGAATGGTTATGTGAACTCATAAAACTCTACAGCTATTTAGTCACACATGTATATCTCCAACTTGAATATATCTGCATTGCAAAAGAGTTTGTGGCTTGGTGTAAAGACTATTTTTTATAATGTCAGGATATAATTTGTTTTTTTTCCATCGTTTCGGTGCCAGTCCTGCATAGTCATGGTCAATTTGATCTTTGATTGGGGAAAATTTATAATTCTTGAAGTCAAGGAGGTAAAGCTGCTGGAAAATAATGCATGCATATTCTATGCTTCTCAACATAGGTGAAGAATGGCAAATTACACTATACGTCAGATGCAGGAGTTGCAGGAAAAGTAGAGAGAAATATCCCAGAAATATATGTGGCTGATGGAAGGTGGCATACGTTTCTGATGGAGAAGAATGGTTCACTAACTACATTGTCTTTGGACAAAGCCTACAACCGAGATATTCATCATGTAACACAAGACTTTGGAGGTCTCAATGTTCTTACACTTCAACTTGGTGGATCTCCACATGCACAGATACCTCAAAACAATCAAAATGGTAAAACATATTATCAATATTATTGTTACTACTATTATTACTACCATTATCTCATTATATTTGGTTATTTATATATATATATATATATATATATATATATATATATATATATATACAATTCTTTGAGATCAGTAGGTGTAATGTTAACATGTATTGACATTGAGTCTCAGTGAAAACTTTCTACATCTTATTTAACAGTGACAAGTCTTAGTAAAACAAGGCATCCTACTGGAGCACTGCTCAAGTAGGACGAATGATGTCATAGTGGGAGGATCAACTCCCACTGCACAGGATGGCACAGGTAGAAGGGAGCTGACGATCCATCCCCCAGTTGACAAACCACCTAATTTGCATAAGACTTCAAAGTTGTTGTTCTCCTTTTCTCCAAATCTACAAAAGTGACATGCATAACAAGAGTATGTTTTTTTATCATTGTATTGTGCTCTGTAACATGATGGCAGTTGAATATGCTTGAAGGAGGTAGTAGATTCCCTTTAAAGGAGTGTTCCCTATCTCATGATTTCAGCTGCTTTCCTGTCTCCACTCTCCTCCACTTCTTGGTTTTCATCCCAGTCCAGGAGCATGCTTGTGCTTGTTGTAACCTGCACAGTTATCTCTGGATTTACATACGGAGATAACAGAGGCACTGATTAAGAAACTTTTTGGGCACTTTCAGGGCTCAGCAACTGAAAGCAATATGCATAGAGGGGAAAGGAAGAGAATATAGATGGCTTGGAGCAGTGAGTTATCAGTCATACCAGACAAGAGGTCTCTAACTTAGGCAACCACCTGTAAACATCGAAGTGACATATTCAGCTGTATCTGCCAAACAAAACTTCAGCTTCATAGCTGCATAGCTGATG
Source organism: Leptodactylus fallax (assembly GCA_947044405.1). NCBI lineage: Eukaryota > Metazoa > Chordata > Amphibia > Anura > Leptodactylidae > Leptodactylus > Leptodactylus fallax. The sequence continues at coordinate 8,362,833 of CAMRHE010000012.1, read as the reverse complement.
TCCCAGTTGTGACACCTTTCATTACAGTCTGCTCCACTGTCTACACTGTTCCAACATGGACACTGATGAAAGGGAACATGACCAACTCAGTCTATCAGCCTCCACTAAATAACACTCATGGTATAACAATGGAACTACTCTCACATGACATTTTCAGTATGATTCAAAGGAGGCCATTGATGGATGGTTCTGTGGTGATGTGCCCTTCACTCAGCAGCCATTTTGGGACTGATGAGCAGTAAAAACAAGGTGGTGCTGTTCAGTGAGCATATCAGCTCTGAGCTGTAATAGAGATATATTAGTAAGTTTCTTATTCTGCTTTTTCTTGCACATTTGCAATATTTATGTTAAATTGCCCCACTATTTTAAGCTTTTAAGCTATTTTAAGTAATGCGTTGTTTTATTAAAACTTTTATTACATATTGTAGACACAATCCATAAAACATAAAATTGCATAAAGTCAAAATTATACATAGTTGCTAGCATGACATGTTAAAATGTTCCTTTTCCTTTTTTAGGCTTTGATGGCTGCATTGCCTATGTGAAGTATAACCGGGAGAATCTTCCATTCAGTGGAAAACATGATATGGTTCGCATATCTAAATCGGAGTCATCAGTTAAACTAGGATGTAGAGGTCCTAATATATGTGCCAGTAATCCCTGTTGGGGTGATCTCATGTGCATAAATCAGTGGCATGCATACACCTGTGTACCGCCTGGGGATTGTTCCTCAAACCCTTGCCAAAATGGAGGAAGTTGTGAACCTCATTCCCAATCTGGATTTAACTGCATCTGTCCTGAAGCACACACTGGAAAATTCTGTGAATCTGTCGTAGCTTGTCTTGGTGTAGTTTGCCCTCAGGGTAATATTTGTAAGAGTGGATTAAATGGAGGATATATATGTACTGTAAGCACAAATACTGAGCAGCTATCTCTCCCACTTTGGGCTGTCCCAGCAATTGTTGGAAGCTGTGCTACTATTCTTGCTCTATTGGTTCTTAGCTTGATTTTGTGTAACCAGTGTAGAGGAAGAAAAAATAAAGTGCCAAAAGAGGAGAAGAAACCAAAAGAAAAGAAGAAAAAGGGAAGTGAGAATGTTGCCTTTGATGATCCCGACAATATTCCACCATATGGTGATGACATGACTATTCGAAAACAGCCTGAAGGGAACCCTAAACCTGATATTATTGAAAGGGAAAATCCATATCTCATATATGATGAAACTGATATACAACACAGCTCAGAAATAATACCTAGTGCTCCTTTAGCTATGCCTGATACAGAAATAGAGCACTATGATATTGATAATGCCAGCAGTATTGCTCCCTCTGATGCTGATATTATTCAACACTATAAGCAATTCCGGAGCCACACCCCTAAATTCTCAATTCAGAGGCATAGTCCACTTGGCTTTGCACGACAATCTCCACTGCCTTTGGGTGCAAGCAGTTTAACATATCAACCATCATATAGCCAGGGACTTAGAACTGCTACACTTGGCCATTCTGGATGTCCTCCTCCTAATGCTTTGTCCCGTCATAGTCCAGCTCCATTTTCTAAGTCTTCAACATTTTACAGAAGCAGTCCAGCACGAGAACTACATCTGTCATCATTGGAAATGCATAATGATGTCTGCCAGCCTGGTATTTTTAATTATGCAACTCGTCTGGGTAGAAGAAGCAAGAGTCCCCAAACAATGGCAGGCCATAACTCCAGACCAGGAAGTCGCCTTAAGCAACCTATAGGCCAGATTCCTATGGAAAGTGGACCCCCTGTTGGTCTCTCAATAGAGGAAGTTGAAAGGCTTAATACACCCAGACCAAGAAACCCTAGCATCTGCAGTGCAGACCATGGGAGATCGTCATCAGAGGAGGACTGCCAAAGGCCTCTCTCAAGAATTAGGAATCCAGCTGATGGAATTCCTGCTCCAGAATCATCATCTGATAGTGATTCACATGAGTCTTTCACATGCTCAGAAATGGAGTATGACAGAGACAAGCCAATGGTGTACACATCAAGAATGCCAAAACTAACTCAAGTTAATGAGTCAGATGCAGATGATGAAGACAATTATGGTGCTAGACTAAAGCCTCGGAGATATCCAGGCCGCAGAGCGGAGGGTGGGCCTTCAGGAGCTCAATCACCTACAGCCACTCTACCAGCTGATAGTACATTACCTATGAAGCTAACCCAGCAAGCTAGCAATTTCAACTGGGACAATCTATTGAACTGGGGTCCAGGTTTTGGGCATTATGTAGATGTTTTTAAAGATCTGGCTTCGCTGCCAGAAAAGGCTTCAACAAATGTAAATGAGGAATCAAAGGCAAGTCCATCTAAAACAGGTTCTAAAGATGGAGAAACAGAACAATATGTCTAGATATGGCATAACTGGATTGTTGAATTGCAAACGCTTATGACAGTCAAACATTATATGTTTGTTTACAACAAAACGTCTCCATTTTAAGAACCGGCCAGTGCAGTCTATAATCTAAGGAGACATTTTAAAATAATAAACTTATTGCTGCTGGAAAGGACTGAGATGTATTTAAAGCAATTGTGTTCATTATTCAACTTACCTGCATGTATTACACGTCACAACCTAATTTCCAGCATGCACAAAGCTAAGTAGTCTTCCTACTTTAAACTGGTCCCATTGTGATACTTGTGGATGTTATAATTGATGTTGTTTTTCTCAGTTATGGTAATATTAAAAATGTAGTTCATGTTTTTTGAATCGCTCTGAAGGGATAAGGACAATGAAAGACAGATTTATTCTCTAAGAACTTCTAATGTATCTAGACTATAACCTTACAGACAAATAATGGATAACACAAAATATTGGCAACATGGGTAATAAAAAAGGGATTATAGTAGATTGAAGATGGTCGCACTATAGATCTTCTTTACATTAATTTCCTAAGAAAAACAAAACCATTTTTTAAAAGTTTCAGTCTTTGTAAAATTAAGACATTTCAAAATTTCCATTGCTTTCAGATGATTTATTTTTGTAAAAACTTTTCCAAACAGTCACTAAAAACGGGAAATAAGTTGTTGTTACCTTGATACTAGTTTTTACTGAAATTCTTACATAGAAATTTGTACGTTGACATTTGAACTCCACTTTTGTGATGCTTTGTACTGTGGAACAATTTTTTTAAGTGCTTTTATCTGATCTGTTTTTGATATTGGTATTTTTCCTATGCTGTATAGTTTTCTTACTTTCAGGGAAAGCAAGAAAATGCTTTTCTGTAAAATCTGTTACTTGTGTAACATACATATTTTTCAAATTTTGATACAATTGTAACATATCAGTATGCTTTTTTCCTTCTTGTAAATGTCAATAATAAAATTAAAATATTTATTTAAAATATTGTGTTTGCAAGGTAAGTTACTTTTCTGTTGTGTATTTATAGTGTACTTATCTAGATTTTGAATAGAATTTAAGTAGAAATACTGAAATCCAATTTGTAGTTATAAAGTCTAATATATTAATAGCAGTGGCAGGTGATGGCAGTGGTAGCTGGACAGTACAGTAGATTTCAATGTCAATGCCAGGAGATTTCAATATTTCTAAGTTGTTCTCCATCTAGCTTTAGCACAATAGGAAACATGCATCCTTGTAGGCTTGTTTTAATGTGTCTTTTCTAAAAAATGCTCATTGGCAAATCTTAAAGACTACTGAGTCTTCGACACACTCCATAATAAAATATACACTCTAGAACAAAGTAGGGCAGAGAGAAGGACCAGCAGGTTCATGTGTGAAGAGGCCATGGCTAAGGAACTGTGGCTGATGCAGTTATGGGGCATCTGAAAATGTTCCTCCTTATGTATCTGTTTCTGTTTACCTAGTAAAAAGCCTAACTCAGGCTCCATAAAAGGTGAAGCTCATACCGAAAATCTTGTTTACTACTGGTTTAGGAAATGACATTATACACAAATAAGTGTTAGCAGCAGTGAATCAGTGACCATGATGGACAGCTTCAAGTTTCTGCATTTTCCTTGAGAGCATGTCTACAAAATATAGACTGCTGTTGTGGCAATAATTGATTCACATGCAATCCAGATTTCCTACTGCTTCGCGGTAACGAATATTTAGTAAGGACCTTTGTGACATCAGATGGTTACATGATATTCTCTAGTGATGTGATTGGGTAGGTGTGTCTTTGCTTGTTAGCAGATCCTTCCACATGAATAAAAGTTGTCCGTGCTGGAGAGAGAGAGAGAGACATGACCGCAGCATCCAAGGGTTTCCGCCATTTTGCCGCCCACCCCGGCTCTCTGCAGACAGGAAATAGCTGTTTATTTGCCGTGAATTAATTCGTATCGAATAGAATCATATTGAGAAATTTGGCGAAGTTGCCGAATCGAATTTTTGAATACTTCGCTCATCTCTAATCCCGATATTGAGTCCAACTTAGACAGTATTCTTTTATTCTGTAAATGTTATTCTGTAGCTTATTAGTCCAAGAACTGTACCTAATTTATTAGCTTAGATGTGTTTTATTGTGTTTTATCAAGATAAGGTTAAACATAGCATAATGTTAGTTTAAAGCAGTAAAGTTATGAAATTGCCTGTAAAGCAATTCCCAAAAATGCAGAAATGGGCAGATAAGAAAGAGCAGTAGGACAAGCTACCTAAATCACACACTGCCCTGACTGCTAGAGTATAAGGCTACCCAGACATCTTCACCAGAGCCTGCTGCGAGGCCAGATGGTCTTGGCCAGATCTTGAGCCAGGTTATCAAACCAGTAGCTAGTGTAAAAAATAGATGCACTACAAACAAACAAAATCAGGAACCACAGCAAAAACAAACAAGGTCAAATCAGGAGAGAACATAATATCCAAATCAGAAACGTGTTCAAGATGAGGTCAAGCCTAGAGTTCAGAGTCAAAGCCAAAACAGTAAGCAAGTGGATATCCATTAAACTAGCCAAAGTCAGTCACCAAGAAAACAGACAAACAGATATATATTGAGTACAGGAATCTAACTAATAACAATTCATTTATAGCAAGAACATGGGAAGTTCTGAACAGACTCTAAATATCCCTCTCCAGCTGCTGATTGGAGGGACCAACATCTCAGAGCTCTGACTCAATGAAAGCTTCACATGTCAGCATGTCAACCTTAAAGCAACAGTAGTGAGCAGAACTGCGGTGAGAGAATACATACTGAAAATCCTAACAGGTTATCTGAGACTATGATATTATGACATTCTTATTAGACACATCACACTTTATCAACTCTATGAAAGAGATTTCCCCATGCCCACCAGAAAGCATCTTAGTGACCTGGGACGCGTGTAGTCTATACACGTCAATAGAACACCAAAAGGGAATTAATGCCATGTACAAATTTCTCTCTGACCATGATATAACAGGAGACGAACAGCAATTCTGCATAGATCTATTGGACTTTATACTTCACAATAATTACTTCCTGTTTGGAGATGATTTATATTTACAGATACAAGGTACTGCCATGGGGTCCAATGTGGCTCCCCCCATACGCAAATATCTACATGTCCCATTTTGAAGACACGTATGTGTACCCCAATGCCAACTTCAAATACACTCGTATTGGTGACGATACATCGACGATATATTTTGCGTGTGGTCGGGCTCAGTGGACTCCGTTACAATTCCACTCAACCCTCAATGGCATTACCCCAGAATTACAATTTACTTTACATTACAACCAGGAACGAATAAACTTCCTTGATACCTGGGTCCTGAAAGATACACAGGGCATGATAAATTTTGATTTGTACACCAAACCCACAGATAGGAATAGTCTCCTATTTTACACAAGTAATCATCCACCCAATACGAAAAAGTCCCTCCCCAACTCTCAATTTCAACGTGTTAAAAGAATAGTGTCAAATCCTGGGACTCAACATCTACATCTCACAGAAATGACTTCTCATTTTATAGAAAGAGGATATCCCAGTGATCTATTAACACAAACCAGGAATACCGACAATTCAATAGAAAGAAAAAGCAAGGGACCCAGACGGATCCCTTTTGTCCACAAATATCATCAATTCTTCCCTAAACTTAATTATATTATAAAAAAAACACTGGCCTGTACTCCAACGAGCTTTTCCAAACACAGAAGAATTCAAAAACCCTCCATTAATGTGTTTTAAAAGGGATAAGAACATAAAAGATACACTTGTACGTGCAGATATCGGCCATATACACAAAATACCCAAACAAACTTTTCTAGCGACCCCCAAAAAAGGCACTTTTTCCTGTTTACATTGCATTTAGTACTCAGCAGTTATAAAAGGAGAACATTTTTTCCATCCACATACAGGGAGAAAATTTCCAATACGAGACTATTTTACATGTGAAACTTCATTTGTTGTTTACCTCATTAAATGTCCGTGCGGTCTCGTATATGTTGGGGAAACTTCCCAACATATACGAGACCGCATATCTAAACACAAGTCCACCATTCACAACAACCTAAATGTTCTTCCAATTCTGGCACATTTCAACCATCACAAACACAACATATCACAATTAAGGTTCCAGGTCATAGAACACATTCCACAACCCAGGAGGGGAGGTAACCGGATTGTCCTCCTAAAGATAAGAGAAGCTTACTGGATACACACCATGGATACAATCGAACCAGCAGGGTTAAACAGGGCCTATGACCGAATCTTTAAACATAATGAGAGGAAATGTATATTTTCTTCACTACTCCGATTATAGACCATGTTTATGAAGACATCTCCAATACCGTATTGGATATGTCTTGTCTCAATGTTGTTAAGTATGTAAATTGTATAATATGATAGCTTTAATTTTTCAAGCATGTAGCCACTCTTTTTCTTTATTTTCAGACAAAGTGAAATCTACAAACACCTACGGTAAAGGGTACAGTATAGCTAGCATAAACAGTAGCATAAGATATAATAGTAAATATCGTTTTCTACCCTAAAAGCATGTATGATGATTTACCTATATGTACCCCAGTATTTTGCATCATCTTGCACTATTTTATTATTAATTTGTAATTTTTCCCCCCTTTTTTTCCTTCCCCCCCCTTTTATATCCTTGTTAGTATTTGAAATACTTTCTCCTCTTACATATTATCCTATATTCTTTCCCTTTTCTATCTCCCCCTTTTTTTCTCTAAATCCTTCTTTCTTGCTTCACACATTACATTTACCATTACATTCCTGCTTTACATTTCTTCTTTCTTCTTTTATAAATCCAGTGGTCTTTTCCTTCGGTACGTTCCACTATGGAATGCATCAGTGCGCACTGCTCCTGTGCGTTCCATGGTGGAACGCATCGAGAGCAAACCAGGTAATTTACATAGAATCCTCCCCCCCTGGCCACAGAAAGTCGCGTTTTACCCATCGCGTGACTTCCGGCGATGTGGTCCATCACTGGACCGCATCTCTTAGCCCACAATACTAACACAGTCTGCGGGATCACGTTACGTGCCGGAATGTCACGTTTACACACGTGCTACCATCCAATTTTTCCTACTTAAGGGCTTTGTCACACACATACTCCCTTTACCACCAATGCCTTGAGCAGCTCCTCTGGACCACTGATGGTATGAAAACCACATTAATCTATTACTATCTTGTATAATATATCTTTTATCTTTAGTGTTCTTTATCCCTATTTTATACAGACTTTCCATCTTACTACTTCATAACTTCTTTCTTTCCCTCTATTCTCTTCTCTTTGTTCACATACTTATATCTCTGTACACATATTCTTAATTATATGCCTTTGACATGTCCTCCCTTTTGTACCATCAGTCTTAACTTCTTTCCCCCTCCCCCCTCCTTTACCAACCACATGTTTATTTTCAAGCGTTATTATTCACTTACCATGTCCGTTATCTGCCATTTATTAAGTTGCATATAGAACTATATGTGAATACTTATGTTCATTTTATTATTGTACCTAGTGTTCACATTTCAGAACGAAACGTTGCACGTTACTTTTGATCCTATAATAATTTGTGTCTAAAACCACATGGCGTTATGGAATAACTTACTCTAACTGTGTAAAAAACGGAAAATAAATGTTTACACTTTTTCACTAAAGAATCATATGGTGTGTGCAGTGATTTGGAAACACTATGATATTAAGGTCCACTTCCTCTTCCCAGGCAAGGACATCATATCCATTGGTTACAGGTACAAGCTACAGTTTAGTCCCATCAAATGAAGGGACCTGAGCTGCAGTACCAAGCATAGTGACTATACGATGTATGATTTTTTGCTTGGTAAATAGTGAAGAAGCCACAGCATTCAGTATCATAGTCCTGAATAACCCCTTTAAGGCTGGGGCCCCACGTGGCGGAAACTCCGCAGAAAAAAAAGGCAGCATTTTACAGTCACAGCAAAGTGGATGGGATTCTAGAAAATCCCATCCCCACCTTGTAATAAAATACACGCAGTGGAGATGCTGTGATTTCCAAAACCGTTGCGATTTCCCTAAAGGTATTATGGAAGCAGAAAGTCCGTAAAGGAAACCTCTGTGAACTTTCTGTGCAAAGCGATGCGTGAAGAACCGCGATGCGTTGCTGCCGTAGTTTTTCCCACAGCGTTTTTTGTTTTTTTTTTTTGCTGCAGGACGCCATGTGGGGCCTTAGTCTAAGACTCTAATTCCATATTAGGAAGGAGGAACACTTTCTTTAACCCCTTAACGACGCAGGGCGTAATAGTACGTCCTGAGTCGCATGACGATGTATGGAGAGCGCTCAGGAGTATAATACAGCCAGGACTCGCAGCTAACAGCAGCGATCGGTGCCTGCACCGATCGCGGCTGTTAACCCTTTAGATGCCGCGGTCAAACGCGACCGCGGCGTCTAAATTGCGGAGCAGACAAGGGCGCCGCCATTTTTACCTCATCGCCGCCCTCCAGAACGTCATCGGAGGGCGGCGCTTGGTTGCCATGACAGCCGGGAGCCTATTGAAGGCTCCCAGGCCTGTCATTTCAGTATAGCTATTACATGATGCCAGAGGCATCGTCTAATAGCAGTGAAGGCATTTTGCTATTCACTGCAATACAGTAGTATCGCAGTGAATAGTATGATCGATCAGACTCCCTAGGTTTCAAGGTCCCTAGGGAGTCTGATCATACAAGTAAAAGTATAAAAAAAAAAGTTTTTAAAAGTATGTAAAAATTAAAAAAACACAAAGTTCAAATCACCCCCCCTTTCCCTAGATCAGATATAAAAGTAAATAAACAAAAGTAAACATAAACACATTAGGTATCTCCGCGCTCCAAAATGCCCGAACTATTAAAATATTAAAATATTTATCCCATACGGTGAACGGCGTAGCGGGGAAAAAAAATCAAAATGGCCAAATAGAGTTTTTTTCAACACTTTGTCTCCTATAAAAAATTGAATAAAAAGTGATCAAACCATCAGATCTTTCCCCAAGTGGTATCAATAAAAACGTCATGTTGTCCCACATAAAAAGACGCCTTACCCAGCTCCATACATGTAAATATGAAAAAGTTACAGGTGACACAATATGGCGACGCAAAATTTTTTTTCTATTTAGCAAAGTTTTAATTTTTTAAAAGGTATCAAAACATTACAAATACTATATAAATTTGGTATCGCCGTGTTCGTACTGACCCACAGAATACAGGTAACATGTCATTTTTACCACACAGTGAATGGTGTAAAAATTAAACCCATATGAATTTGGCGCAAATGCAGTTTTTCTCCAATTGCACCTCATTCTGAATTTTTTTCCAGCTTCCCAGTACATTGCACAGAATATTGAATAGTGACATTACAAAGTACAATTTGTTTCGCAAACAATAAGCCATCATGTGACTCTGTGAACTGAAAAATGAAAAAGGGCTCTTGGAATGTGGGGAGGGAAAAACGAAAATGCAAAAACAAAAAATGGCCCGGTCATTAAGGGGTTAAAGGAATGATAAACACTCATGTTTCTGTTAAAACTGATATATAAATATAGAGAGATCTCTCTACATTCCAAAACTTTGGCTATGTTCCCCCTTCAAGCTTCTCACAGTTATGTAAGAGGCTGAGTATAAGTGTTTGCAACAGAAACCTCCTTACTGTGCCTTGTCTGCAGTAGCATAAAAAGATTGTTAAACTACCTCACTTGGCTATATGAAGTCCCAAGTCAGTCTCCAGTCAAAGATGGAGTAGACCCCTTTGTAGCCTGCAGGATTTCTGTAAGAATGTTTGTAGCAGGACATGCTGCAGACTGGCAAACAGTAAAGATATATATACCGTGGGTACAGAAAGTATTCAGACCCCTTTAAATTTTTCACTCTTTGTTTCATTGCAGCCATTTGCTAAAAGCAAAAAAGTTCATTTTATTTCTCATTAATGTACACTCAGCACCCCATCTTGACAGAAAAAAAACAGAAATGTAGATATTTTTGCAAATTTATTAAAAAAGAAAAACTGAAATATTACATGGTCAAAAGTATTCAGACCCTTTGCTGTGACACTCCTATTTAACTCACATGCTGTCCATTTCCTTCTGATCCTCCTTGAGATGGTTCTACTCCTTCATTGGAGTTCAGCTGTGTTTAATTAAACTGATTGGACTTGATTAGGAAAGGCACATACCTGTCTATACAAGACCTCACAGTTCACAGTGCATGTCAGAGCAAATGAGAATCATGAGGTCAAAGGAACTGCCGAAGGAGCTCAGAGACAGAATTGTGGCAAGGAACACATCTGGCCAAGGTTACAAAAGAATTTCTGCAGCACTCAAGGTTCCTAAGAGCACAGTGGCCTCCATAATCCTTAAATGGAAGAAGTTTGGGACGACCAGAAGTCTTCCTAGACCTGGCCGTCCAGCCAAACTGAGCAATCATGGGAGAAGAGCCTTGGTGAGAGAGGTAAAGAAGAACCCAAAGATCACTGTGACTGAGCTCCAGAGATGCAGTAGGGAGATGGGAGAAAGTTACACAAAGTCAACTATCACTGCAGCCCTCCACCAGTTGGAACTTTATACCAGAGTGGCCCGAAGGAAGCCTCTCCTCAGTGCAAGACATATGAAATCCCGCATAGAGTTTGCCAAAAAACACATGAAGGACTCCCAGACTATGAGAAATAAGATTCTCTGGTCTGATGAGACGAAGATTGAACTTTTTGGCGTTAATTCTAAGCGGTATGTGTGGAGAAAACCAGGCACTGCTCATCACCTGCCCAATACAATCCCAACAGTGAAACATGGTGGTGGCAGCATCATGCTATGGGGGTGTTTTTCAGCTGCAGGGACAGGATGACTGGATGCAATTGAAGGAAAGATGAATGCGGCCAAGTACAGAGATATCCTGGAAGAAAACCTCTTCCAGAGTGCTCTGGACCTCAGACTGGGCCAAAGGTTTACCTTCCAACAAGACAATGACTCTAAGCACACAGCTAAAATAACAAAGGAGTGGCTTCGGAACAACTCTGTCACCATTCTTGACTGGCCCAGCCAGAGCCCTGACCTCAACCCAATTGAGCATCTCTGGAGAGACCTGAAAATGGCTGTCCACCAACGTTCACCATCCAACCTGACGGAACTGGAGAGGATCTGCAAGGAAGAATGGCAGAGGATCCCCAAATCCAGATGTGAAAAACTTGTTGCATCATTCCCAAGAAGACTCATGGCTGTACTAGCTCAAAAGGGTGCTTCTATTAACACTGAGCAAAGGGTCTGAATACTTATGACCATGTGATATTTCAATTTTTCTTTTTTAATAAATTTGCAAAAATATCTACATTTCTGTTTTTTTTTCTGTCAAGATGGGGTGCTGAGTGTACATTAATGAGAAATAAAATGAACTTTTTTGCTTTTAGGAAATGGCTGCAATGAAGCAAAGCGTGAAAAATTTAAAGGGGTCTGAAGACTTTCCGTACCCACTATATATATATATATATATATATATATATATATATATATATACAGTGCCTTGTGAAAGTATTCAGCCCCCTTGAACTTTTCAACCTTTTGCCACATTTCAGGCTTCAAACATAAGGATATAAAATCAACAAGTGGGACACCATCGTTAAGTGGAACGAAATTTATTGGATATTTTAAACTTTTGTAAAAAATAAAAAACTGAAAAGTGGGGCATGCCAAATTATTCGGCCCCCTTAAGTTAATACTTTGTAGCGCCACCTTTTGCTGCGATTACAGCTGCAAATCGCTTGGGGTATGTCTCTATCAGTTTTTCACATCGAGAGACTGAAATTCTTGCCCATTCTTCCTTGGAAAACAGCTGGAGCTTAGTGAGGTTGGATGGAGAGCGTTTGTGAACAGCAGTTTTCAGCTCTTTCCACAGATTCTCGATTGGATTCAGGTCTGGACTTTGACTTGGCCATTCTAACACCTGGATACGTTTATTTGTGAACCATTCCATTGCAGATTTTGCTTTATGTTTGGGATCATTGTCTTATTGGAAGAAAAATCTCCGTCCCAGTCTCAGGTCTTTTGCAGACTCCAACAGGTTTTCTTCCAGAATGGTCCTGTATTTGGCTCCATCCATCTTCCCATCAATTTTAACCATCTTCCCTGTCCCTGCTGAAGAAAAGCAGGCCCAAACCATGATGCTGCCACCACCATGTGACAGTGGGGATGGTGTGTTCAGGGTGATGAGCTGTGTTGCTTTTACGCCAAACATATCGTTTTGCATTGTGGTCAAAAAGTTCGATTTTGGTTTCATCTGACCAGAGCACCTTCTTCCACATGTTTGATGTGTCTCCCAGGTGGTTTGTGGCAAACTTTAAACAAGACTTTATATGGATATCTTTGAGAAATGGCTTTCTTCTTGCCACTCTTCCATAAAGGCCAGATTTGTGCAGTGCACGACTGATTGTTGTCCTATGGACAGACTCTCCTACCTCAGCTGTAGATCTCTGCAGTTCATCCAGAGTGATCATGGGCCTCTTGGCTGCATCTCTGATCAGTCTTCTCCTTGTTTGAGATGAAAGTTTAGAGGGACGGCCGGGTCTTGGTAGATTTGCAGTGGTCTGATACTCCTTCCATTTCAATATGATCGCTTGAACAGTTCTCCTTGGGATGTTTAAAGTTTGGGAAATCTTTTTGTATCCAAATCCGGCTTTAAACTTCTCCACAACAGTATCACGGACCTGCCTGGTGTGTTCCTTGATCTTCATGATGCTCTCTGCACTTTAAACAGAACCCTGAGACTATCACAGAGCAGGTGCATTTATACGGAGACTTGATTACACACAGGTGGATTATATTTATCATCATCAGTCATTTAGGACAACATTTGATCATTCAGAGATCCTCACTGAACTTCTGGAGTGAGTTTGCTGCACTGAAAGTAAAGGGGACGAATAATATTGCACGCCCCACTTTTCAGTTTTTTATTTTTTACAAAACTTTAAAATAACCAATAAATTTCGTTCCACTTCACAATTGTGTCGCACTTGTTGTTGATTCTTCACCCAAAAATTAAAATTTTTATATCTTTATGTTTGAAGCCTGAAATGTGGCAAAAGGTTGAAAAGTTCAAGGGGGCCGAATACTTTCGCAAGGCACTGTATATATATATATATATATATATATATATATATATATATATATATATAAATGTTTACATTTATAGATTTAGTATTCCTTTTGGGCTTCAGTCCAAATGAATGCATTAAGTTGTATGCAAAGTAGTTGCCTGCAGCTGTCATTAAATAGTTAAAATCACTTAGTTGCCATCTAAAAAGTCACAGTGTGGGCCTGTTTGGTGATGTCACGTGGATCGGGCCTGCGTCATTATGCGTCACGACGCTGGCCCGGATCACGTTAGGCCTGGTCCAACATTGAAGATGGCCGAAGTAGCGGGGAGTGCAAGAGCCAGGGAGAGGTAAGTAACATTGTTTTTATTGTTAGTATCCTCCCCTGGGTCTCCGATCATTATACTCTGGCATCACTATGAGGCATAATACTGTGTGCAGGGGCCACTATGGGACATAATACTGTGTGCAGGGGCCACTATGGGGCATAATAACGTGTGCAGGGGCCGCTGTGGGGCATAATACAGTGTGCAGGGGCCACTATGGGGCATAATACTGTGTGCAGGGGCCACTATGGCGCATAATACTGTGTGCAGGGGCCACTATGGTGCATAATACTGTGTACAGGGGCCACTATGGGGCATAATTGTGTGTGTAGGGGCCACTATGCCACTATGACGCATAATAGTGTGCGTAGGAATGCGGTTTGTCCGGGGGGGGGGGGGGGCGGCGGTTCGGGAGGGGTGCCCCATGTCAAATGTTCGCCTTGTGGCCCAGCCATTCCTAGTTACGCCACTGCCCCCTTCCATAGAAATCCCATTGTTACTGCCCACATGTTTTGGGTTACACAAGTATAAGAGGTTACACTTGGTGAATTTATATAGTACAATAAAAAAGATATAACTTTTAATACAAAGTAGTATCCTATTCAGGACCCTCCTCTATTAGGCAGATCACCGAGCTGCCACAAAAAGCATCTTTCACATCTGGATGTTTTCACTAGGCAATCTGCAATGCTTCATTTACACTGTGGTGTTAATGCAGGAAAGTTGTATACTTGCTGTTGGTTTTGCTGCACATTACTTATTATTCCTAAAAATGGCACAATCTGTGATAACAAAAGGTACTGTCTAAAGTCAAACCCCTTTGAGTAAAAAATAGGGTGGAGAATGGCTGTACATGGAATTTCACCAGAGCTAGAAAAGATGTACGCCTCTGAACTAATAAATATTCGCATTTAATGTATACTATATACACATTGCAATTGCCTTCAATTTTGCAATGCATGTCTGTAACCCGCTTCTGCAGATTCTGGAGTCAAACCATCCTGTTAACCTTCTTAATTCCCCAGAACATGTTACTAGAAGTGAAAATGATTATTCCATTGTCAGTTATGAGTTTCCTCCATCTGTCATAATAGAGTATATGTGCTTCATGGAATTTTTGTCTTTTCTACTTCCTTACAAGTACCTGGCTGTCTCTGAAGTGGGGCTTACAAAATGTACCTGAAAGCACTGAGCTTGCCAACCCACACATTATCCACTAACGTATGGGCTTGGTGTTTATTACTTAACATAGCTATAGCAGAGCAGTCTGGTAATGTGTTGGAAAATAACATAAAAATGATGTTTAGCGGATGGCTTAACATTCCTTGGTTATTACTGGTACTAAGAGATCCTTGGTTTTTCATTTTCTCAGTAGATGTATGGTTTGATTTTACATAATTTTTTCATGTTTTGATAACAATGATAAATTAGGATTTAACATTTTTTAATTCATTACTTTATATAAAAATTAGAGAATCAGTTATCTAATATACAGTGCCTTGCGAAAGTATAAAATTAAAATTTTTTGGTGAAGAATCAACAACAAGTGGGACACAATTGTGAAGTGGAACGAAATTTATTGGTTATTTTAAACTTCTAAAAAATAAAAAACTGAAAAGTGGAGCGTGCAATATTATTCGTCCCCTTTACTTTCAGTGCAGCAAACTCACTCCAGAAGTTCAGTGAGGATGATTTGGATTTGGATACAAAAAGATTTCCCAAACTTTAAACATCCCAAGGAGCACTGTTCAAGCGATCATATTGAAATGGAAGGAGTATCAGACCACTGCAAATCTACCAAGACCCGGCCATCCCTCTAAACTTTCATCTCAAACAAGGAGAAGACTGATCAGAAATGCAGCCAAGAGGCCCATGATCACTCTGGATGAACTGCAGAGATCTACAGCTGAGGTGGGAGAGTCTGTCCATAGGACAACAATCAGTCGTACACTGCACAAATCTGGCCTTTATGGAAGAGTGGCAAGAAGAAATCCATTTCTCAAAGATATCCATAAAAAGTCTCATTTAAAGTTTGCCACAAGCCACCTGGGAAACACACCAAACATGTGGAAGAAGGTGCTCTGGTCAGATGAAACCAAAATGGAACTTTTTGGCCACAATGCAAAACGATATGTTTGGCGTAAAAGCAACACAGCTCATCACCCTGAACACACCATCCCCACTGTCACATGGTGGTGGCAGCATCATGGTTTGGGCCTGCTTTTCTTCAGCAGCGACAGGGAAGATGGTTAAAATTGATGGGAAGATGGATGGAGTCAAATACAGGACCATTCTGGAAGAAAACCTGTTGGAGTCTGCAAAAGACCTGAGACTGGGACAGAGATTTATCTTTCAACAAGACAATGATCCCAAACATAAAGTAAAATCTGCAATGGAATGGTTCACAAATAAGCGTATCCAGGTGTTAGAATGGCCAAGTCAAAGTCCAGACCTGAATCCAATCGGGAATCTGTGGAAAGAGCTGAAAACTGCTGTTCACAAACGCTCTCCATCCAACCTCACTGAGCTCGAGCTTTTTTCCAAGAAAGAATGGGCAAGAATTTCAGTCTCTCGTTGTGAAAAACTGATAGAGACATACCCCAAGCGACTTGCAGCTGTAATCGCAGCAAAAGGTGGCGCTACAAAGTATTAACTTAAGGGGGCCGAATAATTTGGCACGCCCCACTTTTCAGTTTTTTATTTTTTACAAAAGTTTAAAATATCCAATAAATTTCGTTCCACTTCACGATTGTGTCCCACTTGTTGTTGATTATTCACCAAAAAATTAAAAATTTATATCCTTATGTTTGAAGCCTGAAATGTGGCAAAAGGTTGAAATGTTCAAGGGGGCCGAATACTTTCGCAAGGCACTGCTCACATACTTTTCTTACTCCAGCACTGTAACCTCTGTTTCTGTACAGATGAGTGGTATAACACATGCTCTTTGCCCCACTAGTGCCACCGCACACAAAGAAATGCACAGTGTATTATATAGGATGCATGCTATATCAGTGAAAGGATACATTGGTGGATTAATTAGGTACTGTAGGACTGAACATGGCACTTATTACATGGCATATGTGCAAGTCCCATGTAACATTTGTAACATGTATCACTGCTGCTAATTATATTGTGTGGGTTACATATTATATATGACAAGGGACACTGTCACTAGATACAAAACATCCAGGACACCAATCAGTGAACTTTAAACAGACAAGGATCTTTTTATACTGATAAGATTAAAATATTGCTCACACACCTTAATTTTAAGTATTCTAGAAAATTGTATGATTCAATACTCTGTAGATACATTTATTAAATAAAAATATAATATGTGAAATAAAGAAGTAAGGCTAGGTTCACATCTGTGTTGAGTCTCCGCTGCAGAAACTGCTGAAAATCGTCAGAGAGAAAAGTCCTGCATGAACTATAGGGTCTATGTGGTCCGTGGGTGTTTGCTGGTAACTGTTGTTTTAGCAGTCTGGCTCTCCATTGTTCAGATCCCTTGGGGACTCAAAGGGCAGAGAGCCCAGTGCAAGTGTGAACTTAGCCTAAATAATACAGAAATAGTCATCTGAGTTGGGGAGGGACATATATTAAAAAATAACCTTGCATATAAATTTGATTGTACAGCCAAATAGATACTGTAATAATAGTCAAACAAAATATACAGCTCACCACCCGTAGATATATTCAGCAGTACCTAACACTGACCCCCTATATTTATTTGCCTGTATGTACTGTATAGAGTGGTAGAGAGTGGTAGAGAGAGAAAGGAATGGAAATATAAGTTAATGCAAAAATTTCAAACTCTGCAATTTGGACTTAATATTCATGCCAGTTTCATGTCACACTATGTTTGAACTGTGAGGGTCACAAATCACCTCCTAATAACAAACAGATAACAGATCCCTCTGTCACGCCCCACAAATTTTCCAAACTGTTTATTTCCTGACCTGTTGTAAATTACTTCTCTACGTATATTGCATTTTGTTATTCCAAGATCCTTTTGAAGATCCATGTCTTGTGTGTGTATAAATAGTGTGAATTTTCAGTTTCTAGTATTACACCATGTCTGAAGAAGAGAGCTAGCACTCTCGAAAGCTTACCATCAAATTTACTCAGCCTCTAAAAGGTATCGCCTGATTTCTTCACTCTTCCAATAGTAGAGGTAGTGCATTCTAAAACCCCTGCATTGGGTACCAAGAACAGTTGTCCCATCCTTGAGTGGATGAGTCTTATTTTTAGAAATTTTTGGACCAGTGTGCAATCTACAAAAAACATGTGACATCAGTTAAGCAATTAGTAAATGCAATCAATTAGTGACTATAAATATGATGAGATCCAAAGATTGATTATACATATACTGTATAAATCCAAAGATCAACAGTCTGTGATAACACAAGTGCAAATACATTCTGTGTAGAAGAGAAATATATATACAGTCATATGAAAAAGTTTGGGCACCCCTAGTAATCTTAATCATTTTTAGTTCTAAATATTTGGGTGTTTGCAACAGCCATTTCAATTTGATATATCTAATAACTGATGGACACAGTAATATTTCAGGATTGAAATGAGGTTTATTGTACTAACCGAAAATGTGCAATATGCATTAAACCAAAATTTGACCGGTGCAAAAGTATGGGCACCTCAACAGAAAAGTGACATTAATATTTAGTAGATCCTGTTGCAAACACCCAAATATTTAGAACTAAAAATTATTAAGATTAATAGGGGTGCCCAAACTTTTTCATATGACTGTATATATTTTTTTATGCTTATTTGTATAGCGCCATCATTTTCCACAGCGCTTTACAGACATTGTGAGTCACTGTCCCATTTAGGGCTCACAATCTATATTCCCTATCAGTATGTCTTTGGAGTGTGGGAGGAAACTGGAGAAAACTCACGCAAACACAGGGAGAACATACAAACTCCTTGCAGATGTTGTCCTTGGCAGGATTCGAACCCAGGACTCCAGTGCTAACCACTGAGCCACTGTGCTGTCCGATCCAAAAGGTATATGAAATAATGAGAAGACTGATGATAACTTCCAATGCACCTGTGTGCCTTATCGTGGTAAAGCACTGTATCAATACCTCACGGTTTTCTAGATCTCTGCTTTGATTCACTATGCTTATACTCAGAGGATAAAAATCAGTCCATGATCATGTGATGGACACACAGGTGCACAACTCGTTACCAGGCACATGTCTGATTACTGAGCTGTGACTGTAATGAGCTGTGCACTTGTGTGCCCATCACATGACCAGGGACTGATTTTTATCAACTGGGAGTAAGCAAAATTAATCAAAGCAGAGATCTAGAAAACCGTGAGGTATTGATAAAGAAAGTATAATGAAAAATTGTACAACTTTTTTTTTTTTTTTTCTCCCCCCCTCTCTATTCCTCTCGACCTCCACCACCACTCCCCCCCCCCCCCCCCCCCCCCCCCCCCCCACCACCACCCCCCCCACCACCCCCCCCCCCCGCCCCCCCCCCCCCCCCCCTCACCTAAACTAAAGGGGGACCCAACCCACCCCATTTTTTTCCACTCATCCATACACCACCCGTCATCAATTAAAAACCCCCTCCTCCCCCTCCCCCCCCCCCCCCCCTCTATTATACACAAAAAAGGGCAAACAAAATCTTCCCCTCCCCCTCCTATCCATAACCATATTTAAAATGGGGAACCCCCTAAAACAAACACCATAAACTCGAGGGGTTTTTAAAAAAAAAGGAATAAAAAGTAAAACCCAAAATTTTGGCACCCCCTCTCATTCCAAGAGTTTTCTGTATTTTCATAACTATAAAAATTGTAGATTCACACTGAAGGCATCAAAACTATGAATTAACACATGTGGAATTATATACTTAACAAAAAAGTGTGAAACAACTGAAAATGTGTCTTATATTCTATTTTTTTAAAAAAAAAAACACAACCTTCCCTATTTCTATACCAACCCCCACCCACCCCCTATAAAAATAAAAAAAAAAAAAAAAAAAAAAAAAAAAAACAACACCCAAAAAAAAAAAACACAAACCCAAAACCACCACCCCCCCCCCCCCCCCCCCCCCCCCCCCCCCCCCCCCCCCCCCCCCCACACCCCCCCACGGGGGGGGGGGGGGGGGGAGGGCGGGCCCCCCCCCCCCCCCCCCCCCCCCCCCCCCCCCCCTTACAAAACACCCCCCCCCCCCCCCCGGGGGGGTTTTTGGGGTCACACTCCCATAAAAAAAAAAAAAAAGGCCCCAACAAACCCCAACCCGGAGGAAAACCCCCCCCCCCCCGGAAGCGTGGGGAACCCACCCGGTTCAATTTTCCCTCAATTTTAAAAAAACCCCCCACAATGTTACCCCCCAAGCCCCCCCACACAATCACACAACTGATGGTCCCAACCCCATTTATAAGGCAAGAAATCCCACTTATTAAACCTGACAGGGCACACCTGTGAAGTGAAAACCATTTCAGGTGACTACCTCTTGAAGCTCATCAAGAGAATGCCAAGAGTGTGCAAAGCAGTAATCAAAGCAAAAGGTAAGTAAAGAAAAACGAGTGGCCATCATTACTTTAAGAAATGAAGGTCAGTCAGTCCGAAAAATTGGGAAAACTTTGAAAGTGTCCCCAAGTGCAGTGGCCAAAACCATCAAGCGCTACAAAGAAACTGGCTCACATGAGGACCCCCCCAGAAAAGGAAGACCAAGAGTCACCTCTGCTGCGGAGGATAAGTTCATCCGAGTCACCAGCCTCAGAAATCGCAGGTTAACAGCAGCTCAGATTAGAGACCAGGTCAATGCCACACAGAGTTCTAGCAGCATACACATCTCTACAACAACTGTTAAGAGGAGTCTGTGTGCAGCAGGCCTTCATGGTAAAATAGCTGCTAGGAAGCCACTGCTAAGGACAGGCAACAAGCAGAAGAGACTTGTTTGGGCTAAAGAACACAAGGAATGGACATTAGACCTGTGGAAATCTGTGCTTTGGTCTGATGAGTCCAAATTTGAGATCTTTGGTTCCAACCACCATGTCTTTGTGCGACGCAGAAAAGGTGAACGAATGGACTCTACATGCCTGGTTCCCACCGTGAAGCATGGAGGATTAGGTGTGATGGTGTGGGGTGCTTTGCTGGTGATACTGTTGGGGATTTATTCAAAATTGAAGGAATACTGAACCAGCATGGTTACCACAGCATCTTGCAGCGGCATGCTATTCCATCCGGTTTGCGTTTAGTTGGACCATCATTTATTTTTCAACAGGATAATGACCCCAAACACACCTCCAGACTGTGTAAGGGCTATTTGACCAAGAAGGAGAGTGATGAGGTGCTACACCAGATGACCTGGCCTCCACAGTCACCAGACCTGAACCCAATCGAGATGGTTTGGGGTGAGCTGGACCGCAGACTGAAGGCAAAAGGGCCAACAAGTGCTAAGCATCTCTGGGAACTCCTTCAAGACTGTTGGAAGACCATTTCAGGTGACTACCTCTTCAAGCTCATCAAGAGAATGCCAAGAGTGTGCAAAGCAGTAATAAAAGCAAAAGGTGGCTACTTTGAAGAACCTAGAATATAAGACATATTTTCAGTTGTTTCACACTTTTTTGTTAAGTATATAATTCCACATGTGTTAATTAATAGTTGTGATGTCTTCAGTGTGAATCTACAATTTTTATAGCCATGAAAATACAGAAAACTCTTGGAATGAGAAGGTGTGTCCAAACTTTTGGTCTGAACTGTATATATATTATTGTTGATACTGATGGCACTGGTTACAGAAAAATTTCCTAACTACTGAAGGTTCCAGTGAGCACTGTGGAAAAAACATCATTTCACCATAAACCACCCACGACTAGGTGCTCCCCAAAAAATTTGAAACGGAGAAAAGAAATATCAGAAGAGTTGTCCAATAGCACGAAAGAACTGAAAGCAACAGGTACAATTGTTTCAAAGAAAACAATAAGTAATGCCCTCAAACTCCATGGCCTGTATGCACGCTCACCAAGCATGTTCAAGCCTGTTTAAAATTTGCTCAACAACATTTAGACAAGCCTGTGAAAGGTTTTTGAAGATTTTAGATGTGGTTTCAACATATTCACAAAAGCAAATATAGTACCAGGGGTTTCCACATCAAGGGCCTTCCTCTATATCGTATCACATGACCCATATCAGCCAATACAATCTAATAAATCTCTCATTCGTTTTAGCCTAACTGACATACTCTACTGTAAGTGGATTGCAGCCTTTTTTTTTCACTATTGTTCTCTGTAATTGTCAGAGGATTGTATATATACATATATACACAGGGTCGGACTGGCCCACCGGGGAACCGGTGAATCCACCGGTGGGCCCCGAGCCCCGACTATTAGTCCTCATGTTATGGGGGCCCGATTGGGATCCTGACCATCCCGATCGGGCCCCTGACCAGTGGCGTTACGATCGCGGTCGCAGGGGGCGCGACCGCGACCGGACCCGGCAGGGTACGGGGCCCGCGGCCAGCTGGAGATGGCCGGGGCCCCGGACCACTATGATAGCGGTCGGGGAAAGCCTGGTTCCCCGACCGCTATACATACTGTTATTGGAAAGGGGCCCTGGCATATTGCAGGCCCCTTTCCAATAGATGGCAGCCCAGGGGAGGTGACTGAAAATAATAAACACATATTCTCACCTCTCCTGGGCGCAGCGTTCTCTCCGGCGCTCCTCCGTCATGTGACTGAGGCCTGTGATTAGGCCCCGGCGGTCACATGGGGCGCGACCGCGTAATGACGTCAGTGCGCCCCCACGTGACCGCTGAGGCCCAATCACAGGCCTCAGCAGTGTCGTCGGAAAAGGGCCTGAAGACGCTGAAGACGGCAGGATGGAGGGAGGATGCCAAGGAAAGGTAAGGCAAGGTGAGTGTGAGAGTTTGTTATTTTTAATCACTTCCCCTGGGCCTGTGATTATTATACTCTGGGGTCTGAGGAGTATATAATACTGGGTGGGGGCCACTGTGGGGCTTATAATACTGGGTGGGGGCCACTATGGAGCTTATAATACTGGGTGGGGGCCACTGTGGAACTTATAATACTAGGTGGGGGCCACTGTGGAGCTTATAATACAGGGTGGGGGCCACTGTGGAGCTTATACTCCATACAGTGGCTCCTTCATTTTTTTTTAATTACGCTGGCGCAGGTGAAAAAACAAAACAAAAAAACCCCCCACAAACTTTTTCTCCTGTCCCCAGTTTCTCCCAGCGCAGTTCGGTCCTGCAGCTCTGTTGTTTTCTTCCAGCGCAAGTTCCCTCTGCACATGACTACCTGTGATCCCACGTGACCCCTGAGGCCAATCAGCGGCTTAAGGGAAGGGACCTGGGACATCGCAGCCAGTGAGGAATTCCGGCAAAAAGAAGACAGCGGAGCTGCAGGACCGGACCGTGTTGGGAGGACACCAGAGCACCGGAGACAGGTGAGTATGTTTAGCATGTTTTTTTTTTTTGGGGGGGGGGGTAGGGGGGATTAACTTCCCCCATACTAAATATAAAAAAGAAAAAAATTATACTGGACAACCTCTTTAAAGTGTGGTGCATTAGGGGTGTATATTAAAGGGGTTGTCCAGGCATAATTTGTTATGGTTTATCCTCAGGATAGGCCATAGATACCTGATCTGTATGGGGCTGACCCCGGACCGATCAGCTGTACGGAGCCACTTCTGATGCCCATACTGTACACAATACAGGGCCAGAAGCAGAAAGCTCTGTCCACTGTGTATTAGCCGGGCACCTTCACTGTATCTCAGCACTTATTGAAGTCAGTAGGAGCTGAGCTGCAGTGAAGGCACCGGGCTGCTATACAGCGGATGGAGCTTTCTGTTTCCGGCCCTTTGTTGTGTACAGAGCAGGTGCCGGAAGTGGCTCCGAACAGCTGATGGGGCCGTGTGTCAGCCCCCTACAGATCAGGTATTTATGGCCTATCCTGAGCATAGACCATAAAAAAGATTAACCCTGGACAACCCCTTTAATATGCCCCACACAGTTTAATGTCCCCCCCACAGGATGTCAGCCCCCATCACTGCTCCCACACAATATAATGACCCCATCACTATTCCCCATACAGTATGGGGGACCAGTGAAGAGGCCACTATGTGGGGGGGACCAGTGAAGTGACCATAGAAAAATTTGGCCCAGACAACCCCTTAAAAGAGGTTGCCCATAAATTGGAGCGACCACTGTGTTGGCCGCCAGGGAGGTGTAAAAATAAGAAAATTTTTAAAAAAGCATACTCACCTGTCCCCTGCACCTTGTTGCCCCCTGCCTGTGTCTGTTCGATCTCATGGCGGCGCCTAATTTCTGGAAATCCTGTACCTAATTGGTCTTAGCGATCACATGAGGTGCAGGACTCCCAGCAAGGAGTCGCTGGCATGAGGCTGAATGGACACAGAGTGCCGGGAACAGGTGAGTATGCTTTTTAATTTACTTATTTTTTACTTTACACCTCCCCGCCAGCTACATGGGTTGCTCCAATTCCTTCGGGGCAACCGTGGGAGTCAGACTTGTCTGTTTGAGCTCCTGAGTCCAGAGGCTTAAGAGGCTTTTTGGATACTTGGAGACCGATTATTGGGTGTGGTTTTCGGTTTTTGTTTGTTACAGACCGTAGCTCCGACTCCCTTCCCCGTGCGGAAGGGAGCCTTATCATGGAGCGTGGAGCTCCTGCCCCCCGGACCTTACAGGCGGGGGGCAGGAGAATGTCTGCCGACACAGCACCAGCAGAGCAGGGCAGGCGGAGGTCGCAGAGGCAGCAAGCCTCAATGAGACTGGCGACCAGGACAACAGCATCGGGAGCAGCAGCAGCGACGTTGGCGGCTGCAGCATCAGGAACAGCATCGGGAGTAGCGACGCCCATGCAGCAGGCGACGCCGGCAGGGGTAGCAGTGGCGACAGGGGTGTCAGCAGTCCCGGCAGGTGGATCCGTGAAGACGGCGACATCAGCCACGGCGGTAACATCAGCGGCAGTGGCGGGTGAAGCCGGTCCGAAGGGGGCTACGGCCGCAGGATATGCGGTTTCCTCTGGAAGGGTCCCTGCAAGCAGGAGAAAAGACGCCTTACCGTCATCGCTGCCTCAATCACCCGCAGGATGGGGCATCCGGAAAGCTGGAGAAGAGGTTGCCATCTACAGCCGGAGGATCGAGGCGGTCCTGGAGGAGTATGACCGGGCCCGGAGGTCCCTGTTCGCTATGGGTGGAGAGCTGCAAAGCGCTCGTGCCCGTAGCGACAGGGCCTCGAGGAAGGACCGCCCGGTTTTCAGCAGGCAAGTAAAGAGCCTCAAAAAGCAGATTAAGACCCTGGAAGCCAGGTGTGCGGAGATCCTGGAGGGCGCGGGGCCGTTCAGAGAGAAGCTGCTGAACGATGACCGCTTCTTCCGCAAACAGCAGGAGCGGTTGTTGAAGGATGGCCCCGCGTCCTCAGACAGCTCGGGAGAGGACGACTATTGTGAGTCAGACCTGGAGTCGGATGACAGCATGGCGGTACAGTATAGTCGGGCAGCCGTCCCTAGTAGCGGCAGCCTAATACCCACGTATACGCAGGCATCAGTGCCGGCAGTGAAGCAGGAAGTCAGAATGACAAGACAGGAAGTCAGAATGACAGGGCAGGAAGTGACGCAATCTCCCACACTCCCAGAGAACCAACCACTGCCCGAGACGGAGGAGGAGGAGGAGGGCGGAGCCTCGGGAGAAGGCGAGAAGCTGATGAGGCAAATCTACCAATTAGAGTCCCCGTCCAGAATGGACCAATTAGCATTCAGCATGTCAGATCTGGACGGGGAGGAGGCGGGAAAAGGAGCCAAGACCAGGAAGAAGGCAAGGAAGGAAAAAAAAAGAGAGATAGAGACATTTAAATTTGTCAGGTCGTTGCCTGGGGAGCATCATGCCGGGACCTCAGCCCAGGTTGCGATGCCTCCAGGAGAGAAAAGGGAGGCGCAGGCACCTCGGGTCACGCCAAGTGGTGGGGTGCCCGGGGTGCCAGCAGTCAAAATGGCGCCTGATAGTACCTTTCAGGTGGTGGCGGACAAGGAGCTCATGGTTGCGGACAAGGCGCTCATAGTTGCGGACAAGGGCAAAGGCAAAGAAGCCCCCCCTGCGGAGGGGAGTGGCGTAGGGAAACCTCCCTCCCTGGTAGGAGGTTTTAAAATATCGATGGCTTCCCCCAGAGTAAGGTGTAGGAAAGGGGGAGTGGCAGGTGGGCGTGGCTCATCCTCCTCCAGTGCTGATGAAGCCGGTGATGCGGAGGTCACTTCCGGGGCTAAGGGGGCGTGTCCTCCTACAACATCAGGTGCCGGGGTGACTGTGGATGCGGAGGCCGAGGTAAAAGCGGGGAAGCCATCAGCGAGTGGTGCAGCCGGCCCCGCTGTAAGAAGGAAGACTGCAGGTGTGAATGATGGACGAGTGGAGAAGCTAGTTAAGCAGACAGGTAAGGTAAAGGGGAAAGCGGGTGGGACAAAAGGGGTAATTAGTAGTATTCCTGAAGAAGGTGGTGTAGTATGCATGGGGGTCCAAGAGCCTGTAGTCGGGGAGGCTGCGGGAGGAGGGGCTATTACCATTGCTGCTAAAAAAAGTGTTTCTACTGCTGGTAATATTTCTGTTGTGGCCCCTGTTGTTTCTGGTATTTCTGCTGTTGTCCCTGCTGTTGTCCCTGCTGTTGTTTCTGCTGCTGTTTCTGATGCTGTTCCTGATGCTGTCGTTGCTCCTGTTGTTACTCCTGTCACTGCTCCTGATATTGTTGCTCCTGTTGTCCTCTCTGCCGCTGTTCCTTCTGCTGCAGTTGGAGTGACCCGGTCCGCGGTGGCTATGCCAGGGCGGACTGTTGCCGCCTCTGGTGCTCCGGTTGCCGTGGCTGGGCTAAGTAGTTCTGCGGGGGTCCCTGGGAGTGGCGCTGGTACTCCGGCAGCGGAGGTTGCTGCGGCCTCCGGGCCCCCACGCTCCTATGCCAGTGTCGCTTCTGGGGCCCCTGGGGGTGCATCATGTCTTCCGCCGGGCTCCAGGGACGGCGATTTGCAACGGCAGCTCCTGGAGGCTTTACGGGCGGGCCAGTCCACAATGACCATAGATGGGCAGTCGAGAGACCTTAGGTTCTGGATCGAGCGTTTTGGCCTAGGGAAGTTCCGAGAGGAAGGAGGTGAGACCAGATGGACTCTCCCTACACCCGGGCGTAGGGGGCCGACACGGAGGAACGTGGCCCGTCTCGTGTGGGGGGGAGCCGGCCCTTGTCCCCAGAGGAGGGGGGTCGTGGAACTCCTACTCGGGATGGGTTTCAGGGCAAGCGACATCTTTGCCCTGATTCATCCTGTCGGCTCCTCGGAGTTTGACATCAGCTTTGTTACCCCGGAGGGCTTAGAAACCTTCTGGGGAAACTATAGGCTGGTGAAGGACGAGCCCGCCTGGCGTGACTTTATGGTGTGGGCGGTGTCACGCCAGGATAACATTAAGAAAGTGACCGTTTTAACTCGTAACGAGTCACTTTCTTATATGGACATCATGACCTGGCTGAACAGGTTTGGGGAGGTCAAGGACTTCCCAAAGAAAAATCTCGACGAGTTCGGGATATGGTCGGGGGCCTGGACCTTCATGGTCAAATTGCGACACGAGGATAACTCGGTGATGCATATCCCGTCCTCAACCTTCCTTGGGAAAGACAGGATCCTTGTCTTCTACCAGGGGCAGCCAAAACTCTGTCACAGGTGCGGTGACCCCTCACACTTGAGCGCCTCCTGCCGTGTGCAGAAGTGCGCCATGTGTGGGGAGGTGGGCCATCTCGCGGCGACCTGTGACAGGGTGCGTTGCCACCTGTGTGATGTCCTTGGGCACCCGATCGGGGCGTGTCCACGGTCTTTCGCCAACACCACCCTTCGGCAAGCGGGAGCAGTTGAGGAGGCTGTCCCTGCTGCGGAGGGGGTGAGTGGGGGAGGAGAGACTAGTCTGCCAAGGCAAAGGGAGAAGGCCCAGCCACCATCAAGGGCAAGGAGGCGCGAGAGGAGGAGGGAGCAGAGGGAGGGAGTTATGTGCCTTCCTTCTGCCCCTGGCTCTGCTGGGCCGGATCCTGATGCCGAGGCAGCAGTGGGCACGACCCTGGTTGAGGAGATGAGGAGACTGCAGAGGGAGGAAGAGGCTGACCAGTCGTCTTCTTCTCAGTACGTCAGTGCTGGGGAGGGAGAGACGGTCAAGCGGAGAAAGTCACCGAGTAAAGTGAGGGCAAAAACATCTGCCCCCCCCCCGATGAAGGAACGCAGACTCGACGGCCCTCTAGTGGTAGGTCCCAACCGGTACCAATCCCTCTGTGAGGATGCGTCGGCCTCAGGGGAGGCTTCAGAGGGAGAGGTGGAGCCGTCAGGGGCTGCTGAGTCTCCCTCCGGGAGGGGCCCCCTGCCCTCTGGGGGGGAGGCTGGCCTGGAGCCTGGAGGAGGAGATGATGCACCCAGGGCCGAAGCTGCTACTGTCTCTGCGACCACTGTAACTCCTCAGGGAGAAGTTGCGGGGGAGGTCCATCCCTCCTCTGGCCAAACCGCACCGGGGGAGGTGATGGACCAATCCCAATGTAAGAAGAGGACCCGCAAGACGAGGAGAAGTCGCGGGTCCTCTTCAGACTCATCTAGGGGTGGTGGTGATAGGAGGAAAGGGGGTGGGAAGCTGAAGGTCATTGAGCTCAATCGGTCTTAATGGCAGTCCCCTCTCCACTGACGCTGGCCACCATTAATGTGGCCAGCATTAAGTCTGATACGGCTAGGTTTGCAGCCTTTGATTTTCTTGGCCGAGTTGAAGCTGACATTTTGTTTTTGCAGGAGACCAGGCTCTGTACTCTATCAGAGATAAACAGAGCAAGGAGGGAGTGGCGCAGGGGGCCCTTCTACTGGTCTCTTGCGGCTGAGCCGTATAGTGGAGTGGCGGTGCTTTTTACCGCAGAAGTGAAATGCCAGCGACTGATCGAGCTCGAAATGGGAAGGTGCCTAGTCTTAGACGTCTTCATGAAGGGGCAAAGCCTGCGCCTCATTAACATCTACGGTCCCCAGACAAAGTGGGACCGTAAAAGCCTCTTTATGAAGATTAAGCCTTTTCTTTTTACGGGCAAACAAGTCATCTTTGGTGGGGATTTTAATACCATAACTAGACCCCAAGACCGAGGAGGTACCAGAGATAGACTGCCCTATGATGGCGCCGCGTTAAATAGCATAGTGAGTGAAGCTCGCCTGGAGGATATCCACATCAGGCATTCCCCAGGTCACCGTGGGTTCACCTTTCAGAGAGGTAGTGTTAGGTCTAGGATAGATAGGTTTTTTTTGAAGGAGAATTCCGTCACCACCCCTGTGTCCGTGGTGGAGGTGGAGTTCTCCGATCACTGTCTAATTTTGTTTTCTTTGAATATTTCAGAGACCCTCCGGAGAGGAAGAGGTTTGTGGAGGCTGAATTCGTCACTCCTTGAGGAGGCAGCTGTAAGACAAGCCTTTGAGGAGTTTCTTCAGGATCAGGTACTATTACTGGGTCTTGAGGGTACTAGGTCAGAGTGGTGGGAGATATTCAAAAAAAGGGTGGCGGGATTTTTCCGCCGGCTCTCAAGCCTCAGGTCACTGGACATGTACCGCATGTACACTGCACTGAGGAAGAGACTTGGACATCTGGTCTCGACCGGAGGTAGCCAGGAGGATATCTCCGGTGTGAAGGCTTTGCTTAAAGGGTGTCAGTATGATAGGCACGCATCCTTGGTTCTTGAGAGGGATTTCGGGAAATACCGCTCGCCCGACCCCTACAGGAACTGTAAGATGTCAGTGACTTGTAAGACAGTAACAGGCCTGATTGACAGTACAGGATCCCTGACAAGATCCAGGTCAGGGATCTTGGAGGTCGTCAGGTCTTTCTACTCGAACCTTTTGGCAAAGAAGGAACTGAATCGGGATCGGATTTCAGGTTTCTTGGCTGAAGCCATTCCTGAGTCAGCAGAAGACCCTTCTCTTGGTGTTTTGATAGAACCTATAAGGGAAGAGGAAGTCGTCAGGGCTATTGAGGGTCTTGCCCTCAAGAAGTCACCTGGCCCAGATGGCTTAACATCTGAGTTCTATCGGACCTTTAAAGGAGCGTTGGCTCCCCTCTTGACTGACGTGCTTAATGAGTGTCTATTCTCGGGCACTCTGCCAAAGTCAATGAGGAGGTCCGCCCTTATAGTTCTGTCAAAGGGTAAGGATCCGAGCCGTATTGAGAACTGGCGGCCCATAGCACTTCTCAATACGGACCGAAAGATTCTGGCGAAGGTACTTTTCAACCGGCTGGTACAGTTTGCGCCCCGGCTCCTCTCGCCGGCTCAGCACTGCTCTGTTCCCGGTCGTAGCACCTTAAGTGCGGTCCTGAGTGTCAAGGAGGCTGTGGAGCAGAGTAGGGCAGGTCGGTGGAAGGGGTACTTGCTGTCCCTAGATCAGGCTAAGGCTTTTGACAGGGTGAATCATGAGTATTTGTTGTCAACTCTCTCGAGGTATGGCCTACCTGGGGGGTTCATTCAGTGGCTGCAGACCTTATACGCTGGGGCTGAGTCTTTCCCACTTGTGAATGGTTGGGTTGGTCGTCCTTTTGAGGTGGGGTCGGGCGTCCGACAGGGATGTCCCTTGAGCCCGCTACTGTATGTGTTCGCCATTGATCCCCTGATTAGACGGACTAATGGTGGGCCGGTGGCGGGAGTCAGGATGGACCTGGAGGGCACCGGCTCCCCTTTGAGGACAGTAGCTTACGCGGATGATGTCACCGCTCTTGTCTCGTCGCGGGAGGAGATTGAATGGGTGATGTCTGAAGTGGACAGTTACTCGGAGGCTTCCGGATCAGCTGTGAATAAGAACAAGTGTGGAAGCCTCTGGCTGGGAGGGGGAGAGCCTGGTTTTTCTCTCCCGGACACCCTCCCAGAACCCCAGGGGTCTGTAAAGATCTTAGGCATCCATTTTGGCCAGGGTGATTACCCACTCCAAAATTGGGAAGGTAGGCTTAACACTAGAAGTCCCAGAAATTTCGAGCTCCCCCTTCAAGTCCTGAAAGAGGGTCAAATGACCCTTAGTCCAAACTGACAACTCTGATGGCTCCAATTAGCATTTCCTTTCATTTGTAAATGTGGCCATTGTCTGAGGAATCTGCAGGGGGGAATTGTGTTGATCCACCTCAGGTCTTGTAAGAGAGTGTAAAGAAAAGAATGTAAGCTGCTCCTGAGTGTCTGCCCACCCCCCAGCTGCATTGTTGTGCTGGGAATATTTGCTAACACCTTAGCAAATTTGCATGCAGCCTTTTGTGCTGTGGGGGATGTGACTGCTTCTCAAAGTAGTCTGTGACTTGAAATCAAAGTACATCTGTAATGTCCTCCCATATCTTGGCAAGGACCCCAGTCGTCCCAGCGGGGAGAGACTGTCCGAAACTGTAGTGATGAGGCTGATGGAATCATTCATGGACAAGGGCAGAACTGTAACCACGAACAATTTCTTTACATCATTGTCACTTGCACAACGACTGCTTAGCCGGAAAACCACTATCCTCAGCACAGTCAACAAGAGTCGCCTGGAAATTCCTCAATCCGCTAGACAGATGGACCGCACTGAATTCACCACTCAGGTGTTTTCAACCACTGATGCCACACTGACAGTGTATGCACCCAAACGAAAGAAGGCCGTCTACATTCTCAGCAGCATGCACAGCGTGGTTGAGACTGACGATACCAACAAAAGGAAGCCAAACACGGTCACACAATACAACCACACAAAGTGCGGTGTGGATGTAATGGACCAAATGGTGCGGGAGTACAGCCTGCACGCAGGAACACGGAGATGGCCATTCGCCGTGTTCTACAACATGATTGACATGGCAGCACTGAATGCTCATGTTCTTTATCAGGCATGCACTGGGGTGCAGGAGAGACGGGTGGACTTCCTGGTTGAGCTTGCAAAAGAGTTAGGTGGCTCTCATGTGACTGAAAAGAAGGCACGCAAGGAGAAACTCCTTCGGCAACAACCTTCCACACCCAGCCCTGGCAAAAGGGCGAAGTGTCAGGTCAACCATCGATGCACGAACAATTGTGCAACTGAGAGATGTGTTTACTGCTACAAATACACGTGTGGCAAATGTACCAGGGACATACCCAGGAAGTGCCAGGTATGTTCCGACAGTGCAGACAGACTGCTGAGTGAGTGCTGAAATGCTAGTCACACAAGAAGGACATGCCACTCACACACACACACGCAGCCCCCCACAGCAGCCTATTGTAAATATGTGTGGAATTGTTTTATTCCTTGTATTTTTTTTATTATTTTCATAACAAAAATAAAAAGCATAGAAACAAATAACAGTTGTTCTTTTGTATATTTACATTTTTGTATATTTAGATTCAAGTCAATGGGTGCAGAAAAAAAAAAAAAAAAAAAAATCGCAAAAAAAATCACAGCTACTTGCGATATTTTTGTGATCTGTCCCATTGGTCATATAGATCACTCCTCTGGGATTTTTTCGCACGAAAAAAAAATCGCACAAAAAAAAAAAAAATCGCAGGAAAATCGCACCTATGAAAAAAATCGCACGAAAAAAAAATCGCAGGTGTGCTTGGTGCCATTGAAATACATTGGCAAATCGCAGAAAAAAATTGCATCGCATTGCGATGCGATTTTCGCGCAATTTTTTTTCGCTAGTGTGCTTGAGGCCTTAGACCAGGGGTCGGCAACCTATGGCACGCGTGCCACTCTTGGCACGCGAGGCTTATTCCCCTGGCACGGCAGCGGACTCCTCACCCAGCAGTTTCGATCGGACCAAACACGGCCGAAACGAAACTGCTATTATTATACTGTGGGGTCTCTTCAGACCCCCGAGTATAATAAGTGGAGCCCCCGGGGAGATGATCAAACATAAAAAACAATGTACTCACTATTCCACGCTCCGCAGCCGCTCTGTACTCTTCGGGCGCTTCTGCCTGCAGGGGCCACTATAGAGCATAATACCGTGTGCAGGGACCACTATGGGACATATACCGTGTGCAGGGGCCACTATGGGACATATACCGTGTGCAGGGGCCACTATGGGACATATACCTTGTGCAGGGGCCACTATGGGACATATACCGTGTGCAGGGGCCACTATGGGACATATACCATGTGCAGGGGCCACTATGGGACATATACCATGTGCAGGGGCCACTATGGAGCATAATACCGTGTGCAGGGACCACTATGGGACATATACCGTGTGCAGGGGCCACTATGGAGCATAATACCGTGTGCAGGGGCCACTATGGAGCATAA
Source organism: Leptodactylus fallax (assembly GCA_947044405.1). Lineage (NCBI taxonomy): Eukaryota > Metazoa > Chordata > Amphibia > Anura > Leptodactylidae > Leptodactylus > Leptodactylus fallax. Next base: position 8,329,729 of record CAMRHE010000012.1, on the reverse strand, counting down.
TACCGTGTGCAGGGGCCACTATGGAGCATAATACCGTGTGCAGGGGCCACTATGGAGCATAATACCGTGTGCAGGGACCGCTATGGGACATATACCGTGTGCAGGGGCCACTATGGAGCATAATACCATGTGCAGGGGCCACTATGGAGCATAATACCATGTGCAGGGGCCGCTATGGGACATATACCGTGTGCAGGGGCCGCTATGGGACAAATACTGTGTGCAGGGGCAGCTATGGGACAAATACCGTGTGTAGGGGCCGCTATGGGACATAATACCGTGTGCAGGGGCCGCTATGGGACAAATACCGTGTGCAGAGGACGCTATGGGACATAATACCGTGTGCAGGGGCCACTATGGAGCATAATACCGTGTGCAGGGGCCGCTATGGGACAAATACTGTGTGCAGGGGCAGCTATGGGACAAATACTGTGTGTAGGGGCCGCTATGGGACATAATACCGTGTGCAGGGGCCGCTATGGGACAAATACCGTGTGCAGAGGCTGCTATGGGACATAATACCGTGTGCAGGGGCCACTATAGAGCATAATACCGTGTGCAGGGGCCGCTATGGGACATATACCGTGTGCAGGGTCTGCTATGGGACATATACGGTGTGTAGGGGCCGTTATGGGACATATTGCTGTGTGCAGGGGCCGCTATGGGACAAATACTGTGTGCAGGGACTGCTATGGGACAAATACTGTGTGCAGAGGCAGCTATGGGACAAATGCCGTGTGCAGAGGCAGCTATGGGACATATACCATGTTGAAGGGGCTGCTATGGGACATAATACCGTGTGCAGGGACCACTATGGGACATTATTCTGTATAACGGTGTGTTTTCTATATTAAGGATGTGTTTTTGCACAGAAAACTCCGGCTTTGTTTTTTTTTGTGCAAAAATGCACCAGTTTTACATTGAATGAAAAAGTTCCAAATATAGCTGCATCCAGATACATAGTGTGTATTCACCATAAGGATGCCGCCATACGGGGCTCCTGGACACAATAAATTTACCACTAATTGGGGGCTGCACATGGACTTTCATTGCTTCTAATCAGAAAGTACAGGAGTGTCCCAGGAAATAGCAGTAAACGCATGTGTCCTAAAGCATCTGGTGGCAGCACTTCTGTGTTATGGTTTGTGGTATATGACTTTAGTTTAGGGGTCGTCAGACTTACAATTATTGACCGGCACTCCGAGTACCTCATCTTTGATTTTTTTATTAAAATCGGCACGCCGAACAAAAAAGGTTGCCTACCCCTGCCTTAGACAAATGCTTCTGGTCATTACTCACAGCTGTACCTTGCTCTAAAATTTCTAATTCTATTTAAAATATATAAAAAATGATTAATTGTTTCAGTGCTTTTTTGCTCAAATAAAACTAAACTTAATACAATATGTATAGTCTTTATATTATCAAATACAATAAACTGAATAGAACTAACTAGACACTAAATGGCTAAACTCAATGGAAAACAACAACCTCCTGTGGTGTGACAGTAATGGCCTTAATTACAGAACAAAAGACGGTGATTATAGGATGTTAGATAAAATCCTTCAGGTCATTCGACCCGTCTCTGGGTTCCAAAGGTAGAAATGTTAAATGACCCCTCTCTGGGACTTCTAGTGTTAAGGATGTCGCCCAGAGAGTTGATTGCTGGAAGGGTTGGTCCTTGACCCTGAGAGAAAGGGTTCACCTTGCCAAAGCTTTCCTGCTCCCGTTGGTGATCTATCTAGGTAGCGTCTGTGCCTTGCCAGAGTCTTGTTGGAGTAGGATCTGTTGCCTGTTCTTCCAACTGTTATGGGGGAACAGGCTCAACCTAATCAAGAGGGAGGTTACATACCGCACAAGGAGGCTAGGGGGGTTAAATATGGTTAACCCCGTGGTGTTCTTAATGAACACCTTTCTTAAGATCAATTTACCAAACCTCTCCGCCGAGGGGGCTCCTTCGTGGGTAGCCTCCTGCCAGGGGTGGTTTCAGCCCTTCTTCCAGAAATGGGAGGCAGGAGGGCAAGTGAAAGATCTTCGTGCACCCCATGGATATCTCCCGGCCTATGCTTCCCTGGTCTTGAAAGTGATTCGTCGGTGGGGTCTGGGGGCGTGGGAGATCAGGACTCAGTCAAGACGTTTTCTTGATGACAAAGTCCTGTTGACCCACTTCCAGAAGCCTCTGGCACTCAAAGATTGCCCAGGAGAAACCTTAGAGGGAGGGTTGCATTTTCTTAACTCCAAAAGGTTTCCTCGGAAGTTTTGGGATCTGACCTGGCGCTGCCTCCTAGGTAAGTTATATGTGAGGGGGAACTTGAAGTACCGGAACTCCGACGAGCGAGGCTGCCCTCGGGAGGAGTGTGGCGACATGCTGGAAAGCATGGAGCACTTCCTGCTTCAGTGCCCCTTCAATATAAGGGTTTGCAAATTGGTGGGGACCTCCACCGGTTGGCTGCGGCTGGCTGGCCTTTCCTATGCCGAGTGGGCCTATGGGGCATTCAAACACCTGGAGGGCAGGGACTGCCAGACACTTTTTATAGTTAGCGCAGTGGTTAGGTTCCACTTGTGGTCATCCCGGTGTCTAGTATCGACGCGAGGCAAAATCCTCCCGGAGGTGGAGGTGGTTAAAAACATCATGGTGGACCTGGTGAGGGTGCGCTCTCGGGAGTATGAGGGGTTGGGCGCAAAAAGGGCTGGTACCCTCTGGAGGGGTTTCACATTTTCTGTTCCCTGAGGGATAGAATAAGGGATTAAAAGGTAGTTAGGTTAGGGCCAGATAGGGAAAGGGAGGGCAAGGTTTTGCACAAGAGGTGGGGTTTGTTTTTTTTGGTAGGGAGGGACAGGTAGGGATAGGGTAGGGATAGATTGATAGATAGGGACATAGTGGTAGGGCAAGTAGGCAGGGACGGGCCTCTTGTGCTCTCTTCCTGGTGGAGGGCTGGTGTGTCACCACATAGGCATTTTGTTTTGGAAATAGGATGAAAGGGTAAGAGGCTTGAGGATAACCGACCCTAGGCCTGTGGGAGGTTTATGGGAGGGAAGGGGGTGTCAACGGTTTATATAAGATTGTGGGTTTTGTTATTGTATTTTGTCTGGTTTTCTTGTCTGGTATTTTGTTATTTTCTTTTGCCACTAAACATATTTTTTTTTGTTCATTTCCATTTTTTTCTATTTCCCATTGTATGTAGTTAAAAGGGTTTTTTTTTCTTAGGGGGGTAGGTTGTTTGGGAGGGGGGTTTCTTTTGGGGGTGGAGGGTTTGATATATAGGTTTCGTGTGTCCGGCCTGGCTCTGGACTATGCGGACATGGGAGGACATGAAGCGGAGAGCCAGGTTGGTTTTCAGGGGCTTGGTGGCGGGTGGTGCCAGCACCAGGACTATGCGGACATGAGAGGACATGGGGCGTGGTGCTGGCCGGGTGTGGTGAAGGGAAAAAAAAAAATAAAAAATTATAATAATAATAATAAAAAAAAAAAAAAATTCTAATAAGTTTCATTTGGGGTTTTTGTTAGTTTTCTGTTAGTGTTATATGTTTTCCATTGTATATTACTTATTTGGATTTTCTTTTGTTTCCAAGATAGGTAGAGTTTTGACTGGCGGATGACTGAAGAAAGACTGGAGAGTGAAAGGCGGAGTGAAAGGCAGAATGGATGGGGGCTGATTTGCGGCTGGATTTTCTTTTTTTGGTCTTTAATTTTTGTCCCGGTTTCTTGTATCTTATTTATTGATGTTGTTTATGCTATGTTTTGGATTTATGTATTGTTTCTGTTTATGGGTTTTATATTGTATTTTCGTATGTGACACTGTTTGTGAATTTTTACTTTTCTAATAAAAATAGTTCCAATTCCTTCGACAACCTCTTTAAAGGATTTATCCATCTTCCTAATATTGATGACCTGTCCTTAGGATAGGCCATCAATATTACATCTACAATGATACAACAGCCAGGACCTCTGCAGATCAGCTTTTCCAGAACAATGCGGCTACAGGTAAAGGTAACAATTCTAGGAGTTCACTTGCCATACAAGGTGTAGCAGTAGGTTTAGGTAGTGCAGTGGTGCACATGGTATAGTGGGTGAGCAGCATGGCTCCCGGCATGTTATTACCTTTAGCCGCCCTGTCTCGGTACCGCTGATCTGCAGGGGTACTGATGGTGGGCCCCTAGAAACAATTCCACTGGTGGGCCCTAGACATCCCAGTCCGACACTTTATATACAGCACTCACTGTTGGTCTCTGTTATCAGCCACTATCAGAGAATTGTATATCTACTTATATATGTATGTAGTTACTTCAGGTTATCACACTGCAAGATTTGTAGCCATAATATCAGGGGTTAAAATGAAGGGAGTTAAAATGCAAAAAAATGTGAATTTGGTATGCCGGGAATCGTACCAACCCCTAGAATACAGGTGACATTTTGCTGCACAGTGAACACCATAAAAACAAGGCACATAAGAAAGTCGCACAAACGCAGTTTTTCTCCAATTTCACCCCATTCTGAAAGTTTTTTTCATCTTCACAGTACATCGTACGTAATATTAAATAGTATCATTACAAAGTAGAATTTGTCCTGCAAAAATTAAGTGCTCATACAGATCTGTGAACGTAAAGATAAAAAATTATGGTTTTTGGAAGGCAGAAGGTCAAAAGCAAAACTGAAAAATAAAAAAAGGCTGCGACAGGAAGGGGTTAACGTTTTCAATTATAACTCTTAAAGAGGTGTGGCAGCTTTTTTTTTCCTGTAGTATAATATATTTATATATATATATATATATATCCTACAGAGTTTGCTGGTTTCTACACCTGAAAAACATACATGTCTCATTCCCCTCAGGAGTTGAAAAACTCAGAACAAAAAGAAAAAGTAGGGTTGCTTGATGACTATGAGATGTAGAAGAAGGTGGTTTCTGGGCAACTGCTCTCAATGTTACCAGAGGAAGTGGTTGCCCATATATTTTATTGCTTCACATGCATACATTTTTCTTAAAGGCATTCCTTTACTATTGATGGCACTTTACAGTGCCTTGCAAAAGTATTCATACCCCTTGAACTTTTTCACATTTTGTCACCTTACAGCCACAAACTTAAATGTATCTTATTGAGATTTTAAGGGTAGATCAACACAAAGTAGCAGATAATTGTGAAGTGGAAGAAAAATGATACATGGTTATCAAAATTTTAATCAAATAAAAATCTGAAAAGTGTGACATCCAAAAGTATTCAGCCCCCTATATCAATACTTTGTAGAGCCTCTTTTCACTGCAATTACAGCTGCAAGTTTTTTGGGGTATGTCTCTACCAGCTTTGCACATCTAGAGACTGAGATTTTTGCCCATTCTTCTTTGCAGAATAGCTCAAACTCAGCCAGATTGGATGGAGAGTGTCTGTGAACAGCAATTTTCATGTTTTGCCAAAGATGCTCAATGGGATTTAGGTCTGGACTTTGACTGGGCCATTTTAACAAATGAATATTCTTTGATCTAAACCATTCCACTGTAGCTCTGGCTGAATGTTTAGGGTCATTGTCTTGATGGCAGGTGAATCTCCTTCCCAGTCTCAATTCTTTTGCAGGCTGAAAGAGGTTTTCTTCCAGGATTGCCCTGTATTTAGCTCTGTCCATCTTTCCATCAACTCTGACCAGCTTCCTTGTCCCAGCTCAAGAAAAGCATCCCCACAGCATGATGCTGCCACCATCATGTTTCACAGTGGGGATGGTGTGTTCAGGGTGATGAGCAGTGTTACTTTTCTGCTGCACATAGCACTTTGCATTTAGGCCAAAAAGTTCAACTTTGGCCTCATATGACCAGAGCACCTTATTCCACATGTTTGCTGTGTCCCCTGTATGGCTTGTGGCAAACTGCAAACAGCACTTCTTATGTCTTTCTTTCAAGAATGGTTTTCTTCTTGCCACTCTTCCATAAAGGCCAGATTGGAGTGGAGTGGAGTGCACGACTTATAGTTGTCCTGTGGACAGATTCTCCCACCTGAGCTATGGATTTCTGCAGCTCCTCCAGAGTGACTATGGGCCTCTTGGCTGCTTCTCTGACCAATGCTTTCCTTGCTCGATCTGTCGGTTTAGGTGGATGGCCATGTCTTGGTAGGTTTGCAGTTGTAGAATAATTTTTCCATTTTTGATGGATGGATTGAACAGTGCTCCTTGGGATGCTCAAAGCTTGGGATATGTTTTTATAACCTAACCCTGATTTAAACCTCTCCACAACTTTATCTATGACCTATCTGGTAGGTTCCTTGGTCTTTGTGATGCAATTTGTTCATTAGTGTTTTCTAACAAATCACTGAGGCCTTCACAGAACAGGTGTATTTATACTGAGACTAAATTACACACAACTGGACTCAATTAATTAAGTGACTTATGAAGGCACTTATTGATTGCACTGGATTTTATTTAGGGGTATCAGAGTACAGGGGGCTGAATACTTTTGCATGTCACACTTTTCAGATTTTTATCTGATTAAAATTTTGAAAACCATGTATCATTTTCATTACACTTTGCAATTATCTACTTCTTTATGTTGGTCTATCACTTAAAATCTCAATAAAATACATTTAACCCTGCTGTTCTGTTCGGTTCTACTATACACATATAATGTTCCGGTCATTTTTGACCGGGCCTATTAAAGTCTGGATTTTTAACTAATTTAAGTGTTTTATTTGAATTTGTTTTGCATTATTATACTGTATGTGTACATGGTTGTTCATAAACAAATGAAAAATGAAATCAAAAACTTAATTTTTATTTTTTTTGTGTCAAAAAATGTTACATGGCCTTATTGCATTATTCATGCATATTGCACATTTGCACAAAAAAAAAAAATATTTATAAAAATGTAAACTATAACTAATAACATCAAACTGTATGTAAATATATATTTTAAAAAAAAAACAAACAAAAAAATAAAGTCTAGTTTTTTCTATATAAAATGTGAAATAAGGTGCAAGGTGCTAAATTTACTGTTTGCATTCGTCACAAGTATAATTTACATGTCTTTTGCGTAAGTACTTTGCTCATTTGCAACATATCACATTTGATTTGTGATTACTTGATGTTGGACAGAAGGCGCATCGTTTCCGTTTTAGGCTGGTTGCACTGCTGGTGGAGGCCGTGGGTATCGTCGCAGTGTAAAATGATGTCTGGCTTTCTGTCGTCTCGGTTACTGATTGCATTATCATGGTGCATTGTGCTCATCAGAATGACCTGTTTGTGTTTTTTGGGAACGTAAGAAACTACTGTTGTATCCTCAGTAAAATAAAACGTAGAACTATAAACGTCTCTCTTACTGAGGATACCTTGCGGCAGTTCTGGCTTATTTTTTCTAACAGTACCCAGCATGGTCATTTTTCTTTTCAGCAACATCTGCCCCAGTTGGTGTGATGTGAAAAAATTGTCACATGTAACATTTCGTCCTTTGAGTCCATGTGTCAAATCCAAAACTACTCGCATACCTTGATTTTTTTCAGCTCTTTCTCCAGGGTTTTTTCCAATGTATACCTGAGCGTTTACAGCGTATGAACTTTTGCTGTCGCACAGAGTCCATATTTTGATGCCATACTTTGCAGGCTTACTTGGAGATGGCTGGAGATTAATATAAAAGGCTATCGGTCAATTTTGACCGAACAGTACAAGTGTAAAAAAAGACGTGGAGCAAAAAGTAAACAAAAAATAAAAAAATAAAAACTGCTATTTGTAAGAACCCCTCAAATGAGGAAAAGTCAATGAACTACAAGTTTCAGAACAGCATAATGAATATTTAAAAAAATATCAAATTTCAAATTCGGTCATTTTTGACCGAACAGAACAGCAGGGTTAAGTTTGTCGTTGTAAGGTGACTAAAATGTAAAAAAAAAAAAAAAGTTCAAGGGGCATGAATACTTTTGCAAGGCAGTGTATCTCCTATCTTTGCCCTGTTCTATTACATCGTGCTGAGTGTATAGTTAACAATCAGCACCTTAATAGTATAGCGCTGTAATGCCACGGGCATAGGAGCTGTGCTTATGGCATTACTGCCACCACTCGGCTGTGTTACACAGTTGAGGCCCAGGACTAGCCACCAAAGTCGGAAGATACTCTGACTAGATCGCCCCCCCTCCCCCACTATGTATTGCATTAAATTGCACTGGGGATCAGAGATCCCAGGTTCACATCCTCTTGTAGGACAGTAAAAAGTATAAAAAAAAGTTCAAAAACTTTAAAATTAAGTATAGAAAATAAACAATAAAAAGTAAAAAAAAAACACATAACATAAACAAATATGATAGGTATTCCCATTTGAGTAAAAGTCTCAAAAATAGTGTTATTTATCCCCTACACCGTAAAAAAAAAAAACCTTTATATAGTCTATTAGATGCAACATTTCCTTCATTGATTTGTTTTTAGAAATATGCAACTGAGACTCAGGTGCAATTGTGGGTGGGTGTGGGGGAAGCGGCCAAAGGCTCCATCTGGCTCATGTGTGGATATTTTAAGTAGAATCACAATTGTATGACAGGAGGAGGCTGTCAATCAAGCATTCAAGAGCAGCAATTGAATACAGAGCTCTGGGAGTCTCTAACAGCCCCCCCATTGCACTTGAGTCTCATTTGCAGATTTTTAAAAGTAGCCTTTTCAAGGACATAGTGCATCAATTGGTCTATCTAAAGGTATGATGGTTCTCGCCTACAATACTCTGTGGCTGGTTTGATATTGAGTTTCCTGGTGATAGACTAACCTTTAACTCCCTAACAGTCATTAAAATGGCAGAAATCCTCTCAAAAATGTTAATTTCAATGTAGCTTTACTTGTAATTTGTTGATACATATGACTTTTGATCAGTTTTTGTTACTTTTGCTTTTGAGAGGTTAGATCAGAAAACTTCAGTTCTGCTTTCTGAAGTTTATGGTATTTATTGTATACTATAAATAATGTGCTAGCTTTATTTTAGGACTTGTTACGGATGTGACAATGCCAATTGTTTGCTTTTTCTTGTCTTTTTCATTAACAAGGGAAATAAATTATTTTTTTTATTTTTTTCTTCTGTAAAACCACTTAGGTGCTGCAGTCAGCATTGACCGCAGCACCCAAGGGGTTAAATGGCAAGTATGCTCTCTGATAGATGATGGGGGTGTGATATAATAAACAAAAGTCCATGGTCACAGGGACAGGAGAATGAGGAATCTTTCTCTCTCTGCAGCTGCACGTGTTGCTCTGCACACTAGTTGAGTATATGCAGCTCCACTTCAACCAGTGATATCAAGGATACAAACATTGTCTTATTTTAAAGCCAAGATTCGTGGCTTTAAAACAAGATCAAGATTGCAAAAGCCGTATGTATGACTGCTACTTTTTTCTCCTGCTTGGGGTAAACTGCAATGTACCTAGCTCAAACCCCAAGCAGGAAAAGTTCAAAACTGTCAGGGGTTAAGTTGTTCATTACGTGACCACAGCTTCTGTAAAGTCTGATGGTCCAGGAAGCAAATAACACATTTGTCCAGAAAGAACTGTAAATCTGTGCAGTGTTTGCTCCATCAGGATCTTTAACCCACATCCCCATACGTAGAAAATCCCTGACTGGTAAAGGCGTTGTGATTTTGAGGGAGTCTAGGGTCAAGAACTGAACTTTGCACTTTATGCCATGGTTTATCCAATGCAACTCCACTGACATTGAGAGCAATTTTTGGAGCAGTAATTCATCCAGTAATTTCACTTTTATTTGGTGGTTACTTTTCTGTTATATCACTGATTATGTCACATATTATTATCACTGATTATGTCACTTATTTTTTCAGTATATTACTAGATTTTAAACGCATATAGCAAGTTTTATTAAAGTTGTGCTATTTTCTAAACTCAAGTATTCCACATTCAGTAATTTGACCAATAAATGGATCTAAGTGAGATCAAGTACATAAAAAAAGCTAAATCAGTCTGTGAAAGAGATGCTTTTCACCAGGGAAAACAATAGGCTAACCTGACTGAAAGGAGATGCATTTGTTATGTATCCATTGCCAACAAAGGAGCATTTTATCAGAAAAAAGGAAGCAGTGAAGTAGGCTGCGGAACATTAAGAGTAGGGGCAGCATTTTTCAAATCTACATAGAAAGGTCTGATGAAAGTTATGCTTGGAAAGATCCAAAGAAGAGACTTGTTCACTATTTCAGAAATTTCTATGTTATATGATTGGGAGACATTATGGCTCCTACATTCATCCCTTTATTTAGGGGGAACTTGAGTTGTGCCTTGGCTAGTTGAGTTTTCCTCATATGTTTTATTCTGATGGGAACATTCAAGTATCTTTTGTTCTACCGGTGAACACTGGATTCCAAAGGATTGCAATCAATGGGTGTTTTATATACTTTTTCACACTTGAGATCCTCAGCAGCAGAGGAAACCCAATGATCAATGGGTTCATTTGACATTCCAACCTCAGGGCATTAAAAATCCATTGATACTGCTGCACCATGTTTATAAAAAGAGTAAAGAAGTGAAAATTCCCAATATATATATATATATATATAGTATTCTTAGCTGCTAAAGGGGCATTACAGACATTATTCACAGGGGATGCTATAGATGTCTGATAAATGCCAATCCTTTTTTAACTTCAAAACAAATTGAGAACAAGGGTCAATCTGTGCTGCCTGGTCAGTGGCTGCCAGCACATGTAGACCACCTCTCCCTGTTCAAACAGTCACCTCAACAGGCAAGGGTTTAGGGAACACCTGATCATAAGTACGTGTCCCTGAGGATATCTTACATTGACATTATATCTCCCCTTGAGGACCCTTGAAAGTTGTTAGTGATCCCTTTTAAAGCAGGTCCTAATGTATCTTGATGCCATTAATCTATAATAGTTCTGTTGTATTAGATTATTGAATTGAAGTATTTATGTTTTGAAGATTAAAAGAAAAGTTATTTTAGGTTAATATGCTCATAGTATGAAAAACAAAATGGCCTTATTGGCACTTTTGTCAGTATTGTTTGTTTTTAACTTTTTACACATTTACAAAATCTATCATTTGGACAAGTACGTGTGAAAATTTCTTCTGGAAAGTTAGTGCAAAGCCAGACCTCTGAACCAATGGTCTGCCCAAATGACTTTATTTGCAAGCATCCATTTCACAAATTTCTCAAAGGTGGCGAGCATAATCCAAACTGTAAGGGTATGTTCACACGGTAGAAATTGAACAGGAGTTTTAGGCATAATTCCACCTCAAATTCCTTTCCACTTTCTGCCCCTCCGGCCTTCTGCCAGGGCTTTTACTAGCGGATTAAGCTCAGATGAATGAGTCTGATTGGCAGAGTGTCTTGTGCTGTGGATTCTGCAGCTGGGAATCTGCAGCAAGATTGAGCAGCAATTTTTTTTTTCAGCATCTTGCTTCAATCTCTGCTTCCCATTGAGAACAATTGAGGGCAGATTCAGGGAGTGTTCTATTTGTAAAATAGGTTATTTGAGAGATTGTTAACGTAATATGTAATGAGTTTAGGTATAGCATCACAGGATTTGAGCAACCAACTTTTTAGAGTAGTTTGGAGTACCATCAGCTCATCTCCTCAGTATTTCAATATAAGATATTGTTTGAAATTAGAAAAAATAACTTAGCTAGCTTATTTCCAGAAATAGTTCTGCCACTTTTGTTCATGGTTTGTGTCTGGTATTGCAACTCAGCCGTATTCAAATGACTGATGCTAGCTGAAATGACAGACACAGCCCATGAACAAGAGTGTCGCTGTTTCTGACATCTTATAACTCTCTTTAAGGCAATGTATAACTGTTTTTCAACTCTTATATGAGCTATGTAACTTCATGCTATTCCTTTATTGACTGAATTAGTGCCAACAGATTTTCTCTTAGGAATAAAGAAATCAACACACCCAAGAATTGTGTTTCCAAAGTAAAACTGTTTGTAAGCAGCTTCACACATTGACTTGTTCTCTGCTGCACTGAAGAATATTTTTTTTTTTAGCTTGTGAGTAAAGCGCTGTTTTAAGATGGGGGATTGATAGACACAGCATGTGAATTGTGCAGAATACATTACGCTGGGTACTTCTTTGAATGGTTTTCTTTACTAACCTTTTGATGGTAACTAGGGAAGTTGGCTTCATTCCCTCAGCCAAGATATTTGTATTTAACTCACATAACAGGAGCATCTATTTGCCAAGAGCTGGCGCTGAAAAAATAAACTACAAGATATTAGAGTATCATTAAAGAAACTTAAGTAAGTTTCATGCCTATTTCATGAACATTATTAATGCCAGCTTAAAGATTTAACCTGTATACAAGTAAATACTAGTGTTAAGTGGCAATATCTGCATTTGCCATTCTTTTAGATTATCTCTGACAGCAGATATTTTACATTGGTGGTAGCATCTGATATTGCCAATGATCTTTCAGAGACCTGACATTCCAAAAGTTGACTCTTCTGATATTCTCTTCGAAAACCACTAAAAAGGCAATCAGCGTCATGCTTCATGCTGTGCAACATGCCAATAAAGTCAGCAGCTTCCAAGGAACAGGAACTGTCTTGGCTTATGTTTGACATTTCATAAAAATGGACAGTTGTACAAGAAAACTAGGAGGAAAATTTGTGATCCGTGAAGCTATCATTTTTTCTGTCATTCCAAAATAACTACTACCACAAAAAGAACATGGATTCATTTACGAGTGTACATAAATAGTAAGAAAAATATTTAACACTGGGTAAATGGACAAGAAAATGGAAACATTGGTTTAATGTTTCCTTCATTTCCTTTTATAGCTACATAGTTGTCTAGAGTAAAATGTTGGTAAGGTGTACTGCTTAAGTTGTCTTAAATGACTAGTGAAGGTATTGGCAGAAGGGAGGAGCAATAGAGGAAAAAGGGGTGAGACAGATTAACCAGACAACAGAGTTAAGATAATGATTTATGGCTAGAGAGACAGAACAGAATAAAAAATAGCCAGTGGTAGTGTATTTATCAGACTGGGGAAAGTATGGGGCCTTTAACTGTGATTGACCGTTTTCTTACGTGAAATGGGCGAAAATCATGAATTTTATTTTATCCATATTGAGTTTTAGGAAGGAGTAGAAGGAGGATATATTGGATAAGCTGTCCTAGGTCAAAAGTATAGATGGAGAAGAGCAGGTATGCTACCACATTATTCAGGGACACCAACAGAGAGAAGGTGAGGCAAGGAGGTGTTACAGTATATAAGTGGTTGGTAAGGTTTAAGAATAAGGAATTTAAGTAGAAAAAAAAGCAAGCAATTTATAGGATGATATGTCGAATAAAAATGCTGGCTGATACCAGTGGGACAATAACTTTTGTGCTCACCTAATTTAGTAATGCCTTAGATACAATATCAAACTCATTTTTGTTAATAGGGTTAGTCACTTTTTACTTAACATTAAACATGTATATGAAAGATAAATATGTATCTCTAATCTATCCTTTATGCGCTATGACATTTTTTATATTTACACAAACCACACCCCCTTTTTGGGCCTCTGTTTTGTGTTGGATACAAGTAGATTGTGTCCATAGCATGGCTACTGAAAGCGGGGCTAGTGAACTGATTCGTCAGCCAGCCTCCTCCATTCAGATGTACTGTACCTGCCAACTGCAATTGTGCCTTTGTGAATCTAGTGCTGGTCCAGGGTGTTTGAATGGAGGAGGCTGAGTGACATGTCAGGTAACATACCCCCTCCATGTTATGATGGGAAGTATGCGCATCTGGATAAAAAACTGAATTGCATGGATATCGAAAATGGTGTTGTACATTGGGGTGTTCCAACACTTTGCCTGTTTTTAATTTTGCTAGTAGCCATTAGTTTTGAGCTAGTTCTGCAGGCTAGTGTCCTCATCTATTACTATAGGGTAAGCAAGTTAGTGGCCATAATACATTATACATGTCTTTCAGAGTGCTACATGCTATTATTTTAGACTCTTTTTAGAGGGATATTATTAATGTAGGTACAAGATGGAAATCAGGGTTTTTCTTTTGCAATGCAAATTAGTTTAATGTTATAGTACCCTCTACCTATGTGAGGGGATTTTCACTTTTTTTTTGTTTTGGTACATTAACAAAGGTTTGACTATATTTAAATATAAAAAAAAGTTATGGATGCCAAAATGTGGCTATTCAAAGACATGTTTTTATTTTTCAAAGTTTTAGATTTTTGTAAAGATTTTAAAACATAACAAAAACTATGCAAATTTGGTATTTCTGTAATTTTACTGACCCACAAAATATAGCTAACATTTTAGCTGCATAGTAAATGGCTTCCCAGTACATAGTACCAAATATTACAGTGGGTACGGAAAGTATTCAGACCCCTTTAAATTTTTCACTCTTTGTTTGATTGCAGCCATTTGCTAAAAGCACAAAAGTTCATTTTTTTTCTCATTAATGTACACTCAGCACCCCATCTTGACAGAAAAAAAACAGAAATGTAGATATTTTTGCAAATTTGTTAAAAAAGAAAAACTGAAATATCACATGGTCATAAGTATTCAGACCCTTCGCTGTGACACTCATATTTAACTCACAAGCTGGCCATTTCCTTCTGATCCTCCTTGAGATGGTTCTACTCCTTCATTGGAGTCCAGCTGTGTTTAATTAAACTGATTGGACTTGATTAGGAAAGGCACACACCTGTCTATATAAGACCTTAGAGCTCACAGTGCATGTCAGAGCAAATGAGAATCATGAGGACAAAGGAATTGCCCAAGGAGCTCATAGAAAGAATTGTGGCAAGGCACAGATCTGGCCAAGGTTACAAAAGAATTTCTGCAGCACTCAAGGTTCCTAAGAGCACAGTGGCCTCCATAATCCTTAAATGGAAGAAGTTTGGGACAACCAGAACTCTTCCTAGACCTGGCTGTCCAGCCAAACTGAGCAATCGTGGGAGAAGAGCCTTGGTGAGAGAGGTAAAGAAGAACCCAAAGATCACTGTGGCTGAGCTCCAGAGATGCAGTAGGGAGATGGGAGAAAGTTCCACAAAGTCAACTATCACTGCAGCCTTCCACCAGTCAGGGCTTTATGGCAGAGTGGCCCGAAGGAAGCCTCTCCTCAGTGCAAGACATATGAAAGCCCGCATAGAGTTTGCCAAAAAACACATGAAGGACTCCCAAACTATGAGAAATAAGATTCCCTGGTCTGATAATACGCAGATTGAACTTTTTGGCGTTAATTATAAGCGGTATGTTTGGAGAAAACCAGGCACTGCTCATCACTTGCCCAATACAATCCCAACAGTGAAACATGGTGGTGGCAGCATCATGCTATGGGGGTGTTTTTCAGCTGCAGGGACAGGACGACTGGTTGCAATTGAAGGAAAGATGAATGCGGCCAAGTACAGAGATATCCTGGAAGAAAACCTCTCCCAGAGTGCTCTGGACCTCAGACTGGGCCAAAGGTTCACCTTCCAATAAGACAATGACCCTAAGCACACAGCTAAAATAACAGAGTGGCTTCGGAACAACTCTGTGACCATTCCTGACTGGCCCAGCCAGAGCCATGACCTCAACCCAATTGAGCATCTCTGAAGAGACCGGAAAATGTCCACCAACGTTCACCATCCAACCTGACGTAACTGGAGAGGATCTGCAAGGAAGAATGGCAGAGGATCCCCAAATCCAGATGTGAAAAACTTGTTGCATAATCCCCAAGAAGACTCATGACTATACTAGCTCAAAAGAGTGCTTCTACTCAATACTGAGCAAAGGGTCTGAATACTTATGACCATGTGATATTTCAGTTTTTCTTTTTTAATAAATTTGCAAAAATATCCACATTTCTGTTTTTTTTGTCAAGTTGGGGTGCTGAGTATACATTAATGAGGAATAAAATGAACTTTTTTGCTTTTAGCAAATGGATGCAATGAAGCAGAGTGAAAAATTTAAAGGGGTCTGAATACTTTCTGTACCCACTGTAAATGGTAACATTATTAAGTACAATTTGTCCTGCAAAAAATAAGCCTTCATAACATTTTCAAACTAACTTTTTTCAGTGGAAAAATAAAGTTATGGCTTTTGAAGGTAGGGACTAAAAAAATTGAAATAAAAAAAAAAAACATGGTTGCGGCATGAAGGGATTAAGTAATACACATTTATCTAATGTAAACATTATTTAATAGTAGAAAGATGATGGCCAACACCTCTAAATAGGTGCTTTTAGGTCCGGACATCTTTGGAATTCTGAGGAAAATGCTGGAGATCTAGTGTGACAAACATACTGTATTATGAAATCTCTTTATGACTGATCTCCATCTTGGAATTACAATTGTAACACTGTAACACTACTTTTCTCTTGTGGAGTTTGTGTTATAAATAAATTGTCTCTGATATAGTAGTATATTTTGCTATATGTTGCATTTTCAGTCCCTGTCTGAGCTCTACTCGGATTGGGTCTAAAGAAGGGAATACTGTCATTGTATTTTATTTTTTACATATGAGGGTCTATAGATTGTAAGCCCTTGCGGGCAGTGCCCTGTGTCCCACGGTGCCAGTTGGTCACTGTTAATATTATATTTGTCTTGTATATTTTGTGTACTGTATGTAAGCCCTCAAATGTAAAGCACCATGGAATTAATGGTGCTATATAAATAAACAATAATAATAATAATGTCTCTTGCGTGGTAGGTTGAATTTGTTTACTTTTTAAAATTTTATTGAGGTACATTTTTTGTCCCACTAGGTAATTAGAAACAGCAATATCTTAAAACTTGCAAGTATTACACTAACAGGCAAACTAATATGTTGTCCCTCATTCTATTAAGCCATACCTCACAACTGGCACACACTGCTAATGGAACATGCACAGCTCTTGTGCCTATGCTATTCACTGAAATTAGGAAGTTATAATACAATTATTTGTTGGAAGTGGTTAAACAGGAGAATACATGTTTGTTTTCCATGTTTTTTTTATCTGTATACACTTGGTATGAATTGACAAGTCATATATTCCATTTTCTTTACCTAAAAAGTACAGTACGTATGCTGAATAGATTTAGGAAAGCCATTTCTATCTTTGCCAACTAAATCAGGTCATGTTCCTAATGATATTTAAAGTCATCATCTTAAATAATATAGTACTGGCAAAAAAGCTGCTCACACACAGTGCAAGCTTGGCTGCCCAATTTATCCACATTGAGAATTAATTCTATAGCACATGTATCTTATGAAGTGAATTATTATCTGCACCACACTAATCTCCTGGCAGTATACTTAGAAGGCAAAGTAAGGTCTACTACATTATTCTCAGGGTCATTTTAACACATTAGTGGGCCCAGTGCAAAGAATTCCTAAGGGATCCCCCACCCACCATAATTTAAAGCCGTTGTCTGGGCTCAATTTTTTTTATGAGCTATCCTCAGAATAGGCCATGTGTAACTGATCGGTAGGGGGACAACACCTGGCCCCTGGACCAATCGGCTGTACAGAGCTTCTTCCGATGCCCGTCCTGTACACAATACTGGGCTGGAAGCAGAAAGCTCTGTCTGCCATATAGCAGCAGGGTTCCATCAATGCAACTCAGCTCCCACTGACTTTAATTGGTGTGGTAGGAACAACTAGGGCCCACCTACCTACGCTTATTTCCTGGGCTGATGTATCATGACAGTGAGTTCAGCAATGTTATGTTGAGGATCTTGCCAGTGTTATTTTGCAACTTCTTACGAAGCAGCCCTGATTACTCTAGTCATAACAATACGATAACAGATATTTACTGCAAATATTGTCTTGTTCTATTCAAGTTGTAGCAAGAAATGCCATGGGTAATCTCTTACATTGACCTCTGAAGCATGTCACCTTAGGTAATGGTCATTTGTATTGCTATAGGAAAAAAATATTATATAATTAATATTATTATTAGGTAGTTTTGTTCATACTAAATTTTGCCCTTAACAACTGACCAGTTGGTCCTCTAGTTAGAAGTTATCTAGTTAGTCTAGTTATCATGTTAGGAGTTAGAAGGTTTTTAATGTTTACCCCAACAGCTGTAGCAGGCCTTGTGCAGGGCACTTGGTAGTTTCTAGGCATCAGTTTGGGGTACACATATTTTGCATTTTATTTTTTGAAAAATATAAAACCTTGCTTCCGAAATTATATAGAGATGCATGTTACTAACCTAATTTTATTTGAAAATGTCACTTGTCTCTTGTCAAAAATGATTATAATTTAAAAATCCAGAATAATTGTAAACAGTTATATACAAATAACATGTATATTCGTCAATGAGTAGGTAAATGTATGTTATGTTATGAATGTTATGAAGTGGATTATTATCTTATCCTATCTTATTCTACAGATATCAATCCAATTTGTGCGTCAGTGCATGAAAAACAGGCGACCGTGGAGGCGCCACCTCACAACACTGTTTATAATGTCTTGGTGCCAGATACCAAAGTACACCTTTGAAAGTCATGTGGGGTCCCTGCCTTAATTTGTTATGGTTACACAAGGGAGACCTAAATAGTATTAGGCATGTGGTTTTATTGTTATGGCTGATTAATGTATTGAAGATTTGCGGGTTGTGGTTTTAATGGGACATTTTAAGACGAAGAGGGAGAGAAAAGAATGGGAATATAAGTTAAAGCAAAAATTTCAAACTCTGCAATTTGGACTTAATATTCATGCCAGTTTCATGTCACACTATGTATGAACTGTGAGGGTCACAAATGACCACCTGATTGAAAACAGATAACAGCAAGAATTACTGATCCCTCCGTCATGCCCCATAAGTTTTCCAGATTGTTTATTTCTTGACCTGTTGTAAATAACTTATCTATTTATATTGCATTTTGGTATTCTAAGATCCTTTGAAAATCCATGTCTTGTATAAAGTGTGTGTGAATTTTCAGTTTCTTGTATAACACCATGTCTGAAGAAGAGAGCTAGCACTCTCGAAAGCTCACTATCAGATATACTCAGTTAGCCTCTAAAAGGTATCGCCTGATTTCTTCACTCTTCCACTACTTTCTATGGCTAACACGGTACAACATTATACTACTAGTGCTAAATAACCACAGTAAGTGATCATCATACTGGATATAGTGTTCTTACAAGGGTTGCCTTA
Source organism: Leptodactylus fallax (assembly GCA_947044405.1). Lineage (NCBI taxonomy): Eukaryota > Metazoa > Chordata > Amphibia > Anura > Leptodactylidae > Leptodactylus > Leptodactylus fallax. The sequence goes on along the minus strand of CAMRHE010000012.1, from coordinate 8,310,683 downwards.
AGGTGGCCATGTACATTAGATGAATGGTGGCTGATCCCAATGATTCAAGCATGTCCCACTCAACTATTTCATGATGTGGGTAGGGTCGAGTATGATGGATTTCAACATGCCCAATCTATTTGTTCTCAAGGGAGATCCAGTAATAGAAGTTCTGGCAGCAATTTACTCACCTTTTCCCATTGAAAACAAATGCATGTTAAGCTGAGTCAAGTGTGCATATGTATTGGAAGAAAGTTGGTAAGGGAGGAATACAGTGACTGTTGGCTGAAAGAGCATACAGCCAACAGCCTACTATTGTATTTTCTAACCTTTTCATATTCGAGGCACACCTAAAAAAAATCAGGGCACCCCTATCAAATAATTGGTAACAAAAGACAAAAAAAATTTTGTTTTTTTTTACCACAGTGTTTGGAACATAAATTAGTTTCACTTGTAAATTTAGAAAATCTCACCAAAAGCCACATTTCCCCTCCAGATTAGTGTAGCACCTCTGGCAGGTTCCCACTGCAGCCCTTGGTGCCGCGATACACTGGTTGGGAATCACGGACCTGACTGACTGTATGACTGACTAAAATGTATGGATAGCCTTAGTGAGCCCCTTTAAAGAGATATAACACAATGATTGAAAAAGATCGGATAAAAGTTCATTGACATCATAATTTGATTTAAATGATCAGTTCTTCTTGCCAAAATGGCATTTGACATATTGGCAAAACTATAAATATTAACTTATTATTATTCAAAACAGTTTTGCCTATGTGGTCGATTTTATCAGAAGAAAGTAAAGTCTATGGGGCTATAATTTACATACATTTGCATATTTACTGCTATACAAATGCATGTGATAGACTCAGACATGGAGCTGGTATGAATAAAGCTCCTCTCTTCAGCAGACATCTCATCAATGTATTTCAGGCAGCTTTGTTTCTCTTTTTTCAAGACAATGATGACTGTGAACAAATCAGGGTGTCATGACCTCTGAAGTGGAATTTGGAAAAGTAATAAAAGATTATAGTCCATTCAACATTCTTTTTTGACACTGATCCAAAAGACTCAATACCTACAACTGCACAATAGATATACAGATGGTCTATCCAGCTACATTTACAACAAAAGTAATCATTAAATAGTATGCATTCATTTACAAACCACAGGTATTTAAGCTTATAACATAGATGCAAAGTTGTGCTAATAAACTGTTAATAACAAATGCTTGGTTTGGTTTAATGGGGGTTCCCATGAACATAACCATATTTAAATTTGTAGACAATTAAAAGTTAAACATTTTTGCAAATATAAATAATTAGAAATTTTGCGGAATTTTAAAGATTTTCCCCAACCATCTTAGTATTTTTTTTCTCTAGTCTTAAGCTAAAGGGGTTGGCCACTTTCATACCAATATTGAAAGACCAATGTTATTATTTGTATAATAAAATTTTTTTTAATTTTCCAAGTTTTCTAGATACCTGCTTGCTTCCAGTGGATAAAAATCAGTCCATGGTTATGTGATATACAGTCCATGGTCATGCGATATACAGTCCATGGTCATGCGATATACAGTCCATGGTCATGTGATGAACACACAGGTGCACAGCTCATTACCAGATGTCTCATTACTGAGCTGTGACTATAACGAGCTGTGCACCTGTTCCCATCACATGACCATGGTCAGAATTTTATCCACTAGAATTAACAGAAGGAATAACAGCAAGCAGAGATATAGAAAACCATGAGGAATTGATACAGAAAGTATATTGGAAAATTGTACAACTTTTTATTATACAAACAATAACATTGGTCTCTCAATATTGGTCTGAAAGTGGCCAACCCCTTTAAGGTCCCGAATTTGACACAGAGGGCTCCACACAGATATGTTGTCCTGGTACCTTTGCAGAGAAATAGCACCAAAGCATGATGTTGCCACCCCCATGCTTCACAGTAGGTATGGTGTTCTTTGGATGCAACTCAGCATTCACTCTCCTCCAAACACGATGAGTTGTGTTTCTACCAAACAGTTCTACTTTGGTTTCATTTGACCATATGACATTCTCCCAATACTCTTCTGGAACATCCAAATGCTCTCTAGCAAACTTCAGACGGGCCCGGATATGTACTAGCTTAAGCAGGGGGACACGTCTGTCACTGCAGGATCTGAGTCCCATATCACTCTCAACTTGGTACATTTAATTAGCCAACTTCAGTCAGGTGGGAGGATATCAAAAGGGGGCTGGGGTAAAGCTCCTACAGAAATTGGTTGTGGACAGGACCCTTTTATCAGATACCTAGAGATGGAACCAAGCTTGTAATCTGTCCAAATTATTTTTGCTGATCTCCACAGCTAAACCCTTTAACCAAACCAGTTAGTAAAAATCCTGTTTCTTATTCCCTTTTAATTTGTATTCTGTTTTGCTTGTGCATATCGAAAAAGAGAAAAAAAACACAGCGCCAAGCGCCAATAGCGTAAAAATGTTAAGGCAATCAAATATAGTTGATACGATGTAAAGGTTCTCACCTTGTGCAGTTGTGATGAGCTCACAACTGCTTAGAGGGTATATCAGATGATTTCCAACTGGAAGTTGGACTTTTAGAGCAGCTGGGCACCTCCTTCACGTGGTACGAATCCCACGTCGCAAAGATCCAAGAAGTGGTAGGGCAATGTACCCCAAAAAACATGGGCATACCAGCACTGGTCCAGTCAAGTACTTTTATTGAGATCAAGCACACTACGCGTTTTGGGCAACAAAAAGCCCTTTTTCAAGTGTATAAAAATGACATCTAACACATGTACAAAACATGCAGGTATTTAAAGGCATAAAACAAACAAAAAAAATGGGCAGTAGCCCCGCCCACTTTTTTTTCTTCTTCATTTATGTGGTTGTTGAACAGAATTTTTTTTTCCCCCTCTTTATTTATTTATGTTGTTGTTGTTTAACAGTTTAACATGGTAGTCAAATATATTTCTAAAATGTATATCTCATAGAGTTGTGATAAAAAACATAAAATAGTGGCTTACCCGACATGTATTTGGTGGATGGTATAGTGGATCGTATAAATGATACGTTGCACGTGTCTATGTTTACTTATGTATAGGCACGCGACACGTGCTGCTGTACTGTAGGTGCATGTGCTTACCGCTCCTAATTAGGAGAGCAAGCGCCTACATTCGTATGTGATGTGGTCTCTGTTATCAAACGCTGACTAGAGTTGCACATACGTTTTTAGTTATTTAGAGCTAATGCATATAGTTTAACGGGGAATCTAAATAAAAAGGATTTTAAAATGTAGTGAATGTAGTGCTTGCAGCACTTTTCTCTCTGCATGTTTCCGAATGTTTCGTGCAGAAACCGAGCGGCAACCACATGGACCCCATTATAGTTTATGGGGTCCGCAGGTTTCCTTAGGTAAACCGCTTTTCTATGCGTATAAGTTTCCGTTCGGGGGGTCCTTTGGATTACAGTTATGGAAAGCTGCTGCATGTCTAAACACACTGTTTAGAGAAACCTTTGGCAATATTGGACCTATGCTTATTTAATCTCTCTCTTAGATATTATACTGATGCGTCCAACATATTGGAGACCGCAATTACACTCAATGACACATATCACATAACTGGATGCACAAGTTAATCTTGGTAGGATCGGAAAGGTCTCACCCGTGGATCTGCTGGAAATTAAAAGTTTACCATGAGTGATGGTTGTACAACACTTGCATCTTGATATATTGCATCTATAGCTTCCTCCTGGTAGGTGGAATTCCAGAATAGGGGCGTGGAGTGAGATTTTGGGGTTCTCTCTAAGTCTACTTGGGGTTAGAACCCTTAAAAATTAGCTTGCCCCAAGTAGACTTAGAGAGAACCCCAAAATCTCACTCCACACCCCTATTCTGGAATTCCACCTACCAGGAGGAAGATGCAATTAAATTAAAATAAATGAAAAACACAAAAGACAGTGTGGTACAAATGGTAACCGACCATTAATAATACATCACATGAATACAATAAATAATAAACTGGTACCAAATATCCTGTCCACAATTCATAAATATTTAAATAAACCCCTATATCATAACTCATCCAAATCCAAATGATAAAGAAACAAAATAGATATGTAAAAATAAATATGTATGCCTACCAAAAATATTCAATAGAAAAAAAAAACATGTATGATCAATATTTTACTAAAATAAATATAAACCCCCAAAAAGTAAAAAAATAAACTCATGGGGAGGATGAAAAATATAGCAAGCTGGACACTGTGGTTGTGGACATTTATACTTATGGTAACTTGCTATATTTTTCATATTATTAAAGACCGGTTGCCCATTTGCACCACACTGTCTTTTGTATTTTTAATTTTTTTTATTGTTTATAATTGCATCTTGCAACTTGATATATTATGGATTGATTCAATAAATATTGATTTATTTATTTTTGATTATTGATGTGTTTTGGGGAATATTTGTCGCTTTTGAGTACTATTGATTTGGGTTACCTAATTTTTTGTAACTTGCGTGGTTGAAAAAAATTTCTTTTGATATATTATGAGATGGTTTTTTTTTTTGTTTTTTTTTGTGTAGAGGGACAGAGGACCCTGCCCGTGAGGGTGTACAAACATTACTGATACAGTAATCTCACTATCTGATAAATAATTCCAATAGATTATCTAGAGTGCTGGACTTCTTTTTCATACTTATACAAGAAGTGCGATCCTATCAGAGCATTCGGTACTTAATAAGGAGTGCTGCTTAAATCTGATTATACCTAAATAGTGTCAGTATTTTGCTATTCTCATTGTTATGTCTTGTATAATCAACCATTCCGTAAATGATGGTCCCTAGTGAATTACCCAGTTCTTGGAATGAATAGATCATGGGTGAATTGTTTGTAATGCATTCTCTGTTCAATGTTGTTTCTATTGAATTAACAAATGGAAGACTTTATAGTGGTTGGCACCATTCAGCCATTACATCCTTGAGTATTTGCATGTTGCCAGAATGTAATTTGGATTCAGAATTGAGGTGAGAGTGAAATGTATGTAACAGGGAAACAAACATGGAAGCCATCCTACGATACAGTACAAAGCTCATCCTATATACAGTATAGCGTTGTACAACCAAAAATGGAGGTTCACATTTTAATAAGAAAGCATTATATGACCAAAATTACTCAATTAACAAAAAAAGCTTTATTTAGTAAAGAATTGTAATCTATGAAGTTACGCTCCCATAACCCCAAATGTCAATAAAACAAGACAGTATTTATAATACAATATTAAGTACAACAAATATAGAAAATAGGGGACTAATAAGCACATAACAGGTCGTTCAGTAAATGCATGGCTAGGTTCACAAATAGCTGAGAAAACATTGCATGGACACAAATATAATTAACAAAATTGCTCCATAAATCATGAAATGTCAAAATTCAGAAATGATCATAATAGTGTATATTTCTAATCAAGTAAAACAGTGCAAATATAATACATGGGAACCATTAGGCACAGTCATGAATTGTGAGACTCTATTCACATCTTAGTTTCCTATACAGTAGCAAAAAAGGTATACCAATGAATAGTGGGTCAAGGTATTCCAAAGGGTCATTCTTTTGGCATAGGTTGGGTGAATGAAGGCCTATAGACATGTTAAAGATATATTTTGGAGAATACTGACATATACTTTCATTGTGTGGAAAAAGATGTGAACATAGTCTAACTCCTAAAAGGGGAGAATACAAATGAGAATATTTTCCAACTACAGTCTTGCATGTTGAGATAAATAATGTATGGTTCATGTTTTATTTTTATGAAAATGTAAAAATGTTACATCTTACATACATGTAGATTTTTGTGTGTGTGTATATACATATGCAGGTGTATATACAGAATAGTATAAGCTTGAGTGTAGGGCTGGATACAAGTCCTTAGTGACCTATATAAAATATATGTATAGGACCTACTCACATTTTTGGGAAAAAATTAATATGAGAGTAATACTGATGAATTATTACATGAGTAATATCACCCAACAGTGGCATGATAATAATAATAATACCATAAAATATACAGTTCCCATAAAATGCTATCATAATGTACCTGCAAAATAAGTATTATACAATGAACACATAATAGTGCCATAATAACAATGCAACAATAACTGATCAGTCATAACAGTAAAACAATTGTGCAGGTATCCCTTGTGTGCTGAAACAGCTTTGCCCTATGAAGGCATAAACTCCACAAGATCTGTGAAGGTCCTATGGTATCTCATACTAAGATGTAAGTACTGTAAGTTGTTAGGTAAGGTTTCCATAGGTCAGGTCTTTGTTTCCCAGCATTTCCCGCAGATGCTTGATCACATTGAGATCTGGGGGATTTGGAGGCCTTAGCACCTTGAACTTGTTTCTCAAACCATTTCTGAAAAATGCAGAATGTACAGGTTGCATTATACCACTGAAAGAAATGCTGCATACTGTTGCCATAAAGAGATATACTTGGTCTGCAGCAATGCTTTGGTAGGTGGGACATGTAAAATTATCATTCACATGAATGGCAGGACTGTCTTCAGAGGCGTAACTTGAAGCTCTTAGGTCGCAATGCAAAACCTGCAATGGGCCCCTGCCTTCCTTGTGCTATTTAGAATAGTGGAATAATGGTATATTTTACATGGCAGAGGGATTTTAGGGCCCCCCCTTAAGGTCCAGTGCTTGGTAGCGACTGCTACTGCTGTAACCCCTATAGCTACGCCCCTGATTGTCTGCATAGTGTTGTATTTTAACTAAGGATACTGTGCCTAGTTACATACCAGATTTTTAGGCCTTATACACACATAACTATAATGATGCTCGCCAGGACCCTGAGCTTCCATACTACTTTTGCCACTGTAAAGTTCTGGGCAGTAGCTGACAGTAGGTGCAGGGCAACCATGGACATTAGGGAATGAGTCCTTACTGAACTGCTTCTCCAGGAGAGGTACTAACTTAGAACAAACAGTTGCAAAAGGTCTCAGGCAGGTTCTGGCTGTAAACCACTACCCTCTCAGAACTATCTGGGATGCTGTTGTTGTAGCCAAAATGCTGGGACTGAACCTCTCCCCTTTTCTGCAGCTCTTGCTCACCAGATCTCCTTGTGGTCTCACATGGAACTACACACATGCAGTCTTTGCCCAAAGACCCTCACTGGTGGGAAAACGTTCACTAGTAAAGGCTTTCATTTAGCTTCACATTTGTGAGTGACATGGCACCTTTTCCAATCACTCACACAAATTTTAGGGGGCCCAGGACTCCACCTTCATGGATGTAGGTGTTTAGTACACTTGCATCATCATGAGAGTATAGAAAGGTGTTCACAGACTGCTCTTGGGTCCAAAAAAAACCTATCAAACTATACATACAGTACAGAATCCAGAATCTGCAGAAGCGGGTTACAGCAATGCATTGCAAAATTGAAGGCAATTGCAATGTGTATATAGTATACATTAAATGCAAATATTTATTAGTTCAGAGGCGTACATACATATTTTCTAGTTCTGGTGAAATTCCATGTACAGCCATTCTCCACCCTATTTTTTACTCAAAGGGGTTTGACTTTAGACAGTACCTTTTGTTATCACAGATTGTGCCATGTTTATGGATAAGAAGTAATGTGCAGCAAAACCAACAGCAAGTATACAACTTTCCTGCAGCAACACCACAGTGTAAATGAAGCATTGCAGATTGCCTAGTGAAAACATCCAGATGTGAAAGATGCTTTTTGTGGCAGCTCGGTGATCTGCCTAATAGAGGAGGGTCCTGAATAGGATACTACTTTGTATTAAAAGTTATATCTTTTTTATTGTACTATTTAAGTTCACCAAGTGTAACCTCTTATACTTGTGTAACCTAAAACATGTGGGCAGTAACACTGGGATTTCTATAGAAGGGGGAAGTGGTGTAACTAGGAATGGCTGGGCCACAAGGCGAACATTTAACATGGGGCACCTCTTGAAGCTCATCAAGAGAATGCCAAGAGTGTGCAAAGCAGTAATCAAAGCAAAAGGTGGCTACTTTGAACAACCTAGAATATAAGACATATTTTCAGTTGTTTAACATTTTTTTGTTAAGTATATAATTCCACATGTGTTAATTCATAGTTTTGATGCCTTCAGTGTGAATCTACAATTTTTATAGTCATGAAAATACAGAAAACTCTTGGAATGAGAAGGTGTGTCCAAACTTTTGGTCTGTACTGTATGTTATCTGTGATACAGTGGGGAAAAAGTATTTAGTCAGCCACCAATTGTGCAAGTTCTCCCACTTAAAAAGATGAGAGAGGCCTGTAATTGACATCATAGGTAGACCTCAACTATGACAGACAAAATGAGAAAACAAATCCAGAAAATCACATTGTCTGATTTTTAAAGAATTTATTTGCAAATTATGTTGGAAAATAAGTATTTGGTCAATAACAAAAGTTCATCTCAATACTTTGTTATATATCCTTTGTTGGCAATGACAGAGGTCAAACGTTTTCTGTAAGTCTTCACAAGGTTGGCACATACTGTTGCTGGTATATTGGCCCATTCCTCCATGCAGATCTCCTCTAGAGCAGTGATGTTTTGGGGCTGTCGCTGGGCAACACAGACTTTCAACTCCCTCCAAAAGTTTTCTATGGGGTTGAGATCTGGAGACTGGCTAGGCCACTCCAGGACCTTGAAATGCTTTGTTATGTTAGTCCCAGCTTTCTGCAGGTCATTCACTAGGTCCCCCGTGTGGTGCCTTGGTGGCAGCTGCCTGGCACTGGGTGCAAAAGGTAAGGTTGGCAGTTTTACCCAGTAATAATATTAATAATTATTATAATTACTATTAATTACATAATCATACATGTTATTGCTTCAACCAAAAAGCATAAACTTACATTTGTCTATAAAACTTCATATGCCAAGTCTCTTCCCATGCTTCCAGGAAACCCTGCTCTGTAAACCCTCTACCAATTCATTAAGAAACATATTAAAAAGGAAGGACCCAATACTGACCCCTGTGGCACCCCACTGGTGACTGTGACCCAGTCTAAGTACTTCCTATTAACAAGCACCCTCTGTCCTATCAGTGAGCCAGTGGTGAACTCCCAGTTCCAACATTCTCATTTTGTATACCAACCTTTTATGTGGTGCAGTATCAAAAGCCTTTGAAAAGTGCAGATAAACCACGTCAACTGCATTACCCATGTCAGAACTGACCTCTTCATAGAAGCTGATCTGTTAGTCTGACAAGACCGACTCCTCATAAGGTTATTTTCATTCTATGATAGCATTCCTTAGAAAACTTCAAATATTTTACCCACCACTGAGGTTAGACTTACTGGCCTATTGTTTCCAGGATCACTTTTGCTATGTGCCAATCTTGTGGGACATACCCAATTTCTTGAGAGTCGACAGGCAAAACCTCTGTGTTCCTTCATATGAAATCAGATGCTGTACATGGAGGTACAGTATGCTCCTTAGACTTCTATACAGTCATATGAAAAAGTTTGGGCACCCCTATTAATCTTAATCATTTTTAGTTCTAAATATTTGGGTGTTTGCAACAGCCATTTCAATTTGATATATCTAATAACTGATGGACACAGTAATATTTCAGGATTGAAATGAGGTTTATTGTACTAACAGAAAATGTGCAATATGCATTAAACCAAAATTTGACCGGTGCAAAAGTATGGGCACCTCAACAGAAAAGTGACATTAATATTTAGTAGATCCTCCTTTTGCAAAAATAACAGCCTCTAGTCGCTTCCTGTAGCTTTTAATCAGTTCCTGGATCCTGGATGAAGGTATTTTTGACCATTCCTCTTTACAAAACAATTCCAGTTCAGTTAAGTTTGATGGTCGCCGAGCATGGACAGCCCGCTTCAAATTATCCCACAGATGTTCAATGATATTCAGGTCTGGGGACTGGGATGGCCATTCCAGAACATTGTAATTGTTCCTCTGCATGAATGCCTGAGTAGATTTGGAGCTGTGTTTTGGATCATTGTCTTGCTGAAATATCCATCCTCGGCGTAACTTCAAATTCGTCACTGATTCTTGTACATTATTCTCAAGAATCTGCTGATACTGAGTTGAATCCATGCGACCCTCAACTTTAAGAAGATTCCCGGTGCCAGCATTGGCCACACAGCCCCAAAGCATGATGGAACCTCCACCAAATTTTACAGTGGGTAGCAAGTGTTTTTCTTGGAATGCTGTGTTTTTTTGACGCCATGCATAACGCCTTTTTGTATGACCAAACAACTCAATCTTTGTTTCATCAGTCCACAGGACCTTCTTCCAAAATGAAGCTGGCTTGTCCAAATGTGCTTTTGCATACCTCAGGCGACTCTGTTTGTGGCGTGCTTTCAGAAACAGCTTCTTTCGCATCACTCTCCCATACAGCTTCTCCTTGTGCAAAGTGTGCTGTATTGTTGACCGATGCACAGTGACACCATCTGCAGCAAGATGATGCTGCAGCTCTTTGGAGGTGGTCTGTGGATTGTCCTTGACTGTTCTCACCATTCTTCTTCTCTGCCTTTCTGATATTTTTCTTGGCCTGCCACTTCTGGGCTTAACAAGAACTGTCCCTGTGGTCTTCCATTTCCTTACTATGTTCCTCACAGTGGAAACTGACAGGTTAAATCTCTGAGACAACTTTTTGTATCCTTCCCCTGAACAACTATGTTGAACAATCTTTGTTTTCAGATCATTTGAGAGTTGTTTTGAGGAGCCCATGATGCCACTCTTCAGAGGAGATTCAAATAGGAGAACAACTTGCAATTGGCCACCTTAAATACCTTTTCTCATGATTGGATACACCTGGCTATGAAGTTCAAAGCTCAGTGAGGTTACAAAACCAATTTTGTGCTTCAGTAAGTCAGTAAAAAGTAGTTAGGAGTATTCAAATCAATAAAATGATAAGGGTACCCAAATTTTTGCACCGGTCAAATTTTGGTTTAATGCATATTGCACATTTTCTGTTAGTACAATAAACCTCATTTCAATCCTGAAATATTACTGTGTCCATCAGTTATTAGATATATCAAATTGAAATGGCTGTTGCAAACACCCAAATATTTAGAACTAAAAATGATTAGGATTAATAGGGGTGCCCAAACTTTTTCATATGACTGTAGGTGTAATATTATGGTTTTGTACAAGGTTGAGTTGTAATATACTAGTGTGCCTAAAGCCTTAGTTATACACATGTTTGCATGTTATAATATTACCACAAAGACTATCCTAACTTATTGGTAATAACAGTGTTAGATATAATAGAATGAAGCTATAAATTAAAAGCTACCTAACCTACTCCTAACCCTTTCCATAAAACCCTAGTCCACAAATAAACCTTGGACACTAGCAAACACATTTCAGATTACTAATCTTCAATCAGTTTTTGTGATGATAATTGTATTGAAATGGTGATTTTTTATTTGTAAAAACTATTTAATGTTGTGTTTTTTTTATTGTAAACTCAGTATAATAATAACTCATAATCATACTCACAGTCACCACATATTTATATCCCCCCATTAGATACTGAAGTGGATTTATGCTATAAAACAAAAGATTTAACACTTGCGCAGAGATGTGCATGTGCTGTTTGCACTGTGAAGTGATGGTTCTTTGATCTTTAAAAAGCAGCACAGTCAGCAAAGTAAAAGGGGATGCTGTCACCCATTCAATAGCCCCCAATTACTTTGCCTTAGATAAAGAGCTAATTGAGCTGAGAAGCATTAGCATAAATTTCTTTTCAAGTATTGTGATCTATAAATGTGTAGTCATTAATAACTTTCATGGTTTTACTGATCCATCTTTGTTAAATTGGATTATTGTACAGTGTCTATAGAAGTCTGCAGGTGTCAGATGGAATATGTGGATTTACAATGTAGGGACAGCTTTCACAGAACAGCTAGAAGGAAAATAATGTAACCACGGATTTCAGGAAGACCTCAGCTGCAAAATAAGCCATTTTCTTTTATTAAAAAACATTCATTGAATAGCAGTCTTCTTCACTGAGTAGATTTGCATTATTTGGAGTTTTCTTAAAAGTTTAATATATTTAAACTATACTTTTATAATATACCCATTAAATAAACTAATCTCTGCATTACTGTACTAACTTGTCTCTTTCTCAAGCTTTGAGCAATGATAAAGCACAGGCAGTTGCAGCTCCTTCAAGCACAAGGCGACCTGAAAGTGGGGTTCAGGCACATTATCAGAGCTGTTCCAACGTTTCTCCTTAGAAGTAGATATTCTGTTTCTAATAACTAAATGCCAAGGCTCCAAGAGCTGGGTATTTGGTGTATGGACTGACAGAGCTTTCCCAAGTGATAATAATTGCTGATTGCCAATGGCCCAAGAACAGGATATGTGGTGATCAGCTGATGGCTGGCCTCAGTTTCTAGAGAAGAGTCTGTGTTCATGGGACAATCCCTTTAATTAGGCTACATTTGATGAAAAAAATATACAATCTTATCATAAAATGATCCTAGTCTTATTTGAAAGTATTAGTCTGGGGCTACATGATGATTTTTGTACAACATGGAGTTGTTGCACAGCCAAAGATCACAGGTTGCCTTCTATTCCTTCACTCATGTTAGTGAATGAGGTTGCATTGCGATCCCGAGCCTGCTGCAACAGTGACTTCAAGTTGAACATTGTTGGACTTTTTTGCAACTAAAAGTTGCAGTCACGGCACTCTCGAGGTCTCAATACAACTCCATTCAACATGAAGGAAGGAGTCACAATGTGACTCAGCGATCTTTGGTTGTGTGTTGGGAGTTGCACCCAAAACCACTGTGTAGCCTTCACACAGCTGTGCTGTGTACTTGGCTGTGAAAACCGTCCAAAATGGTCTGATTTTCATGGCTGATCTACAAGTCTATGTTTTTTGGGAAAACAGAAACTCATTTCAGAAATGGGTGCCACAAAATTAATTTGTCCAAAAATCTTTATCCCAACCCCCTGGAAATGATCAGCCAGGCATCATTCTCTCTGGCTACAGAGCAGTGTTGGATTCCTCTGCATTATTGCACTGGTTTCTGGCATTTTTGGGCTTGCCATCATGAGATCATCAGCCATGGGTCCTTTACTTCTGCTGTAGTTAATTTCTCTGTGATTCAGAGGGTGTCTGCAAATGCAGATGTTTAAGGAAGAACCGAGGATGAAGCAGCAAGCGGTACTGCACTCATCCTATCATCTCTCAGTGGTCCTGAAAGGGGCTCTTCTACAGCTCTAAGGAGAAGTCCCATGTGTTCTGCCAAACATCCATCCAGATCTTTGATAGGCTACCAGAGTTACTTCGGGTTGGTCTCACCCACCAGGAGACCAAAATGAGATGGTTGATTTCTGCTGAAGAACTGATGATTGTTAACTTGAGGTAAGTTACTATTTCTTCCCAATACTACCATTTTCACATTACATATCTCACTTTTTAACAACTGTGTTACCTTCATCTTCATAGTAATGCCATCCCACTATTTGTATGCTTCATTTTGCACAATCATGGTCTTAATAAAAAAAAACAAAAAAAAACTGTAAACTTTATTGTGTAAATTTTTTTTTAATTTATAGATTGCAGATGGCTTGAAACACCTTTGTGTCTCTGCTTTTGAGTTTCTTCTGGGAGCATTGACTATTTCAGGGATCATCCAGTTGATGTGTCAAGTCAACTGGACAAGTCTAAAGGCAACAGTGATGCCACCACCTACACGTGAAGACTGGGTTCAAATAGGACCTAATAGGACTGGGTTCCAGGACTTTGAGATGTTCCTAAACTGCTTAGGGACACTGGGCATAAAACACATCCATGTTAAGAAGCCATCAACATGTTAAGAAGCCATCAAACTCTGGTGCCTGTTTCTTCAACTACAAGTAGTTTTTTCAGTGCTGTTGTTGACCTTGGCTGCTAGCAATTACCGGTTTGTGGTTGTGGACGTTAGGGCCTACTGAAAGCTGTGGATGCTGGTGTCTTCAGGGCTTCCAGAATAGGTCAGCAGCTTCTTAACAACCACTTGCACCCTCTTTCTGGTTCTTCTGGGATAGCTGCACTCTTCGTGATTGTGGCCAAGGAGGGGTTTGCGCTCTCCACCCATGTCATGCGATCTTTTGTCATATGGGCTCACCAGGGCCTGCCGAATGCACATTTGAGATTCTAGCAAACAAATGAAGGGTGACTTTGTCAGTAAAAATTATGTTAAACACTCTGTGGACAGATCAAACTGCTCTTTTACAAAACAGACTTAGACTAAATTAGATTATTGGCAACGAAAGGGTGAACTGTTCTTTGTCTGCATTATTGTAGCAGTCTGGCTGACACAGCACAGATATTCTCCATAAGGCCTATCTATGATTTATATCACTAATCTGTCTGTAATTGATCAAATAGATTAAATTTGACAAAAGTTTTTTTTTTCTAATTCTCCTACTTCTAAGATCCTCTTGCTGTATTGCAAACTTTGCAGCACTCAGTGCTCTGTATCATGCAGTGATGAATAACCCATCCATCGCCTACTTCCACCATCCCTGAAATGTCTTGTGTTCTAGCCCACAGCACCTTATATGATGTAAATGACATCAGCCACCTGCCATTGACTATTGGCTGAAAGGCTGTCAGCTGATGTCAGGTGATGCCAGAATGTCAAAGTGACTCACAGACATGTGTCTTTTCTGCATTTTTACTGCACAATACATGTGATAGCAGCCATTTTAGTTTGTCCAAAACAAATCGCCATTTAGTCAGTTTTGTTAAAAAAAAAATATGGTGATGAAATCGGTTTGCCCATCTCTAATTACAATTTAGATCTAGATAAAATGCTAACATATTACAAGATTGTACACAGTGGCACATATTTTTTAAGGGCTTGACCAGTTTTAGAAAATAAATTTTATATTTTATTTTGTATAATGGACTGCAAGCTAAGATTTAGAAAACCATTAGGTATTTATCTAAAAAAGTATACAGGAAAATTGTATAAGGTTTCAGTATATAAACAATAATATGTACTTGTTAGTTCTAGAAAAACCCTTTAAAGGGAGTCTGTATTGATGCCACTTTTCAAGCATCGATGGTTGATAATGTGTAGCATTTTTGGGCCAAAGTCCCTTTCTTAAAGAAGTCTGTCACCAGAACCCAGCAGATGGATAGGTTAGGGTCACCTGAATCAAACTGTGTTTTCCCTTGGCAAACTAGTGCCTCTGTTGCTAAGATTTTGGGCAATATGCAATATGCAATTTGGGATATTGGTATAACTCCATGCAGTGCATTTGGATGTAAACAAAAGGGATCTCTTCAATGGAGGCACCAATTCAGTAGTTGAGAAAAAATAGTCCCATATAGGGACTAAGATCAATTATCACCCCAATAAAATATAACTTTTAATCACATCACATTAAAATTGGTGAACACTAGAGATGAGCGAATTTCTCAAAAATCTTTACATCTCTCATACCTATGATTGTATATATAACGTTACCAATTCAATCTATCTTAACCATATCTATCTCATGCATTTCTGCCTGAAATAACCCTAATGTTATTTAGGCTCCTCAAGGTTCACATTGGTTATATAATGAGACACTAGAAATTCAATGACTGATCTAAAACAAAGAAACAAACAGCTCTGTGCACATCCATTACAGACTTGAGGAAACTCAGTTGCTATGTACTGTATATAGGTTTGGCTGTACTGTATATAGGCAGGTGGCGTATCTTCATTTCTCCTCTTGTCTGTAACCAACTGCTTTTGGTACTGGTCTCAGGAGCTATTCCTCCATGTATTCAGGTATTTCAATAATAATAAAAAAAATGCTAACAAGTGCTTACATTTGAAAGAAAAAAAAAACCCCACATTTTTGACACACGGGCCAGTTATATTTCCTACATTAATGCGCATTATGCACTATGTATAAACGTCGCTTGTCAGAAAGGTGTTCCATAAACAAGTATAACATATTTTTGACATATATGGGGCAGTTATGTGGCCTACAATTAAACGCATCATGCACCATGTATAAACAGTGCTTGTCAGGAAGGGGAGCAAGAAAGAACACATTTTTGACACATATGGAGCAGCTATATGGGCAAGATGTACTAATGAGATTGTGGGTTTTTTGACCTTTAGTCCATTCCTTGGGGTACAGCTCCTCAGTGATAAGATCCCAGGCACTGTCTTATTTGCTCTGATCTTGGTATAGTTCTCAAATGTAATCTGGCAGCTCAGGGTTTTCATGCACCAGAGAAATCAATTTCTCCACATCAATAAATCTGGGCATATTCATTTTTGATCCCCTGAGTATCTTCTCTGCTGGTAAAAATTTGTTGACTGTGGGCAGTAAGGTAAAAGGGTGCACCTGAGGTGAAGTTAGGTTGTGGGGTGCTGGTGGGCACTGATGCTAGTGGCCAGATAGCAGGAATTAGTGCTCATGGGCACTGAAGAGTATTTTTTGTTGTTGCTGGAGAACACTGGATGTTACCATAGGTGTGGATATGGTTCAGGACTTTAGGACAGGCACCACGTATAGGAAACACTGCGTTTTGGCTGCAGCAGAAATGCCACGGAAAAACACGCAGAGTTTAGTCACTGTGTAGTGGATGGGATTCTAGCAAATCCACACGCTGTGGAAAAAAAATATGAGCAGCAGACACGCTGCGATTTCCAAAACCATTGCGGTTTTGGAAATCGCAGAATGTCAATTAAACCTACGGAAACACCGGAGGTTTCCCAATAGGTACAATGAAAGCAAGTTTCCTCTGCGGACTTTCTGTGGAAAGCGCTGTGAGAAAAACTGCGTTGTCGCCACAGGTTTTCCCTTCAACGCTTTTTTGCTTCGGCCTACTACGTGGGGACTTAGCCTTAGAGTCTCTCCTGAAGCACAAAATATCTGAATATCTTCCAGAAAGGGGATAGACCCAGGTATTCCTGCAACAGATCCATGAAAACAGTTGACACTTAGATGCTATCTGAGTGTCGCCTGTTGTTTTCGCGGGCCCATTGACTTCTATGATGCCGATAAAATGGGTCCGGGACACATGGACTGTGTAAAATCGGTAAAACGGCTGTTTGAATAGATCCTATATTTACATTGGGTCTGTGTGCTGGCCAGTAAAGAAATGGCCATAAAACACTGTTGCATGATTAAGCGCTTAGGATAAGATCCCACATGATGGGAATACTGCAGATTTTCTGTGCTGTAGAGAATGACCTGCAGAGGGGAGTTTAAAATCTGTAGCGTGTCATTTTCTGTTGCAAAAAGAACAAGAATCCTACTGTTGTAGAATCCAACTTTTGTGGATTTGCAGCAAGATCCTCAGGTTTGTATAACAGTTTATTTTCCTTCAGTGATGATGTGTAGTGCTGACATAGCCACCGTCTACAGCAGTCACATGTCCTGATACGTCATCACTGGAGCCAAAAGATCAGAGACTAGCCTGGAAACTACAACAGCAAATACGCAAAAAAAATCTACATAATTGATGTGGACTTGTTGAAGCAGATTTCTCAACAGATTTGCAGCTGAAAATCTGGACCAATACCGAGCTGTGGATCTCTTGGTACTGGGCCGGCCCGGTCTTTGGGGACCTCTGTAGCTTTCACCAGTAGATCACTCTCCAGTGTCCTGCAGACACTCTCCACTTACCAGGTTGGTAATGAAGTTCCTTGGACTATTACCTGTGGGGGGAGGGCGGGGGCAATATTACAGTTATAGTGTCCCACAGTCCCACCCCACAGTTAATATCATTACTTGTGTAGGGGGGAGACTAATACCTGTGAGGGGCACAATTAGGGCACTATATGTAATACAGACACAGTAAGGGAGCTTTTTCCATATCCATAAACTGGATATGGATATGGAGAGAGCTCCCTTAATAACGCATAGATCGTGCAGTTATGACCTCTGCCGTCCTAAACCCCACCCCATCAAACTATTCCCATGATAGCAGTCCTTGGTACAAAAAAGGATGGGGACCGCTGTGCTAGATCATCATAGAAAGGGGTTCTCAGCTCAGAACCTCCCTCTATTAACCCTTGCATTAAGGAGGTCCGAGCTCAGAACTTTTTTCTGTTACGCAGAACATTTGAATGGCCTCCATCTAATATTATATCCTACAGTCTTCCTCACTAAAGCCAGGGGTTTCAGATACCAAATGCAGTGCTTTTGAAACTATGGTCAACAACACATGATAACCCAACGTCATTGTTTTCATTTTTTATGTTAGACATGGGCTATACAAAGACTTTTATTAAGCATAGCGAATTAGTAATATGCAAGTGGCACAGCAATCTGGTAAGGGGTGCTAGACCCAACTATATCAGCCTATGCAGATGGTCATGGGTGAATGAGTCTAAGGTATTCATGAGTTATAGAGTCAAGCTCAACTAGTGCTCAACAACTACTTGTAGCATCTATGAAGCAAAGTTATTTTCTGTGCGGCAGAGTACATAATAATCTAAAAATCAGTGAGAACCTGCATAATATTAATAAAGGTATTTGACATACATATTAGGTTGTTAATTTACCTCAATATATCCAATATTCAAGACCTAAGCATACTTTGATACAGCAAAATCACATATATGTTTCAGATCCTAGGGTTACAATTGTAAAATGCTATTCTGAATTGACAGTTTTGTGTTACACATTCTTACACAAGCATTTCAATTAATTCTTATTATTCTTTTATTTTAGATTCAAATAGCAATTTCCTCATGGTTATTTTTTCTTTTTTACTCTGGAAAATGATGTTTTATAGTCTCTATACATAATTTCCAAAACAGTATGTTCATAGGATGGATGCCAATGGGTGGAATGTTATACAAATACAAATCTGACATAAATTATCACAAAAAAATTATAAAATACTAAGCTTTACAGTTTTATGTATTACATAATAAATCTATTCCATATTAAATCACATCCTATTCATAATACTTCGAGACTTGTATGGTCATTATTTCTATGCCTAGACTTATACTACAAGAACTGTACAGGTGGGGAATAAATTGTACTAAAATATTGTTTTGCTGCTGCCTTATTTTAATCTGAATTTATTCATCATTTTATTATCTCTTGAGTTATCAAAGAATGCCTCACTTCAACTTTTCACATTCCTCATTCCCATTCCTGAATTTAACATGTAACCCAAATCTTTTTCTTGTATGTTTTTTTCTGTAGAATATTGTAAGATTTTTTTCATAATTTTCTGGACAACCCCTTTAATCTCTACTCAAGTAGCCCCCACATAAAGCCCTCTGCCCCCCTCAGTGAACATTCTATCAATATATTACAAACAAATGAAAAATAAAAGTTATACTCACCTAACCCATTGCCATGAAG
The DNA here is from genome assembly GCA_947044405.1 of Leptodactylus fallax. Classification (NCBI taxonomy): domain Eukaryota; kingdom Metazoa; phylum Chordata; class Amphibia; order Anura; family Leptodactylidae; genus Leptodactylus; species Leptodactylus fallax. The sequence continues at coordinate 8,291,342 of CAMRHE010000012.1, read as the reverse complement.
CTCCGGCCTCTTTATAAATCAGCCGCATGTCCCACCACTAGAATGCAAGTCTATGCCAGTTAGGAACTGGCGTAGATTTCTATTATAACTCACGCCCAGAAAACTGGCGTGATTTATAATGAATATGTTGGTTCAATGAGATGCAAAACTCGGGTTGTAAAGGATGTTTGGCAAAAGAAAGGGCCTTGCACCAAATGTGAGCTGCAATACCTTCTCTCTATGCCAGAAAACTGGCCTAGAGGTACTGATAAATTTCTCCCAGTATCTACACTATGGTTTTGTGTGTACTATACTGTATACTATATAGATCTACTGTATATAAGGAATATGTATTGCAGACTGTATATACTGTATATGCACACAAAACCATGTGCATACTTATGAGTGTAGATACTAAGTCAAGAGCACACTTTGTTGTATACAAAGAGCAATGTGGTGCACGCTTGTGTAGATAATGTTGATATTTTAGAGCCAGCACAACCAGATAGGAACAGTATGGTCAGACAGAGTCTGGTGCTCTTGATAAGGTCATGACCCTTTGTGGGCCAATTGACCAGGTCCCCCAGGTAACTGTCGTTGTCCTAATTGATATGAGCTAAGTGCTAGCGGCGAGGCATTGACACCAGACACAGAATGCTGGTATGAACCCTCTTTCTTAGCCGAATACAGGGGCGCACTGACATACTTTATTAAGGCAACATAAGTTCATATAGCAGCAAGTATAGGAAAGGGTTAACATAGCAACGTAAGACCTCATGTTCAATCCTAATTGGTGTAGTATATGTTGAATTCATAGATAACAGATATAAGCAGTTCCGTATATGGTCAGCAATCTCCTGTCTTGCGCTGTGATCCAGGGAGATGTCTTCTGGCAGCAAGCCAAGCACATGTCTTCTTGGACACAAAGGATTCTCACTTTGGTATGCAGACACTATCTGGTAGTGTAACATTACATTACACTCAGTTTCAAGCATAAACAACCACATCTAATATTCAACTTTAAGGATAACAATGTTTTTTTACACACAGTACACCTTAAGCAGATATGAAAATATAAAAGTATAAAATGTTCATTATGATCCTTCACAACACTATGGCATGTAGATTTCTCTTTGAGTCAGTCAGATACACTATCTTGAGAAAAATGCAGATATGAAAATATAAAACAGATATAAAAGTATAAAATTATAAAAAGTTCATTATGATCCTTCATACTCTGCACCATGGTCAATTTCCAGCACACCACCTGGAAGTCCCTTAGGCTTAAAGCTTCCTCCAGAAGCTTGCGGTCATCATGTGAGAAGCGCATCGAAATCCCAGAGAGCAGGAGCTTCATGTCCCCATTTCCCTTGCAGGACCTGGAAAAGAGGCTTGAAATGGGTATATGTGGCATTGTAATTTGGTAAGCACAGCATACTGTATAGCCACTTCCTAGTCAGTCTCTGAGTACTACTGTACCCATAGCCACAACCCATGATGAAAAGTACAGTTGTGCTAAAAAGTTTACATACCCCGGCAGATTTTTTGTTTTTTTTGGCCTTTTTTCAGAGAATATGAATGATAACACAAAAACTTTTTCTCCACTCATGGTTAATGGTTGGTTGAAGCCATTTATTGTCAAACTTCTGTGTTTTCTCTTTTTAAATCATAATGACAACCAAAAACATCAGAATGACCCTGTTCTTAATACCGTGTATTTCCCCATCTAACATCAATGACAGCTTGAAGTCTTTTGTGGTAGTTGTGGATGAGGCTCTTTATTTTCTCAGATGGTAAAACTGCCTATTCTTCTTGGCAATGTACTGCGCGCTTGAAATCTCCCCAGAGAGGCTCAATGATATTGAGGTCAGGAGAATGAGATGGCCACTCCAGAACCTTCACTTTTTTTCTGATGTAGCCAAAGACAGGTCGACTTGGCCTTGTGTTTTGGATCATTGTCATGTTGGAACGTCCAAGTACGTCCCATGTGCAGCTTACTGGCTGATGAGTGCAAATTTGCCTCCAGTATTTGCTGATAACATGCTGCATTCATCTTTCTTTCAACTTTGACCAAGTTTCCTGTGTCTTTGAAGCTCACACAACCCCACATCATCAGTGATCCACCTCCATGCTTTACAGTAGGAATGGTGTTCCTTTCATCATAGGCAGAGTCGGACTGGCCCACCAGGGAACCGGTGAATCCACCGGTGGGCCCCGAGCCCCGACTATTAGTCCTCATGTCATGGGGGCCCGATCGGGATCCTGACCATCCCGATCAGGCCCCTGACCAGTGGCGTAACGACCGGGCTCGGTGGGGTATGGGGCCCGTGGCCAGCTGGAGATGGCCGGGGCCCCGGACCACTATGATAGTGGTCGGGGAAAGCCTGGTTCCCAGACCGCTATACATACTGTTATTGGAAAGGGGCCAGGGCATATTGCCAGGCCCCTTTCCAATAGATAGCAGGGTAGGGCACCCAGGGGAGGTAATTGAAAATAATAAATACATATTCTCACCTCTCCGGGGCACAGCGTCTTCTCCGGCGTTCCTCCGTCATGTGACTGAGGCCTGTGATTAGGCCCCAGCGGTCACATGGGGCGAGGCCGCGTAATGACGTCAGTGCGCCCCCACGTGACCGCTGAGGCCCAATCACAGGCCTCAGCAGCGACGTCGGAAAAGGTCCTGAAGACGCTGAAGACGACAGGATGGAGCGAGGATGCCAAGGAAAGGTAAGTCAAGGTGAGTATGAGAGTTTGTTATTTTTAATCACTTCCATGGGCCTCCGATTATTATACTCTGGGGTCTGAGGAGACCCCAAAGTATAATAATAGCACTGAAGCGGAGGGGGGCTAATGGGCGCATATAATACTGTGTGGGGGCCACTGTGGGGAGTATATAATACTGTGTGGGGGCCACTGTGGGGAGTATATAATACTATGTGGGGGCCACTGTGGGGAGTATATAATACTGTGTGGGGGCCACTGTGGGGAGTATAGAATACTGGGTGGGGGCCACTGTGGAGCTTATACTCCATAAAGTGGCTCCTTCATTTTTTTTTTTAATTACGCTGGGGCAGGTGAAAAAAAAGCAAAACCAAAAAAAAAAAAACCCCAAACTTTCTCTCCTGTCCCCAGTGTCTCCCAGCGCGGTTTGGTCCTGCAGTTCTGTTGTTTTCTTCCAGCTGAAGTTCCCCCTGCACATGACTACCTGTGACGTCATGTGACCCCTGAGGCCAATCAGCGGACTAAGGGAAGGGACCTGGCACGTCACAGCCAGTGAGGACTTCTGGCAAAAGAAGACAGCGGAGCTGCAGGACCGGACCGTGTTGGGAGGACACTGGGTACAGGTGAGTATGTTTAGTATGTTTTTTTTTTTTTTTTGTGGGGGGGGTAGGGGGGATTCACCTCCCCCGGACTAATTATAAAAAAGAAAAAAATTATACTGGACAACCTCTTTAAAGTGTGGCATATTAGGGGGGCCCTGGGGGGTATATTAAAGGGATTGTCCAGGCATAATTTGTTATGGTTTATCCTCAGGATAGGCCATAGATACCTGATCTGTACGGGGCTGACCCCGGACCGATCAGATGTACGGAGCCACTTCTGATGCCCGTACTGTACACAATACAGAAGCAGAAAGCTCTGTCCACTGTGTATTAGTCGGGCACCTTCACTGTATCTCAGCACTTATTGAAGTCAGTGGGAGCTGAGCTGCAGTGCAGGCGCCGGGCTGCTATACAGCAGATGGAGCTTTCTGCTTCCGGCCCTGTGTTGTGTACAGAACGGGCTCCGGAAGTGGCTCCGAACAGCTGATGGGGCCGTGTGTCAGCCCCCTACCGATCAGGTATTTATGACCTATCCTGAGCATAGGCCATAAAAAAGATTAACCCTGGACAACCCCTTTAATATGCATCACACAGTTTAATGTCCCTCCCCCCACAGGATGTTAGCCTCCATCACTGCTCCCACACAATATAATGACCCAATCACTGTTCCCCTACAGTATGGGGGAACCAGTGAAGAGGCCACTATGTGGGGGGACCAGTGACGTGACCATAGAAAAACTCTGGGGGTGGTGTCAGTGGAGCAAAACCCCCATGGGTCTTTGGATGTATTTATTTATTCCTGTAACTGTAGCGATATATATTTCTGGTCTATTGCGATCCTCCATGCCTTTTGTATTATTTCAATTATTCATCTAACCTGCTGTGCGCAAGCCTGGCTCTCTTACCCCTTTCCCGTGTGTCCTATCCGCAATATCGCGAGGCGTGGCTAGGACTCGTGACTATGACGTCATCACGCTGTGATTCCCACCCGCGTCAGCGCGTGCGGATATGGTCACGTGGTTGTAAGAGGTATTGATGGCCTGGGCATGCGCCATTATAATCAGGTAACTTCAGGATGGCTTCTATGTATTATTATTGGTATGGAGATTTGTAGCAACACACCAGTTCTAAAGTTTGGCCTTGATAAGACTGCTTATATAAGCTTCTGTTTTGCTCCACTGACACCACCCCCAGAGGAAGGCTGTGTGAGCCGAAACGTGTGTTGGGTTTTGTCAGCAGGCAGCGGCATTTGTGTCATGGGTATGTTTGGATCTTATACCATTTAACTTACTTTGCAAAATACATGTATAGTGTGATACATTGGGCATTTATATAGGGATTTTATATATGCACTTGCTTTGTATTAACCATTAGTACCCTCTGTATTTATATACTGCTATATACTTTATGCATGGGTGTATGTTATCTCCCTGATATTTATTTATACTACTTAACCTCTGCCTCTTTCATGGGTTTTGTCAGCAGGCAGCGGCATTTGTGTCATGGGTATGTTTAGATCTTATACCATGTAATTTACTTTGCAAAAATACATGTATAGTGTGCTACATTGGGTATCTATATAGGGGTTTTATATATGTACTTGCTCTTTACTAACCATTAGTACCCCTTGCATTTATATACTGCTTTGTACTCCATGTATAGCTGTATGTTATCTCCCTTATATTCATACTATTCAGCCTCTGCCTCTCTCATTTTACATATGCTGACATAGGTATTTGTACTGTTGTTTCTGTTGTATTTTTATACTGTTTTTGTACTTCAATAAAATTCCTTTTGTATTTTTTATTATTTTGAGTGCTTTCTTACTTTTCTTTTTTGGATTATTGCTATTTGTTGGTAGTAAGAGCATGACTTGTAGAGGGTTTCACTATGATAGATTTGGAGACAACACTTGTTGTTTATAAAATTTTCTCCAAGTTTCTATCTTCATGTTATGTGCTATGAAGTTTGTTTTGTATAATAATATTATAGTATATTATATTAGTCTCGGTGACCAGGACTCGGCAATATTTCCCTTTTTTATGTGGCTTTTTCACTGGCTTGTTTGTAACCTTTACTCTCATTGTGCTTTATGAATTTATAGACAGAGAACTCTTCCGCTTCTATTAGGAACTTCGTAATACTCTGTAGATTTTGCACAAGTCCACATATCATGGCATAAAAAATGTTATCACGAACCATCTATCTCACTAATGGATGGATTAATGTCGGACTACTTTTCTCACGTTTACTTTATTAATTACAATCCATTATTTACAGGTTCATCCATCTCCACTATACATCTATGCTGTTTTTGCTAAGCTTTATGGGGCTATCAATAATTGTCTGATGGTTGCTTCTGACAGGCTCTCTGGAAAACATTTGCTTGATTTGTTTATATTATGCAATATGAGCATTTACTTTTTAATAATGTATCAGCTCATCTGACCCTAGACACATAAGTTCAGAGGTGCACACTACGATATGTAATACATTGCTAATTATTTTTCTACCAGCTGATTTTTGTCTAGACAAAATGACTTAAGTAGAGGAGAAATCTGTCAGCACATTTAAGTGCTCAGTGGAAGGCTTCTGAGAGAATAAGCTATTGCTTAATAAACTAGTTCCACATACCTACCATACTCAATATACAGTACTATACAAATATTTATTAGAATTTAGATTTTTGGTTAATTTAAGTAAAGAAAATTTACAGTAAATTGTCCAAAGTAGTATACTGTATTTAGCATATAAAGCAATCCTGATAATTAACTGATATTACTAGAGCAAATTGTAAGAACAAGACAAAGGGGCCAGCAGAGCCCATTAAAGTGTTACACTTTGCTACCTGCTGAGTCTTTAAAGAGACAGTCACATGTCATGGTCATGTAAGTGGTTATGAAGTGCAGTGGCTTCACCTACCGCTCACTCCTCTCATTTCCTGCCTCAGGTCCTGTGTACCTTCCCACTGTAGTGCACATATATTTGGAAGTAGAGGAGACAGCATACTTCACTAACGTTCAAGTCGACATTGGAGAATGATTTTGTGGTCCCTGTTATGGGTTATACTGGACACAATAGAGGAGGTGAGTGGTCCAGGCAGCTTTGGCCCTCCTTTTCATTACTATCAGGCAGTGTTCACTAGTATAGTAGGAAGCTGCATACAGAGAATTTTCTCTAAAGATATTGAGAACTTGATATACATACAGTGTCTACCGAATTTTCCAGAGAATTCTTTGTACTGTGGTGGAACTGACTGATGGTTAATGGAATTGAGGGAATTCTAGTTATCATCCTTTTTCACCATGTGAGCTGCTAGCAGGATCAGTATTAGTGACTAACATCCACTAACATTTGCTAATCCTTGATTTTGGAGTATATCTCTTGATATGAACTAAGTTTCTGAATTTATATTTTTGAACATTTTATTTCTGTTTACCATTTTAGCACAAGCTTTGATATGAACAATGACTACTAATTTATATTCTAACCATTGAACCACTAGATAGATTGAATGCAAGGATGAATGGCCAAAGGGGTTTTTGCCTAGTTCTTGTTCTGATCCAGATTGTTAATGAAAGTTCTATTGAAGCAGGATATGGCAGCAGGGACGAACGACCTCCTGCACCTTTTGCTATAGGAATGTAGCTGGACGAGCCTCTGCTGAAGGTGTTCTGTTGACAGGCCATGGAGAAATGCAGGGGATGATGTGCCCAGTATAGAATAAAGTTTTTTGAGACACCTACGCCTTACAGCCACTTCCCAAGTGTCCAGTTGGTTTCCAGTTACATACCTGGCCTCCTTATCAGCTTGTCCAGCTTCCTCATGTCTATCGCTCTTGCATTGCCTCCCCAAGCTGTTGCAGTGAAGAATATTTCCCTGGCCACTACAGAATGATAGAACGCGACATGGTGGCTTCTGCATATCTCAAATGACTAAAACCGGCACTGGAAAAACAAGGCACACTTGGTAAATTCCCCTGTCACCATCCTGTATTCAGTGTTGTCCCTGTCCGTGATAAGGCCCCCAACCCCAGGGTCATCATGTACATCGTAAACAGGAAAGGTACAAGGACAGTACCTTGCGGTGCTCCTGTGCAACTGACAAGGTTGTCTGAGAAACAGATACCCATTCTGACCAGCTGAGGTCTGTTGACAAGGTAGTCTGTTGTTCAATTCACTAAGGACCACTGGACATTCAATTTCCTTATTTTCTGTGCAAGAAAACCAGGATTGATGGTGTTGAATGTGCTGCTGAAGTCAAATAATGTCATCCAAGCGGAAACCCCCTACCATCAATATGGGAGTATACCCTGTGGAATAGGTGCCTGATTGCATCCTTGACTCACACCCCCGGTCTGAAAGCAAAGTGGAGATTATCCAGGGCAGGGGTGAGGGATGCTAGCATAATCCTGGCAAAGACCTTTATGACCTGCAAGGTCAGTGCAATCAGATGCAAGTTGGTCATTTCGTTGACGCCAGGTTTCTTGGGAATAGGTAATATCCATGAGATCTTCCAGAGAATGGGTACTTTTTGCATTTTCAGGTTCATGTTGAACACTACCTCCAACTGCACATGCCCAGCTGCCTTAGCCAATTTGACTCGACTGTGCACTGGTTTCCTCGTCTGCTGTGATCCTCCAGTTGATACTGTCATCCCTGCTGTCATCTGGAGGTAGTACAGTGGCATGGCCTATTTCAGTTGTGCCTCCAGCTATAGCAGTGTCAGCATCACTGAAACGTTTTCTTCATTTATGTTGGATTTTTTCCTTAATGTGCATGTTAAAAAGGTTTTCCCACAACCATATTTAAATTTGTAGTCAATGAAAAGTTCAACATTTTTTGCGAATCTAAATAATTCTTGCAGTTCTAATGATTTTCTTAATCATCTTTTTTTCCATTATTTTTTTGTTCTGTTGCCAATAGATATGACCACAAAAGCAGGAAATTTCTATGGTCTGGGACCCATCCATGATTTCGAAGATTTCAGCACAAAATTTGACAGAAAGGAGCCAAAATTGGTTAATAGTGTGTTTCAATATTTATTAATGTCAGAAGTGCGTCACAAAAAACAAAAGTTGTTAGAAATTTTAAGTTACACTTTGAATTGGGATAAATTCACCTATTGGGGATTATGAGAAGAGACAAATTTGGTTTTATTTGGTAAATATCTTAAGGAAATTGGGTGGGTAGTTATATGGAGATCGTAGAGCTAAATAATTAGGAATATTCATATTTTCTAAGTGTCACATTGCATTGTATAGATTTGATTTTGTCACTGAGGGTTATCTGATCACTCAATGAACTTAATTGATTTAGACTTCTGTGAACTCTAGTCTAAATTATTGAAATTAAATTCTCACTAGTCAGAATTTTTCACAACACATGAGATTATTACTAAGGACTAAGAATTCTTTTTCTGCACTAATTGGGGTTGTAGTTTCAATTCATTATTGTTGTGATGCGCCAAAAACATTTTTGAGGGTCTTATCTTATCATATCTACCTGCCCACACGCAACCTCCGATCCTCCAAAGACCTCCTACTCCACTCTGGTCTTATCCGCTCTTCACACAACTGTCTCCAAGACTTCTCCCGTGCATCCCCCATACTCTGGAACTCATTACCAAGACACATAAGATTGTCCCCCACAATCACAAGCTTCAAGAAGGCCCTGAAGACTCACCTATTCAGCAAGGCCTACAACCTCCAATAACACTACTGTCACTAAACCAGCATGTGAACAGCTTCTACCCCCACCTTCTGTCTCTATCCCTCTTCCCTCATAGATTGTAAGTCCTTTCGGGCAGGGCCCTCTATCCCACTGTGCCAGTTGGTCACTGTTAGTATTGTATTTGTTTTGTATATTTTGTGCACCGTATGTAAACCCTCAAATGTACAGCACCATGGAATTAATGGTGCTCTATAAATTTATAATAATAATAATAATTATTATTATTATTATTATATAAAGATCATTCACTATTTCACAGGAAGAATGTAGCATATCAGAGGGAAATAATAAGTGAGTTAAGACTTATTATTAAGTCTTAACTCACTTATTATTAACAATCCCACAAATGAACAATCCCACAAATGGAAAAAAAAAGATTTGGTTGACTGTTTTGGAAGTGCATCATAAATAGTTAATGGTGACGGCCCAAAATAAAAATGTTTGTAAATTACAAATATGTAATGGGAGGGATGCCCTTCTGCTGAGGCCTATAAGAGATAATGGAACATATTTACTAATAGTGTCTAAAAGTTTGACTAGACCAGTGGTTCTCATGGCACAGTACATGTACCCTTTGGGTACATCCAGCCATCTCCAGGGGTACGCACAACGTTGAGAGTCCCCGCCCCTAATGGTAGTTTGTGAGGTTCGCCACACACAAATTAAAATTATACTCTGGGGTCACTTCAGACACTCTGAGTATAATTAGCAGAGGTCCAGGGGAGGTGAATAAACATAGAGAATAGTGTTACTCACCTCTCTTTGGCTCTGGTGCTGCTCCCCGTGCTCTTCTGGCCTCAAAAGATGATGTCAGGGACCACTGAGGCCCAATCACATTGTCATGTGGTATGAAGGTACATAGCCTCAGAAGTCCCTGATGTCATCTCTTGAGGCCAGATGAGCACAGAGAGCTTTTTATTTCATTAATGTATTTGGCAACTCAGGGACATTAAACTGTGTGAATGGGCCCCTATGGGACATTACGCTGTATGGAGAGGCCACTATGGGACATTATACTGTAAGGAGGGGCCACTACGGGACATTATACTTTATAGAAGGGCCACTATGGGACATAATACTGTATGGGGCCCACTATGGGACATTATACTGTATGTAGGGGCCACTATGGGACATTATACTGCATGGGGGCCACTATGGGTTATTATACTGAATGGGGACCACTATGGGACATTATACTGTATGAGAGCTGTTATGGAATATTATACTGTATGGAGGGTCACTGTATGGAGGTCCACTATAAAAAAATTATACTGTATGGGGTTCACTATAAAATCTTATACTCTGTGAAGGGGCCACTATGGGACATTATACTGTTTGTGGGCCACTATGGAACATTATACTGTACGGAAGGTCGCTGTAGGACATTATACAATGTGGAGGGCCGCTATGGGACATTATTCTATTACGGGATCTTTGGCATGAATAAGGGACGGGGCATGCTTTCGTAACAGCCTGAGGCCCATATTACCCTTAATCCTCCTTTGTGGTAAGTAATGAATGCAGCTTACCACTCGCTCTTTAAACATCACTGAACATGGGGGCCATTAAATGTGGGGACACTGTAGATGGCATTGTTTTACATGTGGAGGCCATTGTATTACATGTGGGGCACTTTGGGGGCTATTATATCACATGTAGGGACACTGAAGGGGCCATCATAATGAGTATGATTGCACTGACATGGACATTCTACTAAGTTTGGGGGCATTGAGAGGGCCATTATACTACATGTGGGAGCATTGAGGAGGCCATTACATAATTGTTAACAAAGGCTTAAAATGAAGCCTTATTTTATTACCATTTATAATTGGGGGTACTCAGTTAGGACACTTTCTTACTAGGGGTTACTTCATTTAAAAAGACTGAGAACCATTGGACTATACAGTCTTAAAATGCACCAGATTTATCAAGTGTCTAATAATGTTTGATAAATCAGTTGAAGCATTAGACTTTTTAGTCCAAAACCCAAAAGATTGTGTACACAGCCCCACTCACGTATAGTAGAATCTCGTCCCAGGTGGAAGAGTCCTTAAGAGAATTGCACGGAAGCCTGTCCCCATGGCTAGAGACCAGTATTAATCCAAAAAACAACTGTTGATGGGATCCAGCAATCTTGCTTCAGAATGATTCTCCTTTGCGAAAGATTCTTATAAAATATAACTTTTATTTACTCCATGAAAAATTAAAAATTGTCTTATCAAAAAAAGTGAGAGGTTACATCTGTAAAAGCCTACGCGTTTCGGGACTGGGTTTGCCATGCCATGAGTAAGGGACAAACCCAGTCCCGAAACGTGTAGGGTTTTACAGATGTAACCTCTTCCTTTTTTTTGATAAGACAATTTTTAATTTTTCATGTAGTAAATAAAAGTTATATTTTATAAGAAAATTTCGCAAAGGAGAATCATTCTCAAGAAAGATTGCTGGATCCAATCAACAGTTGTTTTTTGGATTAGACTTTTTAGTCTAACTTTACACCTCATATTAGTTGGCTTACTTTATGCCATTAAAATGCAACAAAATGTGCATTTTTTGGTGCATGGTGTACTGCAAAAAAATGGAAAAAAAATTAACTATCAGATATACTCAGTTATCCTCTAAAAGGTATTGCCTGATTTCTTCACTCTTCCACTACTTTCTATGGCTAACACGGTACAACATTATACTACTAAAATACAGATAAAGATAATACAAGGAAGGTTAGACAGAATTTTGGCACAAATTACTCCAGAATTCTGGTGCATTTTGCTTAGTAAATTTTTCCCCACTGTGATTCTTTTGCACCATATCTTCTTGTATATCAGAAGAAAGGAAAGGAGCCAGATAAGCTTGACTTACGCTAGCTTCACATAACCGTTGCCTCTCCGTTGTTTGGGTCCATCTAGGGACCCAAACAACTGAGAGGTCAACTGCTAAAACAGCAATAACACATGGAGCCTGATGGACCCCATTGACTTTTTAAAATGAAAACGGCGTTAGAAAAAGTCCTCCGTGCAGGACTATTTCCTCCATCAATGGTAGGCAGACACTGGAATGGAATGTGAAAATAGCAAATAGATTATCAAACTAAATCCTGGATATTATTTGGCAAGATCAGGCAGGATTTATGCCTGGCACATTGATTGTAATGTTGTTTTCAAGTCCGGCATTTCATTGTTGGGATTTTTTTTGTATTAGAAAAGTTTTCATTTGGCCAAAACTTTAGGAGATGAATTTTAATACTATATGCTAAAGTTAATGGGGAGTTGCCTGAAGACTTTGCTTCAGAGGAAGGTACCAGACAGGGTTGTCCACTCCCAACTCTTATTTGCAGTCGTAGGATTTTCTTAATAAAATATTAAGGGTTTTATGGTGGGTGTAAACATACAGGAAAAAAATTGTATTTCTGAGAGATACAAATGTGACCTTGGATGGAGCAATACAAGAGACTTATTATTATTATTATAAGTTTTTGGGGATAGACATTAAGGCTCAGGCTCCACGTAGCGAGACTCAGCTAAAAAACGCTAAACGCTAAAAAGATTGTGGCGGAAACGCATCATAATTTATTTCTGCAGTCTCTTTCACAGTAAGTCCACAGAGTTTTCCTCTGCGGACTTTCTGCCCCTATTATACCTATAGGGAAAACTCCAGAATTTCTGTAGGTATGATTCACATGCTGCAATTTTCGCAAGCATTTTTGAAATTTCAGCTTTTCCGCTGCAGGTAATGTTAAACACAGCGTTTTTTTGCCGCAACGTTTTCGCTACGTGGGGCCCGGGCCTAAAAGGTGTTTTCTAGGTTAGGTCTTCAAGTAGACCCGATGAACGGAAACCCCAACGCAGGTGTGAACCTAGCGTTAGAGTATGAGAGATTAAATGTTGCCCCTTTGATTGATGAGTTAAGGGTAAAAGTGTGGGTCTGGTGATTCATTCATCTACCATTGAGTGGTTGAGCTCCATTGTTTCAGGATCTAGGAGATAATTTGACTGTTTATGACTTTAGCCAATTAAACTTTATTATGTTGTGCGTAAAGGTTAAAAAGACCTATCTAAGGTATTTAATAATGAATAGGTCTATCAGAGGTTCTTTGTTGGAGGATGTAAGGAGAAAGTGGTAGGTAGATTTAGGATTGGACCTCCTTTCAAAAGATATGTAATGTAAAATTTTGAAGGCAATTAGGGACGTATCTGTTTGTCTGGCACAGAAAGTTTCACAGCATTATATTGTACGTAGAACTCATTATACTCCATATACGTTGAATAAGGTGCTCTTCAGTGTCCCGGATCCATGTTCTAAATGTATTATTGGCCCCTGGTAATTTGATTAATTTTTTATGGAACTGCCCTAAGTTGAGGATATACTGGTTGGGAGTGATATGGATAATAAATTATCTCTTCTCCTTTAATATATTGTATGACGAAATTATATGTTTGAGAGTGATATGGATTATGAACGATCTCTTCTCCTTTAATATCTCGTATGGAGAAATTATATGTTTATTTAGGATGGTTTTGGAGTCGAAAATTTAAGAAGTCAATAAAATAACTATATTAAGAGCTATGTATAATGCAACAAAAGTGCAAAAAGGAAATCGAAACAAACACTAGTGTAGATAAGTAGATATAAGTGGAGAAAGGGTGTGGATAAGTTAGCACACCTTCCTGCTATCTGGCACAGGAATGTTGCTCCTTCTACTAACCAAAATTGGACATGATTGACGAATGGATGAACAGTTATGTGAGCAACAACTGCATATAAAACAGGAAAGGGCGTGACCTGCAAATGCCATCGTCAAACTTTTTAAACCACTGGTTATGCTAGGCCCATGCAGACAATACCCATGATCATTCCCATAATGTCAAGCTCATCAAGGTCCCTATAGTGTCAGTCCCCAAAGTGTCAAACGCCTAGCAGACCACTTGGTCCATGCTACCATGCTGCTTACCCCATCTATTGTCAGTAGCTTTGACTTACAGGTGTGGATCCTATCAGTGACTGTTGCATTGAGTTTTCTATTGCTGAACAGATTTCTGTCATTGTAGATGAGTGGAGGATGGGAATGGGTGGCAAGTGCTGTATTACTGATTGGCCTTGTCAGGACTGTGCAGGCATAAAACAAGGACTAACTCTGTGTTCCTGCAGGGAAAGGCATGACCTGAGGAAAAGTGCTTACTTTAGTTCATGGGTGGTGCAGCGATTCCCACTCTGTTCCCAATGGCACCACTTATCTATTATTATGGCAGTATAATAAATTGGAGCCACTTGATACATCATATGCCAATTTCTTTTGGTTCACTCAATTATCCATTATGAATGAAAATGGTAGAAGCAGAAACAATAATTATCTAATACATACACTACCAATTATTAGAATTACTGTGTTTCCTGCAGTCCTACAAGCTTTTTAGAACTATCGCTATTTCTATCTAGACCTATTCACAGTATGCCTTTGTCCACTTTTCCTTCACCCATCGTTTTCTCGTCATCATAAGTATTATTACTTTAATTTTTACTTTAATTTATCAAAATAGCATTGATAAAACAAGTAACAATGTAACTCATTGTATACTGCCATACCAGTCTAACAGTCCCTGCCATCCCTGTCTTACATTCTAAATCAATCATCCATAGATGCATTCTTTTTATATAAGATGTGGAGCCAGTTCTTGTTTGCATTACTTTCCCCTCTGTTAATTTGTCCTCCACTTTGAGAATCTGTAAAATAAATTGGATAAAATACAACTAATGCTTCAGTGGTGTTTTTAGAAAAACATGTGGTTACATTAATTGTGTTTATACATTTGAGTAGCTATTTACTCAGTTATGCTTCTGCCTGTGACTTATTGTGCCACTGGTGTCCAATAATATTTTTCGGTGCTTGCATATAATTGCTTATAAAGCATATACCACAATTAGATCTAGACTATAATTATTAGACGCCAATGAAAAAATACCATAATTTAAAAAATAAAGTCTGAAGATTTCACATAGTGGGAATATCTATGTTTCACCTATAGCGCTCACAATAATTGCTCCCCACATAATCTGACCTATTTAGCAGGAAGTGGACGTGATCTGAACTTTCTTTAGCTTTACACTATGCAGCATTAAAAATTGATGGTCTAGTGATCTTTCACAACAGTTTCTATTCAAAATGAAACATGCTTTTGGCATCCAGTTTAGGGTTGTCATCTTTGATTTAAGAATGGCAAACAATTTAGATGGTTGTGTCAATAAAAATTTCTTCCGGTTTATGAAGAACAGCTGAAAGGTGGACTCAGAAAGCCCTGCGCTAGTAGAATTCCTAGAATAGATGACAAGTTACCAATTCGAGAGGAGTTGTAAATACTTTCTGGCAGAAAGGCATACATGTATATAGGCATGTCATAATACATATTTCTGCACAGTCAGAGGTGTAAACTGCAGCTACTGAAATAAAATGGATCATTTACAGTCTTAATTGTTTGTCATATTTCACAAAGCAAAATGCATTGTATTGACCCATATTATCCCTTACCATCCCTGCACATACAAACTAACTTCCTTGAAAAATTATTTTGTGATGCAGGTTGCAAATTGCATTTTTCAGCTATTGCATCAATATCGAAAAAACTGTGATAATGATTCCTTCATATGCTCAGACATATATACAGTACAGACCAAAAGTTTGGACACACCTTCTCATTCCAAGAGTTTTCTGTATTTTCATGACAATAAAAATTGTAGATTCACACTGAAGGCATCAAAACTATGAATTAACACATGTGGAATTATATACTTAACAAAAAAGTGTGAAACAACTGAAAATATGTCTTATATTCTAGGTTCTTCAAAGTAGCCACCTTTTGCTTTGATTACTGCTTTGCACACTCTTGGCATTCTCTTGATGAGCTTCAAGAGGTAGTCACCTGAAATGGTTTTCACTTCACAGGTGTGCCCTGTCAGGTTTAATAAGTGGGATTTCTTGCCTTATAAATGGGGTTGGGACCATCAGTTGTGTTGTTCAGAAGTCAGGTGGATACACAGCTGATAGTCCTACTGAATGGAGTGTTAGAATTTGTATTATGGCAAGAAAAAAGAAGCTAAGTAAAGAAAAACGAGTGGCCATCATTACTTTAAGAAATGAAGGTCAGTCAGTCCGAAAAATTGGGAAAACTTTGAAAGTGTCCCCAAGTGCAGTGGCCAAAACCATCAAGAGCTACAAAGAAACTGGCTCACATGAGGACCCCCCCAGGAAAGGAAGACCAAGAGTCACCTCTGCTGCGGAGGATAAGTTCATCCGAGTCACCAGCCTCAGAAACCGCAGGTTAACAGCAGCTCAGATTAGAGACCAGGTCAATGCCACACAGAGTTCTAGCAGCAGACACATCTCTACAACAACTGTTAAGAGGAGACTGTGTGCAGCAGGCCTTCATGGTAAAATAGCTGCTAGGAAACCACTGCTAAGGACAGGCAACAAGCAGAAGAGACTTGTTTGGGCTAAAGAACACAAGGAATGGACATTAGACCTGTGGAAATCTCTGCTTTGGTCTGATGAGTCCAAATTTGAGATCTTTGGTTCCAACCACCGTGTCTTTGTGCGACGCAGAAAAGGTGAACGAATGGACTCTACATGCCTGGTTCCCACTGTGAAGCATGGAGGAGGAGGTGTGATGGTGTGGGGGTGTTTTGCTGGTGACACTGTTGGGGATTTATTCAAAATTGAAGGAATACCGAACCAGCATGGTTACCACAGCATCTTGCAGCGGCATGCTATTCCATCCGGTTTGCGTTTAGTTGGACCATCATTTATTTTTCAACAGGACCATGACCCCAAACACACCTCCAGACTGTGTAAGGGCTATTTGAACAAGAAGGAGAGTGATGGGGTACTACGCCAGATGACCTGGCCTCCACAGTCACCAGACCTGAACCCAATCGAAATGGTTTGGGGTGAGCTGGGCCGCAGAGTGAAGGCAAAAGGGCCAACAAGTGCTAAGCATCTCTGGGAACTCCTTCAAGACTGTTGGAAGACCATTTCAGGTGACTACCTCTTCAAGCTCATCAAGAGAATGCCAAGAGTGTGCAAAGCAGTAATCAAAGCAAAAGGTGGCTACTTTGAAGAACCTAGAATATAAGACATATTTTCAGTTGTTTCACACTTTTTTGTTAAGTATATAATTCCACATGTGTTAATTCATAGTTTTGATGCCTTCAGTGTGAATCTATAATTTTTATAGTCATGAAAATACAGAAAACTCTTGGAATGAGAAGGTGTGTCCAAGCTTTTGGTCTGTACTGTGTATATATATATATACAAGGAATGCAGCATATACATAGGTAGGTAGATAAATATGTAGATAGATACTAGTGAAAGGTGAACCTCATGATATTTGTGTCACAAATATTTTCAAGCTTTGCCTTCAAGCTTTGGTCTTGGTCTGAGCTTGGTCAGTGCTATTGTTATAAACTTGGGTCTCTGCACACTCCAGTGTATAATAATTGGAGGCCCCAGTAAGGTGCAGAAAAATAATAAACAGCTCCTACTCACATTTCTTTACCTGTCCAGAGCTCTGTTGCGGTATCCAGTCTTATTTCCCTCTTAGGAAAAACTTTTTGGAAAACTTGAAACTAACCCAGCTAGTTACAAGCCTATTAGTTGATCCCTAATAGACATATAGAAGGGAAATTGAGGCTCTACTGTTGTGTAGCTTTAAACATTACTTCTAGCTTTAGTGAGTATATGACAATCCAATACACTAGAAATTGTTGATTTCTTCATGTGTGCAGTGCTCATGGTGGAGTTCCAAACACAACCAGGTATGTTCACAAATAGGATTCCTGTAAAACTTTGCTTAAAAACTGGTACACTAACATTACTTGCACACATAATAGTACAAAGAAGAGAAGAGACTCCATAGAAAAGATCAAACTGGACTTCCCATTATAGTGTTATCATCAGAACAGAATAGCCTGTTTTTTTGCCACTATCTCTACATACGTTTCATATACCTTGGGCCAATTTCCGGCATCCTAGTTTACTTACATTTCATTTTCTCTGTAGAGACTATGTACATATTTGATGGAAAGTCTTTATACTTAGTAACTGGTCCATGTATGGTAACATAGGTGGACTATACATAGTTTAGGTAGATCTGGAAATCATTTGGATGGATAAGGATCTAGTGAATTTTTCCTAAATAACTAATTGGCAGTCCTATCAGACATGATCTTCATTATTGTTAAACCTTCAACAGTAAAAACATATTTCCCAGGTTATATAATTCACAAGGATAGTAAGCTATCACAAAGACTTAAAATAGTTTTGGATTTCTGGAAAATATCACCACATAAGCCAAGCAGCTGTCCAAGTTAGTTCTTCCTCATATTAAATCTTCACGTCTTAGACGCAAAATTCTTTTCACCTGGGATATATAATTGAATAATTGTTTTGGATTGATTTATTATATGCTAAAAGAACAATACATTATTGTCATTTTTGTCTGTTGAACTAGGTATTTCTGTCCTAGAACAAACAGAGCTGTCAGTACAATATATAGTATGAGCCAGAATGTTCCTGAAACCTACAATATATTATTATGTTGGTGACTGTGGAAGTGTTGATTTTCATTCTGGTCTACCTGTTTTCAGGCTGTTTTATGATTTTATATTTTGTAGATATGTTAGAGGATCAGTTGGAATCTGTAATGTTCTACATATAAAATATCATACATAGCAGTAGGTAATAGGTAAAGACTTACACTTTTTTAAAGTAAACTCTGAGAATAAAGGGAATCCATAGTCAAGTATTTAAAATTAAAATATTTTTTGTGGTTAAATTCACTTTTAGCTTTTATACTGGCCACTGAGCCTCATAGTAACTGACATTTCCTGTTTTCTACAGATGACTTCTCAACATCACTCATCTCTTAATCATCACAGGCTGTATTACAATGAAAGTTAACACTCTTATTTTATTTAGGATCCCTTGTTAACAATAGGTGATGCTTACATCTTCCCCCTCCCTGCACAGTGACTTCTGCACAGTTGAGAAACAAAGGTGTATCTTTAACCGGTTGACTACCACTGGCCGTAAATTTACGGCCTACGGATCTGGTCTCTGAAGTCCGGCCAATAGTAAATTTACGGCCTGCACTTCAGAGACCCTGTGACCGGGATCGGGAGCGGGTGTTAGCTGTAACTGACAGCTAACACCCTGCTCCATAACCCCCGGTCGGAATTTAGTTCTGATCGGAGGTTTTAACCCCTTGGATGCCGTGGTCAAACATGACCACGGCATCCAAGGGGTTCCGCCATGTTACCGCCCCCACCGGCAACCCCCGCGGTGAGATCGGGGGTTGCCGATGTCTATTTTCTGTAGCCCGGTGTCTCGCCAGTGACCACAGGCTACCTGAAGCCCCCACTACCTGGCTGATCTTGCCGGGATGTGAAGAAGTCAGCCGATGCGTCTACATCGGCTGACATTCTTGTATAGACTGCAATACAAGAGTATGCTAGTGTATTGCAGTCTATAATACTGAGGCAGGATCAGAGCATCGCTGGCTCTGGTGTCCTTATAGGACAAGTTAAAAATGTAAAAAAAAGTTAAAAAAAAAAAAAAAAAAAAAATTAATAGTTATAAAGCCCCCAAAAGTCCCTTTTCCTATATAAACTGAATTATATAAAAAAAAAAAATAAAAATAAATAAAAACAACACATATTTGGTATCACCGCGTCCGTAACAATAAAGCTGAAACAATATTTAACATACACGGTGAACGTCAAAAAAAAAAAAAACTGAAAAAAAACGCTGGAAGTAATGATTTTTGACTATCTCGCTTACAAAAAAATACTATAAAAAGTGATCAAAAACTCATATGTACCTCAAAACAATACCAATAATGTCCTCCCGCAAAAAATAAGCCCTAAACCAAGTCTGTCAACCGAAAAATAAAAATGTTACGCCCTCTCAGGAGATGGTGATGCAAAAACAATTGATTTATGTCCACAAATGGGTTTTTGTTCTGCAGAATTAGTAACGCATAAAAAAACAATATAAATGAGGTATCTCCATAATCGTACCGACCTGCAGAATAAATGTAACATGTGACTTATGCTGTACGCCACATGGCAAAAAAATTAAAAGGTAAAAACCAATTCCAGAATTGATATTTTTTTTTTAATCCACCCAGAAAGAGTTAATATAATTTATTCAATAAGCTATAGACACCCCAAAAAACGGTGTCATTAAAAAATTCATCTCATACCGCAAAAAATCAGCCCTCATATGGCTACATCATCCAAAAAATAAAGAATATAGCTTGTACAATGTGAAGACAAAAACCCCAAAAATCACCAAATCAATAGAACACAACTGGCTGCGGCAGGGATGGAATGTATAAGCTGTGCGAGAGTATATCAGGGTACAAACCAGATTTAGAGCTTACAAGGGATAATAAACCAGAAGTGACCCCCTCCCCCAATCATAGGAGCTACTGGGGATATAGTAGGGAATTTCGTGTTCCCCATGTACTCCGCACAGCTTACATATTCACTCTTCACCATCCGCTGTACATTCACATCTGGTATACTAATGCTTATTACACCCTCTGATAAATTCTTTGAGGGGTGCAGTTTTCAAAATGTGGTCACTCCCTAGGAGATTCCACTTTACTGGTACATTAGAGGCTCTGCAAACATGACATGGCGTCCAGATACCAAACATCTGAATCTGCACTCCAAAAGCCACATAACGCTCTTTCCCTTTTGTGCCCTGCTATGTACCCAAACTGCAGATTATACCCACATGTATGAAACTGGTGTACCCAGAATAACGTACATAATGTCATATGTGGGTATAAACTGCTGTTTGGGCACAGAAGGGAAGGAGCGCTATTAGGTTTTTGGAGCACAGATTTAGACAGTTTAGCTTTTGCACACCATGACACTTTTGCAGAGCTCCTGAAATGCCAGCAAAGTGGAATCCCCTGATACGTGACCCTATTTTGGAAACTGCACCCCTGAAGGAATTTATCCAGAGGTACAGTGAGCATTTTTTACCTCCAAGTGTTGCTATAATTTATTTTCCAGAAATGAATATGCAGATGATTGTGAAAGGTGAAAATGACAAATTTTCCAGGAATATTTTATTTCAATGCATAATACGTTGTGTCCGGCTTGTATCAGATGTAAACGCTCCAAAAGATGTTGTGCCCGGGATACCCACTTAACAGTTTTTAGAGTGTTTGTGCCTGCTGACATAAGCTGGGCACAAAATATTGGGCACTGAAATGGCGTATCTCTGGAAAAATTGCAATTTTCCCTTTTCATTATCAGCTGCGCATTCATTTATTGAAATTAAATTAATGCAACACTTAAAGGTTAAGAATACTCGCTACCCCACTTGATAAATCCCTTCAGGGGTGTAGTTCCCAAAATGGGGTCACAAGTGCGGATTCCATTTTACTGGCAATCCAGGGGCTCTGCAAAAGTGGCATGGTGTCCAAAAACCAAACTGTGCTTCTAAAACCAAAATAGCGCTCCTTCCCTTCTGTGCCCGGCTGTGCCCAAGCAGCAGTTTATACCAAGTACGTTATCCTGGGTACACCAGTGTCATACATGTGGGCGTAAACTGCAGTTTGGGTACACAGCAGGGGGCAGAGGTGAAGGAACACTATGTGGCTTTTGGAGCATAGATTTAGATTGTTGGATTTTGGACACCATGTCAAATTGGCAAAAACCCTAAAATTGCCCCTACAAAATGGGGTCACTTCTTGGGGAATTCCAATTTACTGGCACCTCTGCAAAAACAAGATGGCGTCCAGAAAGTCCCTCTAGATCTGTACTCCAAAAGCTAAAAAGCGCAGTGCTCCTTCCTGTCTGAGCCCTGCTGTTTGCCCAAGTAGCAGGTTACACCCACATATATAATTTTTTTTTCCCCCGGGATAGCCCACATAATAGTTTTAGGAGTGCATGTCTCTGATGCCACAAAGTGGGTACAACGTATTGGGCACCAAAATGGCATATTTATTTAAAATTGTCAATTTTCACTTTGTATATTAAGTTTTGGGAAGCATTTTTAGGCTCAAAATGATAATACCCCTTGATACATTCTTTGAGGGGTGTAGTTTCTAAAATGGTGTCACTTTTGAGGGGTTTACATTATATTGGTACTTTAGGGGCTCTGCAAATGCGACATGGCACCTGAAAACTATTCCAGCAAAATCTGCCCTCCAAAAGCCAAATTGCGCTCTTTCCATTCTGAGCCCCACCATGTACCCATACAGCAGTTTACGACCACATATGGGGCATTTCTGTGTTCAGGAGAAATTGTGTAACAAACTGTGGGGTTTTTTTCTTCTTTATCCCCTTGTAAAAATTTAAAATATGTCGCTAAATGGACAGTTTATTGGAAAAAAAAGTAATTTTTAATCTTTGCATTCCAATGTTAATAGAATCTGTGAAACAACTGTAGGGTCAAAATGCTCACCATACCCCTTGAGAAATTCCTTGAGGGGTGTAGTTTCCAAAATGGGGTCACTTTTGAGGGGTTTCCATTATATTGGTATTTTAGGGGCTCTGCAAATGCGACATGGCACCCGAAAACTATTCCAGCAAAATCTGCCCTCCAAAAGCTAAATAGCGCTCTTTCTATTCTGAGCCCCACCATGTACCCATACAGCAGATTACAACCACATGGGGAGTATTCCTGTATTCAGGAGAAATTGTGTAACAAACTTTGGAGAGCTTTTTCTCCTTTATCCTCTTGTGAAAATGAAAAATTTGGGGCTAAATTGATGTTTTATTGGAAAGAAAGTAATTTTTCATTTTCATGTCCCAATGTTAATAAAATCTGTGAAACGGCTGTGGGGTCAAAATGCTCACTATACCCCTTGATATGTTCTGTGAGGGGTGTAGTTTCCAAAATGGGGTCACTTTTGGGGGTTTCCATTGTTTTGGTACTTTAGGGGCTCTGCAAATGGGACAAGGCACCTGAAAACTATTCCAGCAAAATCTGCTTTTCAAATGCCAAGTGTCGCTCTTTCTTTTCCGTGCACTGCCGTGTGCCCAAAAATCATTTTACACCCACATGTGGGGTATTTCTGTGCTCGGGAGAAATTGCACAACAAACTGTGAGATGCATTTTCTCCTTTAACCCTTTGTGAATGTGTTAATTTTAGGGATAAATTAATGTATTATTGGATAAAAATGAAATGTCTAAATTTCGCCTCCATATTGTCTTAATTCTTGTGAAATGCTTAAAGGGTTAACGAACTTCCCAAATGCTGTTTTGAATTATTTGAGGGGTGCAGTTTTGAAAATGGGATTATTTATGGGGGTTTCTAATATATAGGCCTTTATAATCCCCTTCAGAACTGAAGTGGTCCCTAAGAAATGAGTTTGGGAAATTTTCTTGTAAATCTGGAAAATCGCTGTTACACTTGTAAACCTTCTAATATCCAAAATAAATTAAAGGATGATTAAAAGATGATGCCGATATAAAGCAGAGATATGGTAGATAATATTTATTCATGTATTTGGATGGTATGACTATCTGTCTGAAAAGCAGAGAATTTTACATTTTGAAAATTGCAATTTTTTTCCAAATTTCCCTCAAATTTCCTAATTTTTTATAAATAAATACAAAATATTGATCAATGTTTACCACTAACATGAAGTACAATGTGTCATGAAAAAACAATCTCAAAATCACTTGTGTAAGTTATAGCATCTCAAAGGTATTGCCATATAAAGTGACACATGTCAGTTTTGAAAAATGAGGCCTGGTCCATAAGGCACTTTTAGGCCCGGTCCTTAACCGGTTAAGTTGCTGGGCCCCAATGCAAGATCTGTAATGGGACCCTACTTACCTTGCGCTATTTAGAACGGTGGTATATTTTATGTGGCACAGGGATCATTGGGACCTCCTCAAGTTCCAAGGCCCAGTAGCGACTAGTTTTGCCCTTAGTGAAAAACCATGCTTATAACACAATCCTATAGATGTCAGTTTGGCAATTTATAAAACATTTTACACCAAAAAGTGAGATAAAATATTTGTAAAAAGTCAAAATTTTGTCACAAGGCAGAAAGTTGTGAATTTTTGCCTATTTGAGCAGCTTAGTGGGAGGGTCATGTGCTATACTTTATATTTGAGCCTGGAGTAAATTATAGCTAGCTACTAGCTATATTTAGATTCTAATATTAGGCACATCTCTCTCCAGTGCAGGGGGAATCAAGAAAAACTCTCCAGTTAGTTCTCTCCAGCCTACAGGCTCATGAGATCCATGTGACTGCTGTAAAGCGTACAGTGGGAAAAAAAATATTTAGTCAGCTAGCAATTGTGCAAGTTCTCCCACTTAAAAAGATGAGGCCGGCCTGTAATTGTCATCATAGGTAGACCTCAACTATGAGAGACAAATTGAGAAAACAAATCCAGAAAATCACATTGTCTGATTTTTAAAGAATTTATTTTCAAATTATGGTGGAAAATAAGTATTTGGTCAATAACAAAAGTTCATCTCAATACTTTGTTATATATCCTTTGTTTGCAATGACAGAGGTCAAACGTTTTCTGTCAGTCTTCACAAGGTTGGCACACACTGTTGCTGGTATGTTGGCCCATGTTGGCCCATGCTTCACAGTAGGTATGGTGTTCTTTGGATGCAACTCAGCATTCACTCTCCTCCAAACAAGACGAGTTGTGTTTCTACCAAACTGTTCTACTTTTGTTTCATCTGACCATATGACATTCTTACAATACTCTTCTGGAACATCCAAATGCTCTCTAGCTTGGGGGTGGCAACATCATGCTTTGGGGCTGTTTCTCTGCAAAGGGACCAGGACGACTGATCCATGTACAGTGCTGGCCAAAAGTATTGGCACCCCTGCAATTCTGTCAGATAATACTCAATTTCTTCCAGAAAATGATTGCAATCACAAATGCTTTGGTAATAATATCTTCATTTAATTTGTCGTCAATGGAAAACCACAAAAAGAATTGTGAAAAAGCCAAATTGGATATAATTCCACACCAAACATAAAAAAGGGGGTGGACAAAAGTATTGGCACCCTTTGAAAAAGCTTGTGATTCTTCTCTAATTTGTGTAATTAACAGCACCTGTTACTTACCTGTGGCACATAACAGGTGGTGGCAATAATTAAATCACACTTGCAGCCAGTTGAAATGGATTAAAGTTGACTCAACCTCTGTCCTGTGTCCTTGTGTGTACCACATTGAGCATGGAGAAAAGAAAGAAGACCAAAGAACTGTCTGAGGACTTGAGAAGCAAAATTGTGAGGAAGCATGAGCAATCTCAAGGCTACAAGTCCATCTCCAAAGACCTGAATGTTCCTGTGTCTACCGTGCGCAGTGTCATCAAGAAGTTTAAAGCCCATGGCACTGTGGCTAACCTCCCTAGATGTGGACGGACAAGAAAAATTGACGAGAGATTTCAACGAAAGATTGTGCAGATGGTGGCTAAAGAACCTCGACTAACATCCAAACAAGTTCTAGCTGCCCTGCAGTCCGAGGGTACAACAGTGTCAACCCGTACTATCCGTCGGCGTCTGAATGAAAAGGGACTCTATGGTAGGATACCCAGGAAGACCCCACTTCTGACCCAGAGACATAAAAAAGCCAGGCTGGAGTTTGCCAAAACTTACCTGAGAAAGCCAAAAACTTTTTGGAAGAATGTTCTCTGGTCAGATGAGACAAAAGTAGAGCTTTTTGGGAAAAGGCATCAACATAGAGTTTACAGGAAAAAAAAAAGAGGCCTTCAAAGAAAAGAACACGGTCCCTACAGTCAAACATGGCGGAGGTTCCCTGATGTTTTGGGGTTGCTTTGCTGCCTCTGGCACTGGACTGCTTGACCGTGTGCATGGCATTATGAAGTCTGAAGACTACCAACAAATTTTGCAGCATAATGTAGGGCCCAGTGTGAGAAAGCTGGGTCTCCCTCAGAGGTCATGGGTCTTCCAGCAGGACAATGACCCAAAACACACTTCAAAAAGCACTAGAAAATGGTTTGAGAGAAAGTACTGGAGACTTCTAAAGTGGCCAGCAATGAGTCCAGACCTGAATCCCATAGAACACCTGTGGAGAGATCTCAAAATGGCAATTTGGAGAAGGCACCCTTCAAATCTCAGGGACCTGGAGAAATTTGCCAAAGAAGAATGGTCTAAAATTCCAGCAGAGCATTGTAAGAAACTCATTGATGGTTACCGGAAGCGGTTGTTCGCAGTTATTTTGTCTAAAGGTTGTGCTACCAAGTATTAGGCTGAGAGTGCCAATACTTTTGTCCGGCCCACTTTTGGAGTTTTGTGTAAAATGATCAATGATTTGACTTTTTTTTCATTCTCTTTTGTGTTTTTTCATTGCAAGCAAAATAAATGAAGATATTATTACCAAAGCATTTGTGATTGCAATCATTTTCTGGAAGAAATTGAGTATTATCTGACAGAATTGCAGGGGTGCCAATACTTTTGGCCAGCACTGTACATGAAAGAATGAATGGGGCCATGTATCGTGAGATTTTGAGTGCACACCTCCTTCCATCAGCAAGGGCATTAAAGATGAAACGTGGCTGGGTCTTTCAGCATGACAATGATCCCAAGCACACCGCCAGGGCAACGAAGGAGTGGCTTCATAAGAAACATTTCAAGGTCCTGGAGTGGCCTAGCCAGTCTCCAGATCTCAACCCCAAACCTTTGAAGGGAGTTGAAAGTCCGTGTTGCCCAGTGACAGCCCCAAAACATCACTGCTCTAGAGGAGATCTGCATGGAGGAATGGGCCAACATACCAACAACAGTGTGTGCCAACCTTGTGAAGACTTACAGAAAACGTTTGACCTCTGTCATTGCCAACAAAGGATATATAACAAAGTATTGAGATGAACGTTTGTTATTGACCAAATACTTATTTTCCACCATAATTTGCAAATAAATTCTTTAAAAATCAGACAATGTGATTTTCTGGATTTGTTTTCTCATTTTGTCTCTCATAGTTGAGGTCTACCTATGATGTCAATTGCAGGCCTCTCATCTTTTTAAGTGGGAGAACTTGCACAATTGGTGGATAACTAAATACTTTTTTTTTCCTCCATTGTATTTCTGAATGCTGGTAATTGCAGTTCAGGCAAGATGGCTGCCTCCATATTCATGTAAAGAAAACAGAATAAAAAAATCAGAATATAAAAACAGATTAGAAAAAATAATATGCAAAAAATAGGTGATACATATATATGGAATACATTCCCTTTAAGCACTGCAAATTCATGGCAGACAAAAAAGAAGTAAAGCAGCTTGACATGAAAAGTATTGCCTAGCTGTACAAAATTCTGGATGATAGTCAAAATGTTTGGGATTTCAAGAAAATAATTTGATACAATATCACTAGCAAAACCCTTGACAGGCTGAAACACACAACATAACCACTGGGAGGCCACAATTAGAAAAACACTGGACACACATCCTGTGACAAAATATGGTGAATTTGCAATTGTTTTTACATGCAGGTCATCTAGCACAACACTTTTTGGGATATGTTGAGCTAAGATAAAAGATAAGTAGGTATGAGGTGTATTCAAGCATGACATGTTGTTCAGTACCATCAATCTCCTTAAGCATGTATTTGCCCCAATCAAACCAATAATAATTTGTAAGATAAATTTGTATTTAAACATATATGCATTCAAAATACAGTATGGCACAAATGTAATGTATCAAGAGAACCCAAGATTTTTACATTTAGAGTAATGTACTAGCAGTAGTCACAAATGTGTTACTTTTATACCAAAATGATGTAAATTATAGAAATGATCTGTCAATCAAGCAGACATATTTTAAAATAAAATGTTTCCATGCAAAATAAACTATAATAGTACAAGCCAGAGAGCAGAGAAATAATTTCTTTCTACCATGAAATTATAGACTTAGTGGAGCCGTGATGACAGCAAAATATTTTTAATAACGAAGAATGAGAAATTTAAGCAAGTTTTCCATAAATTTCCATGAAATGATAGCTCATTCTAAAGTGAATAATATTAGTTATATTTTTGGTTTTGTAGGGAAATTACATGTGCCAAACTGATATTTTTTTACAGGCTCTATAATAACAATTTGTTAAAGGATATTTGCCCCCAAAACTTTTCTATACTTTCTCTTAATATTGAAACAATTTTGTGCAAGCACAATATGTATCAAGGATATATTTTACTTGCCCTTTAATGAATTTGCAATTTGTCCAGATTCCAGATCTTAAAGTCTGATGTTTATGAAGGTATCATTTAATGGTGTTGTCTAGGATTGAGAAAAAAATCTGTCTGGTTTTTCTAGAAACAAGCTTTTGGCATCCAGTTAAAGACCATTTAGACGATTGTGTCAATAAAAGTTTCTTCGGGTTTATCAAGAACAGCTAAAGGTTGGACTCAGAAAACCTTGCACAAGTAGAAATCCTATACTAAGATAGAAAACAAGTTACCAATTCGAGAGGAGTTGTAAATACTTTCTGGCAGAAAGGCATACATGTATATAGGCATGTCATAATACCTATTTCTGCACAGTCAGAAGTGTAAACTGCAGCTACTGAAATAAAATGGATCATTTACGATCTTAATTGTTTATGACATATTTCGCAAAGCAAAATGCATTGCATTGACCCATATTATGTTACTGTTATGTATACTGTTTTGTAGTGCAGGTTGCAAATTTATTTAGTTATTGGTTGTGATACAACTGACATGATGTTATGGCAGATAAACTGCCAACACAGTGATATCTTATTTTCTGCAGTTAAAATTATATTTTCCAGGGCCCTGATTGTGGGCATTGGTACTCATGGTAATACACTTGCCACGGCGTAGTGTCAGATATATAGTGGGTACAGAAAGTATTCAGACCCCTTTAAATTTTTCACTCTTTGTTTCATTGCAGCCATTTTGTACACTCAGCACCCCATCTTGACAGTAAAAAAACAGAAATGTAGATATTTCTGCAAATTTATTAAAAAAAGAAAAACTGAAATATCACGTGGTCATAAGTATTCAGACCCTTTGCTCAGTATTGAGTAATAAAATGAACTTTTAGCAAATGGCTGCAATGAAACAAAGAGTGAAAAATTTAAAGGGGCCTGAATACTTTCCGTACCCACTGTATATATTACAAGATCCACCCATCCTCCCACACACCCCTCTGATGTGGAGTGTGTTAATTGGTGCAGGACTAAAGTCTCCACATAGAATATGATCAATGGCTAGATGGGTGTCAACTAAATATTAAGTCCGATTCACATATAAACAACATTGTTACATTGGGAATCCTTGTTATGGATCAAAGGTTGGGACCCATTGCAAAATAAGGGACAGGGACATACGAAGATGATCTCTCATCGTTACAGACCATGATATATACACAATATTGAATAATAAGTAGAGGGTAATCAAATTTGAAGTGGGATATTGCATATACAGTGGGGAAAAAAAGTAGTCAGCCACCAATTGTGCAAGTTCTCCCACTTAAAAAGATGAGGCCGGCCTGTAATTGTCATCATAGGCAGACCTCAACTATATGAGAGACAAAATGAGAAAACATATCTAGAAAATCACATTGTCTGATTTTTTTAAAGAATTTATTTGCAAATTATGGTGGAAAATAAGTATTTGGTCACCTACAAACAAGCAAGATTTCTGGCTCTCACAGACCTGTAACTTCTTCTTTAAGAGGCTCCTCTGTCCTCCACTCATTACCTGTAGTAATGGCTCCTGTTTGACATTGTTATCAGTATAAAAGACACCTGTCCACAACCTCAAACAGTCACACTCCAAACTCCACTATGGTGAAGACCAAAGAGCTGTAGAAGGACACCAGAAACAAAATTGTAGACCTGCACCAGGCTGGGAAGACTGAATCTGCAATAGGCAAGCAGCTTGGTGTGAAGAAATCAACTGTGGGAGCAATAATTAGAAAATGGAAGACATACAAGACCACTGATAATCTCCCTCGATCAGGGGCTCCATGCAAGATCTCACCCCGTGGGGTCAAAATGATCACAAGAACGGTGAGCAAAAATCTCAGAACCTCACGGGGGGACCTAGTGAATGACCTGCAGAAAGCTGGGACTAATGTAACAAAGGCTACCGTCAGTAACACACTACGCCGCCAGGGACTCAGATCCTGCAGTGCCAGGCGTGTCCCCCTGCTTAAGCCAGTACATATCCGGGCCCGTCTGAAGTTTGCTAGAGAGCATTTGGATGTTCCAGAAAAATATTGGGAGAATGTCATATGGTCAGATTAAACCAAAGTAGAACTGTTTGGTAGAAACACAACTCGTCGTGTTTGGAGGAGAGTGAATGCTGAGTTGCATCCAAAGAACACCATACCTACTGTGAAGCATGGGGGTGGCAACATCATGCTTTGGTGCTGTTTCTCTGCAAAAGGACCAGGACGACTGATCCGTGTACATCAAAGAATGAATGGGGCCATGTATCGTGAGATTTTTAGTGCAAACCTCCTTCCATCAGCAAGGGCATTGAAGATGAAACGTGACTGGGTCTTTCAGCATGACAATGATCCCAAGAACACCACCAGGGCAGCGAAGGAGCGGCTTCGTAAGAAGCATTTCAAGGTCCTGGGGTGGCCTAGCCAGTCTCCAGATCTCTACACAATAGAAAACCTTTGGAGGGAGTTGAAAGTCCGTGTTGCCGAGCGACAGCCCCAAAACATCACTGCTCTAGAGGAGATCTGCATGGAGGAATGGGCCAACATACCAGCAACAGTGTGTGAAAACGTTTGACCTCTGTCATTGCCAACAATTGCCCTACTTCAATTCCATAATGACTTCAATGACTTTCACCCGACCATCAACCTTAAACTTAGCTATTCAGGGAGTGAAATTCACTTTCTGGATACCACAATATACATTAAAGACCACCGGCTACTCACATCAATATACCACAAACCCACAGACAGAACGGCCTACCTGAGAAACGACAGCTTCCACCCCAAGCACACAAGACAATCTATAATCTACAGCCAGGCTATACGATACAATCGTATTTGCTCCGACAAAACAGACCTGGACAAGCACCTCCTGGATCTGAGGATGAAATTTCTCAGATTGGGATACAAACCAAAAGTGACAGACAACCAATTAAACAAAGCAGCAGCCATTAACAGAGACAGTCTGCTCACATATAGAGAGACCCAGAAAGAAGCACGAGTGCCCCTAGTTGTCACCTACAACCCACAGCTGGAGATCCTACGAAGGATTGCCAAGGAGCTCCAACCTGTACTACATAGGGACAACAGACTCAAGGACATATTTCCAGTCCCCCCTCTCCTCTCCTTTCGACAACCACCAAACCTGAGGCGCATTATCGTCCGGAGTGCCCTGAAGGCCCCAACTGAAAATGGCACCTCACCTTGCCTACATAAAAGGTGCATGACCTGCAAGCACATCCACACCGCTGACAGTGTACCTATCCCACAGTCACAACAGGTGCACAGAATTAGGGGGACATTTTCCTGCAGGTCTTCCAATGTGGTGTACCTCATAATGTGTGTGCAATGTCCCACCACAGGCCTCTATGTGGGGGAAACAGGGCAGAGACTCAGTCAACGAATGAACTCACACAGATCCACCATTAATAACAGCAGAACCGATCTCCCAGTGGCCGCACATTTCTCCGGAGAAAACCACTCTATTGAAGATTTGCGGGTTGTGGTTTTAATGGGACATTTTAAGACACAGGAGAAAAGAAAAGAAATGGAGTACAAATTTATGCAAAAATTTCAAACTCTGCAATTTGGACTTAATATTCATGCCAGCTTCATGTCACACTATGTTTGAACCATGAACTGAACTCAATATTCATGCCAGCTTCAAATCACACTATGTATGACCTGTGAGGGTCACAAATCACCTCCTGATAGCAAACAGATAACAGCAAGAATTACTGATCCCTCCTTCACGCACCACAAGTTTCCAGACTGTTTTTTTGACCTGTTGTAAATAACTTCTCTACTTAGATTGCAATTTTTTTTAAGGACTCTAAAATGCTTTGAAAACCATGTGTATAAAAATCTGTTAATTTTCAGTTCTTGTATCACACCATGTCTGATGAAGGGAGCGAGCACTCCTGAAAGCTTACTTATAAGTATACTCAGTTAGCCTCTAAAAGGTATCGCCTGATTTCTTCACTCTTCCACTACTTTCAATGGCTAACACGGTACAACATTATACTATTGCCAACAAAGGATATATAACAAAGTATTGAGATGAACTTTTGTTATTGACCAAATACTTATTTTCCACCATTATTTGCAAATAAATTCTTAAAAAATCAGACAATGTGATTTTCTGGATTTGTTTTCTCATTTTTTCTCTCATAGTTGAGATCTACCTATGATGACAATTACAGGCCGGCCTCATCTTTTTAAGTGGGAGAACTTGCACAATTAGTGACTGACTAAATACTTTTTTCCCCACTGTATCTATAAATCACATTTATAAAAATTAGCTATAATGTATACAGGAGTGTCATGATATGCGGCTCAGATATGATTTTATGATATTAATATCAGTCTATATCACTGCACAGTGGGGGTTGGTGCCTAGGATCAAGACTAGTGGGGCAACTGGAATGTGGTCAGAATACTCTCTAGCCCAGGTCTATTGTCCTGTCCCTGAAGCAATCAGCCATTTGGTCAAAATCCTGTATCTGCATAAGACTGCAACCCTCATTAACCCAGCGGGGGTTCATTCAGAAAGGATGTGTTGGGGAAACTATCTGCATATTCGTAGACAGACTGACACCAACTTTACTTCAAAGGGATAATGGTTTTATGACAATATCTGGCCTGAGGAACATCTTACAGTCGCCCCGATATATTCCCCAGATGCGTCAGGTCAAGGTGCATGCTCAGAATATACACATGTCACCATTCAAAGCCCGGGAAAGGTCCAGGCACTGATCTCCTTACCCAAAGGGAACTGGAGTGTCAACCTTGGAGTCTATGGGTTGGGGTTGTCGCCAAAAACCCCATTCTACCACCAGCCCGACTCGATAATCATTGGGCAAAGAATTAGACAGAAAAATGATTCTAAGAGATGTAGAGAGGGGGTGGGGGCTCCTCCCCCTGGTGACCTCATTTAGGGAGGAGACCAGGGGAGACAAAAGGTCTCTGCCCAGGCTGAACCAGGCTCTTTTGTCTTCTGTCCTTGGTGATGTGCTATTCCTAGAGGAGAGGTGTGGGGGAAGTCCAGTGGGAGACTTCATCCATGTGCTCATCATGTGTTCCCCATGTGCTAACCATGCGGCCTAAGCAGCAAGGCTTGAGACCATTTTGCTAACCTGGGCGAGGTGTAACCGCATGTAAGCAAGACATGCTTTGCTCAAGACTGTACCCTGAGCCTGCCACATGGGCTCAGAGAAATGGACTAACTACTTGTTCCGGAAGGGTCTTCTGCCTTTTTGCTCTGCTAAGATTCATCTGCTACTGGACGTTCATAAGATACATGCCCTGGCTCATCATCTGGGGGCCGGAGAACCATCACAAGCTGGTGTTGGTAATATATATTCTTTTCTTTCTGTTATTCCCATTTTTATTTTATGTACCGTGTTATGATGCTTTTCACTTGTATCTGCTTGCTAATCGCTACATGTATTCTCTGTATGTGTTAAGTGTCTAGTGCCAACCCATTTAGGGGTTAATAAATATATAAAATTTAGAAGGCTTGTCTTGCGTATTATCCTCGGAGGCCCAGCACCCTCAATGGAAGTGGGTGTGAGGTAATTGAAGCGATCTCAAGTGTGCCAGAAGTGGGTTCTGGTAGGACGAGATCCTTCACAAGGAGCATCAATAAATTATGTCAGGCACAATCTATCATACAAAATAATCAGTGTGTATACACTATGTATATCCCAGCTCCGAGACTATACATATTGGGCAATACCTGATCTCCAAGGGGAAGAGGAAAATATATAGGTAGGTCACCCTTTCCCTATGGTCCACCAGCCCACTCACTCAAGTGATACCTACACTTAAACTACACTTAATATGACATGTATAAGCTAATGTCATTGTGATGATGAATAAAACGATGATATATGTTGTCAAAAACCTTGCAAATCTTACACAGGCTATTCCTTACCTAATTCCTCATGATCACAATTATATAAAGATAGCACCAGTATGTCCTGGCTATTATCTCCAACCCCTACCACATAGAAGTTTGTGATAAGTAGGAGACCTTATCTGACATAATTATGAAATAAAACACGTGAAGTTAATATTCTCATTCAGTCCCAACGGTTTAACACATTGTGTGCTGAATATTGATTGAGTTTCTTTCTGGAGTATTTTACGGTCCAGATGACCTTTCTTTATGGAGGGATGGATGTTTTCAATCCCATCGAATGTCAGACCCTTGGAATTCCCACCATGCGCCTCCCATATGTGTTTACTGAGAAGGCAATCCCTTTTTCATGTGATATTACTACATTATCAAGGATCAATCATTTAAATTCTCTGCTGTTTTTTCCCCACAAAGTTTTTAGGGCATGAACATGTGGCCTTGTACACCATTTCTGCCATAAAACAATTTATTAACTCCTGGTTTGAGTAGGTTTTTTTCCTGTAAAGTCCTTACTCTTATTTACATACAGTACAGACCAAAAGTTTGGACACACCTTCTCATTCCAAGAGTTTTCTGTATTTTCATGACTATAAAAATTGTAGATTCACACTGAAGGCAACAAAACTATGAATTAACACATGTGGAATTATATACTTAACAAAAAAGTGTGAAACAACTGAAAATATGTCTTATATTCTAGGTTCTTCAAAGTAGCCACCTTTTGCTTTGATTACTGCTTTGCACACTCTTGGCATTCTCTTGATGAGCTTCAAGAGGTAGTCACCTGAAATGGTTTTCACTTCACAGGTGTGCCCTGTCAGATTTAATAAGTGAGATTTCTTGCCTTATAAATGGGGTTGGGACCATCAGTTGTGTTGTTCAGAAGTCAGGTGGATAAACAGCTATAGTCCTACTGAATGGAGTGTTAGAATTTGTATTATGGAAAGAAAAAAAGCAGCTAAGTAAAGAAAAACGAGTGGCCATCATTACTTTAAGAAATGAAGGTCAGTCAGTCCGAAAAATTGGGAAAACTTTGAAAGTGTCCCCAAGTGCAGTGGCCAAAACCATCAAGCGATACAAAGAAACTGGCTCACATGAGGACCGCCCCAGGAAAGGAAGACCAAGAGTCACCTCTGCTGCGGAGGATAAGTTCATCTGAGTCACCAGCCTCAGAAATCGCAGGTTAACAGCAGCTCAGATTAGAGACCAGGTCAATGCCACACAGAGTTCTAGCAGCAGACACATCTCTACAACAACTGTTAAGAGGAGACTGTGTGCAGCAGGCCTTCATGGTAAAATAGCTACTAGGAAACCACTGCTAAGGACAGGCAACAAGCAGAAGAGACTTGTTTGGGCTAAAGAACACAAGGAATGGACATTAGACCTGTGGAAATCTGTGCTTTGGTCTGATGAGTCCAAATTTGAGATCTTTGGTTCCAACCACCGTGTCTTTGTGCAACACAGAAAAGGTGAACGAATAGACTCTACATGCCTGGTTCCCACCGTGAAGCATGGAGGAGGAGGTGTGATGGTGTGAAGGTGTTTTGCTGGTGACACTGTTGGGGATTTATTCAAAATTGAAGGAATACTGAACCAGCATGGTTACCACAGCATCTTGCAGCGGCATGCTATTCCATCCGGTTTGCGTTTAGTTGGACCATCATTTATTTTTCAACAGGACAATGACCCCAAACACACCTCCAGACTGTGTAAGGGCTATTTGACCAAGAAGGAGAGTGATGGGGTGCTACGCCAGATGACCTGGCCTCCACAGTCACCAGACCCGAACCCAATCGAGATGGTTTGGGGTGAGCTGGACCTCAGAGTGAATGCAAAAGGGCCAACAAGTGCTAAGCATCTCTGGGAACTTCTTCAAGACTGTTGGAAGACCATTTCAGGTGACTACCTCTTGAAGATCATCAAGAGAATGCCAAGAGTGTGCAAAGCAGTAATCAAAGCAAAAGGTGGCTACTTTGAAGAACCTAGAATATAAGACATATTTTCAGTTGTTTCACACTTTTTTGTTAAGTATATAATTCCACATGTGTTAATTCATAGTTTTGATGCCTTCAGTGTGAATCTACAATTTTTATAGTCATGAAAATACAGAAAACTCTTGGAATGAGAAGGTGTATCCAAACTTTTGGTCTGTACTGTATTTTCAGGCCTTGCATGACCCACATTTGAAGATACCATAGATCCTTCCCTTTTCTAGCCAAGTCCCTTCACTACTCATGGGTGATATATGGCTGTGTACCAGACATTCTTTTAGATTTTTCCCTTTATAAAAAAAGATAATGAGTAGTAATCATGCCATTTAAATTAAGATCCAAATTAAGAATACCCAAGTATGACCTGAGAATCTCCATAATTTGATTATTGTGATTATCAAAATTTGCTATAAGTTTTGTTGTTTGTTCCTTCAATTCCAGTGATTGTGGAATAACAGACTTATACGATTTTGTGGACATGACTCGGGTATCCACGTCTGTGGAATCTGTCCTCCAATTCATCTGCTTGGTGATGAAACTCATCAATCTCGGAGCAGTTTCTGCAAATACACAGAAACTGCCCCTTAGGAATCACTCTTTTTTTAATGGAAAGGGATGATGACTATTCCAGACGAGCAGACTATTCATGGCCGTGTCTTTGCGGAATGCTGATGTAACTGGCATACTGTCCTCATTGATACAGATGGTAAGATGCAGATGGAAATTCCATGTTGATATCATTCTGGTTCACCATCGTCTCAAACTCCCTAAACAATTCGGTCATCCCTATCCTGGACATCATCGAGATGTATGTATCAACCAGGGTGCCATCAACGATGTCCATGTCTCCATTTTCTCAATAAACCTAAAATGCTCAACAACCTTAAAAAAGAGATTTGTATCGCGGTCCCAAGTAATTGAAGAAAAAATTGTAATTGAAGAAAAAATAATTGCTCTTCAAGATGAACTGCAGCAATTTTAGCACAAATTCTTTGTGGTCTAAAGTGATTGTCCCTCATTCAAGAAAATACTGCACAGCCATACAAAGTCTTCACATCCAAAGTGGCCTGCAAAGTACCTGCCGGGAAATGGGTTTCTTCCAGATGTAGTAAGACATCCATATTATCCTGGGCATATGACGGCAGCATTATGAGAAAAGGATGTAAAATAACATCAATATATATACTAGTGCTATGTGCAATGCCCTCAATACCTAAGACAATGGTTCATCCCTTTAGTTGGTCATACCGTTTATGTTCTTTTGGGAGACAATAGATGTTGCAATTAGAGGATGTTTCAATTTCATAAAGGCTAGCTCTTTTTTATTGATCAACCCTTCTTGAAATGCCTTATCCTAAATATGATGTAGTCCTCTTAACAAGATATCAGTGGAATCATAAACAAGGATTCTGTAATACTCTTGGTGAGAGAGAATATTCAAGCACAATTGTTTATACTTGATACCGTCCATCATGACTACATTTCCCCCTTGTCAGAGGGCTTAATAACAATGGACTCATCTCTTTCTAGATCTAATAGGGCTAATCATCTGTTTGTAATTCAGGCTCCCCCTCCTCACCATTTCTCTGTCACACTCCAGAGTTGACAGGCCTTGTACTACCATACGCTCAAAGGTGTCAATATAGCCTGTGCCAAATACTGAAGGACCTTTTGTGGACCCTCATCTATTTTGATAATCAGGGGAGGCATTTGAATGCACGTGGCGGAGATATTGTTCATATTTTTTCTGCCACTGGTTAAGTTATGGTGTCCAGTCAACTTCTGAAAAGATACTGAGTGATCAGTGGCCCTGTGATTAAAAAAAATGTTCTGTTGTGTCTTCTGAGCCAGAACATCCCCTCGTAGATGATTAGAGCCTCTTCCTCTATGCTGTCTAGACAGAAGCTTTTTGATCTGATCAGTGTCAGAGTGTCATAATCTGAAGAGAAGATCTCACAAACTATAGGGACACACAAACTATATTATCATACTAGACCTATGGAGTACCTCCTTTAAGGTCGCATCCAGATTTTGGATGGACCTATGATGGAACCAATATATTAGAGGTATGTTCAGATGCAGATGGTAATTAGTATCCAATAGTACTTTTCAAGTATAGAATAAAAGTTATATTTTAGGTTTTTTTTTTGCTTTTTACAATATTCCACATTATGGCAGTGATTTGTTTTTTTCACTGTGAATAGACAAGTGCAGAAGGAGGTGAGCAGAATGAAAAATGTTTTATTTTATTTAAATCCCTGCTCTTTCTATGCAGAGAAAGCAGGATTTAAATCAGTAAAATATAAGCTATGCCGAATCATTCCCCACACTATAGTAATATACATCAATCTGCTCAGCTCCTCTTGTTCAATAACATGCAGATGACAGGTAGGGCACAAGGTACAATGTGCTATATGCAATTTTGCAGCTGATATACAGTGCTGGCCAAAAGTATTGGCACCCCTGCAATTCTGTCAGATAACACTCAATTTATTCCAGAAAATTATTGCAATCACAAATGCTTTGGTAATAATATCTTCATTTATTTTGCTTGCAATGAAAAAACACAAAAGAGAATGAAAAAAAAAGTCAAATCATTAATCATTTTACACAAAACTCCAAAAATGGGCCGGACAAAAGTACCCTCAACCTAATACTTGGTAGCACAACCTTTAGACAAAATAACTGCGAACAACCGTTTCCGGTAACCATCAATGAGTTTCTTACAATGCTCTGCTGGAATTTTAGACCATTCTTCTTTGGCAAATTTCTCCAGGTCCCTGAGATTTGAAGGGTGACTTCTCCAAACTGCCATTTTGAGATCTCTCCACAGGTGTTCTATGGGATTCAGGTCTGGACTCATTGCTGGCCACTTTAGAAGTCTCCAGTGCTTTCTCTCAAACCATTTTCTAGTGCTTTTTGAAGTGTGTTTTGGGTCATTGTCCTGCTGGAAGACCCATGACCTCTGAGGGAGACCCAGCTTTCTCACACTGGGCCCTACATTATGCTGCAAAATTTGTTGGTAGTCTTCAGACTTCATAATGCCATGCACACGGTCAAGCAGTCCAGTGCCAGAGGCAGCAAAGCAACCCCAAAACATCAGGGAATCTCTGCCATGTTTGACTGTAGGGACCGTGTTCTTTTCTTTGAAGGCCTCTTTTTTTTTCCTGTAAACTTTATGTTGATGCCTTTTCCCAAAAAGCTCTACTTTTGTCTCATCTGACCAGAGAACATTCTTCCAAAAAGTTTTTGGCTTTCTCAGGTAAGTTTTGGCAAACTCCAGCCTGGCTTTTTTATGTCTCTGGGTCAGAAGTGGGGTCTTCCTGGGTATCCTACCATAGAGTCCCTTTTCATTCAGACGCCGACGGATAGTACGGGTTGACACTGTTGTACCCTCGGACTGCAGGGCAGCTAGAACTTGTTTGGATGTTAGTCGAGGTTCTTTAGCCACCATCCGCACAATCTTTCATGGAAATCTCTCGTCAATTTTTCTTTTCCGTCCACATCTAGGGAGGTTAGCCACAGTGCCATGGGCTTTAAACTTCTTGATGACACTGCGCACGGTAGACACAGGAACATTCAGGTCTTTGGAGATGGACTTGTAGCCTTGAGATTGCGCATGCTTCCTCACAATTTTGCTTCTCAAGTCCTCAGACAGTTCTTTGGTCTTCTTTCTTTTCTCCATGCTCAATGTGGTAAACACAAGGACACAGGACAGAGGTTGAGTCAACTTTAATCCATTTCAACTGGCTGCAAGTGTGATTTAGTTATTGCCACCACCTATTATGTGCCACAGGTAAGTAACAGGTGCTGTTAATTACACAAATTAGAGAAGCATCACATGATTTTTCAAAGGGTGCCAATACTTTTGTCCACCCCTCTTTTTTTATGTTTGGTGTGGAATTATATCCAATTTGGCTTTTTGACAATTCTTTTTTTCCATTGAAGACAAATTAAATGAAGATATTATCACCAAAGCATTTGTGATTGCAATAATTTTCTGGAAGAAATTGAGTATTATCTGACAGAATTGCAGGGGTGCCAATACTTTTGGCCAGCACTGTACTGTATAATAAATGTTCTATATTACATTAACTTATTTTGATACTAATATCATATTTTATAGACAAAGACCACAAAATAAGTATAATAATAAAGTCTTTGTGGCAAAATATACAAAGCGACTAACAATCTAATTTAGTAGTATCTTGCAGGTTTAAATGCTTGCATATTAACACAAAGTGACTAATTTGTACCAAATTAAATTGAGTTTATTTATAATATTTACTATATATTGCTATTACTGTGTCTAAAATGAGAAATCACTATCATCATATATAATATATACATAGCAATTAAGAAAGCCCACAGTCAAGGAGGGTAAGGGCCAATGATTTCCTATGTAAACACTCACATCCTGGCTTTACTTTTGTGTTTTATTCTAAGATATACATTGTGTCTGCTTATAATGTTTTAAAACTGCTGTTGTCACTTGCAAAGACGCATTAACAGATTTACCTATATGGGTATGTCTTGCATCATACTGTACATGGCCAAACTACCAAAATTGCTTATGATCACTAAAGTTTTCAGGAATTTATACTATATAGTGGTCCCAAGAAAAATAATTTAGACTTATAACTAAAAAAAACTTTTTGGGTACTGTAGTGGTGTAGAGCTATCAAACATTTTTCATTATATTTTGATGGTCCATTTATGCTGGAAATCACAGGTACACAGTAGACACTGAAAGCAGGGACAACTAAGGATTTCCAGTTCAAATGGGCTGCGATGCTTCCTGTCAAATACTTTGAAATTACTTAGGGATTTTCATTATTGGAAATCCCTTACTCAACATTCTAAACAAAGCATGAGTCATTTGAAAGCCTCTTTAAAAAGACTGCTTCTGATACTTGTTGGAAAATCTCGGATCAGTGTTGAAAAAGCTTGGCCTTTCTACAGAGCCCTGTAGACCATTAACATAAATTCCAATCTGCTTTTCTGTCATTAAATCATTATGGATGGATTATAATTTATTACTAAACAACTACAAATTCCAGGGCCGGCTCCTGGGTTGTGTGGGCCCTTTATGCAACAGAGCCTCTGTGGGCCCCTTTTGGAGCAACTTATGCGCACCGAAGCAAAAAAACAAATAAAATTGGTTGTTTTTTGCTGAGGCAGACCTACTGGGGTGGACTACAGCCAATTCCATACAAGTCGACTCAGACGTCGGAAAGTAAAGAGGTATTTGAGTCGGACATCTGCCTCTTCTTTATTTTCTGCCCCTGGCTCACGGTCGTGGAATATCAACACATATATATATATATATATATATATATATATATATATATATATATTGCCTGTGTCAGCATACACCTGACACCCGCCGGTAACACCTGCAGTTGGTGTTAACCCCTTAGATACCTTAGATTGCTGGTCCCCTAGTGGGAGTTAAAAAAAAATTGTTTAAAATAGTAATATTTCTTGAAAAAAATGTAAATTTTTAATTTGCATGTTATTTTCTTGGAAGCACTCTTGGGCTCAAAGTGGTCACTAAAACCCTTGATAAATTCCTTTAAAGGTGTAGTTTCAAAAATGGGGTCATATTTTTTGGGCCTTTATTTTTATTGTACTTCAGAGTCTCTGTAATTGCCCAGAAATGCAGTGTAAATGTCCAAATTAGGCCTCTAATGTGCATGGTGCGCTTTCTCTTCTGAGCCCAGTCATATTTCTAGGCAAAAAAAATAAGGCCACATATAGTATTTGCAAAATCAGGAAACAAAACATAAAAACTGGAGAGCTGACTTTTCACAGTGCCATAAGCTGGGCATGACAAATCCGTTTATCTGAGAAAATGTAGTTTTTCATTTGGCACCATTTATTCTGCATTTATTTTGGAAAGCACTTCTAGGGTGAAAAAACAACTTCCCGTTCATAAATTTTTTGAGTAGTGTAGTTTCCAAAATGAGGGCACTTCTTGTGGTACTTTCCACTGGGGCTCTGCAAATGCATAATGGTACCTGAAAATGATTCTGTCCTCCAAAAGCCTAATGGCGCTCCTTCTGTACCCTGCTGTGTGCCAAACAGTAATTTACATGAGAAACTCAGGAGAAATCTTGTATCAAATTGTATAACACAGTTTCTCCATTAACCCCCTGTGAAAATGAAAAATTTGGGGCTAAACTGAAATTTAATTGAAAAAAGGGTAATTTTTCATTTTCATGTCCCAAAATTAATAAAATGTTCTCTATACTCAGTATACACTTTGATAAATTCCGTGTGGGTGTACTTTCCTAAATGTGGTAAGTTTTGGCGGGTTTCCATTGTACTGGTACTTTAGGGGCTCTGCAATTGAGACATGACACCTGAAAACTATTCCAGCAAAAATCTGCCCTTCAAAAGCCAAACAGCACTCTTTTGTTCTGAGAAGTGTCATGTATCCAAACAATTTACAACCACATATGGGGTATTTCCGTGTTTAGGAGAAATTTTATAACAAATTGCGTGATGCATTTTCTCCTTTAACTCCTTATGAATGTGTAAATTTTAGGGGTAAATGAACATATTAAAAATGTCTAAATTTAACCTCCATTTTGCTTTCATTCTTGTGAAAGGTTTAATAAACTTTCCAAATGCTGATTTGAATCTTTTGGGAGTACAGTTCTGAGAATGGGGTGATTAATGGGGTTTATTAACATACATGACATAAATTTGGAAAAGTCTTCTAACGTCAAAAATAAATTGAATGACGGTTAAAAGATGATGCCAACATAAAGCAGTGATTTGGATGGAATGGCTATTTGTCTAAAAAGCAGAACCTTTCAAAATAGTGAATCTTTTCAAATTTTCACCAAATTTCCTAGTCTTTCATAAATAAATACAAAAATATTGATATTGACTAAAGTATACTACTAACATGAAGTACAATTTATCATGAAAAAAACAATATTAAAATCACTCAGGAAGTTGAAACGCTCCAAAGTTATTACTAGAGATGGGTGAACCTCTTAGGATTCGTCTCGTGTTCAGGTTCGGCGGCTTAGGTCCGCAGTTCATTTTGGGGTGTACCAATTCAGTATGAATCACACTTTAAACTGGCTTAAAACATTGTGTAGAAAACTCTTAGGGCTACTAAGAACCTATCTATTCAATTTGTAGCTCTCTAAGGCAAACACAGCCAAAGTTATGTCAAAGTGACGAACACAGCTCGTTACCCGTTTCGCCCATCTCAAGTTATTACCATATAACATGACACAAGAGAGGTAGTCGAAAGTGACTATGAGTGTTTTTTAAAAAATTTTTACCTTTCCTGGGCCTCCACTTATTATACTCTGGTGTCTCTTCAGATATAATGCTGCAGCTATTTTAGTTCGCCTGAGAGAAATCTCCATTTGTTCGGTTTTGTAAAAAAAACTAACAATTTGGAATATTCGAGATGAAACCCAGTTCATTACCTGATTCCCCCATCTCTAGTTATTGTCATATAACGTGACACATGTCAGATTTGAAAAATGGGGCTTTGTCCTTTAGGTGTTTCAAGGGATTAAACATTGATTTGAAACTTGGAATCCTTGGTCAGGTCATTTGTCCATCATGGGTTAGATTATGTTATTTT
Organism: Leptodactylus fallax; assembly: GCA_947044405.1. Lineage (NCBI taxonomy): Eukaryota > Metazoa > Chordata > Amphibia > Anura > Leptodactylidae > Leptodactylus > Leptodactylus fallax. Next base: position 8,247,591 of record CAMRHE010000012.1, on the reverse strand, counting down.
TCTTTCTCTCTCATCTGGAGATTGGTTGATTTGGGTTTAGGGGCCTATTTAATGAGTTCCTTTCATGTCCACTAACATTGTGCATGTTATATACCACAGCAAAGCTGACAATGTGCTGAATTAGTACTAATATCTGATAGTTCTTTAGCATTAGTGCTAGAACTAATGGCGCAGATATCTCTGCAATCAGGGCAGATGCAGGTAAAATTGACAGTACACTGAATTTAGTGCACTGTCAGTTTTGCAGCAGTGTATAACATACACCATGTTAGAGGACATGAAAGGAACTCTTAACAATAGGCCCCTAAACCTTAAGCCTCTTAAATTATTAAAGTACATTAGTTAGTTTTGTACTATTGAAATATAAATACAAATAAAAAAAAAACATTCCCTGCCACTAAAATAGTTTGACAGAAACTATGCGTAAATTGCCACATTTGGGAAGAGGTCATTCAAAAAAGGTAATGTATGGAAGAAAATAAAAACATGATATATGATTGGCATAATACTCTTAATGCATTGACCTGTTTACCTTGCTGTATATACATGCTACTTGGATGCTCTTGATCCTAATAGGAAAATAGCAAAAATGATATTACCCCTTATACAAACAGTAAAGTTTAAATTAAAAACATTATTCATTTCTGCCTTAAAGCCCTTTCTTTGCAGTACTTAAAATAGTAATATGTTCTGTTGTAGAAACAGGGTAGTGTACAGAAAAGCTTCATTTATCAGGAGCTAGATTAATCCCAAAGGATACAGGTGAACTTGCTTACTGTAGTTTGCAAAATCCACAGCCCAGTGACTGCCTTAATAGTAATCCACGTTGCTTAAGGGGTTATAAAGATAGCTGATCATGCTCTTCAGCTTGACTGCTTGCTGCTATAATTTTTTTTTCTCAAGCTAAAAACTTGCTATATGTATTTTTCTGCAGAACATTGTTTTGTTTAGAATACTATATTCAGGACATTCAAAAACCAACCAAGGCATGAACGATAAAGGTCTCCTAATGTGCAATATAGAATTTACAAACAGATAGTGTAGGAGGATTTCAGGCTACTTCAAGGCAGAATTGCTTATTATAATGTTTCTGTTTGCCAATGTATACACTTGCATAGAAAAACTTTATTTTTCTGTTTGGAAAATAATGTTATGCCATCAGCCCTTTTGATCCTACTGAGACAATACTAATAGCCGGAAAATCCCGGTATACAACAGGATTCTTGGGTTAAGGTATTGTTCAGTGCTTTTAGATATTCAGTAGCTGGTGAACAATCTGAGCATGGAAGATTCTGCTAGTAGTATAATGTTGTACCGTGTTAGCCATAGAAAGTAGTGGAAGAGTGAAGAAATCAGGCGATACCTTTTAGATTCTGCAACAGAATGAATACATATCATAGACTCGCTAATGCAGGTTCATCTCAATAAATTAGAATATCTTTGAAATGTTTATTTCTTTCAGTAATTAAATTAAAAAAAGTGACCTCCTATATTTTCTAGATTCTTTACACACAGAGTGTTCTATTTCAAGTGTTTTATTTCTGTAAATGTTGATTATGGATTACAGGTAATGAAAACCCAAATCTAAGAAAATTGGAATATTGTAAAAAAGTTCAGTATTGTAAATTCAGTGTGTCACCTGCCAAGGTTTCCTAAGCCTTTAAATGGTCCCTCAGTCTGATTCAGTAGGACACACAATCATGGAAGACGCTGGTTATGGATTGTATTACTGAATTACTGAAATGAATGAACGTTTCAAAAATATTCTACTTTATTGAGATACACCTGTAATCCTTTATTTCAATATTCATTGCTTGTAACTGACTTGAAACAGTAAACCCAACAAATGCTGCAGTTTAGAAGTATAAAGCTAGGTAGAAGTGGTCTGATACCTTCATTACTCTACATAAAATGCTAATTTCAGAATCTAGAATTATCTTTTGGGACTTTGGGAGAAAGTATTCTACACTGGGGTCAATTTATCAGTCCATTTGTACCACTTTTTTGGCAGTGTTGAGAAAAGTCCTCATTTAAGACACAGACCAGCCTCCTCCAGCCACCAGAGGAAACCATGGGATGAAACGAATGTTGGGGCTGGAGGTTGTGATTATCTACTCAATGGCAATATCCCTATCCTGGTTTGTATATGGTTCATATTATTGTGGTATCTAGACTAATTTTATTGTCACTGGGGTTTATTCATGTGCTTTGATGCAAGGACTTTTTTTTGTATTACTTTATGCATAATTGTTTTCCTTTGATTCCTTTTTTATATGAATTTTGCTTATGAAGTGTACACCATATGAATTGCTCTGTTATATTTTGTGCAATGTCAGTAGTCACGACCTTCCATCCTCTACTTTTTTTACGTGTTTTTAATGAATTAGCTAATGGCTATATTTATTGTGTTTTAATAAAGATTTATACCTTTTTTATAATGTCAATGTGCATTTTTGAAGTACATATGTAGGTAGTACTCTTGATGAGTATGTCCTGACATATTTGTGGTCTCAATGGAAATTTCAAGGTTTATGATCTAATTTCAGAATCTAGAATTATCTTTTGAGATTTTAGGAGAAAGTATTCTATATCGGGGGTGAATTTATCAATCTATTTGTGCTAGTTTTTGTCAGTGTTGAGAAAAGTGACCATTGTTAACCAGGTGGGGGCACAGTCTCCAGTGTACTGACAGGTTAACTATTACTTATTTCAGAAATTAGGGCAAATTTTTGTGCAAATCCATGTCTACTCATAGCAGGCATAGATTAGATATTTTGTCTTTAGGTCAGCCAAAGATGTGCATGATGTGCTAAAGGTATTACCTGAGACTATGATACTGAACTCCACTTTCTCTTCCCAGGAAGTGACATCATGTCCGTTGGTCGCATGACCATGCTACAGTTCAGACTTATTTATTTGAATGGGAGTGCAGCATGATCTTGTGACCAACAGGTGTGATGTCTCTTACTGAAAAGAGGAAGTGGAGCTTTGTATCATAGTCCTGGATAACCCAGCAGACAGGGGTGGAATGCCAATGTATATCACTGGGAAAATTCCTGGTGGGCCGACTAGAATATGGGCCGCTGGGCAGGTAAGCTACCTGCCCCAAGGCACCTTACCCTGACTATTGCTGCAGCCCAGTAGCCCCCGCCTTATACCTTCAGAGTGGAGGACGCCTGGGACTGGCACTGAGAGTATGTGTTGGATGAATTTAATGAGATTCATCGCGTGAGGTTCGCCCAGCAGTTTTGTTTGGACCGCTATTATATTTTGGGCTCTATAGGGCATTATAGTGTGTGGAGGGCCCACTATATAGTGTGTGGAGGGACAACTATAGGGCATTATACTGTATGGAGGGGCCACTATAGGGCATTATATTGTGTGGAGGGACCACTATGAGACATTGTATTGTGAGGAGCGGCCACTATAAGGCATTATACTATGTGGAAGCGGCCACTATAGCGCATTATAGTGTGTGGAGGGGCCATTATGAGACATTTTACTGTGTGAAGGGGCCACTATGGGACATTTCACTGTGTGGGGAGACCACGATAGGGCATTATAGTGTGTGGAGGGTCCATTATCGGAAATGTACTATGAGAAGGGGCCGCTATAGGACATTATACTGTGTGAGGGCCAGTGTGGGACATTATACTGCGTTTACTATGGGACATTATTTTTAAAGACGAGTAACATTAAGAAAAAAAAACATAGTCAGCTGTCCTCAGCATTCCAGTGTCTGACAATGCAGCATGTTTGGGTTTGCACTGTGCCTCATTCCCCCTGCATCCCACGTGACCACTGAGGCCATTCAGGTGGTCGCTGGAAAGGGACTGTTGATGTCACTAAGTACGGTGCGCCATTGAACAGACTGCAACAGCGGACAGCAGCGGAACATATTTTTCTTTTTTTATGTTACACCTCTGGAGTTTGTCCAAATCCTGAGAGCCTCTAAATTGAGGAGTCTGTGGACTGTGAGTCTGATGTCAGCTGCTGCTGCACCTACAGTTTAATTGACACCCTGATCCCACTGCCTATAACTTTACTTACATAGGACTGTTGCCTTTAGATATAAAGCAGACAGCCCTGTGTAACAGAAATGTCTGTTTTACATGGAATGTAACTTACACAGGACTGCTGCCTCTCCCTCAATGTAAATCAGTCCTGTGCAAAATTACTTTACAAAGGACTGCTTTACATGGTGGAACTACTTGTGCTAGCCCTGCCTTCCCTTAAAGACTCCACCTACTATAAAATGGGGCCACTTTTAAATGTTTTTTTCCAGGGCCACTTTCAGGTCCCAATCCGCCCCTGTGCGCAGATTTTGTCTCCTCCGGGAGTCTGTAAGCTGCCCCTTTAGCACCCTATAAATCAAATTCTGACCTTGCAATATGACTAAATATCTGCATACCTGTTTTCCCAGTTAGAATTACCTGGCCTATAAGACTCCCTACACCAGCTGGCACTGGTGCAATAATAACCCTTGAAATTCATTAAAGAGAGTATGTCACCAGAACCCAGCATATCAACCTAGCCCTGCGGATAGATAGGTAAGGGTCACTTGAATCAAATTGTATTTTCCCTTTTTGAATCCATGCCTCTGTTGCCAAAATATCGCTGTTTGCAAATAACTCATTTGCATATTGACAAAAACAGCAATGTCCCAACAACAAAGGCATTGATTCAAAAGGGATAAACGCTGTTTAATGCAGGTGACCCTGACCTATCTATCTACAGGGCTGAGGTGATTGCTGGGTCCTGGTGACAGACTCCCTTTAAAGCGTACCGCCAGATATAAACATCTCTTCATAAATAAATAGTTCAGGTTTATATATAAAACTTTGTAATATATCTTATTAAAGAAATATGCTTTCTTCTCACTTTTCTAGCAGTTACTTTTTACATATTATTCTATGAAAAGGGAAGATAGAAAAGACACTCAAATAATTTCTGTTGCTTCACTCTTCTATTCTGAACTCTTTTAACACTGCTATATTTGAAGATATTTGTGAGGCTGAAAACGGGGGTGAATATAATGTAAACAAGCAGTTAGATTGAAGATAAGGAGCAGGAGAACAGCTTAATAAGTGGAGAAAGAACCAGATCTCCTTAATAAAATATATTACAAAGTTTCTTATATTCAAATGCACTAATCATTTATTAAAAGTTGTTTAAAACTGGAGGTACACTTTAAGAAACATGTAGTAACTATAGTGTATACAGGGTTTGTGTGGGCCCTTGAGCGACAGAGCCACGGTGGACCACCCATGCGGCGGCAGCATTTTTGTTAATGAAGAGGAATACTGCCAGCCAGCTTTACGCCACTAATTAGGGCCACATAAATGGACTTAATCAGTGGGGAGTCTCAAGCTGTGGCCTCCCATGCTTAATCCAACATCTGTGGCAAGATCTAACAGGATGCTTAGTTTTTTCAATGTCCTGCTCCTATCTTTGCCTCCCTTGAAAGCAATGTGAGATATATTTATATACATATCTGTCTATCTATCTATGCCATTCCCAGGAGGACTTCACCAGATACAAAGAGGCAGTTCTCACCTTCAAGAGCGCACTCACCTCTGCAAAGCAGGTCTACTTCACCACACTCATATCTTCCCTATCCTGCAACCCCAAGCAGCTATTCACTACCTTCAACACCCTTCTCCGTCCTCCCTTGCCCCCTCAAACATCACTCATCTTTGCTGATGACTTTGCCTCTTATTTCAAAAACAAAATTGACACCATCAGAGACAGTCTCACCCTACACCCCCAACAACCACTCTACCCAACTGTTCGGTGCTCTTCATCTTTAACCTGATTCTTCACCATCACCGATGAAAAGCTCTCCACCATAATTTCAAAATCCCACCTCCTGTGCGCTTGACCCGATCCAGTCACATCTCATTCCCAACTGCACTGAAGTCTTTACTCCTGCCCTAACCCATCTCTTCAACCTATGTCTTACCAGAGGATCCTTTCCGTCCACCTTCAAACACGCTACCGTGACACCTATACTTAAGAAAGCATCCCTTGACCCCTCCTCTCCAGCCAACTATCACCCCATCTCACTGCTCCCGTAAGCCTCAAAATTGCATAAACAACACGTCCATTCTGAACTATCCTCCTATCTTTCGTCCAACGTACTCTTTGACAGACTACAGTCAGGCTTCAGACCCCATCACTCCCCAGAAACTGCACTAACCAAAGTCACTAACGACCTTCTAACTGCCAAAGCCAAGCAGCACTTCTCTGTCCTCCTCCTCCTTGACCTCTCCTCTGCCTTTGACACAGTCGATCATTCCCTCGTTAGAAACTCTCTCATCCCTTGTCATCACAGACTTTACCCTTTCCTGGATCTCCTCATACCTCACCAACCGCACATTCAGAATTTTTCCACTCGCACACCACCTCCTCGCCACTCCCTCTTTCTGTAGGTGTCCCCCAAGGATCCATCCTAGGACCCCTCCAGTTCTCCATCTACACCCTCACCCTTGGCCAACTCATAGAATCTCATGGTTTTCAATACCTGACGACACTCAAATATATCTCTCTGGACCAGACATTACCACTCTGTTGTCCAGAGTTCCAAAGTGTCTAGCAGCCGTAGCCTCCTTTCTCTCCTACTGCTTTCTCAAACTCAACATGGAGGTAACGGAGTTCATCATCTTTGCCCCACCTCGCATGGCCCCTCTACCTGACCCATCTATTAAAGCTAATGGAACCACACTTATCCCAGTCCCACGGGTCCTCTGCTTTGGGATAACCTATCCTTCAAGCCACACATCAAAACCCTCAAGACCTCCTGTGCCTCCAATTCAAAAACATCCATCGAATCCGCTCCTTCCTCACCCCTGAAACTACAAAAGTGCTAGTCCTTGCGCTCATAATTTCTCGCTTAGACTACTGTATCATGTTTCTCCATGGCTTCGCAGCGAATGCTCTCGCTCCCCTCCAGTCCACCTTAAACTGTGCCGCTCGCTTAATACCCTTCTCCCCCTGATCAGCCACTCCCCTCTGCCAATCCCTCCACTGGCTCCCCATTGCCCAGCAAATAGAGTTCAAAATGTTAACGCTTACATACAAAGCCATCCATAACCTGTCCCCTCCATATATCTCTGACCTAATCTCCCGCTACTTGCCCACTTGTAACCTCTGATCCTCCAAAGACCTCCTACTCTGCTCTGCTCTTATCCGCTCTTCACACAACCATCTCCAAGATTTCTCCTGTGCATCGCCCTTACTCTGAAACTCATTATCAAGACACATAAGACTGACCCCCATAATCACAAGCTTCAAGAAGGCCCTGAAGACGCACCTATTCAGGAAGGCCTACAACCTCCAATAACACTACTGTCACCACACCACCACATGAACAGCTTCTCCCCTCACCTACTGTCTCTATCCCTTTTTCCTCATAGATTGTAAGCCCTTGTGGGCAGGGCCTGTATCCCACTGTACCTGTTGGTCACTGTTAGTATTGTATTTGTTCTGTATATTTTGTGTACTGTATGTAAACCCTCAATTGTAACGCACCATGGAATTAATGGTGCTATATGAATAAATAATAATCTATCTATCTATCTACAGTCATGGCCAAAAGTTTTGAGAATGATACAAATATTAATTTTTACAAAGTCTACTGCTTCAGTTTTTCTAATGGCAATTTGCATATACTCCAGAATGTTATAAAGAGTGATCAGCTTAACAGCAATTACTTGCAAAGTCAATATTTGCCTAGAAAATGAACTTTATCCCCCAAAACACATTTCAACATCATTGCAGCCCTGCCTTAAAAGGACCACCTAACATCGTTTCAGTGATTGCTCCATTAACACAGGTGTGGGTGTTGATGAGGACAGGGCTGGAGTTCAATCTGTCATGATTAAGTAAGAATGACACCACTGGACACTTTAAAAGGAGGCTGGTGCTTGCCATCATTGTTTCTCTTCTGTTAACCATGGTTATCTCTAAAGAAACACGTGCAGTCATCATTGCACTGCACAAAAATGGCCTAACTGGGAAGAGTATTGCAGCTAGAAAGATTGCACCTCAGTCAACAATCTATCGCATCATCAAGAACTTCAAGGAGAGAGGTTCCATTGGTGCCAAAAAGGCTCCAGGGCGCCCAAGAAAGACCAGCAAGCGGCAGGACCGTCTCTTAAAAGTGTTTCAGCTGCGGGATCGGGCTACCAGCAGTGCAGAGCTTGCTGAGGAATGGCAGCAGGCAGGTGTGAGTGCATCTGCACGCACTGTGAGGTGGAGACTCTTGGAGCAAGGCCTGGTCTCAAGGAGGGCAGCAAAGAAGCCACTTCTCTCCAGAAAAAACATCAGGGACAGACTGATATTCTGCAAAAGGTACAGGGAGTGGACTGCTGAGGACTGGGGTAAAGTCATTTTCTCTGATGAATCCCCTTTTCGATTGTTTGGAACATCTGGAAAACAGCTTATTCGGAGAAGAGGTGAGCACTACCACCAGTCTTGTCTCATGCCAACTGTAAAGCATCCTGAAACGGTTCATGTGTGGGGTTGCTTCTCAGCCAAGGGAATCGCCTCTCTCACAGTCTTGCCTAAAAACACAGCCATGAATAAAGAATGGTACCAGAATGTCCTCCAAGAGCAACTTCTCCCAACCGTCCAAGAGCAGTTTGGCGCTCAACAATGCCTTTTCCAGCATGATGGAGCACCTTGCCATAAAGCAAAGGTGATAACTAAATGGCTCAGGGAACAAAACATAGAGATTTTGGGTCCATGGCCTGGAAACTCCCCAGATCTTAATCCCATTGAGAACTTGTGGTCAATCATCAAGAGACGGGTGGACAAACAAAAACCAACAAATTCAGACAAAATTAAAGCATTGATTCTGCAAGAATGGACTGCTATCAGTCAGGATTTGGTCCAGAAGTTGATTGAGAGCATGCCAGGGAGAATTGCAGAGGTCCTGAAGAAGAAGGGTCAACACTGCAAATATTGACTTGCTGCATTAACTCATTCTAACTGTCAATATAAGCTTCTGTTACTCATAATATCAATGCAATTATATTTCTGTATGTGATAAAAACATCTGACAAACACACATAGAAACCAGAGGGCAGCAGATCATGTGAAAATATAATATTTGTGTCATTCTCAAAACTTTTGGCCATGACTGTATCTATCTATCTATACGCACACGTTCTGTCTTCTGAGTGTGTACACACACAAACATAAAATACAGAAAATGTACACACACACACAGGAGACAGAACATGTACACACATACACACAAGATCGAACATGTACACCATACCTCGAAGTTCCGGATTTCTGGTGCTGCCCCGCTGTCCTGGTCAGCGAGAGGACACAGATGAGTTGAACACTCACACTCCCTGCTTCACCATGTGACCCCTGTTTCTGCTCTGAAAGAAGTAACCATTATTTAGTGGCATCAATTACATCACACCTGCTGCTCCCTGAAACCTCCGGGACCAGAGATAGAAGAGAACAGTACATAGGAACAAGGTGAGGGGAGGATTCATTTTTTTATGTTTGTTTGATACTGTGGGGGCACCAGAAGAGGGATATAATAATGTGGTTGCAAAGGCAGGGGGACTTTATACTGTGGGGAAGCTTGAGGGGGACATTAAACTGTGGAGGCAGCTGGAGGGGGGACAATAAACGTTGGGAGCAGCTAGAGAGGAACATTAAACTGTGGGGGCAGGTGGAGAGGGACATTATAATGTGGGGGCAGCTCAAGGGGGACATTAAACTGGGGGCTACTGGAGGGAGACATTAAAATGTGGGGGCAACTGTAGGGAGATATTAAATTGTGGGGGCAACTGGAGCGGGATATTGAACTGAGGGGGCAACTAGAGGGGGACATTAAATTTTGAGTCAGTTGGGGCGAAATTATACTGTTGGTGCACAAGGAGAGGGACTATACTGTGGGGGGGCAGCTGGAAGGGAACATAATGCTATGAGGGCAACTAGAGGGGGACATTATAATGTGGGAACATACCATGTCAGGGTGTCTGTAGGGGCATTATACTGTGTGGAGACACAGAAAGAAATGGATAGGAATGGACGGAATTAAAGTGTAAGCAGGTGGGGCCAAATTCACAGCGGCGCACATGGCACGACATACATTCTGTCCCTCTTTTAGTCCTTTCAAAGTTATGTGGTATGTGTACACACACTCACAGGAGACAGAACATGTACACACACACAGTAGAGAGAACATGTATACACACACACACATACACACACAAAAGTCAGAACATGTACACATACACAGAAGACAACATGTACACATACAAAGAAGACAGAACATGTACACATACACAGAAGACAGAACATGTACACATACAAAGAAGACAGAACATGTACACACACACACATACACATATAGAAGACAGAACATGTACACATGCGCTGTGTAATCGATCAGGCTTTCATTCCCTGCAGTACAAGAATCTGGGAAGAGGAGGGAGCTGTCAGCAAGCACTGACTCAGAGGGGAAAATGAGGGTAAACAAAGTGAGGCAGTCAGCACCCGGCAGCAGAGGCTTGGGGCCCTGGAACTTATCCTGGTTTGGTGGGTGCTGATACCTTCCCTGAGTGTATGCCACCAGTGCAGAGGTACTGTACATCTGGTGAGGAATGCAATATCCCTCCATCCTGGTGGTCGTTTTATGGGTAAGGACACAGTTATAGAATTAAATGTAGCTGTTATCTAGGGTCATTTTGTTTCTTGGAAATACGTCAGTGAAATATTTATTGCATCATCTCATTTTTCACATATATATATATATATATATATATATATATATATATATATATATATTTATCATACATGATGACATAGCTTTAGTTCCAGATTTTGTGTCTGAACTTTGCATTCTTTTGGGCCAACCTAGCACTCAGCTGGACAGTCCTGCTATCATCTTCTACACTTCTTCTGTCTGCCAGTAGTTTCAGAACTTCAAAGCAGAACTTCAGATATTACATTTAACTACTGTGATTAGAGAGCCATTTACAAGTATTTGTATATAAAACCTGATCTCATGATGTCTAGGGGGTTACTGTTTTTCTATGTTAAAATAAATCACATTAACCCAATTGATGTTGGCTAATGTTGTTTGTGTTTTACTTTAAACTAATCTTCTGACTGCCAGGGCTAAGGGCTGGGATCATGTTCTCACAAGGGATGTAACTGTGGGTAAAGTTATTAGATTATGTACTATGAAAATGGCTTATTTGATTTGGGTAGCAGAGCTATATTTGGTTTAGCAGCTTAAATGAGGAGGCTTGCATTCCATATATAGGGTGGATATTCTTTCTTAGTGATATGAATGGCTAACAAATGTTTATGTTCTGTGTCTTTCATATAAAGTGAGCCAAATCAAACACTATCTTCTCTTGTCCTGTGATCATAAAAAATGGCATTTTTAAAGTTCACATTGATGGTCACAGTATTTTCATTTACTTTTTACTGTTCTTACTGAGCTTGTGGTTAAAGCTACTTATTGCAGCAAAACTTTGTGTCAAGATGATATGTTAAGGGATATTTCTATCTAACATGCATGTATACATGAATCCAATATGCATTAAAGGGAGTAGTCCCGCCAAACAACTTATGCCCACTCTACAAAGATAGTGAATACGCTTCAGATTGGTGGAGGTTCGATCTCTAACACCCCCATGGATTACAAGATTGGGGTTATTTTTGTTCCCCATTCTGAATAGAGTGGTGGACCAAAACATGTGCCCTCACCCACTCCATTCTTTCCTCATAATCGGTGAAGGTCCCAGTCGTCCACCAATCTGAAATGTATCCCCTAACTGTGGATAGGAAATATGTTATCTAGTGGTGCAACCCCTTCAATGTCTAATGGGAATCTTAGAAGTTATTGGATTTGTGCAAAAAAATGTATAACTTATTTATTTTCAATACGGAATATTAAAATCTCATTCTGGGATAGCCATACTAACGTAGATTTATACTTGTTGTTTTAAGACATTTGCTCTGTTACTTATTTTATTTTCAAAAGTCAGACAACCCATTTGAAATAATAAAAAAATGGATTCATAAACTGAATCATACACTGAAAAGTGTACTATGTTTGGACTTTTAATAATCTTTTTTTTATTTAACCTCTGTTTATTGCCAATAGACTGCCACAATAGAATGTGTAAATGTACCCTAAAATTTAGGACTGTGATTATTTGCAACATGATGAATGAATTTATATATATTCAGGTACTGTATATATTGCTTACTTTTCTGGTCTCCACTTTTTATAAAAAGGTTTCCATGAAATGGAGATGTATGTGCTCAGATAATATTTAAGACAAATTAATAATTCATTCTTTTTTTCCTGTGCATAGCAATCCTTAGTTTTATTTTTTAACATCTACTCCCACAGTATTTTGTTTCTGTATTTTAAAATGTAGGTGAAAATGCCAGACATTTGAAGTGTTTTAAGGTATTTTGCACATGCATTTTTAGTTTGTATGAACACTTTTTCCAGGTGTTTTTTTAAGACTTTTTGAGAAGTCTGGCAAAATGTAAAAGAAAGTGCCATATTTAGAGCATCCTGTGTTTGACTTCACGGACACCGAAAAAGAGCTGCTAAAACAAAACCTTCTAAAGCACTATGTATGTACATTAGACATTCTGATATGTCAGTATAAATTTTCAGCTAACATCTGGCTGCTGCATTTTAGCCATGGTTTATAAAAACACTGGTTAAAAAGACACCAAAAACACCACACATTGCGTTTTGTGTTGCAGATTTTCCTGCATTTTTTTGTCCAAAGCCAAGAGTAGATTTATCAGGAGGGAGAAGTGTCACAGTTTTATTTTCCATTCCTTTTGAAACCAATGTGCAACAAAAAAAGGTGCGTTTCTGCAACGTTTGGGCCTTAGCCTTAAGCCAGGACCCCACGTTGAAAATACAGTGTTTTGGCCGCGGTGGAAACGCTGCAGCAAAAAAAAAAACACAGCATTTTACATTACCTGCAAAGTGGATGGAATTCTGGCTAATCCCATCCACACAATGCAGAATAAAATCTCCAGCGGAAAATTTGCATAATCAAAAATGTCTACGCAGCATGTCAATTATACTTGCGGAATTTGCGTATTTGCGTGTTTTGGCTGCGAATCACTACGTGGGGCTTTAGCTTAAAAGAGGTTATCCAATAATGTACAAAATGTGTGTACAAGTAGGAATAATGCTAAAATAAATATAAGCAATTCACATCAGTTAAATACCCTGCCATGTAAGTCGCAGATCCAGTATACATGAGATGGTTGAGGCCATTTGAGACTATATATCTCTTGGTGCTAATTTCATATACAATGGGGTTAAATAGTTCTTTCTATCTGTGACAAAAACAAAAACAAATTGGAACCAGAGCAGTACAAAGACCAAAAGCAAAAAAGGTTCAACTCCCACTGGTACACTAGCAATGAACCAAAGTATCAAAAAGCGGAAAACTGAGCAGCACACCTGTGAGAAAGCTATGTGCATACCTTTTTCCCATGGAGCATTACCAATAGTGCCACTGGTCTCCCTCTGGGCACCTCTTCAAAATGATTAATATTCCATTTTATTTAATTACAAAAATATAATATTATGAATATATAATTTATTAAAGGGGAACCCCAAAAATATATTGGTACATAACAATTAGTGTTCATCAAATTTCCTATGCTCTGTCTCTGCTCTCACAACATTCGTATGTTAGAGATCTAGATAGATAGATAGACTGATTGAAGTAGAGTAGTTAGTGTTGTCACAGTGCAAAAAAAGAAACAATGATATGATCATTTCTATCCTATTCCACGTGTATAAAGCTGATTTATGTATTTTATGACCTAGAAAAGTCCAGCTGAGAAAAATGTCCTACCAAGTGTAAGTGACAGGTATTTATCAGAAGCCAAATGACTAAGCTTAAATTATTATGATGAGTTGATTGTGAGTCATTGCTATAGATTTTCCGATTTAATTAATGGAAAAATGCTAGCAACATCCTATTAGCTTTATTAGGTGCAAATATTTTACTAGGATCAGATGAGTCTGCCAAGTCTGCTGTAAATTCATAATGACCTGGCACTATCTTAGTTCCCATGTAAAACCCTACAACATCAACAGCTACATAGCGTAGCATAAGTGGATGTACCAAGGGAGTAAAACAGAGCATAAAGGTACTTAATTTCTTAAATGAGGTCAACTACTGTTAGCTTAATAGTCATGTTCTGCACACACAGCAATACTTTATCCATATTCAATACGCTTCATTGACTATCCAAATTCCACAAACTTTAATGGCAGCACACATCCTAGACTTTTCTTAACTTTTAATTCCAGTAATGTCCACAAACTCATCATATATTTTAAAAAAATTCTAAAATTGCAACATTGATGGATTTCCCTTCCCTCAAAATTTGCACATTATTTTTGGCAAGGTTGACCATTTAGAAAACATGGTTATAGTCACCAATTTAAAGGAAACTAATTGTTCAAGTTATGTATAATGACAGAATTGTGACATTATGTAAAATACATACATTATTTATACATGACTAAAACTTTAAAGGAGGTTGATTTGAAAAACATCGCCAGGTTTTATTGTGTTTTATTGAACTGAAAAGTGCTCAAGGAATTAAAAAAGATTACTGATTACTTTCAGAAGCAGTGCCCCATCTGTCTATGGGTTATGTTGGCTATTGTAGCCCAACTCTGCTAAAGTGAATAGGACTGAGGGACAATGTAGTGCAAACCCCATACAAGAAGATGCAACTCGAGGTATGTGGGTGTTGGAGGAGCAATATCCATATGTCATTTCTCACACTTTTCTACCCCATCTCACCTCTATACCCACAGACAACTATAAAGTGCAAAAAAAAAAGGCACGAAATCTCAAGTAGTGTGAACAATGGCCAATATAAGCAGCTCAAAAAATCAATAGGTGCATTGATAAAATGCACACATATTCATTTTAGAGCCATCCTCAAACCTCTCAATCACGCAACAGGCAAAAACCTACAAATAAGTCAATACTTTACTTAAATATCAAGAAAAGTCGGAAAAAAGACAAATACATGGATTTCTTTTGTGATGACTTTATATAACCACAGTGTCACATATCTAACAAGAACAAAAATAGAAACATCAATTAGAATATAATATAGTACAATACATCACATTAACCTATTAGAGAGAGAGGACACATAAACCCAAGTTCCAGACATGAAACATTAAAGAACGGTACTTAACTTAATATCAACATGCGGTTTGAGAGTATTTAGCCTATGGATCCATTGTAGTTCCGTTCTTTTAGGAATCTGAGTTCTATTCTCTAAAAGGAGATACAAAGTCTATAATTCTGAATTTCATGTGACATTTGGTGTGTCTACATTCTGTAAAGTGTTTTATGACAGGCAGATCCAGTCATTTTGCTCCAGATGGTGTACCTATGGTGACTCAAGTGGGTTTTGAAATCAAGGATAGTCTCCCCAATCTACCATTAGTTACAGGGGCATTGCAGCAAATAAATTACAAAATCACTATCACAAATGAGATAATGTCTGATGTTATATACCTGAGATGTCATTGGATGTGTAAAACTGTCCCCCTTAAACATAATGTAATTCAGTTATTTCCAGCTGGGATGCATACTCTGAATGCAGATACAAGTGGCTACAATGGTGACTTGAGGAATTTTTTTTTTTCTTTAAACCTCTGTGTATAATAAGTGGAGATCTCGGGAAGGTGTAGTAAAATAAAAAATGCTGATACTCACCTTCCCTAAACTGTCCTGGACTCCATAATGGTGTTTGATGTGCATTCCCAGGTGTCTTTGGTTTTCTTTAGGTGCCTTCCAGGATTTTTTGTGATTTTTTTTTTCTTTGAGTCCGAATTACAGGGGCCAGTGACATCACAGAACAGGCTGGTGGAGATCTGAAGAGGACCGGAGACACCAGATGCTGCAAGGGAGTCCAGGAGAGGTAAGAAAAGGTGAGTATCAGCGTTATTTACTGTACCACACCATAGGAATAAACAGTAGGTAACCTTACTGCACTATCATAACTCAGGGTTAACAAGAAGGATTAAGAAGAAAACTTTTGGCACAGCCACATCTTTATACAGATTAGTATTCCACTTTCTAATGGGTAGATTATGCCTGATATGAGTTTCTCTTAAAGTAAAAATTCACTTTTTATCATCTTCCAACATTTCAGCATGGCCTACTGTATATGAATTATCATTGAAGAGGGTATGAAGGGACCATAATACTGCAATAACTATCATGCTGTTTGATTATTGACTTGAAGGTCTTCAGATCTGAGTCTGTCATTAGGCCCATGTGAATTCCCATGAATTCCATGTGATCTAAAACCTTTGTCTTCCTTCTATTAACTAAGTTACAGAATTTTACAGTGTATAAAGGATGACTGTAAAATAATGTTAATAACCCTAGTATCCACAGTAGACAGTAGAAGACTGTGGTCATTTGTTCCATTTTCTCTTTCATTCTACTCACAATTTTTTCTCATTGATGCTTTACACCTGTAATTCCATTTCCTGAAGGTTATAAGATGTTTTTTTTTTCTCAAGTCCACTGTGTGCCATTTACTGAGTGTTTGTATTGGAGACACCATCCTAAAATCCCAGCTGCAGATGGGATTAGGTTACGCCAAGTTGCACTTTATATAATGCTTTATACAAGAACTGCCACCCATAACATTGCCCTGGAGTGTTTTTCGTTTGGTAGATATTTACTTCTAAAAAACATTTAAGTAATTTTCTTACCAGCTGGTTAAAAGCAATACATTCAATACTTGGCTGTGATCTGCCCATTTCCATTAAACAGAATATCCTTGAGGATATTTACTGATGGTGTAGGAGACATGCCAGCCTGGTCTTCAACTCAAAAATATGATCCTACTCTGGAAAGTTGAGTCGGGGAACACAGAAGAGTTACCATAATATTTACATTGTCGATTAATTTATCAAATAGCTTAAACACATATGGAGGTAACTGGTTGTGACAGTGTTATAAATAGGAGCAAAGCCTTAAGGACCACACAAGGAGGTTTCATAATGCACAATTAACTATTAAAACTGTCAGAACTGTAGATTAATTAGAAGAGCAAACACATGGACTCACATGTATGCATGAATGGATTTACCATTCAAGGATAACTGATATCCATATTATTATTGGACTCCTTTAAACAGCTTTTACTCTCAGTAAAATAAATGGACATTATAGGCAATGGAATTCGAGAATACAAAAAATTAATGAAGGTAGATTTATGTTTCTAGTGCCGCTATTACCGCCACAATATCTGGACCTCCTAACATTCTATGGAACTAAAAGTAAATCACCATAGGTCCTTAAAACCGTATCCAATTACAGTTGCCTTAAACTGGTATATGGGTTGTGTATGTCACAAGCTATGACCTGCATGATATCCAGAATAGGCAACAATACCATCAGTACCAATAGAATACTGCTGCAATGTCACCAATTGTGTTATTATGGGATTAAAATGGAAAAATGTGATTGTTAATAATATCATATTAGTGATTATGCAGGTGCTTATTATAACCTTGTATGGTGGATCCAAATTGGTGCTTTATTTTTGGTCTTTGATGACACTATCAATAATATTATAAAATGCCTTAAAATGCAAATTCCATAATGAAATGCTATTAGGAAATGGTTTGTGCTATGGTAGAAAAAGTATTCTATTATATTTGAAACGTAAAATAGATTAGCTTATTAACCCCTTATGGACACAGCCTAAAACTAAACTTAACCCTTTAAGGATGCAGGGTAGTTTTTCCTTCTCCATTTTCCAAAATTCATAACTTTTTTTTATTTTTCTGTTGGCATAGCTACAGTGGGGGAAAAAAGTATTTAGTCAGCCACCAATTGTGCAAGTTCTCCCACTTAAAAAGATGAGAGAGGCCTGTAATTGACATCATTGGTAGACCTCAACTATGAGAGACAAAATGAGGAAACAAATCCAGAAAATCACATTGTCTGATTTTTAAAGAATTTATTTGCAAATTATGGTGGAAAATAAGTATTTGGTCAATAACAAAAGTTCATCTCAATACTTTGTTGGCAATGACAGAGGTCAAACGTTCTCTGTAAGTCTTCACAAGGTTGGCACACACTGTTGCTGGTATATTTGCCCATTCCTCCATGCAGATCTCCCCTAGAGCAGTGATGTTTTGGGGCTATCGCTGGGCAACACTGACTTTCAATTCCCTCCAAAGGTTTGAGATCTGGAGACTGGCTAGGCCACTCCAGGACCTTGAAATGCTTCTTACGAAGCCACTCCTTCGTTGCCCTGGCAGTGTGCTTGGGATCATTGCCATACTGAAAGACCCAGCCACGTTTCATCTTCAATGCCCTTGCTGATGGAAGGAGGTTTGCACTCAAAATCTCACAATATATGGCCCCATTCATTCTTTCATGTACACTGATAAGTCGTCCTGGTCTCTTTGCAGAGAAACAGCCCCAAAGCATGATGTTGCCACCCCCATGCTTCACAGTAGGTATGGTGTTCTTTGGATGCAACCAAACAGTTCTACTTTGGTTTCATCTGACCATATGACATTCTCCCAATACTCTTCTGGAACATCCAAATGCTCTCTAGCAAACTTCAGACGGGCCCGGATATGTACTGGCTTAAGCAGGGGGACACGTCTGGCACTGCAGGATCTGAGTCCCTGGCGGCGTAGTGTGTTACTGAAGGTAGCCTTTGTTACGTTAGTCCCAGCTTTCTGCAGGTCATTCACTAGGTCCCCCCATGTGGTTCTGGGATATTTGCTCACCGTTCTTGTGATCATTTTGACCCCACGGGGTGAGATCTTGCGTGGAGCCCCTGATCGAGGGAGATTATTAGTGGTCTTGTATGT
This sequence comes from Leptodactylus fallax, assembly GCA_947044405.1. NCBI lineage: Eukaryota > Metazoa > Chordata > Amphibia > Anura > Leptodactylidae > Leptodactylus > Leptodactylus fallax. The sequence continues at coordinate 8,228,678 of CAMRHE010000012.1, read as the reverse complement.
CTTTCATTTACTAATTATTGCTCCCACAGTTGATTTCTTCACACCAAGCTGCTTGCCTATTGCAGATTCAGTCTTCCCATCATGGAGCAGATGTACAATCTTGTTTCTGGTGTCTTTCCACAGCTCTTTGGTCTTCACCATAGTGGAGTTTGGAGTGTGACTGTTTGAGGTTGTGGACAGGTGTCTTTTACACTGATAACAATTTCAAACAGGTGCCATTACTACAGGTAATGAGTGGAGGACAGAGGAGCCTCTTAAAGAAGAAGTTACAGGTCTGTGAGAGCCAGAAATCTTGCTTGTTTGTAGGTGACCAAATACTTATTTTCCACCATAATTTGCAAATAAATTCTTTAAAAATCAGACAATGTGATTTTCTGGATTTGTTTTCTCATTTTGTCTCTCATAGTTGAGGTCTACCTATGATGACAATTACAGGCCTCTCTCATCTTTTTAAGTGGGGGAACTTGCACAATTGGTGGCTGACTAAATACTTTTTTCCCCCCACTGTATGTGAGGGGGATACCTAACATTTGTTTATTTTTTTGTGTACATCATGTGTTTTTTTTAAATTAAAAGGTGGGTTTATTGAACTTTCTGTCCCACAAGGGGACTTGAACCTGGCTTCTGCTGATCCCCAGTGCAATATACTGCAATACATTGTATTGTAGTACATTGCACATCAGCTCCTTATGTGCAATGATTCCATCTTGAATCTGTCTCCCATTCTTTTCAAAAGAAGACAGAGACCAAAGAAGTATGCTGAAAAAATAAGCAATCTGCCCAACCTTGCGGCAGACTTTGTGACTGATCAGGAGTGGAGCGGCTAGAAAATTAAGAGGAATCTAAGGCGGAATTAATTTCCTCTTCATTTTCCACTGTCTGAAAGGGCTCCAACATTAAATTATTATTATTATTATTATTATTATTATTATATTGATTGATTATATTTGCCCTGTAACTGAAACCACAGAGATCAGAGTAGAAAGTGTCATGGTTGCTTCTTGCACAGTACAGTCATGGCCAAAAGTTTTGAGAATGACACAAATATTATATTTTCACATGATCTGCTGCCCTCTGGTTTTTATGTGTGTTTGTCAGATGTTTTTATCACATACAGAAATAGAATTGCATTCATATTATGAGTAACAGAAGCTTATATTGACAGTTAGAATGAGTTAATGCAGCAAGTCAATATTTGCAGTGTTGACCCTTCTTCTTCAGGACCTCTGCAATTCTCCCTGGCATGCTCTCAATCAACTTCTGGACCAAATCCTGACTGATAGCAGTCCATTCTTGCAGAATCCATGCTTTAATTTTGTCTGAATGTGTTGGTTTTTGTTTGTCCACCCGTCTCTTGATGATTGACCACAAGTTCTCAATGGGATTAAGATCTGGGGAGTTTCCAGGCCATGGACCCAAAATCTCTATGTTTTGTTCCCTGAGCCATTTAGTTATCACCTTTGCTTTATGGCAAGGTGCTCCATCATGCTGGAAAAGGCATTGTTGAGCGCCAAACTGCTCTTGACGGTTGGGAGAAGTTGCTCTTGGAGGACATTCTGGTACCATTCTTTATTCATGGCTGTGTTTTTAGGCAAGACTGTGAGAGAGCCGATTCCCTTGGCTGAGAAGCAACCCCACACATGAATGGTTTCAGGATGCTTTACAGTTGGCATGAGACAAGACTGGTGGTAGCGCTCACCTCTTCTTCTCCGAATAAGCTGTTTTCCAGATGTTCCAAACAATCTAAAAGGGGATTCATCAGAGAAAATTACTTTACCCCAGTCCTCAGCAGTCCACTCCCTGTACCTTTTGCAGAATATCAATCTGTCCCTGATGTTTTTTCTGGAGAGAAGTGGCTTCTTTGCTGCCCTCCTTGAGACCAGGCCTTGCTCCAAGAGTCTCCGCCTCACAGTGCGTGCAGATGCACTCACACCTGCCTGCTGCCATTCCTCAGCAAGCTCTGCACTGCTGGTAGCCCGATCCCGCAGCTGAAACACTTTTAAGAGACGGTCCTGCCGCTTGCTGGTCTTTCTTGGGCGCCCTGGAGCCTTTTTGGCACCAATGGAACCTCTCTCCTTGAAGTTCTTGATGATGCGATAGATTGTTGACTGAGGTGCAATCTTTCTAGCTGCAATACTCTTCCCAGTTAGGCCATTTTTGTGCAGTGCAATGATGACTGCACGTGTTTCTTTAGAGATAACCATGGTTAACAGAAGAGAAACAATGATGGCAAGCACCAGCCTCCTTTTAAAGTGTCCAGTGGTGTCATTCTTACTCAATCATGACAGATTGCTCTCCAGCCCTGTCCTCATCAACACCCACACCTGTGTTAATGGAGCAATCACTGAAGCGATGTTAGGTGGTCCTTTTAAGGCAGGGCTGCAATGATGTTGAAATGTGTTTTGGGGGATAAAGTTCATTTTGTAGGCAAATATTGACTTTGCAAGTAATTGCTGTTAAGCTGATCACTCTTTATAACATTCTGGAGTATATGCAAATTGCCATTAGAAAAACTGAAGCAGTAGACTTTGTAAAAATTAATATTTGTATCATTCTCAAAACTTTTGGCCATGACTGTATACATGGCATTCATTGAGCACTGTGTATAGAACACTCAGTATGGCACTATCACTGGCTTTTCTATAGGAAATCTGTCTGTCATTGTCTCCTCTCTCCTGCAGTAGCACAATTTCCATGGAACTTCAGACTTTGCAAGGATAATTTAAAGGGGCTGGCCACTTTTAGACCAATATTAATGTTTTTATAATAAAAACCTGTACAATTTTTCTGTATCAATTCCTCGTGGATTTTTAGACATGTGCTTTGCTGTCATTCATTTATTCTTACTTTCAGTGAATAAAAATCAGTGATATACAGTCCATGTGATGTACAGAGGTGCACAGCTCATTATATGGTAGATGTGATTATTGTGCTGTTACTAAAATGAGTTGTGCACCTGTGTGTTCATCACATAACCATAGACTGTATATCACATGACTGTGGACCATGGACTGACCGTTGCTGCAGGGACAATAGTCTAATAAAATTCTATTCAAATTCCCAGCATCTTTGTATCTCGGCTTTACACTAGTGTTCGTGTTAGCCTGGAGCCGGTATTCAGATGATAAACATGCTGTAGATTAGACTTTATTCTGGAAAGTGAATTTATTTTGGTCAGTCATGATGAAGAAGATTATTGTCATTTCCCCTAACTCTACATGTTACCAGTCAGTCATTACCATAGCCTGGACTACACAACATGTTGTCTACAAGTTGCAAAATTGAGCTATAACTGAAGCTCATTCCACAGCTTTCCCCATGGAAAAAAAAAATGTTGTGAAAGTCCTTGAAGTAGCTTTTCACTTTCCTTTTTGCAGCTTTCCTTTAGCAAAGACCTTAACAAAGAGGCTTGCTGGTGCAACCCTAGATTTGCCTGCTATATCCCCATAAACTTATGGATGAGGACTATTCTTTGCTACTGACAATACTGTGGAGTCTTAGTCAAAAAGAATTTACAACAGTAGCAACTTGTTAGGAATGTTATCTAGAAGCTATGTTGTTTGAAAAATTGCCCACAAAATTTACAAAAACTAAATTTCATTTAATTAAACGATATAGTATTTGGGCTTTAAAGACTCTTGACAGGATTCTTTTGTTTTATAAAGCACTTTGTTCTAGGGTGAGTTCAAGAAATCAATGGCAATTCTATTTGCTGATCTGTTTGTTCAGCACTTCTTAAACAAGCAATGAGTACCTTGTTACCTAAATGAATGCTATTGTTCCATGGGGAAATGTGCTGAAATTAAGACTATTGTTCTCCTAGACTATTTTCATGCATTGATTCTATCAAAATGTCTTATAAGTCACAAAATGATTTGTCTGTAAATGTATAGTAGGAGACTGAAAGAAGTCAACTCCAGTGCAGTCATCGCCATAATAATAGTTCTACATACATAAAGAATAGGGAAAAGGCAATAGAGTGGCTCTTGCACATTTGTATTGTGTTTCTTATGAGGGTATAGATGTACAAATCCCAGGGCAATCAAGTACTTGGGCATTAAAAGTCATTTAAAACTATAAAATATTGTAACAATGCCAGCTGGACATAAGACATTACAACTAGACTGGACAGTGCTCAGCTATCCATATGACTTACAGTAGGCCTAGTTATGTAACAATCAGAAATAGCCAATATATAGAAATGGTATCCACTGCCTTCTCCTACCTCCGCCTAGTACATGTACAGGCAGTTAAACATGACTCAATTTAAGTCACACTGCTGCCTTAAACCTCTGCAGGCAATGATCCTGATCTGAGTACTGTCATTCTTGTATGGAATGGAAATTAGATGATGGTTGTGGTAGTCAGATGATGGAACAAACAGATGATAGAGATGGTGTGTTGACCAAACTAGCCTTGACTTTAATTTCTCATGAATCTTTCCCTAGATGTATCCCTAAATGCTGAAACTAATAACATACACCAATGACCCTCATTGTGCTTAAAGATATCCCCAATGAAAACCCTAATCTGCAATATAATTAAGCCAAGCAGACTTGAACACTGCAATAGAACAAGGAACTTTTTCATGTAGGAAACCTGGAAGCAAACACATAGAACATTTTGTTGGTATTGGAGGAAGCAATGGTGGGGTTGTTTGTTTTATTTTCTTTTTATTATGCCAACAGTGTGTCAGTAGCACATGGAACTGTCAAGTTATAGAATTTCCAGCAAAATTTGGGGCAATAATATCAACGTGCGTGGCCTGCCAGCTGAAAAAGCTAGAATAGCTTCTGAAATGTAAAGGATTCAATTTCCGACCCTGAAAACAACACTTGGGAGGCAAAAAAGAACCCAGATTATCTTGCTGGTTATCCCTGTATGGAAAGGAAGAAAATGCCACATCAACATTGTGTTGACAGAGTGGCAATTTACAAAATTTGAAGAAAAATTTGGGATACACTATCAGCACGTACCTGGTCTGACTGCTGAAAAAGCTAGACTATCTAACAAAACCAAAACTGATCATCATGATTAATGACTAAATGTAGAAACTGTACTTCTTCTCACAGACCAGTTATCCACTCCATTATGTGCATGCAATAATCATTCACCATATACTGCTGCTCAAATTGATGCTCCAGCATGTGCAACAGTTCGCTCAATGTTCAACTTACAGCCATTAAATGATGGAGGGAAGTGAAAGAAATGGCTTGACCTGGCAAAGTTGTGTGGGAAATGATCAAGTGTAGAGGAACTGTAGGTGGCAGATGAGTCCTGTCTGGTGTTGAAACTGTGCATATCCTGCACCCATGAGGTGATCCCAGTAAATAGCACTAGAAAGCACCAAGCTTTATTGCGTTTATATACTGTGGCCTCTAATGTTCAAAAAATTCACGTAGTGAGCTATGACACCTATGTATTGTCCCTGTCCAAGTGCCCATAAGTGCTGCTTCACGTATTGATGGTGGCGTGCACATTTCCCCACAAGGACATTTACAGGAAGAGGCCCACATGGCAATGTTAATCAGGGGCAACTTTCCTCAAGAAATAATGGCGGCTAGGTATTCTCCACTGAGACTGTCATCGAAACACAGTGGATTCCACTTAGTGGAATGGCAGTGACTGCAGGTGGGAGTTAAAGTTGAAGACCAGCCGGATGACTGGGTTCAGATTTCTGTTTACTGGACATACATTCCTTTATGGATCATGGCCTACGTTGGTGAAGAGGAGGAGGCGAAGCAGATGGAGATGATAATGAATTATAATGATGATGACCATGTGCTGAGTGTGGAGGTGGCCTGCCTACATAGATGATCATAGGAGGAAGGAATTGAGTCTTGCTTACTTGGTAGCACTGGCAATTTCATTTTGCCAAATGAGATGGTGATGCCATTTCATATGAGTACAGAGAGAGCTAGTTCCTACACGTGTGCCTGCATGCCCATGGATAATTTTCTGCTTGCAGATCTTACACGTTGCCATCGATTTATCATTTTGGTAATGTACAAAAAAATTTCCATACAGGAGATGGTAGCACATAGCTGCTGCTACCAAAACCAGCAGCAGTGGAAACAAGTCTGCAAATGGCACCAACACCCGAGCTTGCCTTAGATCTTCACCAGGAAGGTCTTTTACATGTTGCAGCTGCTCGTCGGGTGGAATTCTTACTATTGCAGCTGCCACCTTCCTTTTCCTGTGATGTCACCCTGACCCGGTTGCCAGGTCTTATCTGTAATAGAATCATCATCAGTAATGTCATGATCTTTCCCACATTTTTGTGCCTCATCATGGCAATGGGATTTGTCTATGCCCTCACAATTCCTAACAGATTTCCTCCTAGTGCCCCCTAGTGGCAAAGATGTTCTCTCTTTGGAGTTTTTTTTTCATTCCAATGTCATTCATTTACCCCCCTCCCCTTCAACCAGGGCCCTATACCAGGCACAACATAGTGGATAAGTTTGGTGTGGAGTCTTCCTTTATCTTTTGCAGTAGTCCTATTTCACTGAATCTGGCGCATTTGAAGCATACAAACAGTTGGTGTAGGTGGTAAAAAAGTCCTCTTTAAAATATGGTTTTCTGCAATTTTGTTGTAATGTAAAGGAAAATTTAAAAAAAATATACAATTTTCATACTGAATTTAATCTTTCTCTGTCTTGCAAGTCATTTGTGTTAAAAATAGCCAGTCTTACAATACAGTCCTAGGTTTATTTCTTGAATGAGCATAGGTGTTGTCTGCATATCACTGTCTGTAAATTAATTTGCCGTATTGTATCGGACCACAGGCAGCAGATTAATGAGAAAAACGTCTCCAATGACAGTTCCACTCAGGACACTAGTAAATAATGCAGTGTTTCCTTTATCACTACTTTACTGGCAAGCCAGAATGAACAGAATTCTTTTTTTCAACTGAAAATATCGAGTAAGCAAATACCTACATTTTTGTCTCTTGTGTAGTATATGTAATTTAAGAACAGGACTCATTAAATTTATTCAAGATCTTATATATTTGTTTTCCTATTAGAGACAGCCAAAAAAGTTGGGTTTTCAGTTACCATTATACAGGGGTATATCTATAGTGGGTACCTTTGTTCCCAAGCCCTAGTGCCTGAATTTTTGTCACATTAGAGGATGTCAGTATTATAAAAGACACATGGTTTAGTAGGGGCTCTGTTGCACAGTGTGTATGTAGCCCAGGTGTCACTTAGTTTCCAGGTGTACAGTAGCTGTGAAGAAGATGCAGCTATACCTAAATTCTGGTGCACATGGTTTGAGAGAGGCAGTGTTAAAAGCTCTCCATGGCACTCGAGAACTTCAGGTTACTCCTATCACAACATATAGGAATTTATAAGGGTACGTTCATACAGAAGAATTTACTGCGGATTTGATGTCAGATTTTCAATAGTACACAGAGACTGTAGCAGGACGCGCTAGAGATTTCATCTGCGCCTAATACAGAGTAGAAAATGAAGAGGAATTCTTCTTGATTTTCCCCTGTGTGAATGTACCCGTGTGAATGCGATAATGTGGTGCACATTTGTCTCAAAGCCCTTTCTTTCACCAAATGCCTGGCACATTCCTTGTTCTGCACCTCGCTCTGTGAATGTGTGAAGGTTCTGCACCTCATCCTGACATATAATAATAATAATAATAATAATAATATTATTAGTCCTTTAATAGTCCCACCATGGGGAAATTCAGTGTGTTACAGCAGCAAAGATAAGCAGATACAAATACAAATACAACATGTACAGGAATGTTCCAAGGTAAGAGGCATTACATTGATAGTAGACAGACAGATAAGAAGTAGCAGAGGAGGGGGAGGGATTTAACAAGCAGAAAGATATTTCAGTTTTCTGTGTGTAATGATCTCTGCTTAGGTCGGTGTTGGTTGTACAGCCTAACCGCGGTGGGGAGGAAAGACTTCCGATAGCGCTCATTCTCACACTTAGGGTGGAGCAGTTGGTCACTGACAGTACTGCCCAGCACTATAATGTTCTCATGCATGGGATGGGACTTCTTCTTCTGCATGGAGCTCACCACGGACAGTATCCTTCCATCACCCACCACCTGCACTGGGTCCAGTGTGCTCCCCAGGACAGAGATGGCCCTTCTAATCAACTTGTCAAGTTTATTCCTATCCCTGGTCGATATACTGCTCCCCCAGCAGGCCACTCCGAAGAAGATGGCTGATGCCACTACCGAGTAGAAGAAAGTCCTAAGAAGTGCGCCCTGGACTCCAAAGGCTCTCAGCCTCCTAAGCAGGTAGAGCCTGCTGTGGCCCTTCCTGTACAGGACCTCCATGTGATCTGCTCAGTCCAGCTTATTATTAAGGAGCATACCCAGGTACTTATAGGTGTTCACAATCTCGTTGCCTATCCCCAGGATGTCCACTGGTTTAGGAGGACATCTGCATTTATGGAAGTCCACCACCATCTCCTTGGTCTTCCCAGCGTTAATCTTCAGGTGGTTCCACTGGCACCAGTCCACAAAATCCCGGTTCAGTTCCCTGTACTCCCTGTCATCATCATCTGTGATGAGACCTACTATTGCAGAGTCATCAGAATACTTCTGTAGGTAGCAGCTAGATGAGTTGCACCTAAAATCTGCAGTGTACAGTGTGAAGAGGAAAGGGGCAAGAACTGTACCCTGCGGTGCCCCTGTATTACAGATCACAGTATCTGACACATAGTCCCGGGCTTTCATGTATTGAGATCGGTTTGTGAGGTAGTCTAGGATCCAGTTGGAGAGGTGTTGGTCCACTCCAGCAAGGCCCAGCTTGTCTCTCAGTAGCCCTGGCTGTCTGGTGTTAAAAGCACTGGAGAAATCAAAGAACATTATTCTCACCATGTTCCCTGGTTTCTCCAGGTGAGAAAGAGCCCTGTGCAGAAGGTGGATGATGGCATCATCTACCCAATGCCCGGCTGATAAGCAAACTGGAGAGGGTCCATAGCGGGGATCACTAGAGGGCGAAGATGTGTGAGAATCAATCTCTCTAAGAACTTCATCAAGTGAGATGTCAATGCAACAGGTCTTTAGTCGTTGAGGTCCATAGGGTGAGGTTTCTTTGGAACTGGTACCACACAAGAAGATTTCCATAATTCAGGGACTATTTCCTGCTTCAGGCTCATATTAAACATATATGTAATTATACTACACAGCTGATCCCCACAAGTCTTAATTAGCCTTGCACTGATGTCATCTGGCCCTGTGGCTTTCCTTGCCTTGATCTTTTTCATCTCCTTCATGCCAGTTTTCTGGCGTGAGTTATAGTGGAAATCTACACCAGTTCCTAACTAGCAAATGGGTGCACCTGATTTAATAAGAGGCCAGGGTCTGGTCATCTAAAATTCATGTAATTTAACTGCTGTATTTTAGGTAGGACTGCAGAATAAGAAACAACTTACAGAAGAAGAGTGGTTTTACTTTTTCTGAAACCTTGCTAATATGTTGTCTAAATAAGATCAAATGACAGAATAAATCAAAAGATACAAAATAATAAAAATGTAGGTTTGAAACATAGTGCTACAAACCATTTCATTCTAGAAGTTCATGCTATGGTCAATTTAAAAACCTTTGGAGAGTTAAAAATAGATGTAAAGAGTACAATATCAGTTATTTCTGAAACAATACAACTGTTGGAGGTCATTGTATAAAACAATGTCAGTAAACACTTCAAGAAGAAAGTTGTGCAATATTGGACTGAGTATTCTGGAAGGCAGAGAAGCCATGTGATAAGGTTTGCAGGATAAATATAAAACTTAAAAGTATCATCTAAAGAAATAAAATAAGCCAATTTAAAAAAAACATAGTTAAATATATATCTACTACTGGCTATTGAATGATGCAGGAAGAATAAATGTGGCACGCTAGGAATTAATTTAAGAAAAAAATCCACTACTAATATCAATGCTACAGGAAATGTCTTCAGGTTAAATGGTAAAAAATGTAGTAAAAAAACTAGTCTTAATCTCATTCCCATCATGCCATATGGTGAACCACATTTTACCTTAGCTGCTGCTTTGTGATTTTTTCTTATGCTGACTATATTGTATACATTAGATTAAGTAGTATAATGTTGTACCGTGTTAGCCATTGAAAGTAGTGGAAGAGTGAAGTAATCAGGCGATAACTTTTAGAGGCTAACTGAGTTAGGCTGGGTTCACACTCCGTCCGCCACAAATTCCGACCTAAATGTCGGAAAACTGGATAGGTACTGGATAGGGGAAAGTTTGCGACAAATTGCTTAAAACCCCATTCACTTGAATGGGGGTTTAAAGCAATGCGCGGGTGTGCGCTTACACCCTCTGCGTTGCAAAGCCATTCTTTTTAGCTGGAAACAAAGTCCTGCATGTAATAGAGTGGATAACTGTTGCTTCATATGCTTCAAAATGAGTAAATATATTTAAACATTTGTACCCAATAAAAAAGTATTAAAGATATTGTCTTAGGACAGAAATGCTGATGTGACCAGCCTCAACTGATCTCAGTTTAAGTAACCAATGTAATCTCATTAAACCAATTTGATATGCTATCAAAACCTTGCAAGTGTGCAATTCACAGCTTCCTCCAAGGGTGGTCTCACATAGACACAAATAAGATAGATAGCATATTTGTCATAATGTATCACAAGATCATGTTGCTTTTAGAAAATGTGCTTTTGATACACATATCTGGACATGTCTAGCAAAGGAGAAACGTAAAGGAGGGCATATCTGTAAAATAGAAAAAGTGCTAGAAAAGCATTGACCCACATCGTCTTCTGAGTCCATATCCAGGGACACAATGAGACAAATTTATTAAAACTAATATACCACTAAGCATTAATTTAGCGTGCACTGATGTGGTTCTGCATACACACATCAGGTGACTGATGTATGAGGACCCCACCAACATTTTAGGCACATACAGTGCCTTGCGAAAGTATTCGGCCCCCTTGAACTTTTCAACCTTTTGCCACATTTCAGGTTTCAAACATAAGGATATAAAATTTTAATTTTTTGGTGAAGAATCAACAACAAGTGGGACACAGTTGTGAAGTGGAACGAAATTTATTGGTTATTTTAAACTTTTGTAAACAATAAAAAACTGAAAAGTGGGGCGTGCAATATTATTCGGCCCCTTTACTTCCAGTGCAGCAAACTCACTCCAGAAGTTCAGTGAGGATCTCTGAATGATCCAATGTTGTCCTAAATGACTGATGATGATAAATATAATCCACATGTGTGTGTAATCAAGTCTCCGTATAAATGCACCTGCTCTGTGATAGTCTCAGGGTTCTGTTTAAAGCACAGAGAGCATCATGAAGACAAAGGAAAACACCAGACAGGTCCGTGATACTGTTGTGGAGAAGGTTAAAGCTGGATTTGGATAAAACAAGATTTCCCAAACATTAAACATCCCAAGGAACACTGTGCAAGCGATCATATTGAAATGGAAGGAGTATCAGACCACTGCAAATCTACCAAGACCCGGCCGTCCCTCTAAACTTTCATCTCAAACAAGGAGAAGACTGATCAAAGATGCAGCCAAGAGGCCCATGATCACTCTGGATGAACTGCAGAGATCTACAGCTGAGGTGGGAGAGTCTGTCCATAGGACAACAATCAGTCGTACACTGCACAAATCTGGCCTTTATGGAAGAGTGGCAAGAAGAAAGCCATTTCTGAAAGATATCCATAAAAAGTCTCGTTTAAAGTTTGCCACAAGCCACCTGGGAGACACACCAAACATGTGGAAGAAGGTGCTCTGGTCAGATGAAACCAAAATCGAACTTTTTGGCCACAATGCAAAACGATATGTTTGGCGTAAAAGCAACACAGCTCATCACCCTGAACACACCATCCCCACTGTCAAACATGGTGGTGGCAGCATCAAGGTTTGGGCCTGCTTTTCTTCAGCAGGGATGGTTAAAATTGATGGGAAGATGGATGGAGCCAAATACAGGACCATTCTGGAAGAAAACCTGTTGGAGTCTGCAAAAGACCTGAGACTGGGACGGAGATTTATCTTCCAACAAGACAATGATCCCAAACATAAAGCAAAATCTGCAATGGAATGGTTCACAAATAAACGTATCCAGGTGTTAGAATGGCCAAGTCAAAGTCCAGACCTGAATCCAATCGAGAATCTGTGGAAAGAGCTGAAAACTGCTGTTCACAAACGCTCTCCATCCAACAACACTGAGCTCGAGCTGTTTTCCAAGGAAGAATGGTCAAGAATTTCAGTCTCTCGTTGTGCAAAACTGATAGAGACATACCCCAAGAGACTTGCAGCTGTAATCGCAACAAAAGGTGGCGCTACAAAGTATGAACTTAAGGGGGCCGAATAATTTGGCACGCCCCACTTTTCAGTTTTTTATTTTTTACAAAAGTTTAAAATATCCAATAAATTTCGTTCCACTTCACGATTGTGTCCCACTTGTTGTTGATTCTTCACCAAAAAATTAAAATTTTATATCCTTATGTTTGAAGCCTGAAATGTGGCAAAAGGTTGAAAAGTTCAAGGGGGCCGAATACTTTCGCAAGGCACTCATAATTATGGATTTCATCCTTTGTATTCCTCATCATGTACTTCTACATAGCATCTGTCATGCTACATTACATGGCTGTAATCCCATGCTTGATGCAACCTCTAGCACCGATTCTTTAATTAAGGTCAGGTAAGACAAATCTGACATGAATTTTCTTTCCGGTAGAACAAAGTGTTATACTGCAAAAACTATAAATTAAAAATATTTGAAGGATACTGTATAAGTAGTTACCAACAAGTTAATACAGTTATACAGTATGTACAGATGCAGCAAAGTTTAACTTGACAGCACAGTCCGGTAAACACTGCTACATCTGTATTTATATGAGTATTTGTGTGTTCATTACAATTGAATTTTCAGTGAATATCAGTTTTTCTTGGAAATACTGTAAATGCAATGTTATACATGTAAAATACAATTTTGTGTGGCTAGAAAACAGAAAAATAAATGAAAGCTACTAAAACAGTAGGTGCTAAGACTTATATAGCTTATTTTACAGTTGAAACACTTAGCAGTCAGAGAAGATTACCTGCAAATGAAACACTGCAGACTCTTTAGTGAGCTCTGAAAAATTAATTAAAACAGAATTGTCCAGCACTTTTTCACCATACTTTATAGATGGATCCCATTTTTTTTTACTAAATTTACCTAGAATTAGCCACATTTTTGACAGTAACTATAACAGAATAAGTGTATGACTCGTGACAGTGTCTGTTAGATTATTTGTATAATGTTGTACCGTGTTAGCCTTTGAAAGTAGTGGAAGAGTGAAGAAATCAGGCGATACCTTTTAGAGGCTGAGTATATTTGATGGTTATCTTTCGGGAGTACTAGCTCCCTTCATCAGACATGGTGATGAAGGGAGCTAGTACTCCCGAAAGCTTACCAACAAATATACTCAGTTAGCCTCTAAAAGGTATCTCCTGTTAGATTATTTGTGTGTCTTAAGTGGGCAGGTAAATATTAATATTTATTATATTAATCCAAACAATGTAAAAATGATAAGCTGGTGCCATGGCCTAGCTGGCAAACAGTGGTCATTTAGTGCCAGTCACACTAAGCAAATACAGTTGTGTGCACACTTCATAACAGTTTTGCTGTAGAAAATGTAAAAGCAAATCTGTAGAAATTCACAGCAGCAAATCTGCACTAGATCACTTGCATATTGGTGAGCATTTCATTACTGATTTCTCTAAGGAAAAAAAATAATAGTATAAAAAAATTCTGCATTGCGCATTTAATGTCTGCAGAAACAAATTTTCTCACCATGCAGATGAGATTTGCTTGGATCTCATCCACTTTATTGTCTCTGTACTCCACCATAGATTTTCTGCCTGAAATTTCATATGAGAAAATCTGCAGCTTTTCGTTCCCATGCAGACACACCCTAACTGTTAGTAATGTTTTCTTGAAATCTCTTCACCTCCTAGAATTACAGTATGTTACTGACAAGAAGGATTTCACAGTTAATTGAGAGTCCTAACACATTGATTGACAGAAAGATGACTTACATGATGACTAACTCAATTATTGCCAATCTTCTCCAGTATGCAAAGATTGTGTGAGTGCAATCTGCTCATATTAAAGGCCAAATTAGTACAATTGGTATATGAGCTGGCTCAGAGAAATAAACATAGACACAGCTAGATAGCATCTATAGTGGGTTCTGTTTACTGGAGGGAAAGGTGATGTTTAAATACATTGTAGGTGTGGTTATATATTGTATAGACAAAGACAAGGTGTGATTAGTATAATTAACATAACACGATTGACTATAAAGTTTTAACATAGTTCTGGCACATAGCTATTGGATAAGACACAGAAAAAGCCACATCCCATTTTAGACAATAGTTTTCAGTAAAAGAGGAGGATTAGCACTGGACAGCACCCAAGGAAAGAATATAAGATGGTTGCAGGCAGCCCTGGAAAGGAATGTAAGATGGAGAACAGGCACAAGCTGGCATCCTCCACAGTAGCTGTCAGTCATCAAGTAGGACCACCACTTTTAGCCAAACACATAAGTAGATCATAATTGTGTAGGATATCCTTTTGGATGTAATCTTTGTTTTGTCTATGGCCGCATTCACACGACCGAGTTTCAACAGTGAATCTAAGTCCATATGTTGGCCGAATTTACCAGCGTAAACAGTATGCCGGGAGAGGGACTCCTAGCAATACAGTTATCTATGCTGCTAGGAGTCCTAGCAGCATAGATAGAGGAGTCCCTCTCTCGCATATTGTTCAAGCCGTTAAATCCAGCCAACACATGGATCAATCGTGTGAATGTTGGGTTAAAGACTAGCACCAGTTTGAATTTATGAAAATAAAGAGGGAACACTAACCAATCTGCTATTAACCCTTTCTTTTATTTATTGATTTTTTTTTATTTATTTAGTTAACAAAAATCTATAGTACTTTCAAAAGTATGAACAACCTTAGCTGTGAGTCTGTAGATTTGGTTTTCATTATTGATTACATCTGAAAATTCCATTTGTTCCTCACAAAATGTGAATCAATATTTTCAATGTGTGCTTGTTTCCTGATTACTCATTGATCTAGAAGACAGTGAGAAAAGCAATGTATTTGACAGTAAGATTAACAATTCTAACAATTTCCAATCAATCATAGTGTATATATAAGTGTAACACACGTTAAAAATACAGCAGAAAAAAAAGCAAGAAAGAAATGTCTAACCTGCTGTAAGAGTTATATTTTGCTTTTCATATAACAAAAATACAATATGAAACATATTTAACAAAAATCTTTTCCCATGGCCTCTACCATTTCTCTTTCTGTCTATTATATGAGAAATACTCCTGGTCTTTCAAATATTCACATGGATCACTTCATGATTAGTATTCCTGGGATTCTGCTGCAACCGAGACTTTAGAGCAAGACACAGTGATCGTCACTAAATCCACTGACTCTTCTCAGAAATAAAAATGACTTATATATAGTAACTACATATACTGTATATAGAAATAACATAATAATAATAATAATAATAATACTGCTGGAATACAGCAAGGTACATCCAGTAATAAAGGCATACAATGCTGGATGGATTTAAAGGGAATCTTCCACCTACCCTGAATATATAGTCACCGCTGCATTACAGAGAACATTACAGTGATAAATAACTTTGTTATGTATGTCACTTTTGTAGATTTTGAGGAAAACAACATTGAATCATTATGCAAATTAGCCAGTTGATGCACTGGATTTATGAGTTCAGACACTGATTTTGATTGAGAAGGCCTTACTTACAAACACCATTTTAGTTCATCCCAAAGGTGTTTCATGGGGTTGATAACAGTGCTCTGCATGGGCCAGTAAAGGGATCCAATCTTGCCCAACCATGCCTTTGTAAACCTTGTATTGTGCACTTGGTCACAGTCATACAGGAACAGAAAAAGGCACATTCCCCAAACTGTTCCCACAAAGTTGGAAGTATACAAGTGTCCAAAATGTCTTTGTATGCCGAAATATTAAGAAACACAAACCCACAGCATTATCTCTCCAAACTTTACAGTTGGCACAATGCAGTCAGGCAGGTACAGTGGGGAAAAAAGTATTTAGTCAGCCAGCAATTGTGCAAGTTCTCCCACTTAAAAATATAAAAGAGGCCTGTAATTGACATCATAGGTAGACCTCAACTATGAGACAAAATGAGAAAACAAATGCAGAAAATCACATTATCTGATTTTTTAAGAATTTATTTGCAAATTATGGTGGAAAATAAGTATTTGGTCACGTACAAACAAGCAAGATTTCTGGCTCTCACAGACCTGTAACTTCTTCTTTAAGAGGGCTCCTCTGTCCTCCACTCATTACCTGTAGTAATGGCACCTGTTTGAAATTATCAGTATAACAGACACCTGTCCACAACCTCAAACAGTCACACTCCAAACTCCACTTTTGTGAAGACCAAAGAGCTGTGGAAGGACACCAGAAACAAAATTGTAGACCTGCACCAGGATGGGAAGACTGAATCTGCAATAGGTAAGCAGCTTGGTGTGAAGAAATCTACTGTGGGAGCAATAATTAGAAAATGGAAGACATACAAGACCACTGATAATCTGATGTCACCCTGTGGGGTCAAAATGATCACAAAGTGGGGACAGGGGGCGGAGCCTGACCGCAGAGAGTGATGGCAGCTATATCTGTGTGCTCTGTCATCAGGGAGCTCACAATCACCTTTATTAGCATCTATTTTACCCCAGAATGGTCAAAATTGGTAGAGACAAACCCACTGATCCTCCGGAGACCGCCAAAGTCTCGCATTTGCAGGTGGATATGCAGAAATTTCTGAAGAAGAAGACGTCCCTCTCTCCGATAAGGCAACCCAAGATGGCGCTGGATGAATGCAGCAGCACGGGAGAAGCAGCCACGGACTCCGACAGAGACAGCACGCTAGCAGACAGAAGCGCATCGCTCATCATCAAAGGATTCCTTAGGAGAGCTTTATCCCAAACTGTCGCCCCGGTGCTTGCAGAATTGGCTGACCTCCGCGCAGATATCAAGACTACGGGACGAAAGGTTGCAGTGTTGGAGCAAAACCAAGCAGAGGCCCTGAGCCTGTTGCATGCTATGGCTGGCAGGTTAGACACTCACACTGACCATCTCAATAAATCCTATCTACTTCTAGAGGACTTAGAGAACAGATACAGAAGGTGCAATATACATATCAGAGGCCTCCCTGAGAAATACACTCCTGACACACTGTGGAATGTTACTACTGCCATCTTTGCGTCCTTGGTGGGGACGGAACGCGCGAAAGCCATGCAGATTGAGAAAGTACATAGAGCGGTCACGCCTATGCCCTCAGCGGCAGATCCCATGAGAGATATTGTCTGCGCCTTATTATCCTCAGCCCACACCACTGAGCTTCTATGTGCTGCTCGAGACCACTCAGACCTAACCTATGAGGAGTCACCAGTCCAAATCTTTCAAGACTTAGCTCCCTCGACATTACAGAAATGTCGCATGCTGCGGCCCTTGCTGGACAAATTAAAGGCAAACGGCCTCTCGTATGCCTGGCTCTTCCCGTTCGGACTCTCAATCCTTAAGAATGGCCGCAGGATCAACATCTACTCACCTGTCGACCTACATTCAGCTTGTCCTGCTTTGGACAGCACTCCAATGCACGTTCCCTCCTGGATGCCGCTTCCTACAGAGCCCCTACCTACACTGTCTCTAATGACCCAGGAGACGAATTCCCCATGCACTCCGGGACGACTCAAGTCACCGAGAGGGAAGAAGACACCCCAGAAGCAACTGAATGCCCCACTTGGAGAACATTGACATCAACTACAAGGGTATCGTTATCAATGGACATTCGACTCTCCAGGACTGGAGGTTACAGGTTGGAGCGCTTGGGTGGTGTAGATTGGGATGTATATCTCTCTTGTGCTATGGTTTGTCTTGTATAGGCATTGATTATTCTTATTCTTGTTTCTAACCTTTATGATCACTTAATGAATAAGATAGCAGTGTTGAGTTTAATGTGTTAGACCTTATTTATGCAACTAGAACAAAAGTATTCTTGGAGGGACACAGTTACACTATTGTGTTAGGTCCATGTCCCTATTTGCACCGACACGTCCCCTGGATGTGACCTCTCATGTTCTTATAAATCAGTTCAGCTTAGCATATTAGGGTGTGTCGACTTACTCACATATATTCATTGAGTATTCTTGTTTCCAACCTTTATGAACACTTAATGAACAAGACAGTAGTGTTGAGTTTAATATGTTAGCACTTTTCGTGCAACTAGAACATAAGTATTCTTAGATAGGCACAGTTACACTATTGTGCTAGGTCCATGCCCCCATTTGCCCCAACACGCCCCCCCCCAGACGTGATCTTTCATGTTCTCATAGATCTTTCCAGCTTAACATACTAGGGTGTTCTGACTTACTCACATTTATTCATACTTACCTGACCATCTGGTTGTAAAGGGCTTGACTCTTTACGGGGGGACGAGGGCACCAGGCTGATCAGGACTTACTCCTTCCCCCACCTAACTGCCCTTCTCCTGACAAGTTGTCCAAGGGTTGTGCAGTTTTCACCCCTTCCTTTACTTACCGGCACACAGACTCCCCACTGAGTTTATTAAGTCTTTAAGATTACCTCTTTATTGCGCTATCTACTAACATCCCTCCTTCCCTCTTTCCTTCCCTTCTACCGTCTGTACCTCCCCCCCTCTCTCTCTCTCTCTCTCGCTCTCTTTTTTCAGCATTGTCCACTTTCCTCCCTCTAATCCCTTCTTCTTTGCCACTCTCAAACATTGCCAGAAGTAGCTGGACTCCATGGCACCTGTTGATGAAGCCACTTGTGAACAGCCGACATCCATGGCGGCTAGCCTCATTTGCACCACTTTCAATGTCAAGGGATTTAATTCACCTAATAAAATACACCATATCTTGCTTCTTCTGCGGAAAATGAAAATAGGAGTGGTCTTCCTGCAAGAAATGCATTTTAAGGGAGATAAAATCCCTAAGCTGCCATTCAGAGACTTTTCCCGATGGTTCCACAGTACCAATCCAGACTTGGCCTCTAAAGGGGTATCCATCCTTATTCATAACAAAATCCCTTTCCAAAAACAGCAACAGTATACAGATGCAGAAGGTCGAATGCTTTTTGTAAAAGGCTCCTTAGCCTCAGTGAAGTACACCTTCGTGAACCTCTATGCCCCGAACAAAGGCCAAGTCATATGGCTTATCAACGCTCTTCAGACACTGAGTGTATTTCTGGAAGGACACTTGATTCTGGGTGGTGACTTCAATGTTGCCCTTAACCACTTGGTAGACTCCTCCTCACCCTCCAACCCTTTCTCACAGAGATTGATAAGCAAGCTTATGCGTTCTTTACAAGACTTGAGGTTCCTCAATGTTTGGAGATCCCATCACCCCACTACAAAGGACTATACCTTCTACTCGCATCCTGGCCATTCCTACCATAGGCTAGATTATATTTTTATCTCACAAGACCTATTGCCACCCTCTAGTAACTCACGCATTGATGCCATCATGGTTTCTGATCGTGCCCCTGTCTCAGTGTCCATAGTCATGAAGCAGCTTCCTCAGGGACAGTGGACATTGCGAATGAATGAATCACTTCTGGACGCAGTTGAGAATGTTGAGTCCCTCACCAAGCTTCTCATAGAATATTTCTCAATCAATTCCACTCAGGACATGTGCCCCACGGTGGTTTGGGAGTCACACAAGGCATTTATGAGAGGCCTCCTCATATCCATGGCCTCCAAAGCAAGAAGAGACAGGAAAAAACATTGGACCTCACTTTGGCGCGTATCGCTAAATTAGAGAGAACCCACAAAAGATTTCCTAGCTCACCTCTCATTACCTAAAGTCTCTCCTGAACAGGCCTCTACACTGCTAGAACCCATCTCCTAAGCAGAAGTAACTAAGGCCCTCCACAGCTTCCCCACTGGGAAAAGCCCTGGGCCGGATGGCTTTCCTCTGGCCTACTACAAAAAGTTTCAGCAAGTCTTGGCTCCGCAGTTTACATTGTTGTGCAATGCCTTATTACAGGGCAAAGAGTTAACGACGCAGGCCCAAGAAGCACATATTGCGCTGATACCCAAAGAAGATAAAGACCCATGTGAATGCGGAAGCTATAGACCCATCTAGTTGTTGAATTTCGACCTAAAACTTTGGGCGAAAATCCTGACCCTCCACATGAAACCAATAATTCCAGCTTTAGCTTTAGTACACATCGAACAATCCAGTTTTGTATATGGAAGAGAGGGGCGAGATAACACGGCTAGACTACTTCCCTTAATATAGAGAGCGAAAACCACACACCAGTCATTACTCCTTCTGGGGGTAGACGCATAGAAAGCCTTTGACAGGGCCGATTGGGACTTCCTGCGTGCCACCTTGATGAAGTTTGGATTTCCGGCCTCATTCATTGCAGCAATTTTTATACTCTATGCAAGGCCACATGTAAAACTAAAAATTAATGGTACCCTATCTGACACTTTCCATATCACCAATGGCACTAGGCAGGGATGTCCGCTCTCCCCCACTCTGTTTATCTTGGTGTTAGAAAAGCTCCTTCAGATGGTCAGGCAAGACCCCAGAGTTAAGGCAGCTACAGTAGGAGACTTTACCCTCCAAGCCACAGCGTTCGCAGATGATGTGCTATTTGTCATCACCAACCCAGAAGAAGGGTTGCTGGCTATCACGGAACTTCTACTCCACTTTGGCAAGGTCTCCAGATATAAAGCAAATCTCTCTAAATCAGAGGTGCTAAATATAACCCTGTCCAAATCAAGAGCAAATAGGCTCCAAAAGATCACCCCATTCCAATGGACGGCAACATCAATGAAGTATCTTGGGGCCAGACTCACCCCTGACCTGGAAGACTTATATGCTAGCAACTTCGTCCCCCTACTAGAAGAGCTGAAGCAAGATCTTTCCACTTATGATAAGTTGCCACTCTCATGGTTCGGCAGGAAAAATCTGATTCAAACCTACTTGTTCCCCAAAGTACTCTACAAATTGACCATGTTACCAATTTACATTCCCAAGGCATTCTTCACCTCTCTTCGTAGCATCTTCACAAAATTTATATGGAGGAGGCGAACTCCTAGAATTTTCTGGTCGCTCCTTATCAAGTATGAAACTGTAGGAGGCATAGGCCTCCCTGATCTTCAGCAGTATTATAAAGCAATTCAACTGAGATGGTGGGCATCATTGACAGCACCTTTGGATAAGTCAACTTATGACAGAAATGGACCAACTCTCTCTGATCTATGGCTACTTCCCAGGACACAGAGAGCGACCCGCACCAGATGCCCCCTGATACGCAGAGCATTGGAGATCTGGAGCGAGTTAGGCCCTAAACTGGCCCCCTTACCCTCACCTCTTCTTCCAGCGGGTCTGATACCGTATCTACTGCAAGATGCTTCAGAGCCATATACCTCTATCTGGAGGGCTCTGAATGCCTTATCCCTGAGGGACATCTCCGATGGCAGCTCACTAAGGTCATGGAATGACTGCGCCACAATGCTTCGTGAAGTCAACCTCTCCTTCCTCCACCAACAACACCTGAAACATTACCTTAGCCGCTTTAATGCAACCTTTCGGTTACGGAAGGAACTGATGCCCTTTTGAGAAGCTTCTGCTTTCTAACACCAAATTGTTACAGAAAACGTCCAATTTACTGCCCAACTATATAGTCCCTGCAACACCCTCCAAACCGGCCTTCCTTATTAGCTGGGAAAAAGAACTCAATATCACCCTGTACAATAACAAAGTAAAAACAGTCTTACGTTCCTCTCACGGCTTTTCCACCTACATACGGATGAAGGAAAATCATTATAAGCTACTCTCCAGGTGGTACAGAACCCCGGATTGGCTCTTCAACAAGCATCTGTCGGCGAACAATACATGCTGGCGCTGTTCCGCTCACTCAGGAACGTACTTACACCTATGGTGGACTTGTCCTATCATTCAACCTTACTGGTCAGAGATACAGGATTGTATGAGAAGAGTCTTGCGTTCCACTATAACCCTTACACCGTCAATAATATCCCTTGCACTTCCTACTGACAAATATAGGCCTGGCAGAGACCGTCTTGCCACACATCTCATCTCAGCGGCTAAGTGGCTAATTCCTCAATTCTGGCTCCAGACCACGGGACCCCCTGTTTCATTATGGAAGACTAAGGTCCAAGAAATAGCTCGGTTTGAGGAACTCATGAGTTGGATGACCAGGACCCATGATCGCTTCTTAAAACATTGGACCCCGTGGTTGCAATACTCCAAAGGGACATCCAACATGCCATCCTTAGATCGGTCCTGATCCACCACTACTGTGACAATCGAGACCAACAGCAGCTCACAGCACCAAGGGCCCCCCAGCTACTCTAGGAATATCCTCCAGGTATATCCACTGGACTACCAGCTACCGCCTTCTCTGGCTTTCTCCCTCCTTTCCTTATTCCTCTCTCAACTACTCTCTCCTCTTTCCTTGCCTTACTTTTCCATTCTGTACGCCTACTTCCTCCTCCCTGCCTTACTTTCCCTTGTCACACCCTCCTCACTAGACCCCCCCTTGCCATGCCACTACTAACATGACCCTACTTACCTCTTACTCTCACATTCCACTGTTCCCATATTTCAGAGTTGAATTTAGTGGCAAGGTTCAAAGACTCTATATCACAGGTGTCAAACACAAGGCCCGCGGGCCGAATCCGGCCCGCTGCCTTCTGTTACCCGGCCCGGCACTTAGCTGGCCCGCAGGGCCGCGGCATTTTTTATTGTCCATGTATATTATGTAATGTAAACCAGCCCAGGACAGGCCGCTTAAAAAAAAAAAAAAAACAAAGCTACGCGATACCTGTCCTGGGCTGGTTTACAAGACCTCTGCATGTCAGCGCAGGCGGCGATACAATGACGTCATCGCGCCTCCTATGCTGACACGCAGACAAGAAGAGGAGGCGGCGGCTGCATCAAGGTATTGCAGGTAGGTGAAGATAAGTTTTTTTTTATATATATAAATAGGCTGTTGCCTGCTGGAGTATCCCCGGCACATAACGGCCTATTTACTTATCGATCCCCGCTGCTGGTCGTGGCCGCCCCCGCTTCCCCTTCTGCTATGGGACGCAGAAGCGGCAGTGTGCAGGAGCGGGGATGGTAAGTGAGGCCGTGGCCGGCGAACCCCATCAAATACTACTATTATTATACTCCGGGGGCTTTTCAGACCCCGGAGTATATTAATCGGAGACCCCGGGGAGGTGATAAACATAAAAAACAGAGTTACTCACCTCTCCGGCGATCCGATGCTGCTCCCAGCCGGCTTCGGCCTTCTTTGGTGACGTCCCAGGCGTCACGTGAGCCAGGCCGACGTCATTAAGTCGCGACGCCGGTCTGTGCGACATTGAAGAAGGCCGAACGCAGGGAGCGCACCGGGGCCCAGGTAAGTAACACTGATTTTTATGTTTGTCACCACCTGGGTCTCCGATCATTATACTCTGGGGTCTGAAAAGACCCCAAAGTATAATAATAGTTCATGGGTGGGGGGTCACTATGGGACATAATACCATGTGCAGGGGCCACTATGGACTATAATACCGTTTGCAGGGGCCACTATGGGGCATAATACCAATGCAGGGGCCACTAAGGAGCATAATACCAATTGCAGGGGCCACTATGGAGCATAATAACGTGTGCAGGGGCCACTATGGAGCATAATAACGTGTGCAGTGGCCACTATGGAGCATAATACCGTGTGCAGGGGCAACTATTGAGCATAATACCGTGTGCAGGGTCAACTATGGAGCATTATACCGTGTGCAGGGGCAACTATGGAGCATAATACCATGTGCAGGGGCCGCTGTGGGGCGTAATACCATGTGCAGAGGCAACTATAGAGCATAATACCGTTTGCAGGGGTAAACAGTATTTGTATAGTGCTTAATTTTTTATATATTCAGAAAAGGATGAGGATAGTATGTAACATGCCAATGTCTTAGGTTTTAACAATACATTATGTTCTTCCTGGTTGACCTCAAAGGGCTGATTGTAACAGTAGTAATGTACAAATGTAACTACTTCTTAATAGCTCGCTTAACTGTTAAGGAGAAGTTACTTTTATACATGTGTAAAATAATCTTGGCCCTTCAAGGTACCCCGTGAGGCTGAAGTGGCCCCCGGAGAAAATGAGTTTGACACCCCTGCTCTATATGGTCTTTACCCCGTACTGATATGTTAAGCATTGCATAAGCTATGTACCATTATGTATTATTCAGCATCTCTTGTAAGCATCATTGTAACTCACTTCAATGTACTCACGAATAACTGTACCTTGCCGCTGTATGTATTTATTTGCATCTGTTTTCACTATTGTTAATGTAAAACCAATAAAAACTTTGAATAAAAAAAACAAAACAAAATGATCACAAGAACGTGAGCAAAAATCCTAGAACCACACGGGGGGACCTAGTGAATGACCTGCAGAAAGCTGGGACTAACGTAACAAAGGCTACCATCAGTAGCACACTACGCCGCCAGGGACTCAGATCCTGCAGTGTCAGACGTGTCCCCCTGCTTAAGCCAGTACATATCCGGGCCCGTCTGAAATTTGCTAGAGAGCATTTGGATGTTCCAGAAGAGTATTGGGAGAATGTCATATGGTCAGATGAAACCAAAGTAGAACTGTTTGGTAGAAACACAACTCGCCGTGTTTGGAGGAGAGTGAATGCTGAGTTGCATCCAAATAACACCATACCTACTGTGAAGCATGAGGGTGGCAACATCATGCTTTGGGGCTGTTTCTCTGCAAAGGGACCAGGACGACTGATCTGTGTACATGAAAGAATGAATGGGGCCCTGTATCGTGAGATTTTGAGTGCAAACCTCTTTCCATCAGCAAGGACATTGAAGATGAAACGTGACTGGGTCTTTCAGCATGACAATGATCCCAAGCACACTGCCAGGGCAACGAAGGCGTGGTTTCGTAAGAAGTATTTCAAGGTCTTAGAGTGGCCTAGCCAGTCTCCAGATTTCAACCCCATAGAAAACCTTTGAAGGGAGTTGAAAGTCCGTGTTGCCCAGCGACAGCACCAAAACATCACTACTCTAGAGGAGATCTGCATGGAGGAATGGGCCAACATACCAGCAACAGTGTGTGCCAACCTTGTGAAGACTTACAGAAAACGTTTGACCTCTGTCATTGCCAACAAAGGATATATAACAAAATATTGAGATGAACTTTTGTTATTGACCAAATACTTATTTTCCACCATAATTTGCAAATAAATTCTTTAAAAATCAGACAATGTGATTTTCTAGATATGTTTTCTCATTTTGTCTCTCATAGTTGAGGTCTACCTATGATGACAATTACAGGCCTCTCTCATCTTTTTAAGTGGGAGAACTTGCACAATTGGTGGCTGACTAAATACTTTTTTACTCCACTGTACAGTTCTCCTGGCATTTGCTAAACCCAGGCTATTCCATTAGACTGCCAGATAAACAAGCATGATTCATCACTCTATAGAACACGTTTCCACTGCTCCATGTTATCCGATGCTTGACATTATGCTTGCTGATGTCAGGCATTACATGACTACATTGGAATTCAGTGAGCTCTTGATTGAGACTGCATGGCTAGGTGTAGGTGCTGAGTTTTATATACCTGTGGCAATGGGATTGAATGAAACACTTGAATTCAATGATCCAGCAGAAGACAAAACTATGTCCTTTGTCACCTAGCCATGCTATTCAGAAAGAAGGTTATTCTGTAAAGTTCCTATTCATTGCAATAGATGCAGTACCCTGAGCCTGATGGTGGTTGGAGTGCCTTTGATTGTGAGTGCAGGATTAAGACTCAGGAGACAGTGATCCATAAAGCACTTTAGAAACCTTCACTTTGACCGTGGCTTCCTCTTATACAGTTTGTTCTAAGTCTCTCCTCAATCTGCAAAGTGTCTGCAATTTCCTGTCTGCAGGTACAGATCCAAATAAGGTGCACTATCTGACCTGACACTATCAGGGTCGTAGCTATGAGGTTGATATCAAAATTACCCTCATAGAAATGCAGCCATACAGTCAGTGGCGCACCTCTAATGAGGCGAAGTGAGGCGACTGGAGGGGCGGCATTCATAAACCAGCCCAAGACAGGCTGCTTTAAAAAAACAAAAACAAAGCTCAGCGGGACCTGTCCTGGGCTGGCTTATGAGACGTCCACATCTCAGCGCAGGCGGCAATACAATGATGCAGGTCAAGAAGAGAAGGCGGCAGTTCCATCAAGGGATAGGTGAGGATAATTTTTATTTTTTTTTTTTTAAATAAATAGGCCATTACCTACTGGAGTAACCCCAGCAGCTAACGGCCTATTTAGTTACCTATCCTCGCTCCTGCTCGTGGCCGCCTCCACTTCCCCTTCTGCTATGGGACACAGAAGGGGGGAGCAGAAGCGGCTGTGAGCAGGATCGGGGATAGGTAAGTGAGGCCGATCATTATACCCTGGGGTCTGAAAAGACCCCGGAGTATAATAAAAGTTCATGGGTGGTCTACAATGGGGCATAATACCGTGTGCAGGGGTCACTATGGAGAATAATACCATTTAGGTGAATACAGGGCAGTAACATTTTGTGACTTACAGGTGACGTCTCTGACTAATCGGTCACATTTCCTTTCTCTTCCCTCTGGACCGCCATGACCACTTCTTCCAGCTGTGACTTGTCTCTGTAAAGGTTGCAACACAGACATCTTTGGCTCCTCACTTTTCCAGGCATCCAACCCACATTGTCCTCACGTACACAAAGCCCCCATCCTGCTGCTACCCCCAATTATAAAATATATGATATAATCCCCCATAATGAATAATACTCCCAAGTGCATCTTTATATTAATAATGTCCGTGTGTACCCTGTATAAATAGTGCCCCTTATTAATAATACCCCAGGTGTTAACTAATTAAAAGGTTTTCCAGGTCATTAATAAACTAATCAGTGGGGTTCAAAAACCCAGGACCCCCACTGATCAGCTGTTTGAATGGTACCTGTGTAAGCGCCGTGACCGCTTCTCTGTTTACATACTGTATTTCATCTCATAGCGGCCATGTAATATAACTGCAGCCTTGTCCTGTACATGTCTACAGTATGTGACAAGGCTACAATTACATCACACGGTCACTATAAACAGACAGCGTATAATATAAACAGGTGCCATAGCCCATGTTTATAGCGCCCCATTTACACACACTATAAAGTTCCACAGCAGCCCCTGCACACAGTATTACACAGTGTTATGGCCCGCAACGCGCCCCTGCACACTGGATTATGCCTCTCAGCGGCCCCTGCACACGGTATTATGCTCCATAGTGGCCCCTGCTCACGGTATTATGCCCCGCATTGGCCACTGCACACGGTATTATGTTCCGCAGCAACTCCTGCACACAGTTTTATGCCCCATATTGGCCCCTGCACTGGTATTATGCTCCATAGTGGCCCCTACACTTCTATTATGCTCTATAGTGGCCCCAGCACACAGTATTATGCTCCAGAGTGGCCCCTGCACAGGGTATTATGCTCCATAGTGGCCCCTGCACAGGGTATTATGCTCCAGAGTGGCCCCTGCACAGGGTATTATGCTCCATAGTGGCCCCTGCACTGGTATTATCCTCCATAGTGGCCCTTGCACTGCTATTATGCTCCATAGTGGCCCCTGCACTTGTATTATGCTCTATAGTGGCCCCTGCACTCGGTATTATGCTCTATAGTGGCCCCTGTTCTTGTATTATGCTCCAGAGTGGCCCCTGCACAGGGTATTATGCTCTACAGTGGTCCCTGCACAGGGTATTATGCCCCATAGTGGCCGACCCATGAACTATTATTATACTCTGGGGTCTTTTCAGACCTCAGAGTATAATGATTGGAGACCCAGGGGAGGATACAAACATAAAAATCACAGTTACTTACCTATCCTGGACACCGGTGCACTCCTTGCAGCTTTCGGCCCTGTTTAATTGCGCACACACGTCACGTGATCAGGCCGGCGACGCGACCTGATGACGTCACCACAGGCCTCAAGCCTGCTCGGAGTTACATCGGATCGCAGGAGGTGAGTAACACTGTTTTTTATGTTCCCTCACCAACCCTAGGCCTCCGATTATTATACTCCGGGGTCTGAATAGACCCCGGAGTATAATAATAGTAGTATTTGCGGCCCGCGGCCTAACTTACCAATGCCCGCGGCCGCTCACAGCGGAATCCACTTCCCTTTCTGCGGCCCATAGCAGAAGGGGAAGCGGGGGGCGGCCACGAGCAGACGCGGGGTAGGTAAATAAATAGGCCGTTACCTGCCGGGGATACTCCAACAGGTAACAGCCTATTTATATATGTATATAATAAAAGCCTTCTCCTCTTGTCCGCGACGTCTGTGCCTCAGCGTAGGTGGCGTGATGACGTCATTGTGTCGCCGCCTGCACTGAGATGCGACGTCTTGTAAACCAGCCCAGGACAGGCCGCGCTCAGCTCTGTTTTTTGTTTTTTTTTTAAAGCGGCCTGTCCTGGGCTGGCTTACATGAAATAGTAAAATGCCGCCCCCCCGGACAGTGCCGCCCGAGGCGGCCGCCTCACCTCGCCTCATTAGCGGTGCGCCCCTGTGGACCCCCCACTCTGATCAGCTGTATGAAGGGGCCATGGAGCCTGTTTATATCACACGCTGTCTGTTTATAGTGATCATGTGATGCAATTACAGTCATATAACATAGACGTGTATAGGACGAGGCTGTAGTTACATTACATGGCCGCTATGAGATGTATGACACTATGTAAACAGAGAAGCGGACACAGCGCTTACACAGGTACTATGGTTCATTCACACAGCTGATCAGTGGGGGTCCAGAGTTTTTGAGCCCCACTGATTAGTTTATTAATGTCCTGGAAAACCTTTTAATTAGTTAACACCTGGGGCATTGATAAGGGGCGCTATGTATACAAGGTACGCATGGGACAATATTAATAAGGGGCACTATTTATGGGGGTACACGGGGCATTGATAAGGGGCACTATTTATACAGGGTACACATGGACATTATTAATATAAAGATGAACTTGGGGATATTACTCATTCTATGGGGTTATATCCTATATTTTATAATTGGGGTAGCAGCACGATGGGGGCTTTGTGTAGGTGAGGACAATGTGGGTTAGATGCCTGGAAAAGTAAGGAGCCAAAGATGTCTGTGTTGCAAACTTTACAGAGACAAGTCACAGCTGGAAGAAGTGGTCATGGCGGTCCAGAGGGAAGAGAAAGGAAATGTGACCGATTAGTCAGAGACGTCACCTGTAAGTCACAAAATGTTACTGCCCTGTATTCACCTAAATGATAGAGGATAAATACCTGATTGATGGGGGTCTGTCTGCTGAGACCCCCACTGAGCCTGAGAATTGGGTTTTTTCTCCCCACTGGGTGGGAATTCAGCCTGACTGCAGCCATATATATAGGTGTGTCACTTGGTGGATGGACGAACCCTCGTGACTCTCATTCACTTTAATGGGAGTGCCAAAGATAGCCGAAGTCCAGTACTCAGCTATCTGCGGCGCTCCTATTATAGAGAGTGGGGGCCACGTGGGCTCGTCCATCCACCAAGCAGAAGATATGTGAAGTTACTTTCATTGTTAATGCCGTGCTGTTGATCTGATACTGAAGTAATACAGTAAGAAGAATTCTTAAAAACTGTTTTATAACTTTGTGTATATTGTGCAATGATAGCAGTGTGCGAAGCTAGTAGCATGGAAACTCAATTTATTTATTTTTTTGAGGGGGGGGGACGTCTTTCTATAGCCCGCCTCAGGCAGCAAAGAGGCTAGGTTCACCACTGCATACAGTCTTGCAGTCCTTCTACCAGTGCATGCATTGGGTTGCTATGACTAGAGCACAGACTCTCTCTTCTGCTGGAGCTCTTCAGTTATCTGCATGATTTTATTGCATGGGTGTCTATATTGCTGGAGCACAGAAAGAAGGAGGACTTTGATCAACCACACTGTGGATAGAAATGTTATGGTAATTGTAATAATACCGCATAGTGAAACAAACAAAATTAGGCTGCACTGACCAAGAAAGCATTCATAAAAAAAATCATACAAAATATATACAGTACGGTAGCCCCCATAAAAGATTAAGGGTGCACTAGTATGGTTTCCTTCAAATTGTTAGTTTATAGAACCTGAATGTGTGCATGAGGCCTTAGTATGATTATGTCAATGAGTTTTATTCACCTATTAGGATAATGCTTTATCTAGGCATGCTACTGAATATGATTTTGGACAGTATTGCCAGAGATGTAAGAGTAGCTTTACAGAGCTCATAAGAATTACTGTAGATAGAAATTTCTATTTCTGAAGACTGAATCAACAACTGGAAATTGTTAAGGTTTTCTTCCAGTATTAAAATAGGTAATTTATATAACATAAATGAAAGAAATCCACTGTGAAAACAGTACAAAGGCCTCCTCTCCAGTGAAGACTTATGTCACACAATACCGAGCACAAAAGATCCATATCATACTGCAGTTAGAATAACACTGTTCTTAAGCAACAACCTGCAGATGATTTCAGATATTAAATGTAGATATTTTGAATGGTTCCCTTCAAAACAAATGCAGGGCAGCTACAGTTATGTAAATAAGAAATTGCTGACTTTAGAATTACATCTTTCCGATCTCCCAGGTGGTGCTAAGTCTTGCCGGTATTACATGCCGCAGCTTTGACCCACCACCACTTTGTGAAAAATTGAGGCAGGTGTATTGGTGTCTCATTTTCTTTATATGTCTGATTGCCATTGGTTGATATTTCTTTTTAGCTTGCAGGTGTCATTAATCTGTACTTATGTACAGATGTACATATAATTGTACATTTTACTTTACAATTCTTTAGGTTTAATATGAGAAATACAGACACTGTAAACTTGAAGGCAGACCATGTATGTAGAATTGATGTGAGCAAGTTTATTATGTGTTACTTGATCAGACGTACAAACAGTTTATAGCACCTAAGTCATGTGTAATAACCATCCAACATCAAAAAGCAAACAATCTTTCTGACTTTTACTATTACAGAGCTCTGAAGAAATGTAGTTACTGCAGGAACTCAAGCAGTAAGAACATGTGAAATGAGATACACTTAAACAAAGGATTCCTAAGCTTTCAGCAAAATGTCCAGGAGAAAAATAATCTTTTAGAAGCCAAGAAATACAGACAGCCCGCTGCTAACATCCATTCCGCTATGTTTAGTGGTCAGGTCTTTTGCAAAGTGATTTAGCATTCTGAATAAGTCAATGGATAAGTTGTTGTGTGAGAGCAGTATTCTGTATTTCTTATGAGATTTTTTCAAGTCCACTTTTTGAAACATGAAAATGTTGACTGACTTATATAAACAAGTTTTATAGACATACATTTATGAAGATTGTTGTAGATGGCTGTTAATATTCCTCATCTAAGACAACAAATCAAACAATGGGCCTCCATAGTCATTGAAATAGACAATATGCTAAAACATAACATGAAGCTCCTGCACCCCAATGCACAGTTTGTACCAGGACACTCAATTATAACGTATTGTTTATAGTACCAGCCTCTTTATATTGAGAAGAAACACCTTATAGGTCTCTTAAGGCTCCTGGGCCTCTGCACAGTTCCAAGTTACACCACTGGCCACAAGTGGAAGGCCAGGGACTGCTTGAACTTAAGGCACTTTCCAAATGCCTTCTGACATCCTTAGAAATGTACAGGGAATTCTTGTCACATAAAAATTAAAAAAAATATATTTAAACATTATGTAAATTTCTGATTATTCTGTTCATTCACTAAAGATTTATGGCAAATATATGGTCATCTTAAGGTGTGGCAGCATTCAAGCTATTTAATACACTGATAAGTCTGCCTCATTAGATGGAAACTCTTTCTATGCCACCCACTTAATGAAGCAAGGTTGCATTTGATAAATCTGCTGTACTAGTGACAGGTTCCATGCCCACCATCGTACTTTTCAAACTCGGAGAGAGCAGCATGTAAAATTAGAAAATGTTTGTTGGAAAATGTTTGAGCATATAGTCACAAATTCTTAATTTGCAACTTTTTCACACCAGAATTCCGAGTTTGATAAATTTCCCCAACCCCCTCTTGCCCTGCAATGATTGTTTTTGGTCTGTAAAGACAGCCCTCAGAGCAAGCTAGACATAAATAGGTTTGCATCTTATTTCAGTTAATGATTTGCTAGCAATTGGGGCTGTAATTGCAGAATATTGAAATGTACTTCTTCTGCAGTATCTTTTGTATATGTAAGATACACTGGATAATTATCTCTTAGTGCTAAATAACTGAATAAGGAAATGTAAAAATTGTACAAATAAGGCTAGTTTCACATCTGTGTTGGAGTCTCCTTAGGAGACTCTGCCACAGATTCCGTCTAAAATCGTCAGAGAGAAAAGTCCTGCACGCCATTACATCATAGTCTATGGGGTCCGTGGGAATCTGTGGGTAACTTTTTTTTTTAGTGGACGGCCTCTCCGGGGAGTAAAACGCTAGTGTGAACCTAGCCTAGCGAATATAACTATTACTGGAGTTGTACTGGGATAAAATAAAAATATGCCAGCTTTCATCCAAAGACAGACTGCAATACCTGTGAAGCTGCAATACTCAACACAATCTATGGAACTGCTTCTGGAAAAAAGCAGACAAGCTTATCTTATCCCATCTTCTCCCAGTAAAACCCCTCTAATGTCTTTGTCTGAGTTTGCTAATAGTATCACTTTAAGGGTGGGTTCACACTTGCGCCGGCACTCCATCCGCCGCGAATCCGACCTAAATTTCGGTGAAAACTGGATAGGGAAAGATTTGCGACGCTTTACTTAAAACCCCGTTCACTTGAATGGGTTTTTAAAGCAATGTGCGGGTGTGCGCTTACACCCTATGCGTCAAAAAACCTTTTTTTTCGCTGGAAACAAAGTCTGACATGCAGGACTTTGTTTCTGACGAAAAAAAAACGGCTTCGCGGCACAGAGGGTGTAAGCACACACCCGCACATTGCTTTAAAAACCCATTCAAGTGAATGGGGTTTTAAGCAAAGCGTCGGAAAACGTTTCCCTATCCAGTCCCTATCCAGTTTTCCGACATTTAGGTCGGATTCGTGGTGGACGGAGTGCCGGCGCAAGTGTGAACCCACCCTTACATAGACGGTATTTTTGTGCTTGATCACTGGAAAACTTGGATGTATGTA
The DNA here is from genome assembly GCA_947044405.1 of Leptodactylus fallax. NCBI lineage: Eukaryota > Metazoa > Chordata > Amphibia > Anura > Leptodactylidae > Leptodactylus > Leptodactylus fallax. Next base: position 8,195,391 of record CAMRHE010000012.1, on the reverse strand, counting down.
AATTGTTGGACTCATAGTAAGAAAATAATTTCATATATATATATTTCTTAATACACGGGATATGAATATCAAAGAGATTTATGTAATTAATACTGGATTTATGGTTGTTGGGTCATGCAGGCTGCAATAATACATAAGATATGAGTTCTGCTATTGAAATTTGCCTGGCCAGAGTGGAAATACAATGACTCAAATCTAATTACTGTGATCCTTAAAATAAGTGTCACTGTTTCTATAATTCAGTTCTAATTTATATTTCCTATAAAAAAATAAAGCATTGTTAATTTTACTCAGTGTGAATTTCTTCACCAGACAGTTGTCATGGTAAGGTCTTTCATCTCCTCTTTGCTTTATCTTTATCTATGCCACTGCTGACTGAGGTATTGACAAGAAGTGAAGTGATAAGGTAACATGACATGAAGACATATGTATGAAATGAAGGAGACATCTGTACACAAGGAACTTTGAGTTTTTCCCCCAAAATCTATCCGAGTATAAAACAGCGATAATAAACCTCTCAACAACTTATTAAATATGGACAGAGATAAAAAGAAATGACTTATATTCATATGCTGGACCACTGGGATGTAGATTCTTTCCTATAATATATTGATTTGGACAACATTTCAGAGGCTCCCTGAGCACATACAATAAATAACTCCATAGAAAGGGATTTGCTTGCAGAGGAGGGAATCAGTGAATGATCTCCCAAAGAGAGAAATAAAGCAAATCTGCAAATCTCCTATTTTAGCTGATTTTAAATAAGCAACAGACCTGTATATACTGAATATTGATCAGCCCATTGCACAAGCATCTAGGAAGGCGCTCTATCATGTAGATGTCTTTGTGTGTGTGCGAGGGTTACCTGAATAAGAGATGGCAGAAGGATGTACTATGGAGGCAGTTTGATACCCTGGGCAATGTTTTGCTGCAAAACCTCAGGTCCAGGCATTCAGATACCGTATTTTTTGGACTATAAGACGCACTGGACCATAACACGCACCTAGATTTTAGAGGGGCAAAATAGGGAAAAAAAATTTAGAAGTAAAAAAATGTGGTAAAATATTTAATATATGTGAGTTGTAGTTTTGCAACAGCTGAAAGGCCACATTGACAGGTGGCCCTGCAGCTGTACGGGGATGCATAGGGCGTCTATTTTTGCGGGGCCAGGTGTACTTTTTAGTTATACCATTTTGGGGAATGTCTATTGCTTTGATCACTTTTTATTCAAATCAGAGGCAAAATAGTGAAAAAAACGTTGGTCCAGCACTTTTGATTTTTTTTTTCCCGCTATGACGTTCACCCTATGGGAAAAATATTTTTATAAGTTTGTAGACCAGGCATTTTCAGACACAGGGATACCTAATGTGTATGTGTTTCACAGTAATTTTCTACTTTTATATGTATTCTAGGGAAAGGGGGTGTTTTAGAACTTTTAATTTTTTTTTTTTTTTTTTTTTTTTTTTTACTATTTTATTAGTCCCCCTAGGGGGGCTTGAACCTGCAGGAAAAGGTTTGACAAGTATGATACATAGTTCAAGGTGTTGACTCTTCATCTCAATATGCTTAAGCATCTTAGGCTAAGTTCAGAGGGAAGATGAAGAGGAATTCCAGAAAACTGAAGAAGAGCTGAATTGCCATATTCAGCAGAGAATCTCATGCTGTGGACTCTGCGGCTGAATCCACCATGGAATCCTCAGCAACATGGAGTAGGATATTTATTTTTGAAACAATGGGAGTCAGAATCATGGCGAATTCTGTCATTGATTTTGAGGTGGAATCAGTGGTGAACCTAGCCTCTTTGCTGCCTGAGGCGGACTATAAAAAGACGCCCCCCCCACCCAAAAAAAAAAAAAATTGAGTTTCCATGCTACTAGTTTAACACACTGTTATTGTCGCACAATATACACAATACACAAAGTTATAAAACAGTTTTTAAGAATTCTTCTTCCTGTATTACTTCAGTATCAGATGAACAACACGGCATTAACAATGAAAGTAACTTCACATATCTTCTGCTTGGTGGATGGACGAGCCCACGTGGCCCCCACTCTCTATAATAGGAGCGCCGCAGATAGCTGAGTACTGGACTTCGGCTATCTTTGGCACTCCCATTAAAGTGAATGAGAGCCACGAGGGTTCGTCCATCCACCAAGTGACACACCTATATATATGGCTGCAGTCAGGCTGAATTCCCACCCAGTGAGGAGAAAAAAACCCAATTCTCAGGCTCAGTGGGGGTCTCAGCAGACAGATCCCCATCAATCAGGTATTTATCCTCTATCATTTAGGTGAATACAGGGCAGTAACATTGTGTGACTTACAGGTGACGTCTCTGATTAATCCTTCACATTTCCCTTCTCTTCCCTCTGGACCGCCATGACCACTTCTTCCAGCTGTGACTTGTCTCTGTAAAGTTTGCAACACAGACATCTTTGACTCCTCACTTTTCCAGGCATCCAACCCACATTGTCCTCACCTACACAAAGCCCCCATTCTGCTGCTACCCCCAATTATAAAATATATGATATAACCCGCCATAATGAAAAATACCCCCAAGTGCATCTTTATATTAATAACATCCGAGTGTACCCTGTATAAATAGTGCCCCTTATTAATAATACCCCAGGTGTTAACTAATTAAAAGGGTTTCCAGGTCATTAATAAACTAATCAGTGGGGCTCAAAAACCCAGGACCCCCACTGATCAGCTGTTTGAATGATACCTGTGTAAGCGCCGTGACCGCTTCTCTGTTTACATAGTGTAATTCATCTCATAGCGGCCATGTAATGCAACTACAGCCTCGTCCTGTACATGTCTACAGTATGTGACAAGGCTACAATTACATCACACGGCCACTATAAACAGACAGCGTATAATATAAACAGGTGCCATAGCCCATGTTTATAGTGCCCCATTTACACACACTATAATGTTCCACAGCAGCTCCTGCACACAGTATTACACAGTATTATGGCCCGCAGTGGCCCCTGCACACGGTATTATGCCCCGCAGTGGCCACTGCACACGGTATTATGTTCCACAGCAACTCCTGCAAACAGTTTTATGCTCCCTAGTGGCCCCTGCACATGGTATTATGCTCCATATTGGCCCCTACACACGTTATTATGCTCCACAGTGGCCCCAGCACCCGGTATTATGCTCCATAGTGGCCCCTGCACTGGTATTATGCTCTATAGTGGCCCCTGCACTGGTATTATCCTCCATAGTGGCCCCTGCACTTGTATTATGCTCCATAGTGGCCCCTGCACCCGGGATTATGCTCTATAATGGCCCCTGCACTTGGTATTATGCTCTATAGTGGCCCTGCACTTGTATTATGCTCCAGAGTGGCCCCTGCACTTGTATTATGCTCCATAGTGGCCCCTGCACCTGGGATTATGCTCTACAGTGGTCCCTGACAGGGTATTATGCCCCATAGTGGACCACCCATGAACTATTATTATACTCTGGGGTCTTTTCAGACCCCAGAGTATAATGATTGGAGACCCAGGGGAGAATACAAACATAAAAACCAGTGTTACTTACCTATCCTGGACACCAGTGCACTCCTTGCAGCTTTCGGCCCTGTTTAATTGCGCACACACGTCACGTGATCAGGCCGGCGACGCGACCTGATGACGTCACCAGAGGCCTCAAGCCTGCTCGGAGTTACATCGGATCGCAGGAGGTGAGTAACATTGGTTTTTATGTTCCCTCACCAACCCTAGGCCTCCGATTATTATACTCCGGGGTCTGAAAAGACCCCGGAGTATAATAATAGTAGTAATTGCGGCCCATGGCCTAACTTACCAATGCCCGCGGCCGCTCACAGCGGCATCCACTTCCCTTTCTGTGTCCCATAGCAGAAGGGGAAGCGGGGGCGGCCACGAGCAGACGCGGGGTAGGTAAATAAATAGGCCGTGACCTGCCGGGGATACTACAGCAGGTTACGGCCTATTTATATATATAAAAAAACGTTATACTCACCTGCGATGCCTTGATGCAGCCGCCGCCTCCTCTTCTTGTCCGCAATGTCTGCGTGTCAGCGTAGGAGGCGCGATGACGTCATTGTATCGCCGCCTGCGCTGAAATGCGACGTCTTGTAAACCAGCCCAGGACCTGCCCCGCTCAGCTCTGTTTTTTTTTTTTAAAGCGGCCTGTCCTGGGCTGGTTTACATTAAATTGTAAAAATGCCGCCCCCGGACAGTGCCGCCTGGCGCAGCCGCCTCACTTCGCCTCATTAGCGATGCGCCCCTGGGTGGAATCCACCTCAAAATCAGTGCCAGATTCCATCATGTGTATCGGCCCTAAGGGATTTGCTGTAAAATAGCAGCTTAATTCATGGAGACTCCACTATGCCACTTATAAGACATATAGAACTGACTGCTAATGTCTTACCATTAATGTACAGATACCACAGGCCACCTTCAGAGATCTTGTAGAATCCACATTATTAAAGGGGCTGTCCAGCTGTAGATCAATATTAAGAGGAAAATGTTATAGTTTGTATAATGAAAGTTGTACAATATACTAATACACTTTCTGTATCAATTCCTTACTGTTTTTTAGATCTCAGGTTACTGTTTTTCATTCTGTTCACTTCTAGTGTATAAAAATCAGTCTATGCTCATGTGTCTATGGTTGTTACAATGCAGATGACTGATTACTGTGCTGTGACTTATCCACTGGAAGTAAGCAGAATGAATGATAGCAGGCAGATCTAGAAAACCGCAAGTAATTGATACAGAAAGTATTTTGGAAAATGATAAAACTTTTCATTACACAAACAATAACATATTGGTCTGATATTGGTCTAAAACTGAACAACCCCTTTAATGATGGGTTAGAGATGTTTTGATGACATAGGCAGGACCTACAGTACAGTAGACAATATTAGGCATGTGGTTCTAAGGTTATAACTGATCGGTTATAAATATATATTGTACATACACGCATAAAGTCACAAAGCTACATCTGTCAGGTGCATGAAATGGAGTCTTAGTAGTTGGCACGTTTGTTTATTTAAGCCATACATAAAAGCAAATTCCAAGAGGCCAACATCTGCAAGGAAGAAGAAGTGTAAATGCAGTTTAGTCATATGTTGGAGTGCAATCTGCTTACTTTTTATGCCATTTCACAAGAACATACAGTAAGCTTACTAAGACTACTGCCAGCGAAATTCATCACCTTGCTGAGCATGGGTGGAGTGGCATGGATCCATAGTAAATGCCATGATATCCATAGAGAAGCTTAGTAGTAATTAAAGAATTCTGCATTTTCAATGACAACCAGTAGTACAAAATAAAGTACAGTATAACAGTACTACTCACCAATCCCTTGCTGTTCTCATTTCAAAGGTGTCCTGGGCCCCTCGGTTTCCTTCTCTTTGAGACCCAGGAAATGGCGCTCAGATAATCACTGCCTGAGATGGGTAATCGCAGCCACCATTGATTAACTGATAGGGCATTTCTAATCATTTCCGTATTTGGCACATCACCAGGAAGTGAAGAGCATCAGGGACAGAGTAGAGTAAAAATGTGACCAAGGGGGGGGGGGGGGTTCAGTGGAGGTGAGTAGTACTGTTATTTTTTTTTTTTCTTATGCCCTGCTGATCATTTGCCTCCTTTGAGAAAGTTTCTTCTCTTTAGAAAGTAGTAGTGCTGTCCCATTTGTTTACATTTACTATTGTTTCCACCTTCTTCATTCATAAATTGCAGTAGAGGGTTTTATTTTTATTTTTTTTAACTGTAGATTTTATTAATTTTCAAAGATTTGCAACAACAGTACAAATATAAAATAAGAACAGTAACAAAAAAATAACACAACAAAGTTGTCCTTAATGTGAGACCTAGAGACAGACTAAGGGGGGGGGGGGGCAATGTCAGGACACAAGACACAACAGGAGGAGGTGGGGGGAAGGGGAAGGTGGGAAAGAAAGAAGATCAAAGACCATGGAGAATACAGTATGTATCCCATGGGATCCATATAGAGTGTAAGGTCTCCACGGTGTTGTTCAGAGTTTCCGTGAGGAATTCCAGACTCCTAACGTCGTTAATACGAGCCACCAAAGCAGGGACCACAGGAGGCTGAGTACTCTTCCAGTGCAAGGCTACCAAGGTCTTAGTTGCAGTACAAATAGAATTTAGAGGTCTTTTTACCCAGATGTCTGGGGGTTAAGGACATAGATGAAGGGATCTAAGGGAACTCCCTGGACGAAGAGCATGTCAATCATGGATTTGACTTCCAACCAAAAGGGATGAAGCAGAGGGAAGTTCCAAAAAATATGATCCAATGGCCCCACATCTGAGAGGCACCTCCAGCAGGTGGAGGGAACATCTGGATTGAGAGTATGGAAGAGAACCGGGGTATAATACCAGTGCATCAAAATCTTATATTGAGTCTCATGGAAAGTTATACATACAGAAGACTTAGATGCACGGGACCAAATAATCTGCCACTGAGCTTGTGCGATCTGCTTACTCAGGGCCTCGGTCCAGCGAGTCATATATTTGTGGGTCAGGGGGAACCGCCCCTCCGGAGAGGATAGTAATTGATAAATGTCTGAAATCAGACCCTTAGTGGAGGTGCCTGCATGACACAACCTCTCAAATGCGGTAGGGACAGAGACCCGCAGAGCCCCAAACATAATGGACAGAGGGTTTTATTTTATATGTGTCTGATCCATTGTTTTCGTCTTTGCAAGAGAGTTTGCGAATGAGATTACACCAGATTCGACCTGAGTTTGTCACCCACTAAACACTATTATGCTCTGGTGTCTCCTCAGTTATACTCACCTTGTCTCACATCTCCTGGGCTTCCAGCTGGGTAAAAGGGTTATAACATTGGAATCCGCGATAACCCTGAGGTGCACGATGTTAGTCAGTGGCTGGAAGAGGCTTGAAGACAATGCAGGACACTGTGAGGATGCCCAGTAGAGGTGAGACAGATTATATCCGTTTCTTATTTTTACTCACCTCATCAGGGCCTCCACTGAGGAGACTTCAGAGAATAACAATAGCACTTTCGGTTGAAATGAACCTCCTGAGGTTCGCCTATCTCTAATTATTGCGTATTTTAAAATGTTTTCAAATAGAATAGCTTCTTTAAGGCTAAGGCCCCACATAGCGGGCCGCATCAAAAAAGCGCTGCGGGAAAAACTGCAGCGACAACGCATTGCGGTTTTCCCCGCAGCACTTTTCACAGAAAGTCCACAGAGGTTCCTTTCTGGACTTTCTGCTTCCATTATACCTATAGGGAAACCGCTGGTGTTTCTGTAGGTATAATTGACATGCTGCGATTTCCAAAACTGTGGCGTTTTTGGAAATTGCACCATTTCTGCTGCGCATATTTTTCCGCAATGTCTGGATGGGATTAACCACTTTGCAGGAATATTTATGCCACGTGGGGCCCTGGCTTAAAGAGGTTCTCTGCTTTGGACAGTCCCTAGTTGCTATAAGGGTCCCTTGACAAGTTGACCACAAAACATCCCCTTGCTGTGAAACCCCAGCAAAGTGCCACCAGGGAAAATTAAAGGGGTTTTCGGGACCCTGCAGGATTTTTCATGCTGATCAGTATCTGACAACTGGAACCTGCACCTACGAGCTGATATAGCTGCTTGGGGATTACGTTATAAATATGAGAAATGCTGGCTAGCCTGCAAAAGCCCTTTAAGCATTGCACAGGATTTGTTCAAACTAATCAGCTGTCTGTCTATAGCAGGACAGTTTCTCTAGAGCGAGAGGTCTCTTCAAAGGCCATAATATAATAATTGGAGGAACACTGGAGATAGTGAGATATAAACAGTGGAGTATAAGTTATTTTTTTTGCAACATTTCCTGATTTTAGTACTTTTTTTTTTTTTAATCCTGGACAACCCCTTTAAGCAACAGAGGAATGCTGTAAATTTTTACATCTGAAGTCTGAAGAATTGTGAATGGACCTCTTGACCATAATTTTCAATAATATAAGAGTATCACAGTAAACTGCGGGATATACTCAGAGAGGTAAGAAGACATCAAACCTTCTTGCTCCTCCTCATTTCATATAACTGACATTAGATTAAAAAAATAGCCGTAGAAGTTCAGAGATAGATCAGGCTGACTGCACTAGAGTCTCTCTAATGTTTGTCAATAAGAAGTTTTGTAGAAAAATACTTCACAAATGGCTCACAACAACAGTAGAAGTTGTGGATCATCTAAGTTTTCTTATAGTCTTCCACAAAAAGAATTCAACATTTAATATCAAAATTTTACTGTAACACAATTTCTTACCTTTTATATTGCATGCTGTCTATATCAGTACAAAGCAGACTAAAACATCTACATGATGAAAATCATAAAAGGTTTTTTTCTAAACATCTAAATCATGGATTTAGAAAAAAGTATCTGGTGTTATTCTTCCTACAAGATTCAGTAGCAGGATTTGTGGAAGAGATGAAAAGATCTCATACTCTTTCCGAAGGACTTGTGAAACAATCACATGTGAGGTTTTACATTCAGTTATATGGAACAATCTCCAGAGAAAGGTATAGAGTTGGAAGTTGCACTGGAATTTTACTAAGGGAACTAAAAACGAGGTACTCAGCTCCAAGGTGTGAAAATTGGCAACTTTCCGTCATGGAAAATGCTCAAGTAATAACAAGTGAAATTGAATAGGAGTTAAGCTTGGCTGCCAAGTACTGCAGTTCAACACCTCTATTACATTGGATTTTTAGAAATCATTTATGGCAAGAATACGTAACTGGATTTCATTTGCAATATACATGTATACATCCAGAATGAGAACGATCGTATTTGTGTGTATATATAGATATATATATATATATATATATATATATATATATATATATAAATACACACACACACACATGTATATATCAAATAGTTCTAAGACAAGGTTTATTGTTCTGCATAGTTTTTCTTTTGGAAATTAATTTATAAGGCGAGGTTTACATCTGTGTTGGAGTCTCTGTAGCAGACTCTGCCACAGATTCCATCTAAAATCGTCAGAGAGAAAAGTCCTGCAAGCCATTACATTCTAGTCTATTGGGTCCTCTGGTGTCCATGGGTAACTGCTTTTTTACCAGACGGGCTCTCCGTCTTTTGGGTCCCCATGCGGACCTGAACAATGAAGAGATGAACAGTAGCATGAACCTAGCGTAAAAGATATAACTATTACTGGATTTGTACTGGGATAAAAAAACTAAAATAAACACATGCCTGCTTTCTTCCAAAGACAGTCTACAATACCTGTGGAGCTGCAGTACCTGACACAGTCCATGCTTCTGTTTCCGGAAGAAAGCAGACATGCTTATCTTATCCCATATCCTGCAAGGAGGACTTTTCTCTCTCCACCGGTTTTAGTATAAAAGAGCAAAAACCCGGCAGATCCATTATAGTCTATGGGGTCCACTTGTGTCCGCAGGTAACCGCTTTTTAAGTGGACAGGCTCTCAGACAACTAAACACAGACAAGACAGGCTTGCATGTTCTTGCAGAATGCTGTAATAGTCATGTTGCCTTCTTGTAGTAGTCATGTTGTCTTCCACCATGGCTTATGATGAAAATCACACATTATGACATTTTTTGGTCTCTAATCTAATTTACATGAAAAAGAGGTTCTCTGCTTTGTACAATGCCTATTTGTTAGAAGGGTCTCTTGACAGTAAGCTGATCACAAATTGTTACCCTGTTCGGAGACCTAACAGTCTAAATTTATCTTCTGTAATATATTGGAAAACCTACAGTAAATGTTCAATTTTCCAGCTGTGCCACTATGGGGTAAATTAAGTATTTCAGGATCAATCATTGATAATAGGTGATGTTCACAGCTCACATCCTCCCCTTACCTGTACAATGAGATCTGCACAAGTCACAGAACATGCCTAGAACACTTTTTCATGGAAATCAATGAACATATTTAGCCTTCAGTTTCCTATGTCCATGTGGCTGCTGTAAAGCATCACTGAATGCTCTTACCAAAACATAGTGATGGCTCAGGCAAGGTGGCTTCCCCTAATAATTGTGTTCAGAAAATAAAGTCTTCTGTCAGAAAACACATTCAACTAAATGCAGCTCAGCTTCAATTCATTTCAATGGGAGCTGAACAGCAGAAACCCAGCATGGCCACTGTATATGGGGTTGGTTGCTCCTGGCTCTATATACTGTGCAGATCCTGCATCTGCAGCAGTTGTTGGCAGTGCCAGCTATCCGACTGTCACCAATATGATATATACAACCTATCCTAAGGATTAGCCATCAATATCAAGACTTGAACAACCGCTTAAAGGGAGTCTACCTCCTTCCCCAAGCATATTCAACTATCACCACTGCATTACTTATTTGAAGAAAAAAACTTCTTTTGTTTCACAATTATTTCGCAAATGAGGCATTTGGTGCACTTGGAACGGGTCTTCAGCTCTGGGAGCACTGCTTTTGCTGCTCAACTAGGAATGGTGATAGGGAGAATCAACTCCCACTGCATGGGGTGGCACAGTCAGAAGCTGGTTAGTTGTGTGAACAGTGCTTTATGACAATGGCAAACATTTAAAATGCGTTTATCTCATGGAGACTCAAAGAGCAGGAAACATTGCAGAGTAGGTGAGCCAAAGGCCTGCCCCAGTGCACCAACTGCCTTCAAAGTAGTTTTCTCCAAATCTACAAAAGTGACATACTGTACATAACAAAAATATGTTGTTTATCGCTCTGTAATGCAGTAGTGACAGTTTAACTTGCTTGAGGGAGGTGGTAGACTCCTTTTATATAAGCAAAGCAATTTTATAGGTACAAATTTAAGGTAGTCACACAGAATTGTTGCAGTTTAGTATTATAAATATGTGAATTTTTTTTTGCTGTGAATTTGCATAATTTGCAAACTTGACATTGAAACCAATAAAACTGCTCTTAGCATACACCACATGTATATTACTCAGCATTGTTAATGCTCTTTTTGAACCTACCCTTACTACAGTATATGTGGCTTTAAAATGTTATCATACATGTGCCGCATTCTTCACTTCCAAGTTGTACATTTCAATAAAACATAAAGTTATTTGTATTAGAATTGTTATTTTGAAAAATAATTAACTCCTTTACTACTGAATGCAAAAGTATATTTATGTGTGTTCTTTATTATGGGTATAAAAATGTACATATAATTATTTTAGAGGGTGAGATGTATACAGAAATTGAGAAAGGATATATACATGTACATTGTATATATGTGTTGACCCTGTTGTGATTTAATGAGACCAGCTGGTAAATCCAAAAGAATTAGATTAGTACAGCACCCCAGAGAAAGATATGCAGTTTCCTGACAAGTAAGACAAAGAAATGTAATGGCAAAGCAATAACACCAATAAAAAAAATCCTCCACTCATATACAAACATGCCTATGGGGTTTGCCTGTCAGTGTTTTCAATAAGTGTGTCCACTCATGAAGAATGAGCTGACTTGAATTGTGATGTCTTTTGCCTCTAGCAAGACACAGTGAAAGAAAGGATGTAATATAAAAATTGTGACATATACAGTACCTCTTCATAAAATGAATTATTTCTAGTGATCACCTGGTATGTTAGATAGCCATATTAGAACAAACTTGCTACAAATACAAAAGGAATGCAAAAGCAAAAGTATACGGAAATAAAGAAATACAAAAACAGTGAGTAGCTAAGTAATAAAATTGTGTTTTTTTTGTTTTTTTTTTCATGTTGTTGCATTTGATGTATAATACCTTTGTGTCAAAAAAGATAAAAGTATTATAGGAGAAATATCTTTATTGGCTAACCACATTTACATTTGCAAGCATTCAGGGCACATAGGTCTCAACATTAGGCAAGTTTAAAGGGGTATTCCCATCTCAAAGATCCTGCTGTATTTACCTGCTGCATTAAATTATTCCTCCCATTGTTTGCACACCGTTGTCAAGGAATCAGGTCATCAGGTTTAATGACTTGACTCACTACTCTCTTGGGGGTCTGAGTACTCTTGTGGCTATGTACAACTCTGCTGGCAGGACAATCAGTTCAGCTAATTACAGTTTGCTGATAAAGGTTTGGACAGCATGAATCTCTATGTGTAAATAAAGATAACATTGACTTTAATACAAGTCCTGGTAGAATGTAAGTGTTCTCTGCAAACCTGTGTAATACAATATACATTTATTGTGCACATTACACTATGTTCACACTAGTGTAATATGTTGTTTGGATATAAAAAATATATGAAAAGTAATAAAAATAAAAAATAATTTTAATAACACAGTTTTCTGTGTAACATGACACCACATTATTTATAACTGTACATCTAGGTATGTTTTTCCTCTAAAATACATAGCACATGGCACATATTAATATACTGCACCAGCTCTGTACTGGATCACTAAGCCTAAGATCCCACTGTGATGATTCTGCTTAAATATGGCTATAACTCAAAGCTGTATTTTGGTCTCTGGGTAGCGTATCTCTTTACTCATAAGGTGCGCAGCCATAATCATAGGTATATTGCCAATAGTGGCCGGACTGGAACAATAGAGCTTTGTATCCATCCCAGCAGGGCTCCATTGAATTCCTACACAGTCCTGGCTGATCAAACATGCATTGTGCAGGTAGATCAGACCTGGTTGATAACATTGTATCATTCCACTTGGTCTCAGCTCTTTACAAAGAATCTGGACTTGAGTGCATTAATCCATCAGACTTGCTGTTGCTGATGACCTCATTCTGGGAGGTGGCATAAAGGGTATATAAGATGAGATAAGAGGTCAGTGGGGGGAGATTGTGCTGGGACTACAAGAGAACACTATGAGGAGTTTTTACAGACAGACTACAGGATATTACAGACAGACCACTGTGAAGAGCATGCAGGCTGGATTTTTGTATTAATGCCACATGCTACAAAGCCTCCACTGGTTATTCACACATGACAGAGCATGTGTGAGTGTTGGATTATAGAGCCACATCAAGGAGATGCGTGGTAAAGTAACTATTTCACTTTTATGCCCTTTTATTTCATGGCACTGTATCTTGTAACTAGTAACTGTTAATGCTTGTATACATCTACATATCTGTTCTGAACTGCATGTGTTAGATGTTAATACCGACCCATTTAGGGGTTAATAAATATATAAAATTTAGAAAGCTTGTCTTGTATTTATCTTGTGGACCCAACACTCACTGGAGGTGAGTGTGGTTTTTATATGAAAGAAGTCTCAGGTGTGGGCCAACGCGGTGTTGGCGCACTGAGGATCTTTCACACCCACATTGCAGAAAAGATGCTTTTCTGTTGCATATTTAGTGTGACAGTGTTGTTAATGCATTTAGCTTCAAATGAAACTTTGCTAATTGGTAAGTATGTTACTAATACCTACAATAAGGGTCCAGATTCTTCTCCAAAATCAGCAGCAGATTCTGCCCTGATTCTACCTCTCATTGAATTCAGTAGGAGGCAAAGATGAGAACCAGATGCTGAAAAAATAAGGGTCCTGCTTGATCTTGCCATGAATTCTGCAGCTGATTCAGTGTGCGTGTGAGTGTGTGTGGGGGCCTTCGTTCAGGAAAAATACTGTTTCTATACAAAGGATTATGTGTTTGGCAACAGCCATCTTAAATGTATGACCATCTTACATTACCATCTCACCAACTGATGAGATGCATTCAATTTTACACAACAGAAAGGAAGAAAAAATACAGTATTTACCAGGGGCTGATGAGTACTGGTAATATTTTCTCATACTTGTTTTCTTGCCCATTGTTGTTTTTATATGTAAACAAACAATAGTACCCATAATAAATACTGAAAACTTCTCATGCTTTGTATACATCCTGCACTCATATAATCTAATGGTTTTTGTATGATCATGGAGAAACCCTTTAAATAAACAATTCACAGTGTTTGTCAGTATTCAGTGGCAGTGATAGGTCATTGCTATATTTCAGTTTGTATTATGGTAAATGTACTTGTTGATATTTTAGCTAAATACTATATAATGGTTATAATAAACATATTCTCGTAAGAAAATAGAGAAAACAGCAACGACCTTTCAACCTCTGAAGAATTAAACATAAGCATATTGAAAGCAGATGAATACGAAGAAGAATCATGATACACAGTCCTTGTCTAAGTTAATTTCCTAAGCAATGCAAATTACTGTGGTATAGTAGTCCAGCCACAGGGAGCTATGCCCATTGTTTCAGAGCACCGTTACTGATGCTGCCCTTGGCTGAATAATCACTGGAAATTATTTTTTAAGGAGCTTCCAGGAAGGCAGGATGGGCTACATTAGCATTACACTAAATTCAGAAGGTTTTCATTTTTTGTGTGTACACTAGGGCATCGAGGAAGTTGGACAATTAAAAAATAGAGCAGCAAAAAATAATCAGTGACAGAAGTATAATACAGAACACATACAAGGAGAAACATTTTTTATAACTAGAAAATGAAGACAAGACATGCTTAAAGTAAATAGTCACTGGACTTGCTTTAAAGCAATGCATAAAGGTAATAAGTCAGAAAGAAAGGTGGAAAAATAAGAAGAGGTAACACTTTGACTAGTGTCTTGAAACTGACTGAATATTCTTTTGCATGTTGTGTGTTTTCCCCATGCTTAAAGATGTAGCAATGTTTAACTTGATACATAACACCTTAACTACACTGTGGTACAGAACTTTAGCTCAACCTTTTCAATGGCTTTTGTAACAAATTATCAGAGTAAATTTAAAGGGGACCTGTCACCAGGAAAAAACAGCGCAATCTGCAGGCAGCATGTTATAGAGCAGGAGGAGCTCAGCAGATTTAAGTATATGTTTGTCGGAGAAGGTTTGGTAAAACCATATATTTTACTTATTGAAATCTCTGCTTTTTCTTTACTATAAAGTATAAAGTCAAGGAGGCAGTCCTATCAGTGATTGACAGCTATTTCTATTTACACAGTCTTAGAGGAGTGGCTGTCTATTACTGATATGACTGCCTGCTTGACTTCTCAGCAAAGATATAGAAGAGATAAAAATTTGTAAATGACAAGTTATGGTGAAGCTTTACCCATGAAACTATTTTCCTGGTGACAGGTTCTCATTAAACTTTACTATATATGTAGACTGTGATATCCAGGAACAGGAACAGGAACTGATAGTATTCATAATCTGTGTACTGCGCTACAAAATTTGTTGGTGCCATCCACACATGAAAAAAGCACAAGCATGAAAAAAAAAATTATATTTACATGTAGTACCTATACATACATATTGTGGGCTACATCAGTAATAATTAAAGCAGCCAAGTAATAAGCTGGGGGATTGCAGGAGTGTCAGTCATGCATGTAAACTACTGCTCCATTTATACTACCACTCTATTCACAAAGGGACGCTTGTTCTTGGAATTGCTTGTGGTCCCAGTTGTAGGACCACAAACATTGCCTTAATGTAGTATCCCACTAAGACACTACTAGTGGATAAATGGTTGATGTTTTATACTGTTTTATATGTCATATTACCTGATGGACCCCATTACATTTAATAGTGTCCCTCGATTGTCATTAGATGGATTCATCTTTACTGTTTAGTTCCTTCTTCTATTCCTAAGACAGAACAGAAAAATTAACAATGCAGAAGTGAATCCAGCCTTACCCCACATTCACACTACCAAGTTTCACCCATGAAACTCAGTCTGTGTGTTGGCCAGATTTACTGAACTGAACTGTATGACAGGAGATGTATAAATAAAGGATTTCCACTTCAACAAGAATATTTCAAAAGAGTGTTGAAATTTATTATTCACAATTTCAACACTCTTTTGAAATATACTTGTTGAAGTGGAAATCCTTTATTTATACATTTCACGGATTGGGACCCTACTTCCACTGCTGATCTAAGGAGTGCAATCCTTACCTGAATATATTGTATGACAGGAGAGGGACTCCTACCAATACAGTTATCTACTCTGCTAGGAGTCCCTTCCTCTCAGCAACATACTGTCCTGTACTCTAATCGGTAGGGGACAGTATGTTGCTGGGTGGCAGAGACCTCTAGCATCATGGATAACTGTTATGCTACATTGTGTGACTGCAGGGTTGGGCAGTTTACAGTTTTGAATTTGAGACCTGCAGCCCGCAATTGAGAACTACAGGGAAGGATCTGAATATTTGCCGACCATAGTTGGGAAATGTATTTCAAGTAGCTTATTGATGAGAATATGCAAGATAGTCTAAAGTCTGGGAAAAACCTTACTCCAGTTCAGATAAACCCCTTACTCCATTCACTGTGTGAAGAGAAAAAAAGGAAGGCCCACTACATTCACCTATATAATAAAGACGGAATGATATGTACTGTATCTAGGCACAGATTTACTTAGTAGCAAAAGTATAAACAGTAAATAAAGTCGAAGAGAGACACTTAGTGGCAGGAACTTTAGACAGGTTTTTCAGGCAGAAAGCAGCCATATTTTTAATTAAAGTACATTACAGTTTGTTCCAGTATCACATGATCTATGAAATAAGACTAAACTGTCTGAATTGTTAGAGACCATTTAAAGATTAAGAAGACTAAGTAATTTTAATAAAGATGAAGCAAATAAGACTGGCAGAACACCTGTAAATTTTGATCTTATTCGGAACATCAAATTAAACTGCTGAAACAGAAAACATTTGATCAATTGTGGCATTGAATAAACAAATTGTGCTCTAAGGATTTCCAATATTGTTTGTCCCAGAACAACTTGCTTGTAAGCATCAAATAATGGAGACAAGGAAACACATTTTACAGTTGTTTATAGAGCTAGAAAGCATTAAAGGGGTTGCCCAGTATACAGTAAGACTAATGTTAGACTAATGACAAATATTGTTGTTTGTGTAATCAAAAGTTGTACAATTTTCCAATCCACTTTTTGTGTCAATTCCTGTATCAGATCTGTCATTACTGCCATTCATTCTGTTACTTTCAATGAATAAAAATCAGTCCATGGTCATGTGATGTACAGTCCATGGTCATGTGATGTACAGTCCATGGTCATATAATGTGCACAAAGTTGTACAGCCGGTTATAGTCACAGCACAGTAATCAGCTGGTAACGAGCTGTACACCAGTAGAATTTGTGAAGAATCCTATAGGTTGGATGCATGAAATTATATTATAGCCATAAGTAATTTATGTTGAAAATGTTAGACCCTGCTACACACCCCCAGACAAAGCCTTATGGTGAAATGTAAGTTGGGGTTCTGAGCTATCCAGGTGGGTTCATGTGAGGTTTGGCTATTGTTGTGAATCTTGTGGATGTATTTGGGGATTTTTTATATGTATATTGAACATTCCTTTATCTATGGATTAATTTATAGCACATGTCTTTGATGTATTTCCATATACAGGTGCACTATACTATATTTATATTACCCCTTATGTCCTTCATTTAGCTGTCTGTTATTTCATTCTTGTTTGTCCCCCTGATGTAATTGCCATTGTGGTTTGCCATGTAGTTATTTGTTCCCCATTGTAACTATGTGATTATGTGTCATTTATTTAATAAACATGTATTTATTTTATTTGTTTGTGGGCATAAGTTTTTGGCTTTTTGTAGTTCTACATGTACCGCTCTTTGGCTGGATTTGTTTAGATATTAGCCCTTTTTTTGGTTGTTTAATTCCTGTATTTTTATAAAGTATAATGTCCCAAAGTGGCCTCCAGACAGTATAATATCCTGTAGCGGCCCCTCCTCACAGTATTAATGTCCCATAGCTCCCCCTCCACACAGTATAATGTCCCATAGCGGCCCCTGCACACAGTATAATGTCATATAGTGGCCCCTCCACACAGTATTATGTCCCACAGTGGCCCCTCCAAACAGTATAATGTCCCATAGTGGCCCCATTTGCACACACTATAATGTCACATAGTGGCCCCTACATACAGTATAATACAGTGGGGAAAAAAAGTATTTAGTTAGCCACCAATTGTGCAAGTTCTCCCACTTAAAAACATGAGAGAGGCCTGTAATTGACATCATAGGTAGAGCTCAACTATGAGGGACAAAATGAGAAAACATATCTAGAAAATCACATTGTCTGATTTTTTAAGAATTTATTTGCAAATTATTTTGGAAAATAAGTATAGATACAGCTATTTGATGTGACTATGCTTCAGTTCTACATGCTGCATTGAGTATAAGTGTAAAAATAGAGTCTTACTGAGTTAGAGCATTGCAAATGGGAACTTTACAGCCTGTTTTCTATTAAACGGAAGTTTAATAGGTTAATAAAATATTTTACAAAAATGTTCACCACACACCCTGACACAATAGTAAAAAAAAAATAAAATTGGAGTTACACTTTAAATATATATTTCAGCATACAATGTATTGACATATAGAGATATTTCTCTACATACTCTACATACATTATTGAGAGAGAAAAGTGAAGGAGGTAAAAGAAAAAAAAAAACTCCCATTCAAGCTAATGGAGCTTGAGGCTCAGTTATTAGAGAAATAACTTAGCATGCATCATGTCCTTGTGTTCTTTTTGTACTACACTTTATTAAATGGCCTTTGCAAAATATAGGAAGTAACATAGACATAGTTGGTATCACTGAAACCATTACAAATCACACAATAAAATTAATACAATTTTTTACATTAACTTTAATGGCATAAATAAAAATGGTGCAATTGTTTATTTTATTTGGGAGTCTACTATTATTATATGAGATCTATATGTGAAGGACTCCAGTGAAGGGTTCTCCCAGGTTGATATCACTGATCCTGTGCTGTGCCTCTGCCTTCCCTATTCTAAACATACCATATATGTTAATGAAAGACCTTGCTATGTGCAGTTCAGTCAAATTTACAGGTTTTTTGTGTTCAAATTTGCCTCATTTCCATTTACAGCCTTGAATATGCACATTGCAGTTTTACACTCAAGCATCTGGGGTGTTTTAGAGCTTGCACTTATTGAAGTACTATTTTCCACACATGGTGTGAATACTTTGCAGTATAAATAATATACAATAGTTTAGGGATCTTATTAAACAAGTTATTGGCTTTCCAATTAAGCTCACACCATAAATAGATTTAATGAACCAACTTATCATAAATGTACAATATGTAGAACCGCACAGAGGTCAACCATGGTGAGAATGCTGTGAAATTAATACATATAAAAGAAATTATTTTAATAGGGTTTTCTGGAATTTCACATTTTCAGAATCATGTTATAATACAATACATGCTCTCTTGTATTGATATGTCTTGCAATGTTATTTAAGACAGTTGTGACAAATGTGTTTAATTTAATGATAAAGCAGTTCTTTTGAGAGCTGTAGTCCATAGACTTCTTTTAAAAATTTTAAATATATTATTCACTTCCTTAAGTATATGATATTTCATTTACGTACATTAAAGTGGTTGTCTAGCAACAGAAAAATAATTTTCATGTTATAGATTTTTTTTTTAGAAATATAGATAGTTATTATGTAAAATGATTAAACTTACTAATAAGATATTTTATTCAAGTCTGCTTGGATCTTCCTATTTTAGACACCCTTCTCTGGTCTTGGCAGCTTCTGTATCGGTTCTAACCCAAGTTGGATTTTAATGTTGGGTCCCATCTGATGCTGTTGCTTTGTCAGGGATGGGCTCACACCAGTTGATTGATACGGTATGTATGCTAAGAACCTCGGATTTATTTTTATAGTAAATAAAGCAGTAATTAAAATCAATAGAACCATATATTTAATGTCTGCATATGTTTTAGTGCTCTCAGAGTACTGCTGGATTTTTTGTGTTTTTTTTCTAGGCAATATTGTAGTGACATGGTGAAGGGGCTGCTGACTGTCTCAGTTCAATAGCTATGCTTGCTTCCTTCCTTGAGAGGAACACCTAAAAAAAATCAAGTCATGTACCTCTTCACGTCTTACACTTAGCATTACGCAGCCTATTAGTTTTATCCAGAGCGCATTAAATTACTATAGGCTGCCATCAAGTTTTTTGTTCTATATACATTATATATGGGTACACTGAGTGGCCACTTTATTAGAGATACCTGCC
This sequence comes from Leptodactylus fallax, assembly GCA_947044405.1. NCBI lineage: Eukaryota > Metazoa > Chordata > Amphibia > Anura > Leptodactylidae > Leptodactylus > Leptodactylus fallax. The sequence continues at coordinate 8,175,368 of CAMRHE010000012.1, read as the reverse complement.
GTATAGTTATTCCCTATCAATAGGATAGGGGATAGTTTCATGATTGATAGGGTTCTGACCACTGGGAGCCCATCTGATCCTGAGAACAGGACTCTGATTCTCCGGTTCTGATGTATCTGCAGGTCGAGGATGCACCCTTGCGCCTTTCATTCTCTCTGGCAGAGCCTGAGATTGTCGAGTACAGCATAGGAGATAACTTCATAACTTGGTAAAACTTCTTTAAATTGCAAAGTGAGGCCCGTGGAGACCTAGATATATCTCTTGGCTTTTTGCAATTTCTTTGAGAATTGTATGGTCTAACCTTGGGTGAATTTACTGGGACGTTTATACTTAAGAAGATTATCAACTTTCTTGAATGTTTTCCTCCTGGGAATAATATTTCTTACTGTAGAATGATTGACTTCAGATTGTTTGGAAATGGTCTTATAATCTTTCTCAAATTGATGGCCAATCTTTCTGATGTCATTGCTGATATTTTCCTCCTTGCTCCGATCGCGGGTGTTAACCCCGTGGCATCTCAGGGGTTTTATTATATACTGGGGTCCCCCCACAATGTTTTCGGGGGGTGCCACTGCTCAGAACATCGCTGCTTCAATCCCCTATGGGGACAAAAAGAAATAATGTAAAAAAAAAAAAAATAGAACCCTCCCCCCCAGAGCTGGTGCTATTATTATACTCTGGGGTCTCCTCAGACCCAGGAGTATAATAATCAGAGGGCCAGGGGAAGTGATTAAAAATAACAAACACTTATACTCATCTCAACCTCACCAAGTCCTGCTTCCCAGACGTCACTGCTGGGGCCTGTGATTGGGTTTCAGCAGTCACGTGGGGGCGCGATGACGTCATTACATCAGCGCGCTCCACGTGATTGCTGGGGTCCAATCACAGGCCCCAGCAGTGAGGCCTGGGGAAAGCCAGAAGAGCTAATGCTGAGTCCAGGACAGGTGACTATCAGTATTTTTTTATTTTTAATCACCACGGGGGGGTGCTGAAGGGGAAAGGTAGCATGGCGGAACCCCTTGGATGCCATGGTCATGTTTGACCGCGGCATCCTAGGGGTTAAAACCCCCCATTGGAGCTGTGCGATTTGTTACCACAAAGTGTGAGGAAATCCAGAATCGATGCGAATCGAAGATTTCCTGAAATTCGTATCGCATTCCTCTTCGTCAGCTTTGATTCCCTCATCTCTAATTATACTATTTTGGGCCACTTGGGGACATTATAATGTATGGTGGGAACTAAGAAGACAGTATCATTGTGTTATACCATTGCATTATATATTGAAGGGTACTATAGTTTACTTTTATTTTTACAATCTCAGCAATAAAAGTAGAACATCCAAAAGATACTATCATTGTGTTACAGTAGCAGTAGGTGGGGTCAAAAGGTACATGTACGGGCTTTGTGTTTCCTGAAACTGGGGAAGTATATATTAAGTGGTTATGGTGGGCCCATTTATTAAACCATTGCAGTGGTCCCACCATTGTGTTAAAACAATTCTGGCTAAGTCAAAACCCAGCCCTCAACACAATCTAAATGCTGTGGTGGGGTCTTAAAAGAACTGAAGGAATTTTGCCCCACTCTACTTTACAACATTGCTTCAACAATGCTTGAGGTTTGTGGGCCAAAATGACTCCAGAAAAATGTGAGAGACTGATAAAATCATACACGATTACTTTGAGTTATTGCAGCCAAAGTTAATTCCACAAGCTATTCAATAATGGGATGTACTTCAAAATGTCTGTCTGTCTGTCTGTCTATCTATCATCTATTTTTTGCATTTAATTTGTTCACATTATTTATTTGCAAAAATATTCATCCAAGTAAAGTAATTGTTTACTTGGTTCTATGAGGATTCACGGCCAGTTAGAGGTCCATTAAGTGTAAATACCTATGTAATGAAATGAAAAGTAGACTAATTGTACAAGCTCATTGTCAGTGTTCTATACAAATTGATTACATTTTTATTTCTGGCTGTGTAGATAATGTTGCTTTTTACAATGAAAGAATTAAGTTCACAGAGTTTATTACCAATGTCCTCATCATGTTGGGTTGATATTTGTTTATGAACTGGGAAAGAGTTTTTAATATCTTATTCTCTAGCTGATTATTCTAAAGAACAATTTTATGTTACACTGTCATAGACATTAATATTTAAAAATACAGAGACACGTGAAGTCAGTCATATTGCCATTGGACGTGACTGCTTGTTTGTCTTCGTTTCTACTGGAAAACAAGGGCTATATGCCAGACGAAAAATGAAAACCAAGTTTTCTGGCTAATCATCAAGTTCAGACAGCCAGAAAGATCCCGAAAGAAATTATTCTTTGCAGATTCTTGGACAAGTTTAAAAAAAGCATGTAAAAGGCACTATAATTATAGGCAAAGCTAAATATGGTAATATGTGAAAGGATAGCTATAAAAGACCTAAAAATATGGTAAAGTATTTGTCACATTTCTTTGTAAGACCTGAAGGAATAGTTGTCAAAATATCAAAAGTGAATATCTCACTGTAATAAAATAAAAACTTAAAATAGATGTAAAAAAAAAAACCCCTGAAAAATGCTGTACAATGAGTTCTCCTACTAACGCAAGTTACTTCATTTGAACATTACAATTAGACATCATATAGGACTTGTCTGCTAGTACACTAGCACACCCCCTTTTCCTAGCACTACATAAATATGCAGACTTACTATGCAAGCGTCTGGGAAACAACATAAGAACTGTAACTGTATTTTCATTCAGGTTTTTTTTTTTTCTGAAAAAAAAAATTAAAATTGTTGTTTTTTGGAGAAAGGGACATGTAAAAGATACCTGTCATTTAAAAAAGCCACACGTTTTGATTGAATGAAGTCCTGGGGATGAGACTCTTTCCAACAGATAATATGAAGGCTCAGAAGAGCTCAGCTAAGTTTTGGAAGCCCTTTTTTTTATCTGCTGTTCTTAGAGATTGGAGTGTATGGATCCATAATATGTCTATATAGACTGTGTATCTGTATACTGCTTGTATGCTCTCTGAGTCCATCAGAAATTAAGAGGGGCTGTGCTCAGCTGAGCACTTGTGTCCCTTCATTTTAGTGATGAGTAGTTGTTCAAAACCTGTGACACCTCACTACATGACTACATCATATCTTTTCTCTGACACCTCTTACAGGTGGTAGCCAATTTACAAAACGGAACACCATGTCAGGGCCCTGACATACAGTAGGTACAGGTTCCTTCGCGTGGGTTTAATTTAAAGTCTTTTTTTTTTGGGAGGGGGGGAGACTTTACTATTGATGATCTATGCTTAGGTTGATTGCAGGGCCTACTGTACCTACGGCTGTTCCTGGTTACTACGTGGGATAGACCTGCAGTAACCAGGAATTACCACTACACTACATAGTATATGGCGCTGTGCATCTGGCTGGGACACTGTCTGGTTATTTCTGTTGTGCAGTGGGCCCTGCCATCACCTGACTGGTGTGAATGCCCAGAGTTGGACCCCTGGCAATCTGCTGTTGATAACCTACTCTTGAGGATAAGTCATCAATAACAAACTTCTAAAAAAAAATCCTTTTAGTGCATTATATACATTAATTATAGCTTTATTTTTTTTTTCAATAGTTTGCTTTGTTTCTTTTCTTTTTAATGATACAATTTCAGGAGTGATTCTTTTTTGACTTTTCACTCTTTTAAATGTTCCAGGAGCTTGGTTGGTATACAAAACTTGTATGTTCTGCTTTTCATTAATTTCCCATCCAAAAACTTTCATGTGCTTTCACTAGAAGACATGTGGTTGACATGCCTTAATGTTCACTTAATTAAATAGTCAGTGTCTCGAAAATGACATATGGGAGACACTTTATGTAAACAGCAAGAATATTTCTAAATGCATGACAAGAAAGCAATATATGTTGACTGCTATAGATGAAGCATAAAAGTTTAAAGCATTAACTTTATAGTATGAACTAAGGCAACAAAAGTTAATCTAAATTGGCATGAAATATAAGATTACTGTATTTTAAAGGTGATTTCTAATAAAACGCATATAGACATCTTAAAGGATGGTCTCTTTTTTGGGACCTCTTTCTATTGGTGAGAAAGGGGTGCCAAACAGGATCTATCAAAATGCTATTTTGATAGTCTATACCCTGTGATACTTCCTTCCCCAGTTTCAAGAATACTGTGCGTTTTTGTCCTTTAACTATTTGGATCTCTGAGTCTGAATTTTTTTTTTACTTTTTTACTTATCCTAGTATGGAATTTTTGAATTTTGGCTACAGGCTAAGCGATATGACAATCTTAAAATCAGAAGAAGAAGCACCACTACTAACATTGGGATTGAAACATGTTACTGTAGCCTATTGGGAGTTGCAAATATTTGACAGAAGTGTAAAATTATGTGTCATGTATACATTCATTATTATTTTCAGGCAACTGTTTTTAAACAGGATAAATCATGTATTATGCAAACTGCAAATAATTCCTACAATTAAACAAACCCATTTTCCAAAGTAGTGCTGTTTACCTTTATGAATGGTAGACTATATCAAGGAGTCACACATTGCTGAACTGATTGTCAACACTAAATCTGTCAATAAAATATGCTGCCCCATTTAGTCATTACAGGTCCGACTAGCTCTAATTCTAAACTGCACACAAAATATCACACTATTTGTGTAATAGCCAAGAGGAAGGACTACAGTGGTCTCCAATTTATGAGTCTGTTGTATTCAAGGACCCTGCATTACTTATTTTATACTGATCATGGTTTACAGCCTGTATTGTAGTATAGAACTGAATTCACAGTTCTGGCTTCAGAGCTGAAATCATTCATTGAAGTCTTGGAAGTGTCATCTTTACAGCAAACACGGTACAAAACATATGTTTACTTGGAGGAATTTGGTGCTGAATTTGAGGCAGACTCCACCTCAAAATCAGCACCTGAAACCAGCCTCCATTGATTTTAATGGGAGTCAGATGCTGATTTTTCCTCAAGCAGAAACATGGCAGAAAATCGGCGTGAGATATAATGAAGATATTAAGCCAACAAGTCTTATCCACTCCCTGTCCTGCTCTGTTCACATGCATACAATGTGGCAAGCAGGGTGCAAAATGGGGGTTGTGGTGCATGTTTGGCACAAGAAAGGGCTTGTCCTAATTTGCGCCACAATATCATCCCTCTATGCAAGAAAACTGGTGTAGAGGGATTGATAAATTCCCACCAGTGTGTTCATAAAGTTCCTCTTGATTTGTAGATTATCCAAATATAGGACACATAGTTTACTTCCATTCCTCAGTTCACTGTCACATTATAATGCATTATGTAATTAAAAACCAGCAGCTGTTAGTTGGCAAGAAATAACGGAGAATAAAATATATTGTTCATTTGTATCTGTCAAGAGGATATACATATAATTGTCCGCCATTTTTCTCCATTTGCAAACTAGCATTAGTTAATATTTGCAATTATTTTCATATTTCATACATTTGTAGGTGAAGAGGTTTGTTATGCTTAACTCTTCTACTAACCACAGGAATCTATAATTGCTGCAACCTGTCTTGTGTCTGTTTTTACAGGTGACTGTTATTCATGGTACGTCATGTAACAGATCTGCAGAGTAGTTTAGGTAGAAGAGTATGGTTCTTATTGTTCTTTAGCATATTTTAGTATAAAGTGTACATTCATATGTTAATATCATGTTGTATAATACATGAGGAATAAACTGCTACAGATGTGGCCTACAATAATTGCTATATCATTAAGATAGGAATGTAGATAGCTGATGTATCATTCTCTATGTATGTCTAGGTATTTTCTCTTTGTATTCACTCACTGAATGCTGATCACTTTTAGACAACTATTTCTGGACAATTTACTATAATATATATAAACTGTTATGTATTGAGGATATTTTACATGTTATAAATTGTGTAAATCACTTGTACAATCGGCAGCATCATTTACATGTATATTTAATTACATAACAATCTTCATTTACTAATTTTATTTTTTTATTGTTTTAAGTGCAATATGTATTTGTATATGTGCATTTAGTTTTCTTCAAATAATTAAAAAAATATATTTGGTCACCTGATAGTAAGTTGTATAAAAAATGTGTTTATGTGATTTGTCTGTGTCTTGCTGTTGCATGACTCTTTTATGCTGTGATTTGCCTGTGGGTCACATGTGATTTAGGATCTGCAACAGTCAGTAAAAAAAGCAAAGAAGTTGCAAGTAGCTCACACTTGCATGTGACTTATATTATATCCAGCCTTGCAAAGTCGCATGCAACCTGCAACTTGAGACCAATAATCCAGCAGGTGTGGATTTTTTGCCGTCGTTGAACTGCAGTCACATTATATTGCATGTTGGAACGTAACCACACATAATTATCACTTGTAATGTAATACAATAAAGCAACATTGCATTTGTGATGTTGCACAATCAAATCCACTATATAGCCCTAGCCTTGATGTTGAAGTTCTGGGCTGTCTGCTTTGAAAATGCCCTTGTATAAGTAACAAAGCAAAATGTAGTAACTGATCTAATCTTATATGTGTGAATAACATTTAATAAAAGTGGTAATAAAGTTTAATTATTCATAAAGGCTTACACATGGATAAATCAAATGGACTGTCTCATAAATATAACGCCTGTCTATATGCAATATTAGCACATAAGCACATCATAAAGTCCCCTGCACTGGACTCCCCAATATGAGAATGGAGAGGTGCTCTTTGAGAACAGCTCCTGTTTTGGTGGACTTGTGCCATTCTTGTTTCATATGGATAGCTATTCATTTGATGACACAACCCCTTTAAGGATCAGTGCATGGGCTGTATTTTTGTGCCAAGGGTAGCTTTAACCCCTTCCTGCTCTGCGCCCCACTATTATGTCGTACTGAGTGTGCTCAGTGCCATAAAAGAATGATGCTGTAATGCTGAAGGCACAGGAGCAGTGCCTGCAACATTAGGGGAAGATACTCCGACTCCAGCTGTGATCCCTATTGAGCAAGATTGCCCCACCACCACTCAGATACCCCATGATCGGGTCTGAGGAGTTGACATGGCAGCCAGAAGGCCAAGTAACAGCCTCCTGACTACCTATGCACATTACACATAGGGAGCTTATGTATGATGTGCTGCAATACTATGTACTGCAGTAGATTGCACTGGGACTCAGAGATCCCAGGTTCAAACCGCCTTGTGGAACAGGGAAAAAGTTAAAAATGAAGAATAAGAATAAAAAATAAACAAATAATAAAAGTTAAAAAAAAAACGACCTTCACATTTGAAAAACACATAACATAAATAAATATGTTAGGTATTCCCATGTGTATATAAGCCCCCACTATCCAAAAATAGCATTATTTATTCTGTACAGGGAACACCATAAAATAAAATATACCTCAATGCGTAAGATAGCGTATTTTGTTCACCACATTTTCCACAGAAAATCGCAATAAAAAGTGATCATAAAGTCATACACACCAAATATTGGTAGCAATAAAAAGTACAACTTTTTCCACAACTAACAAGCCCTCACATATGTCCGGCAACAAAAAGTTAAAAAGTTATAGGCATCAGAATACGGTGACCCCAGGAAAATCATTCATTTTTAAAAAGTGCCGTTTTATTTGTAAAAGTGGTAAAACATGATAAATCCAAGATAAATATGGTATTGCTGGTAATCGTAATGACCCACCAGACAAAGTTGCCATGTAATTTTTAACCCCTATGCGCACCAAGATGTACATGTACGTCCTGGTGCACGTGACCAACTATGGCGTCTGCTCTGAAGCAAAGTAGCTGCCGCTCACTAGCTGCTGGGTCTTTGCTGTTTTGCACAGCAGTGACCCAGCAGCATTGTCTGTGATCTGAGATGACTATAATCACAGGCATTTATCCACACAGATGCCATGTTCAATGCCACCATGGCATCTGAGTGGTTATTTCCCTATCATAATCATGTTCGGTTATGGTACAATTGCGGGACCCGTCCAGTTACCATGGCATCTGGGAGCCTTCTGAAGGCTCCCAGTCCTGCCATAGTAATGCCCTGCCTGCAGCAGGCTTCAATAGTTACATAGTGAATCTGACATAGACTGCAATACAATAGTATTGAAGTCTATGGCACAAGTGATCTGAAGAGGGGGCTAAAAGAAAAAATAATAAAAAGTTTTTAAAAATAAAAAAAAAAATAAAAGTTTAAATCACCCCTCTTTTCCTAGATCAGACATAAATATAAACAAATAAAAGTAAACATAAACACATTAGGCATCCCAAAGTCCAAAAATGCCCAAACTATTAGAATACAAAAACATTTGTCCCTTACGGTAAACGCCATAGTATGAAAAAAAAAAATCAAAATTGTTGAATTGGTGTTTTTATGCCAATTTGCCTCCCTAAAAAATTGGAATATAAAGTGATCAAAACATCATACATTCCCCAACATGGTATCAATAAAAATTAAAAATTTTCCCGCAAAAAAAAAATACCTTACACAGCTCCGTACATGGAAATATAAAAAAGGTAGCGGTGTCAGAATATGGTGATTCAAAGAAATGCTATTTTTCCTCAAAATTTAGACTTTTTGTAAAGTTATTAAAACATGAAAAACTATATAAACTTGGTATCACTGTAATCGTACTGACCTGGAGAATAAAGTTAGCATAGCATTTTTCCCACAGAGTGGAATCCATAAAAACAAAACCCTTAAGGAAATGGTAGTACTGCATTTTTTTTAAAAAAATTCCATCTCATTCTGAAAGCACAATTTGTCCACAAAAATCAAGCCCTCATATGACTACATAAACTGAAAAATGAGAAAATTATGGCTTTTGGAATGCAGGGAGTACAAAACAAAAACACAATAGTGAAAAATGTGAAGGCTGTGAAAACAAAATGCAAAAGATTATGATAGAATTGTGTTTTTTTTCACATGGACCCCCAAAAAACGTTAATAAAAGCATTTAAAAAAAGAATTTAGTCAGCAACCAATTGTGCAAATTCTCCCACTTAAAAAGATGAGAGAGGCCTATAATTAACACTAGAAGTCCCAGAGAGGGGTCATTTAACATTTCTACCTTTGGAACCCAGAGACGGGTCGAATGACCTGAAGGATTTTATCTAACATCCTATAATCACCGTCTTTTGTTCTGTAATTAAGGCCATTACTGTCACACCACAGGAGGTTGTTGTTTTCCATTGAGTTTAGCCATTTAGTGTCTAGTTAGTTCTATTCAGTTTATTGTATTTGATAATATAAAGACTATACATATTGTATTAAGTTTAGTTTTATTTGAGCAAAAAAGCACTGAAACAATTAATCATTTTTTATATATTTTAAATAGAATTAGAAATTTTAGAGCAAGGTACAGCTGTGAGTAATGACCAGAAGCATTTGTCTAAGGCAGGGGTAGGCAACCTTTTTTGTTCGGCGTGCCGATTTTAATAAAAAAATCAAAGATGAGGTACTCGGAGTGCCGGTCAATAATTGTAAGTCTGACGACCCCTAAACTAAAGTCATATACCACAAACCATAACACAGAAGTGCTGCCACCAGATGCTTTAGGACACATGCGTTTACTGCTATTTCCTGGGACACTCCTGTACTTTCTGATTAGAAGCAATGAAAGTCCATGTGCAGCCCCCAATTAGTGGTAAATTTATTGTGTCCAGGAGCCCCGTATGGCGGCATCCTTATGGTGAATACACACTATGTATCTGGATGCAGCTATATTTGGAACTTTTTCATTCAATGTAAAACTGGTGCATTTTTGCACAAAAAAAAAACAAAGCCGGAGTTTTCTGTGCAAAAACACATCCTTAATATAGAAAACACACCGTTATACAGAATAATGTCCCATAGTGGTCCCTGCACACGGTATTATGTCCCATAGCGGCCCCTTCAACATGGTATATGTCCCATAGCTGCCTCTGCACACGGCATTTGTCCCATAGCTGCCTCTGCACACAGTATTTGTCCCATAGCAGTCCCTGCACACAGTATTTGTCCCATAGCGGCCCCTGCACACAGCAATATGTCCCATAACGGCCCCTACACACCGTATATGTCCCATAGCAGACCCTGCACACGGTATATGTCCCATAGCGGCCCCTGCACACGGTATTATGCTCTATAGTGGCCCCTGCACACGGTATTATGTCCCATAGCAGCCTCTGCACACGGTATTTGTCCCATAGCGGCCCCTGCACACGGTATTATGTCCCACAGCGGCCCCTACACACAGTATTTGTCCCATAGCTGCCCCTGCACACAGTATTTGTCCCATAGCGGCCCCTGCACACGGTATTATGCTCCATAGTGGCCCCTGCACACGGTATTATGTCCCATAGCGTCCTCTGCACACGGTATTTGTCCCATAGCGGCCCCTGCACACGGTATTATGTCCCATAGCGGCCCCTACACACGGTATTTGTCCCATAGCTGCCCCTGCACACAGTATTTGTCCCATAGCGGCCCCTGCACACGGTATATGTCCCATAGCGGCCCCTGCATATGGTATTATGCTCCATAGTGGCCCCTGCACATGGTATTATGCTCCATAGTGGCCCCTGCACACGGTATATGTCCCATAGCGGTCCCTGCACACGGTATTATGCTCCATAGTGGCCCCTGCACACGGTATTATGCTCCATAGTGGCCCCTGCACACGGTATTATGCTCCATAGTGGCCCCTGCACACGGTATTATGCTCCATAGTGGCCCCTGCACACGGTATATGTCCCATAGTGGTCCCTGCACACGGTATTATGCTCTATAGTGGCCCCTGCACACGGTATTATGTCCCATAGTGGCCCCTGCACACGGTATTATGCTCCATAGTGGCCCCTGCACACGGTATATGTCCCATAGTGGTCCCTGCACACGGTATTATGCTCTATAGTGGCCCCTGCACACGGTATTATGCTCCATAGTGGCCCCTGCACACGGTATATGTCCCATAGTGGCCCCTGCACACGGTATATGTCCCATAGTGGCCCCTGCACACGGTATATGTCCCATAGTGGCCCCTGCACACGGTATATGTCCCATAGTGGTCCCTGCACACGGTATTATGCTCTATAGTGGCCCCTGCAGGCAGAAGCGCCCGAAGAGTACAGAGCGGCTGCGGAGCGTGGAATAGTGAGTACATTGTTTTTTATGTTTGATCATCTCCCCGGGGGCTCCGCTTATTATACTCGGGGGTCTGAAGAGACCCCACAGTATAATAATAGCAGTTTCATTTCGGCCGTGTTTGGTCCGATCGAAACTGCTGGGTGAGGAGTCCGCTGCCGTGCCAGGGGAATAAGCCTCGCGTGCCAAGAGTGGCACGCGTGCCATAGGTTGCCGACCCCTGGTCTAAGGCCTCAAGCACACTAGCGAAAAAAAATTGCGCGAAAATCGCATCGCAATGCGATGCAATTTTTTTCTGCGATTTGCCAATGTATTTCAATGGCACCAAGCACACCTGCGATTTTTTTCGTGCGATTTTTTTCATAGGTGCGATTTTCCTGCGATTTTTTTTTTTTGTGCGATTTTTTTCGTGCAAAAAAATCCCAGAGGAGTGATCTATATGACCAATGGGACAGATCACAAAAATATCGCAAGTAGCTGTGATTTTTTTTGCGATTTTTTTTTTTTTTTTCTGCACCCATTGACTTGAATCTAAATATACAAAAATGTAAATATACAAAAGAACAACTGTTATTTGTTTCTATGCTTTTTATTTTTGTTATGAAAATAATAAAAAAAATACAAGGAATAAAACAATTCCACACATATTTACAATAAGCTGCTGTGGGGGGCTGCGTGTGTGTGTGTGAGTGGCATGTCCTTCTTGTGTGACTAGCATTTCAGCACTCACTCAGCAGTCTGTCTGCACTGTCGGAACATACCTGGCACTGCCTGGGTATGTCCCTGGTACATTTGCCACACGTGTATTTGTAGCAGTAAACACATCTCTCAGTTGCACAATTGTTCATGCATCGATGGTTGACCTGACACTTCGCCCTTTTGCCAGGGCTGGGTGTGGAAGGTTGTTGCTGAAGGAGTTTCTCCTTGCGTGCCTTCTTTTCAGTCACATGAGAGCCACCTAACTCTTTTGCAAGCTCAACCAGGAAGTCCACCCGTCTCTCCTGCACCCCAGTGCATGCCTGATAAAGAACATGAGCATTCAGTGCTGCCATGTCAATCATGTTGTAGAACACGGCGAATGGCCATCTCCGTGTTCCTGCATGCAGGCTGTACTCCCGCACCATTTGGTCCATTACATCCACACCGCACTTTGTGTGGTTGTATTGTGTGACCGTGTTTGGCTTCCTTTTGTTGGTATCCTTAGTCTCAACCACGCTGTGCATGCTGCTGAGAATGTAGACGGCCTTCTTTCGTTTGGGTGCATACACTGTCAGTGTGGCATCAGTGGTTGAAAACACCTGAGTGGTGAATTCAGTGCGGTCCATCTGTCTAGCGGATTGAGGAATTTCCCGGCGACTCTTGTTGACTGTGCCGAGGATAGTGGTTTTCCGGCTAAGCAGTCATTGTGCAAGTGACAATGATGTAAAGAAATTGTTCGTGGTTACAGTTCTGCCCTTGTCCATGAATGATTCCATCAGCCTCATCACTACAGTTTCGGACAGTCTCTCCCCGCTGGGACGACTGGGGTCCTTGCCAAGATATGGGAGGACATTACAGATGTACTTTGATTTCAAGTCACAGACTACTTTGAGAAGCAGTCACATCCCCCACAGCACAAAAGGCTGCATGCAAATTTGCTAAGGTGTTAGCAAATATTCCCAGCACAACAATGCAGCTGGGGGGTGGGCAGACACTCAGGAGCAGCTTACATTCTTTTCTTTACACTCTCTTACAAGACCTGAGGTGGATCAACACAATTCCCCCCTGCAGATTCCTCAGACAATGGCCACATTTACAAATGAAAGGAAATGCTAATTGGAGCCATCAGAGTTGTCAGTTTGGACTAAGGGTCATTTGACCCTCTTTCAGGACTTGAAGGGGGAGCTCGAAATTTCTGGGACTTCTAGTGTTAACATCATAGGTAGACCTCAACTATGAGAGACAAAATGAGAAAACATATCTAGAAAATCACATTGTCTGATTTTTTAAGAATGTATTTGCAAATTATGGTGGAAAATAAGTATTTGGTTACCTACAAACAAGCAAGATTTCTGGCTCTCACAGGCCTGTAACTTCTTCTTTAAGAGGCTCCTCTGTCCTCCACTCATTACCTGTAGTAATGGCTCCTGTTTGAAATTGTTATCAGTATAAAAGACACCTGTCCACAACCTCAAACAGTCACACTCCAAACTCCACTATGGTGAAGACCAAAGAGCTGTGGAAGGACACCAGAAACAAAATTGTAGACCTGCACCAGGCTGGGAAGACTGAATCTGCAATAGGCAAGCAGCTTGGTGTGAAGAAATCAACTGTGGGAGCAATAATTAGAAAATGGAAGACATATAAGACCACTGATAATCTCCCTCGATCAGGGGCTCCACGCAAGATCTCACCCCGTGGGGTCAAAATGATCACAAGAACGGTGAGTAAAAATCCCAGAACCACACGTGGGGACCTAGTGAATGAACCGCAGAAAGCTGGGACTAATGTAACAAAGGCTACCGTCAGTAACACACTACACCACCAGGGACTCAGATCCTGCAGTGCCAGACGTGTCCCCCTGCTTAAGCCAGTACTTATCCGGCCATCTGAAGTTTGCTAGAGAGCATTTGGATGTTACAGAAGAGTATTGGGAGAATGTCATATGGTCAGATGAAACTGTTTTGGTAGAACTGTTTGGTAGAAACACAACTCATCGTGTTTGGAGGAGAGTGAATGCTGAGTTGCAACCAAAGAACACCATACCTACTTTGAAGCATGGGGGTGGCAACATCATGCTTTGGGGTTGTTTCTCTGCAGAGGGACCAGGACAACTGATCTGTGTACATGAAAGAATGAATGGGGCCATATATCGTGAGATTTTGAGTGCAAACCTCCTTCCATCAGCAAGGGCATTGAAGATTAAACGTGACTGGGTCTTTCAGCATGACAATGATCCCAAGCACACCATCGGGGCAACGAAGGAGTGGCTTCGTAAGAAGCATTTCAAGGTCCTGGAGTGGCCTAGCCAGTCTCCAGATCTCAACCTCATAGAAAACTTTTGGAGGGAGTTGAAAGTCCGTATTGCCCAGCGACAGCCCCAAAACATCACTGCTCTAGAGGAGATCTGCATGGAGGAATGGGCCAACATACCAGCAACAGTGTGTGCCAACCTTGTGAAGACTTACAGAAAACGTTTGACCTCTGTCATTGCCAACAAAGGATATATAACAAAGTATTGAGATGAACTTTTGTTATTTACCAAATACTTATTTTCCACCATAATTTGCAAATAAATTCTTTAAAAATCAGACAATGTGATTTTCTGGATTTGTTTTCTCATTTTGTCTCTCATAGTTGAGGTCTATCTATGACGTCAATTACAGGCCTCTCTCAACATTTTAAGTGGGAGAACTTGCACAATTGCTGACTGACTAAATACTTTTTTTTCCCCACTGTATATGGAAAACGCCATAATTTCCGTAGGTAGAATTGACATGCTGCGATTTACAAAAATGCGAGCGTGTTTGATATCACAGCATTTCTGCTGCGGATTTTTTTTCTGCAATGTGTTGATGGGATTAGCCAGAATCCCACCCACTTTGCAGGTAATGTAAAATGCAGCGTTTTTTTGCCGCTGTGTTTTTTGCTGCGCCGTTTCCACACCAGTCAAAGCGCTGCATTTTTACAACATGGGACCCCGGCCTAAAAGTATTTTTATTGTATAGCAAAAGCAAAAGATTAAATAACTATAAATTGATTATTACTATAATCATATTGACCTGCACAATAAAAGTTATTTATTCAATATGATAAACAACATTAATTTTAAAAATAATTTGGCAAAATTGGTGTTTATTTCATTGTCCTAGAACAACTTAATGAAATGTATTTTTATTTATAGTCCCCCCAATATGATGCCATCAAAAAACATATCAGGAAAAAACAAGCACCCAAACAGCTACACTGATGGAAACAATGAAAAAATTCAGACTTTCAGAACAAGACAATGAAAAAAATGGAAAAAGTTGCCATTGGTTGAAAGAATGAATCTAAAAATTACAAAAAAAAAAAAAGACAACATTGTTTGGTCATCAAGGTTTATCATGATCTTTCCAAGTGCCTTCATTATAAAGCAGCAGGTCCCGTAACATGCTCAGGATGCTTAGACACAAAGAAGATTAAAATGTGAAACGGATATAAATTCCTTGGAATGAGCATGTGAGAAACCATGAAGAAGCACCGCAGGGAACCCCAGCACACATCACAGGGAACATATTGTAAGGAATGCTTTCCAATGCAGCTACAGGGAAAATACAGCAACCAAACCAATTTAGAAGCTAAAAGGTTAAGCTGAACAGATGTTTACATCATTGCAAGGAATGTTCTTATCATTTTAGATGCTTGTGAATATTTTTGATGACAATGATGATGAGTAGCAGTAAAAGAAGCAGTGGCGTCAGCATTCATTGCACTAGAAGAGGCTGTTGTTGTAGCAGTTGGGCTACCATTGGAAATAGAAGCACACTACATTGTAAAACATTAACTATTTGATTTATGTGGGGTCTATAAACTCATAGGGTAATGATTTTTTTTAATTATTTTTACTTTACTGGAAAGTAGCATTTTATAAGAGACCTCAGTTGTGTTAGAAGAGCAGAGCATCAATAGAGATTTGTTTTCAGATAACTTTTCAAGCATGCCACACATTTTGCGCTATGAATACTGGAAAGAAATTCCTTTCATACAGTTTTACTATTTTACACTTAAAAATAAACTAAGCAAAAAAAGATGAAGGATGAAGTTATGTTACAGTGAATGTTCTCCTTTATTACTATTTCACATTACACTTCTTTAAGACAAAATATGGTCATAAGATATTGAAGTGGACATGTCACTAATCCTGACGTATCTGTTTTATTAACTTTTGCATTCTCTGTTAAATAAAATTTCTGCAACATCTTTACTTATAATTCAGTCTTCTGTTATTCCTCCTTGAACATTTATAAATAAATTGACAACTGGGTGTCACCATTCCCCTTGTCAAAGGAGTTTGTTCCTATACTGTCTAAAACTCAAAAGGCTGATTAGACAGTAGCACACAGGGTGGGGACTAGAGATGAGTGAAAGTTCGCAAATATTTGCAAGGTTCACCCGCAAAATTTGTTTCAGACCAGTTTTGCTAAGTCTGAATTGTAGGTACTGTTATTATATTCAGGAGTCCCTTCATATCCTAGAGTATAATCAGAGGCCTAGGGGAGGTGCAGAAAAATAATAAACACTCATACTCACCTTCTCACACCTCTCCTAGACTCCCTGGAAGCATCTGGTGTTATTTTCCTGGCATCTTTCAGCTTCCTGAGTGATCTCAGTCTTTTAACTTTCTGGGTTGCATCATGATGTTGACATACCTCACGTGAACACTGTAGCCCAATCACAGACTTGAGGGGTGACCCAGGGGTCCTGCTGTTACCCAGTAGGCCAGAAGAGTCTGGAAGACCCTCAGGAAAGAATACCACATGCTGTAAGGTAACCCAAGAAAGGTGAAGGAGGGTGAGCATATTGTTCCACATCTTTCCTGGCCCTTCTAATTATTAGTCGTGAGTCGTGGGTGGCATACCCCAAAAGTTTCAGGTTTGTCCAAAGCTGAAATTTTTGGAAAAATTTGCAACAAACCACGGTCATTACAGACTAGTTCTCTTATTTCTAGTAGGGACAGAGCCTATGCTAGTAACACCCAGTTGTCAATTTATCCACAAATTTGCAGAAGGAAAAACAGAGGAGCAGCACAACATAGAATTATATAAAAAGATACTCTAAAATTTTTATTTGATTATGAATACAAGCATTTACTAATGTAGACATATGAGGAGAGCCAATCAATCCTCTAGGCACCCATCTGCCACTGCCCTTTGAAGGCAAAATTTGAAAGTTTGTGCCTTTTGATGAATACAGGCTCAATAATCTAGTTATTTTGCAGTATGTGCCACACTTACATATCTGTACCACTCAGTTTTAAATATCTTTTTGTGCTGTATTATTCAACATGTCTTGAAAAACATAACGTTCCAAATTATTTAAAAAAATATTGAGATAAAAAAACAGACGAAAAACTACTCTGGAGCCAATTCCCTGAAAGTGACTAATTAGTTCCGTTCTCTGTTCTCTTGTAATACAAGTTTATGAGGCCAAATCTAAAGCTGTGATTTTGATTTGAGGTCCAAAACTGAATTCATCCAAGCATCTAATTCTACATTGAAATTAGCAGGAATGTGTCACAAGTGTTGCCATAAGCCATGTACAAGTGATAATACCTATTTTCTCTCCATCACTACATCTAATTATGTGTAACAAACCAGCAGTGACACCAGATTTATAGTTTAAAGATGACATAAAACCAAGGATTACCAATATTTCAGAATAAACATTGAAATGATAAAGTGTTATTTCCACTGCAATGTAATTACTTGCTTAGTTGCTGCATGTTAGTGTTTATTGCCAAATGTCTGCTAATATGGTGATATGAAACATAAAAACAACTAATATTACAACGAAAGTACTAAAGACTCAAATCCACTGATAAGCAAAATGCCAAAATTAGATTCTTTGTCTTTTTCAATTAATGGTTTGCCCATTTTAGAAAACACATTTTATACACCCTATTAGGGAATTCTGAGTTAACCCCTTTCTGACACCACCATTTTCCAATTTTACATTTCAACTTTCTGCCTACCAAAAGTCATAACCTTTATTTTATTGCTGACATAGCTGCATGGGGGCTTGCTTTTTTGAGGGACAATTTATACTTTCTAATGGCATCATTTAATCTTTCTTCCAGTGTATTAGGATCTGTAAATTAGAGAAGTGAACACAATTGCATCACTTTTTTATTCTGTGGGTCAGTATAATTACAGTGCTACTAAATGTATATAGATTTTGATATTTTTTAAAAAATATAAAACTGATAAAAATATTTTGCTTTGAATTGCCATCTTCTGACACATATAACTTTTTTATATTTCTGTCTATGAAGCTAGACAGAAAAACCTTTTGTAAGGCAAGATACAATGGCATTTTGATATTTTTTTCACTTTATTTGCCTTATGGCAGACATTCTTATATTTTAGAAGTTTGGACATCTTTAGTCTGATTATCTTATTTATTTATTTTTGTTAGTAAAATGAGAAAAGCAGGTGATATTAATTTTTAATTCTTTAGTTTTTTATTTAAAAAATATTTTAAACATTTTTTATTCCTACCAAACTTTTGCTATGATGTTTATTTCTGTGTGAGAACTTTAAAAGGTCAGCTGGTATCTTGTATGTCCTGGCAGCTCTACAAGGCCACAGTCAGAGTTCTCTCCTAATGTAGAAACAACTTTCTTTTCCTGTTGGGTTCATTTTTGAATAAAATACAAAACATGATGAATTAAGGAAATTCTGTAGGAAGTTACATGACATTTGAGAACTGCCACAGGGCCAGTGTTTCCCTGTATACAATTACAGGAAGAGCGCTTACTATAAGACTTAATCATGCATGCACCACGAGAAGATGAAAGAAAAAAATCTATGTTTAATCAAAACGAAAGTCGATACAATTGGAAACTATACTGATAAATATGCCATACAGAAAGCAAATGCTCATGTCGACTCAGTTTAATTAGCATTATTAGCAAAATTTCTTTGCACTTCATTTACCTGAATATATATACACTATATAACTTAAAGGCATTTTCCCTGCCACAGTGGCTTATAAGTTATCCAAGTGATGGGATCCTTCACTGATCACAAGACCATGGAATTTTTTGTTTCCTGTATCTAAGGGATAAGTGGCTGTGCTGGGAAAATCCCTTTAATTGTATTATATTAAAGGAAATGTCTCGTATGTTTTATTTTAGTTTCATTATTGTGGTGTAAGCTTGTAGCAAAGAAACAATGGAGCAGAAACACTAATAAAAATGTACCACATAATTTCCAGAAAAATGCTGGCATACATGCTTTATATCTCATTTTCTATGTGCGTTAGAGATTTTCTAACAGTCTCTGTGCCTCATCCGACAGGTGTAATATGCAAATCTGTGCAACCAAAAATGTGACAAAATTCTGAACAATATTTGTCAGAAACTAAGTTGGTATAAAGTTAGACTAAACAGTCTAAGGTTAAGGCTCCACATAGCGTACCGCAGCAAAAAAGCGCTGCAGGAAAAAAACGTGGTGGCAGCGCATCACAGTTTTTCCTGCAGCACTTTTCTGCTTCAATTATTCCTATAGGGAAACGGTTGGCGTTTCCGTAGGTATAATTTACATGCTGCAACAGTTTTGAAAATCGCAGCGTTTCCGCTGAGCGTATTTTTCCGCAAAGTGTGGATGGGATTCGCTTTGCTGTTACTGTAAAAAGCTGCGTTTTTTTTTCGCAGCGTTTCTGCCATGGGGAAACCGCGGCGTTTGCATCACATGGACTAAAAGTATGCCAGACTGACAAATTTTCAAACAGCATCAGACAAAATTTAGTGCAGCTTAAGACTGTCTAGCTTTGCATTGCACTGTCTGAAAGTTAGACAGTATTAGTTTATCTGCTCCAATGTGTTTGTTCTTGTTTTTAAATTATTGTAGCTATTAATCTTTAAAAATTTCCATGGGCAGCCATGTTACACTTCCTTCCTGCTTTATCTGCAAAGACAGTAAAGCAAGGTGTGTAAGCCTTAGGGCAATGACTTGATAAAGAAATTAGTACAGTTCTCAGGAAATTAGAACAGTCCCTGGGTGAACAGCATACTTCTCCTCAGACCAGGAAGTGAAAGTAGAGAAGCATACAGAGTCTTATATGTGTATATGGTATATAGTTTTATTATAGTGTCTAGACCAGAGGTTCCCAAACTTTTTTTTTCTCGTAGACCACTTTCAAAATGTTACTGGTTTCGGTGGACCCCCTGCTTCTACATTTCTACCATATTTCCAAAAATCATCAAAAAATGTGAAGATTAGATCTAACGTAGACCCCCGTCGAGTCTCCCGTGGACCCCTGGGGGTCCACCTGGACCACTTTGGGAATCACTGGTCTAGACCTTTAGCAGTACAATACTGAAAAATATGGTTGTGTACATGGAAAACAATGGGTCAGAGTGCTATCCATTAAAATAATGGATAGTATATTCATCAAAAATATAGTTGGGAGTATTGAGGTTTACAGCAAGTAAGTGATTAGCGGGTAGTTAGAAACTAGTAATTATTTTCTTTTATTTTTGTAAATGAATGCACTGGCGGCCCCTCCTGGAGTGTTGTCCATCCTATAGCAACACCCTTGGGATAGTTTTGGGGTAGGCAAAATTTGATAAATAAAAAAAATCTAAGCAGTATGGGTAAATATACATTTTTGATAAAGTAAGTAAGTTAGAAGTTAGGCAGGGGGAGGGTGTTTAGTTTAGTGTTAAAATATCATTTTATCCCGGACAACCCCTTTAAAGATTTTCTTTTTATTTGAATAGCAACATAAAATTTTTTAAAAAAACATTTTTTAAATATATATATATATAAGTATATTTTTAAAGGTGATAATGAATTATTATAATACATAATAAAAGATGATTTAAATAAATATGTTCCATAACAGTCTCAGCCACCACTCTGTCACCCTGTCTCTTCTGTTCCCTGCTAGTGTTGATTGATGAGGCTGCATGATGATGATAGGACATCACCAGGGGCGTAACTATTGGGGTAGCAGCGGTAACGCGCCCTATTTACTTACCGTTTCCCGGGGTCCCTTTCACGGCCGCCTGCGCTTCCGATTCTGCGGAGGTGGCTGAGAGCAGTAGCGGGGATCGGTATGTGAGGCCACGGGCCGAACTCCACAATCTCTGCTATCATTATACTCCGGGGTCTTTTCACTATGTAACACAAATTTTGTTCCCAGCTTTTAAATGTTATATTCCAATTGCTTATGTCTAAAACAAATTAAAAATTGCTTACATTCATCATAAACTTTGCTTTTGTGACCACGGCAACGAAAATTATGCATTTTTACTATAGAAACAGACGATTTTGCATCTTCTCATTTATACAGTCAGACTAAGAACACTATATGCATTGCAAATTTACACAGATTACCAAAAACTGTTCAGAAGTGTGCGGTTTTCCGAGATTTACCACTATACTGCAAATCAGTTTCACGAATCAATCCCCAAATATAGTCGCCCATCATGTTTTCGTTATATTGTCCTTGGTAACGGCGTTCAAAGTTCATAATGTCCTGGTGAAAGCGCTCGCCTTGCTCCTCTGAATAAGCTCCCATGTTCTCTTTGAACTTATCAAGATGGGCATCAAGGATATGGATTTTGAGTGACATCCTGCAGCCCATTGCAGCATAGTTCTTTATCAGAGTCTGAACCAGTTGTACATAGTTTTCATCTTTATGATTGCCTAGGAAGCGGCGAACCACTGCGACAAAACTGTTCCAAGCTGCTCTCTCCTTCCTATTCAGCTTCATGGGAAATTCACTGCACTCTATGATCTTCTTGATTTGTGGTCCGACGAAGACACCAGCTTTGATCTTTGCTTCAGACAGCTTAGGCAAAAGATCTTGGAGGTAATTGAAAGCTCTCGACTCCTTATCTAGAGCCCTGACAAATTGTTTTATGAGCCCCAACTTGATGTGTAGTGGTGGCATCAGCACCTTGCGTGGGTCCACCAGTGGCTCCCACTTTACATTGTTCTTCCCCACAGTGAACTCTGTCCGCTGAGGCCAGTCCCGCCTGTGGTAGTGCGCTTCAGTATCCCGGCTGTCCCAAAGGCAAATAAAGCAAGGATACTTAGTAAAACCACCTTGGAGGCCCATCAGGAATGACACCATTTTCAAATCTCCGATAACTTCCCAGCCATACTCATCATACTTCAAGGCACCTAGCAACATCTTGACACTGGTGTATTCCTCTTTCAGGTGCACCGAGTGAGCTACAGGAAGAGACGGATACTTGTTCCCATTGTGAAGCAGCATGGCTTTGAGGCTCTTGCATGAGCTGTCTATGAAGAGGCGCCACTCATTCGGGTTACAGGTGATACCTATAGCCTCGAATAGACCGGCCACATTGTTGCAGAAGCACAGTCCATCTTGATGACTGAAGAAGATGGAAAAAACTTGGTGACGCTTCCTCTGATCTGTGACTTGGACGCTTTCATCTAATAAGTTCCATTGCTTGAGCCTTGATGTCAGAAGCTCAGCGTTGGACTTGGTGAGACCAAGGTCTCTGATCAGATTGTTGAGGTCTTTTTGGTTAGGGTAGTATGGCTTCCGCTCCTCATCTGCATATGAAGAGAAATCGTGATCTTCAACGTCTTCCTCGATGTCTGACCTGTTGCTTTCTTTTGAAGGTGGTGTAGCTCTGTCTGGAGGTGTTGGTACAGGAAGTTCAGGGCAGTGTGGTACTGGGGCAATAGATGACGGAATGTCAGGATACGTTACAGGCGGTGCATTTTTGCCAGTGTGACGTTTGGAAGGGTCCACCATGCAGAAGTAGCAATTTGTTGAGTGATCAGTCGGTTCACGCCAAATTCTTGGGATAGCAAAATGCATGGCTCTCTTCTCTCCCCTGTACCAACCTATAAGCAAACAAAATAATATTTGGATTGAGAATTTGATTTAGGCCTATTTCACACTAATGACTAGTGATACTTACAATATTAACACAGTTAATCTGCTATTTAAGAGAGTAGCATTTATCCACTTACCTTCAAGAGTTTTCTTGCAGTGCTCACATGTGAAATGAGGAGCCCATGGAAAAACCTGTTACACTTCTCCTTGTACTTTGTAACTGTATTTTGCTGTATAAACAAACGAAAATAAATAAAAAGAGAGTTATAAAAAAAAAATAAAAGTGAGGAGCCCATGGTTTGTCTTGGTCACCAACAGGCATGCCGAAGTATGCTTTGTAGGCCTCACACATCTTAGCAGATGATTCCACAGAGTACTTTTTCGCTCTTGTCTTTATAAACTGGCCACATACGTAGCAAAATGCGTCTGCTGGATGTATGCAACCTCTTGATGCCATCTAAATTGACTAAGTTGCTGTGAACTGTAAGGAAAAAGGATGTCTCTCCAAACTTGATAAAAATGGTCTTTATTCCATGCAGTATTAAAGTTCACGAGTGTACTGAGGATTCAGCAGAGCAAGATTGATCACCCGGTACCAGAGTAACACACAATATATACATTTACATTCCTAAGCTCCTCCTGTAATGGGTGTGGGGTGAAGTGTGAATACTGTCGTTATCAGAATCTGAATAGATATTGAATTCACACCTGTCTGTCTAGGTCAATTCCCCTTTGTCTGTGATGGCCATTGCCCACTTACTATGCAATCCCAATCAATTAGATCCTGTCTCTCCGTCTCTCCGTCTCTCAGGAAGGGCTATAGTGGCCCTATATAACTGTACTTAGAGAGCTACCTACAATTCTGTACAGTCCCAGAAAGTTCTAGATAATTCTGGGCAGTTCTAGAAACTTCTTGATAGTTCTCACAGTTCCAGAAGCTTCTTAAGTATCTTGAAATAACGCGAATAGCCTTAAAAATAGATCAATTTCAAAATATCATTGTGCTGACCACAAAAGCAAAGTTTACAGGGAATAATAACTTTTTTTCTATTCATTTAAGGTACAAACAATCAGGAAAACACACTTAACAACTGGGAACAAATATTTTTTTGAAAATTGTTACATGGTGTAATCGGAGGCCCAGGGAGGTGAGGGAACATAAAAAACAATGTACTTACCTCTCCTGCGCTTCTCCAGGCTTCGGGCCTGTTTGGTGACGTCCACGTGACGCAGGCCTGGTCCAACATTGAAGAAGGCCGGAGTAACGCACGGGCATGCACCAGAGCGAGGAACAGGTAAGCAACGTTGTTTTTTTATGCTTGTATCCTCCCCTGTGTCTCCGATCATTATACTCTGGGGTCTGAAAAGACCCCAGAGTATAATAATTGTTCATGGGTGGTCCACAATGGGACATATAATAGTGTGTGCAGGGGCCACTATGGGGCAAAATACTGTGTGCAGGGGCCACTATGGGGAATAATACTGTGTGCAGGGGCCACTATGGGATATAATACTGTGTGCAGGGGCCACTATGGGGAATAATACTGTGTGCAGGGGCCACTATGGGACATGATACTGGGGGCAGGGGCCACTATGGGACATAATACTGTGTGCAGGGGCCACTATGGGACATGATATTGTGTGCAGGGGCCACTATGGGACATGATACTGTATGCAGGGGCCACTATGGGGCATGATACTGTGTGCAGGGGCCACTATGGGACATGATACTGTGTGCAGGGGCCACTATGGGGCATGATACTGTGTGCAGGGGCCGCTATGGCACATAATAGTGTGCGCAGGAATGCGTTTTTTTGGGGGGGGGGGGATTGGAGGGGGCGGTCCGGGGGGAGGGGGTCGGGGGTGGTGGTTCAGCGGGGGGGGGGGCCCATGTCAAATGTTCGCCTTGGGCCCAGCCATTCCTAGTTACGCCACTGGACATCACATTGATGGCATATCATTACTGCAACCAATGGCTGGCCTCAGCTGTGTACATTGAATAGGAAGAAGTGGCACTCAGCAAAGGTTCCCTAAAAGCATAAGATTTCTTTTTTTTTCATTATGTATCTTTTCCCCCAATATTTAAATAAATGGGGCACATTTACTAAGCTACTTGCACACTTTTTTTGACATAAATTGAACATTTTGTGGCCTCTTTCTGCCCTGTGCTTCATTTATGAAGCTTTTGCTTCATTAATGAAGTTTTTTCCAGATGTTATGCTGCCCTCGACACTTTTGTTGAGAAAAGGAGGCATGGCCTAAAGTGAGATTCTTTTCACGCTGTATTTACGACTTGCGTCTTTTTAAAGAGGGGCAAAAAAGGGTGCAAATGCACTCCAGTACATGGACAGCATAAAAGAGACTGTCAGGTCAGAAAGAACTAACCCCTTCCTGCCGGAGGCATTTCTTGATTTTCGTTTTTGACTCCTCACCTTCCAAACCCCATAACTTTTTTATTTTTTTGTTCACAGAGCCATATGAAGGTTTAATGTTTGTGAGACAAATTGTTATTTATAATGGTACAATTTATTATTCAGCACAATGAACTGGGAAGTTGAATAAAAACTTCAGATTGGGATGGAATTGGAGATAAACTGCATTTTTGAGACATTTTTGGGACACAGACGTCCACTGTGCAGCCAAAATGACATGTCATCTAAATTCTAAATTTTGGTACGATTACAGGGATACCAAATTTATATAGTTTTATTTACATTTTAACACCTTAAAAAATCCAAAACTTTGCAAAAAAAAAATTTTCTTAAAGTCGCCATATTCTGACACCCATAACTTTTTTTATATTTCCGTGTAAGGGAATGCACAGGGAGTATTTTTTTGCAGGGCCAGGTTTACTTTTTAGTTATACCATTTTGGGGAATGTGTATTGCTTTGATCACTTTTTATTCAAATTTTTATCAGAGGCGAAACAGCAAAAAAACGCAGTTCGGCACTTTTGATTCTTTTTCCCGCTACATCATTCACCATATTGGAAAAATATTTTTATAAGTTTGTAGAACGGGCGCTTTCAGACACAGGGATAACTAATGTGTATGTGTTTCACTGTATTGTTTTTACTTTTATATGTATTCTAGGGAAAGAGGATTGATTAGAATTTTTAATTCCCTGTCCCTGTCATTAATTCCCCAGGGGATCTGATCACTAATTCAGTGTATTGCAATGCTAATGCATTGTCCATGATTCCAGCTTCCCTAGATCCCCCTGTAATATTCTACTATCCTCCTCAGTTTTGATTACTTTACAGAGTTTCATTTCATTAGTATCATTTGCAAATATGGAAACTCTGCTTTGTAAACCTTCTGGTAGCCCACTGGGAACTATAACCAAGTCTGAGTATTTCCCATTAACAAGCACCTTCTGTTTCCTACCATTTTGCCAGTTGTGAACCCAAATGCATGTTTTCCCCCAGTCCCAATTATTTATGAATATGACTCACAAATTCTTATTTTGTATACCAACCTTTTATGTGGTACAGTGTCAAAAGCCTTTGAAAAGTCCAAATACTACATTACCAATGTCAAGTCTAGAACTGACCTCTCCATAGAAGCTGATCAGATTAGTTTGACAGGACCACATAGCCATAAACCTATGCTGATTGGGTGTTATAAGGTTATTTTCATTGAGATACTCCAGGATAGCATCTCTTAGAAACCCTTCAAATATTTTACCAACGACTGAAGTTAGACTTACTGGCTATAATTTCTGGGATCACTTTTTGACCCTTTTTTGTATATTGGCACAACATTTGCTATGCACCACTCTTGTGGGACATATCCTGTTTCTGAAATAATGGATACAGTGGTCTGTATCTAACCATATTTGATTCCTTAAGAACCCGGGGGTGAATACCTTCAAGATCCAGTGATTTGTTTATATTAGTGTTTTTAAGATGCCTCTACACTTTTTCCTAGGTTAAGCAGATGACATTTAATGTAGAATTTACCTTATCTCTAGACATGTCCACAGTTATTGCATTAACCGTGTAAAAACAGTAGTGAAGAAGGCATCCTCCTCATCCTCCTCCATCATTACTCCCAGATTATTTTGTAAAGGACCCACCGTGTCAGTTTTAAGTTTCTTGTTATTCATGTAATTGAAGAATATTTTGGGGTTATTTTTACTTTCCCTGGCTATAAACCTCTCTATCTCAATCTTTGCAGCCTTTATCTGTTTTTTACATATCTTATCATCCTTATAATTATTCAATGCTCCATCACTTCCTTCCTGTTTTAATGGTTTAAAAGCTTTATTTTTATCATTTATTGTTCCCCTCACACTTTTATTTAATCAGAATGGTTTTTTTTTATTCCTACCTTTTATTCCATTATGGAATATATCTTTCATAGGACGTATTTAAGATGCTTTTTAAAATGTCCCTTTTAGCCTGTGTACTTTTGTTACCAGTTTATGGCCCTAAGGTCAACCCTTAGCTGATGAAAATTCTTCCTGAAGTTTAGTGCTTTTATACCCCCCCCCCCAGTAAATATCTTATTAAAGGATACTTGAAAATGTATTATGTTAAGGTCACTACTACCCACATGACCTCCAACATCTACTTTTGATATTATGTCAGGTCTGTTGGTTAAAATTAGGTCTAGACGTACCCCCTCTCGTGTTGGATCCTGAACTAGTTCGGAAAGGTAATTAGCTTTAATTATTGCCAAAAACGTATTACTTTTGATGAACTTGCAAGTTTCTGTTTCCTAATGTATATTGGGGTAGTTCAAGTACCCCATAATCACCTCATTATTTTTAGCTGACTCCTCTATTTGTTCCATTAGTACCTGTTCCCCTTCCTCTATTATACTTGTAGACTTATAACAGACCCCTATTAGTATTTTATTTTTATTTTTCTCTCCCCTTATTCCCACCCATAGGGACTCACAGTACATAGGCAGGATTTTATACATAAGCAAACTCCTTCCCCTGTCTTATTTATCTAGTGTTTTCTGAATAGACTGTACCCCTGTATTTATGCAGCCCAGAGGTAGCGGTCATCCAGCCATGTCTTGCTTATTCCCACAATATCCCTCTTCCATTATTGCTTCTAATTCCTCAATCTTGTTTGTTGAGACTCCAGGCATTAGTATACATAAGTTGTCTTACTTTCTCCCTATTCTTTATTTTATTACTAACTGTTCTGACCCCTTCCTCTGCTCCACCCCAGTTTCCTTGCTTATCCCCCTGTTACTATCTACGCTATTCTTCCCTTCTATACCATTTATGCCCTCCCCCCAGTCACTAGTTTAAATATTCCTCCAAACGTTTAGTCATCTTCTCCTCACACAGCTACACCCTCTCCATTGTGATGCAGCCCATCTTTACTGAAGAACCTGTAGCCAATACAGAAGTTGGCCCAGTTCTCCATGTACCCAAACCCCTCCTTCCTACACTAACTCATGAGCCACTTGTTTACCTCCCTAATCTCCCTCTACCTTTCCTGTGTGGCCCGTGGAATAGGTAGTATTTCAGAAAATACTACCTTTGAGGTCCTTACCCTTAAGCTTTCTGCAAAAGTCCCTAAAATCATTTTTGAAGTCCTCCCATCTACCTCTAACTTTGTCATTAGTGCAAATGTATATGGGGAGATAAATAATGAAGGTACACCATAAAAACGATAAATAAACATAATAAGCCACCATTATAACCTCACCTAGTCACACTCCACCCCTAGGTGAGGTTATAATGGTGGCTTATTATATTTATATCTATTTCCATTTTTCTAGTATTTACTAGATTTCTTTGGGCTATTATACTGTTTGTGGTATGTTTATGCATATATAGTGCTATATAGGTTGTTTTCAACCATCCTTATACATATTTATTTGTACCAGCGGTGTATATCCTCTATTTATTATTATTGTGGCCCCCATTTCCCTCCCTATCGTTATTGTGGTGTACCTTCATTATTTATCTCCCCATATATGTTTGTTTCATTATTTATGTTAATAAAATGATATTATTTTATTATTATTTTTTGTGGTCATGTTATTTTGGTGTTCTATGGTTTTACATGATCTACAGAGTTTTTCATGCTTAGCTATTAGCCCTTTTTTGCATTTAATTAGTGCAAATGTGCATCATGACCGCTGGGTCTTCATCAGCCTCTCCCAGTCACTTTTCAGCCCAATCTGCGAAATGCAGAATCCAAGCTCCCGGAAGACAACAAACTGTTCAGTATTCCTGATCTTTGTGACAGATTGCCCTATTTGTATGATAATTGAGTTACCCATTACCAGAACATGTCTGGCCTTTCCAATGCTCCTATTTCGCTTCTTACTGGAGCAGACATTACTCTTGATGATAGAGGAACTGCCCTGCTGCAGTTGTGCTACTCATGAGGATGTCCCACTCATCCACCAACTTGACAAACTTATTGGACCTCCATGTTTCCGTTTCCGTCTCTATCCCCATCTGCCCCAGTGAGGGTCTGCTCAGTGAGCAGCAAACTCCTCTCCCTGTTGTCAATTACGTTGAGAGTTTTTCATTTAGATCCAGAATCTGGGCTTCCAGGTGAGCAATTTTCTTACACTCTACACAACAATATACCCTCTCAAATAGCTGTTCCAGGAAAGCATATATTGCTCAAGATGTGCACCAACTTGCATTGACGTCAATATAATTCATCCTAATGTACAGCAAAACAAAATAAAGCAAGAAGATATTTACCTGCTAGATGCCCTTATTGTAAAGTTTCTTAATCAAAGTCACACTTAAGACAATGCACATTTTAGTCAGTGCAGACTCTCACTCTCTCACACTTGCTTACCTGATTGTTTATTTCACTGTCATGTCTCCTAGTAACCTATCTATCCATGTTTTACTTCTCTAAGGCAATCACAGCCAAGGTTATGTCAAAGTGACACATATGTCTATGGAAAAAAAGATGGTAAGCAGATGATACAAACTCTGAGTTTAACCATACACTGTGCTGCCACTCGCTTTTAAGCATTTTTACCTATTTAAAGGACATGTCTTGGTGGTAGCAGTAGTGGTAGCTGTGTCAATATGTGTAGCAGTCCAGCAGGGTATAATATGATGAACCAGATAGCAGGACATTTCTGACTGAGTGGGAGCAGTGGTGGTAGCTGTGGCAACATGTGTGGTAGTGCAGCAGGGCATAATATGATGGAGTGGGCCGCAGGACATGTCTGGCTGAGTGGTGGCATTGATGGTAGCTATTTAGGAATAGCAGGCAGCATCAGCAGTACAGTACAGTAAATGTAACATGATGATTAAGGGAGACGGTGGCACCACTATTCAGAGACATCAGCCGGAGGTGTTTGAAAATCCTCACAGATCCACGCCTCATTCATTTTGACAAAGAGTAATTTTTTTTCACACTACCTTTTATCCTAAAAGTACAATTTCGTCCTTTTAGGCGTTAGAACACTACTGGCAGCACTGAACACCTTCTTGGCCATTACACTTTGAGGCTGGACTAGATAAGACAAGATTCTCCTACTGCTCTAACCTATTGACCCAGAATTCTATGGGGTCACAGTTATCTGCTAGAATATAAATTAACTTTAGGTATGACTGTACCAGTTGCCTGTGGCTCCAGTTGGTGCTACAATCTGAAGAGACCCCAGAGTATAAGAATGATTTGGGGGGAGGAGAATCACATTAGGCAGAGACCCAGGGGAGTGGCAAAAAAATACCTTCCCTCACCTCTGATGGGCTCACTCATGGTGTCTCCATCACCCCATTTTGGTCATCTTCAGTCATCGTCCAGTCTTTTCTAATGTTATAGGTCCCAGGCTACTACTGAGGTTTGTGATTGGGTCTCAGCAGTCACCCAATGACGGGCCTCAGAAGTTCTCCAGGGCCCATGATGTCACTCAAGGGGCCAGATGATGACTGAAGACAACCACGATGGAGTGCTGAATGCCGCAAGAGAGCCCAAGAGTAGTGATGGAAGTTGGGCAGTTAATTATTATTATTATAATTATTATTTTTCTGATTATTACACTCTGGGGAATGAAGAGACCCCACAGTATATTTATGACACTTGTTCACTTTGGTTCAGCCCAAACAAGGTCGGCCCAAAACTGAAGGGTGAACCTCACAAATATTCAAGAAGCAAATCTCACAAGGTTCACCCTCCTCTATTAGTGATATAGTCCATATTAAATGGCTGATGGACATGTTACATGATGGATACAAGCTGTGTGAGTATTGTTTCGACCTTTGATTAATATTAAAAATGCAGGTATGTATGCTAGATGTTTGTACTGTATACAGTATGTCCTTTTTATTTAAGTAGCAGCCAGAAGAGTAAGGAAATTTATAAGTTCTTTTTACATATACATACATCCAGTTTACCAGAGGACAGGGGTAATACATTTACAATGTGCAGACTGCCAGTGATCACAGGGATTCAGAAAGGTGATCAAAGGAGTTTAATCAGCCTTCATGTGGTGAGGGTGACTTATAGACCCCCAGGCTTTTGAACCCAGTGGTAGATGGGACCACTGTGAACTATTTAAGTTATGCCAGTGCTTATGGCCCCCTAAAGCTCCTGGGCCTGGTTGCGATTGCACCCTCTGTACCCCCTCAAGTTACACCCCTGTACATCACACCTGCTGCTCCCAAGGTGCCAGAAGATTGCAGGATAACAGGGCAAAGTGAAATTTATTTATTTTTCTTTTGTGCATTATAGTGTAGGGGCCACAATAGGGGGACATACAGTGGGGAAAAAAAGTATTTAGTCAGCCACCAATTGTGCAAGTTCTCCCACTTAAAAAGATGAGAGAGGCCTGTAATTGACATCATAGGTAGACCTCAACTATGAGAGACAAAATGAGAAAACAAATCCAGAAAATCACATTGTCTGATTTTTAAAGAATTTATTTGCAAATTATGGTGGAAAATAAGTATTTGGTCAATAACAAAAGTTCATCTCAGTACTTTGTTATATATCCTTTGTTGGCTATGACAGAGGTCAAACGTTTTCTGTAAGTCTTCACAAGGTTGGCACACATTGTTACTGGTATGTTGGCCCATTCCTCCATGCAGATCTCCTCTAGAGCAGTGATGTTTTGGGGCTGTCGCTGGGCAACATGGACTTTCAACTCCCTCCAAAGGTTTTCTATGGGGTTGAGATCTGGAGAATGGCTAGGCCACTCCAGGACCTTGTGGAAGAGTGAAGAAATTAGGCGATACCTTTTAGAGGCTAACTGAGTATATTTATAAGTAAGCTTTCAGGAGTACTAGCTCCCTTCATCAGACAGTACTCCTGAAAGCTTACTTATAAATATACTCAGTTAGCCTCTAAAAGGTATCGCCTGATTTCTTCACTCTTCCACTACTTTCAATGGCTAACACGGTACAACATTATACTACTCCAGGACCTTGAAATGCTTCTTACGAAGCCACTCCTTCATTGCCCTGTCAGAGTGCTTGGGATCATTGTCATGCTGAAAGACCCAGCCACGTTTCATCTTCAATGGCCTTGCTGATGGAAGGAGGTTTACACTCAAAATCTCACGATACATGGCCCCATTCATTCTTTTATGTACATGGATCAGTCATCCTGGTCCCCTTGCAGAGAAACAGCCCCAAAGCATGATGTTGCCACTCCCATGCTTCACAGTAGGTATGGTGTTCTTTGGATGCAACTCAGCAATCACTCTCCTCCAAACATGACAAGTTGTGTTTCTACCAAACAGTTCTACTTTGGTTTCATTTGACCATATGACATTCTCCCAATACTCTTCTGGAACATCCAAATGCTCTCTAGCAAACTTCAGACGGGCCCGGATATGTACCAGCTTAAGCAGGGGGACACGTCTGGCACTGCAGGATCTGAGTCCCTGGCGGTGTAGTGTGTTACTGACGGTAGCCTTTGTTATGTTAGTCCCAGCTTTCTGCAGGTCATTCACTAGGTCCCCACGTGTGGTTCTGGGATTTTTGCTCACCGTTCTTGTGATCATTTTGACCCCACGGGGTGAGATCTTGCGTGGAGCCCCTGATCGAGGGAGATTATCATTGGTCTTGCATGTCTTCCATTTTCTAATTATTGCTCCCACAGTTGATTTCTTCACACCAAGCTGCTTGCCTATTGCAAATTCAGTCTTCCCAGCCTGGAGCATGTCTACAATTTTGTTTCTGGTATCCTTCCACAGCTCTTTGGTCTTCACCATAGTGGAGTTTGGAGTGTGACTGTTTGAGGTTGTGGACAGGTGTCTTTTATACTGATAACAATTTCAAACAGGTGCCATTACTACAAGTAATGAGTGGAGGACAGAGGAGCCTCTTAAAGAAGAAGTTACAGGTCTGTGAGAGCCAGAAATCTTGCTTGTTTGTAGGTGACCAAATACTTATTTTCCACCATAATTTGCAAATAAATTCTTAAAAAATCAGACAATGTGATTTTCTGGATTTGTTTTCTCATTTTGCTTCTCATAGTTGAGGTCTACCTATGATGTCACTTACAGACCTCTCTCATCTTTTTAAGTGGGAGAACTTGCACAATTGGTGGCTGACTAAATACTTTTTTCCCCATTGTATATACTGTGGGGCTATATTAAGGGGGAATTATACCATGGGACATATTAAGGGAGAATTATACTGTGAGGGTCATATAAAGTGGGCATTAAACTGTGGGATCCACATTAAGGAGGTGTTATACTCGGGGGGCCATATAAAGGGGACAATATGCAATGGGGACCATATTAAGGAGGACATTATACTATGGGGACCATATTAGGAGAGATATTCTATTATGGGGGCTACAAGGAGACATTCAGGGTCGGACTGGCCCACCGGGGAACCGGTGAATCCCTCGGTGGGCCCCAAGCCCCGACTATTATTCTACATTTTACCAATGTAAATTCATTGGTCAGGGGCCCGATCTGGATGGTCAGGGGCCCGATCAGGCCGGCGGAGCGCAGCGGCGGGAGACTGTCCCTACCCTGTCATGGGCCCGCCTCCTGAAGCCTGCATCCTGATTGACAGCTGCTGAAGCCAATCAAATTGCAGCGCATTGCTGCACGCATCAATGACCTCATAACGCTGTGCGCGGCGGCGGGATTCAGCAGAGGAGCCCAGAACAACAGTGTGAAGGTAAGTACAAGTTACCACACACACAAAACAACTTTCCCCCCTATTTTGCCCCCAAATCTTTCAGCTTCACTGACCCCTCTGAGAACTACAACGCCCAACAGCTCCAGATGCTCTGGATCTGTTGACAGTTGTAGTCCCCCCCCCCAAAACGAATATTCCATTGTATTGATATGCTGGTGCCTGCTCTACGGCTCCAGCATGACAATACCTAAGTTGCAGAAACCGCTGAGGACTTTTCTGTCCGTCACTTTCAGTTTGAATATGGCGGACACCGGCGGACCTCATTATAATGGGGTATGCCGGTGTCTGTGTGTAACCGCCATGTTAACAGTCCGCCTCTGTCATTCGGGTCCCATGGCGGACCTGTATGACAGAGTGCTTGCCGCAGATGTGAACCTAGCATAAGGCTATGGCTACACTACATCTTCCGTCATGGAACCAAAGATCGCCGTGTCGCCTTGGGACTCTTTCACACATTAGTGAACGGAGTCGCGTTGGGACCCTCAGGTTGCAGTGCGACTCCATTCACTAACATGAGTGAAGGAGTTACAAGGCGACACGGTGATCCACATGACAGGAGTCACGGCTTATTCATCAAAAACAATGTTTTCCACCTACCGGAGTTTTGCACCTAATTTATGAGGTGCGCACATAAATTAGTCGCGTCTTCCGGAGTCCATGCACCTAAACAGAACTTGCTGATGTAGATCTCTGGGTTCATTAACACTATAAAACTGAATTAAATGATGATAAAATGACAGGGCCAGAAAAGTGGTGAAAAACTCAAAAAGTCTTTTTTTTTTTGCAAAAATTTTCACTTGCGCAAAATAGTTGTTACTTTTTTAATGGCTTGTACATCACTTTTTTTTTAGCACACAAGCTGTGTTATATCAGCTCCATTTATTTATTTATTCTGCTTACTTGTATAGCGCCATCATATTACGCAGCGCTTTACAGACATTGACATTCATATGTAGATTGTGAGTCCTATATGGGAGAATGACTGACAATGTCTGTAAAGCGCTGCGGAATATGATGGCGCTATATAAGTAAGAAAAATAAATAAATAGTATTTACACTGTACAAATAGGATGCATGATGTTAAAAAAAAAAATGTCATGCATCCTATTCATACAGTGTATATACTATGGGGCTGATTTAACACGGCTTATTTATTTATATGGCAGATATAACCTTTTTACCCAACCCCCAATACAATATAATTTTGTCAATATGTTGTTAATTTTTTTTTTTTTTTTTTTTTTTTTATGCCAGGGGAGGTGAAAAACAACAAAAAAATACCCTACTCACCTGTCTCCGATGCTGCAGTGTCCTCCCAATGCAGTCCGATCCTGCTACTTGGCTGTCTTCTGGCTATGACTTCCCAGCTCCCTTCCGCTGAGGCCGTCACGTGACTACTTAGGTCAATCAGCGGCCTACAGAAGGGACCCAGGGACGTCACAGATAGTGACGTCCCTTTGCTGTGGCTGCGGATTGGCCTTAGCAGTCATGTGCGGTGGGGACATGCGCCAACAGAGCTGCAGGACTGGGGGACACACGAGCATCGGGGACAGGTAAATGTGTTTTTTTTTTTTTCGTTTTTTTTCACCTCTCCCACTCTAATTAAAAAATACATTTTTGCCTGGACAACCCCTTTAAAGGGATTATCCACATTCTATTATTGATATACCACCTGCAGGGTACCAACACGCAGGAACCCCTGAAGATCAGCTGCATTGGAATAGCATGGCTCTCAGTAATGTTACCATACCAGGCGCCACGCTGCTCACTAGCCGTATAAAGTGTAGTGGTGGTTTTAGGTACTGCAGCGCTGTTCCATTGAAGTCTATGAGGCAGCACTACAGTACCAAAAGCCGCAGCTGCACTTTGTACAGTGAGTGAGCAGTGTGGCTCTTGGCATATAATCATTACTGGGAGTCAGACTGGTGCAGCTGATCTGCAGGGATCCAGGTTGTCAGACTTCCACAGATCTAAGGGCTCATTCACACAACAGGATTCCAAGGCTGTGTGCTGGCTGTTGTATTAGCAGCACACGGTCCGATAGATTTTAGTGGATCTATTCACACGACCATTGTTTTAACCGTCTGTGTGAATGATCCAAGAAAGAAATAGAACCAGCTATTTTTGGTGATTTTATGGATCCCTCAATAGACTCATGTCAATGAGGGATCCTTGAAAACAGATTTTCTTAGGGTGTACACTGTGCTGAGCACTGTCGTGTGAATGTAGCCTAGAATATTAGAAGGTGGATAACCTTTTTAAAGGGGTTATGCCATGAAGAATAGTTATCTGTTATCCATAGGATCGAGCCCTCAGAATCGGGGTGTTTTTCTTCTAACTGAATCCAGGCTGAATGTAGCCGTGCCCAGCTGGACGGGAGG
Organism: Leptodactylus fallax; assembly: GCA_947044405.1. NCBI lineage: Eukaryota > Metazoa > Chordata > Amphibia > Anura > Leptodactylidae > Leptodactylus > Leptodactylus fallax. Next base: position 8,139,191 of record CAMRHE010000012.1, on the reverse strand, counting down.
CGACCGTGCACCTATTAACTTCAATGGAAGTGCCTGAGATAGTGAAGTACAGGACTTCGGCTATCTCAGTTACTCCCATTAAAGTAAAAGAGGGCATGGATGCATCCTATCCAGCAGGGCACTGTTACATTCACCCTGGATTCAGTCAGACTAAATTCACTGTGGGGAGAAAAACAACCCCATTCTCAGGACCGGGAACCAGGATTCATTATGGTCTGTCCTATGGATAAAGTAGTAGTAGTTAGGTGACTCTGGCCTCTTAATCCTGGAGCATGTAAGGGATTCAGGTGCAGGAAGTATAGGTCAGTGGGGACTTGTGTCACCACATTTCAAGAGCCATAGTCGGGGCACTTCTCTGTCCTTAAGGCTGGGGCCCCACGTGGTGTAAACGCCGCAGTTCACCTGCGGCGTAAACGCCGTGGAAAAAAAAAGCAGCGTTTTACAGTCACAGCAAAGTGGATGGGATTCTAGTAATTCCTATCCCCACTTTGCGTTAATATACGTGTTGCAGACATGCGGCGATTTCCAAAACCGTTGTGGTTTTGGAAATCGCAGCATGTCAATTATACCTACAGAAATGCCGGCGGTTTCCCTATAGGTATAATGGAAGTAGAAAGTTCACAGAGGAAACCTCTGTGAACTTTCTATCAAAAGCGCTGCAGGAAGAACTGCAATGCGTTGCTGTCGTGGCTTTTCCAGCAGAGCTTTTTTGCTGCAGGACGCCATGTGGGGCTTAGCTTAAAGGGATTTTCCAGGGATTTCCTTTTTTTTTTTTTAATTGCTGACCTATCCTTAGAAATGTCATCAATTGGAGATCTGTTGGGGGTCTGACACCTTGTCCCCCTGTGGTTCAGCTGGTTAAAGAGGCAGTGGCCCTCTCTGAGTGCTGTTTCTACTTCACAGGACATGTGACATTATGTTCATTGATCACATGGCCTGATCACAGCTCAGTCCCATTCAAGTGAATGGGCTGAGCTGTGATACCAAGCACAGTCACTATGGAGCTGTGCTTGGTAAGTACTGAAGAGGCTGCAGCACACACATCACGTGAACAGGTGCTGATCCTTTTCCAATTAATTGATGATTGCATAGGTCATCAATTACTCAGCCTTAGAAAACCCCTTTAACCCCTTAATGACCGGGCCATTTTTTGTTTTTGCATTTTCATTTTTCCCTCCCCACATTCCAAGAGCCATAACTTTTTCATTTTTCAGTTCACAGAGTCACATGATGGCTTATTGTTTGCGAAACAAATTGTACTTTGTAATGTCACTATTCAATATGCTGTGCAATGTACTGGGAAGCTGGAAAAAATTCAGAATGAGGTGCAATTGGAGAAAAACTGCATTTGCGCCAAATTCATATGGGTTTAATTTTTACAGCATCCACTGTGTGGTAAAAATGACATGTTACTGGTATTCTGCGGGTCAGTACGAACACGGCGATACCAAATTTATATAGTATTTGTAATGTTTGGATACCTTTTAAAAAATTAAAAACTTTGCTAAATAGAAAAAAAAAAAATTGCGTCGCCATATTGTGTCACCTGTAACTTTTTCATATTTACATGTATGGAGCTGGGTAAGGCGTCTTTTTATGCGGGACAACATGACGTTTTTATTGATACCATTTGGGGAAAGATCTGTTGGTTTGATCACTTTTTATTCAATTTTTTAAAGTGTTGAAAAAAACGCTATTTGGCCATTTTGATTTTTTTTCCCCGCTACGCCGTTCACCGTATGGGATAAATATTTTAATATTTTAATAGTTAGGGCCAAAAACTGGATGGGCGATATTTCATATGGCAGTAGGGTGGGCCCCTAGAATCAATCCCACTGGTGGGCCCTAGGCACCCCAGTCCGAACCTGCCTGTAGCTGTGTTGTTTTCTTCCAGTGGAAGTTCCCTCTGCACGTGACTACCTGTGATGTCACGTAACCACTGAAGCCAATCAGTGGCCTAAGGAAAGGGACCTGGGACGTCACAGCCAGTGAGGACTTCTGGCAAAAGAAAACAGCGGAGCTGCAGGATTGGGGACAGGTGAGTATGTTTTTTTTTTTGTTTGTTTTTTTGGGGGGGGGGTAGGGGCAGTTTAAGTAAAAGTAAAAAATTATGCTGGATAACCTCTTTAAAGTGTGGCACTTTATGGGGGTTTATTAACGGGGTTGTCCAGGCATAATTTGTTATGGTTTATCCTCAGGATAGGCCATAAATACCTGATCTGTAGGGGCCGACCTCGGACCAATCAGCTGTACAGAGCCACTTCTGGCCCCTGTCCTGTACACAATATGGTGCCAGAAGCAGAAAGCTCTGTCCACTGTATTTAAAAAAAAGCATACTCACCTGTCCCCAGCACCCCATTGTCCCCTGCCTGTGTATGTTCGGTCTCATGGCGGCGCCTCATTTTTGGAAATCCTGAACTTAATTGGTATCAGCGGTCACATGAGGTGCAGGACTCCCAGCAAGGAGGTGCCAGCACGAGACTGAATGGACACTGGCAGTGGACCACCAGGGACAGGTGAGTATGCTTTTGTATTTATTTACTTTTTACTTTACACCTCCCGCCAGCTACATGGGTTGCTCCAATTCCTGGACAACCTCTTTAAAGGATTTATCCATCTTTCTAATATCGATGGCTTGTCCTTAGGACAGGCCATCAATATTACATCTGCGGGGATACAACAGCCAGGACTTCTGCAGATCAGCTTTTCCAGGACAGAGCGGCTACAGGTAATGGTAACAATTCTAGGAGCCACACTGTTCACTTGCCATACAGGGTGTAGCTGTGGGTTTAGGTAGTGCAATGGTGCACATCATATGGCGGGTGAGCAGCATGGCTCCCGACATGTTATTACCTTTAGCCGCCCTGTCTCGGTACCGCTGATCTGCAGGGGTCCTGACGGTGGGCCCCTAGAAACAATTCCACTGGTGGGCCATAGACATCCCAGTCCGACACTGGAGACATTATACTATTTGGAGACCACAAGGAACATGATACCATTTCAGGGCCAATAAAGGGGCATTATGCTGTGTGGAGAACAAAGGGACATAGTTGGGAATGGGTGGAGCCAAAGTGAGCATGAGCAGGGATGAAGGAATGGCTTAAGATATCTAAATTTGCCATGGTGCACCACAGATTTCAGTCCTTTGAAACTTGGGAGGTATGCATATAGGACATTTGCAGCAGAATGCAGAAAAAATATATGACACTGATTCTACATAAAATAAATTATCTCATTCTAGATCTTCTCATGGCTGAATAAATATTGATGCCAAATACAACTATCTAGAACCCTAGATATAATTTTGAGTCCTACTTACTCATATGTATCAGAAAACAATATGATTGCCAATCATTTGGTTACTTTTTTACAACATATCTTTTTCACTTTCAACACTGTATGAAAAGGTAACATTAGCATATATAATTTGTATACCATATGTATAAAAAGCAAAAACCTAACTGGCTTTTCTGATTTAACATGTCCTACAGAGGTAGAATTTATTAACTACACTTAAAAATACATGAGAGGATCAGCATGTCTTCAGTAGTCTTAAATACTCTCAAGATGTTTAGATTTGCATTAAGGTCAAATGATGCCATCTTTACAAAACTAAAAAAGAACAAATATAGCAACCTTCATGTATCTCTAGCTCCTTATGCTTTACGTATTTCTCTCTACATGTATTTTTGCAATGCTTGAGGCAATGGAACAAATTCCCTTTGAATACAAAATAATTTTTGTTCATCAGTGTTGACGTCATTCTCCTTCCACACAATAAGTTCTTGTCAGCCATAAATATTCTAGCTCTATGTCTCCTGTCTGTGATAACCATATTAGTTTTTAAAAAAATACTCTATCACTTTTAAAAATAAAAATAATCTTTTTTTTGTCAGAATTAATGATAATTTAGTTAGGAAATACTGACGAGTGAGAATTCCACATGGTTGCCATATTGCCTAGGTATCTGTTTCTCATTGATGATTTGTGTTTCATGATGTCACCTCTCAGTGGACACGTGATACAGCACTAAGAGAAACGGCTTGGTTTCTAAACTAGGCTTTTAAAATCTTAAGTCTCCCATGGGATTGATGATGAAAATACAACTTTCCATCAGACTCCTTGAGTGGAAAAGTAAAATAAACATTACCAAGTAACCCTTACCCTATCACTAATTTAAGTCAATTTAACCAAACATTTAAAATTGATTAGAACTGAAATGTTAGCGGATGGAAAAAGAAGCATCTTGAGATTGCTCCAAGGTTTCCACAATGTTTATAGAGTTCGGAGATAAAAGACTTAAGAGCGACAGTAGTATTGTACATGATATGTACAACTGCAAACATTGACGTCTCGCACAATTAGGCTCATTTGATAGCCCCTAAACAAAACCAGAAGGACAGGTCATACAAGTTGTTTATTTTCTATTGGTCACCAGATGACTACTGAATTTTATGTTCTTGAACTTTGAACCTATTGCTAGACCTGACTATAGTCCTCTATTGATAGTCTGTTATTTGATAGCTGTGGCTTTCAGGACCTGACAAATTCAATGTAAACATTAGGTGACATGCTGTAAGTGGGTAATATATTACAGCATAGAATATTGAATTGCAATCACGTGATCAATAAAGTTATGTAAAGAAAATAGAAAATAAATAAATAAATAAATTGTTATGTGGGGGTAATTTTGAGATGAACATTGACTTATATGGTGTGTTTCTACTTATACATGATTCATAAGGTGAACTCATAGGCCTGGTTGTCAGAAGAAGTTTAAAATAAAAGTGAACCCAAGTGGTTTAGAGTGTTTTGATGAAACATTGGCGTACAGACTGTAAAATTAAGGGCACTGTATATGAAATGCCCTGCGGCTGTTCACATCAGCGCTGTTAATGGAATACAAACTTATTTTACTTGTGGTCTGTGAATCAGTAGACAAAGGAGTCTGTGATGTTTATGAGCTCATGACAGACCTCTCTTCTAGAGAATAGAACAAATTAGTAAAATTACCTAATATTTAAAGGGGTTGTAAGAGATTAGAAAAGCATAGCTGCCTTCTTCCAAAAGAAGCACTTGTCCCTGGTCTTCATGGTCTTAATGGCTTTGTTTTGCAGTGATGTAGCTATAGTTTAGGCATACGAAGCAACTGGATTTAAACTGGATTCAAACTGCAATATTTGGATTGTTCATAGTGTACCTAGCAGTAAAAAACAAGGTCCATACATAATGTGCAATAACGTCATTATTCTACACCGAAGCAATAACATTTTTACAAATTACAGGGGTGTGATGATGAGACCCTCAATTTATGTATCTTTCTTGGACATGTATCATTCCTCATTCGTATTAGTCACATATCTGTAGGAATGTAAAGCTGTGTTTACATTGGTGGTCAATTCGCTCCAATGGTTTTATGTGCATAGCATGGAGAGAGGGCCTGTCTGGCCCGTCAGTGTGATATCCCAGATGTCCAAAGGGGGGAGGGGTGGGCTAATGACCTGCAACTAACCCAGGCACCCATCTTTCCTTCTAAGCGGCATAGATTCCTCTTTTCATTAGGAGAGGGCTGGCTGGGGGGGGGGGGGGGGTGAAGGGTAGAGCTGGACAAGGGTCTTCACACTGGCTGGGGTGAGGTCTTTTTGTCGTTTGTGTGGAGCCTGAAAGAGAGACAGCTAAGAGAGCTGGGCTCAGGTACTATTCTATATTTTATTTTCCCTTTTTGTTTATGTACGGTATCATCGCTCTTTTGCTTGTATGTTTATGCTTGATCGTATTAATATTGTATATTTCTGTATATGCTATTAATTCGTACCGACCCACTTGGGTTATTAAATATATAAAATTTATACAGCTCGTTTCATTCTATCCTATGACCCGATCTACTCACGGTGTGTGAGTGGGAGGTTAAGAAAGAAGGTTGATCGCAGGTACGCCAAGAGGCTTGGCAAGGCGATATTCTTCACAGTGGTGGCAGCGTTGTGGGATCTTAGGATAACAGTGTGTGGGTGTGGTATCACGCAGACACTGAGAATTGTGGCAATCCTATGGAAAGGGCGCGGTATGAGATCAAGCTTAAAATACGGTGAAAGTTTGGTACAGTACTGTTCCCTCCCTTCTTTTTTCTGTCCTATCTTTTATTTGGCAACGACTTCTAGTGAATGCCTTGCACTCTGAGAAGTGGAGCCAGGGGACGTCAGCAACTGACTGATACAAACGCTGAGCAGATGGCTGATATGGAAGGTGCTACAGCTGGGCAGGACGAGGAGCAAAGTCCTGAGGGGCTGGCACAAGAAAACATCACCATGCCAGACGGTTCAGCAGGTGCCCGGACCCCAGGGGTAACTGTGCCTGGAGGGACCAGTAGCCCCAGTTCTGTGGGGGTAACGGACTTATACTTGCAAATGGCCTTACAGAAGATAGATGCCAGTGACTATAGCACCCGTCTGGAGGTGATTCACCAGTACCAAGCTGCTGCAGAGCGTCAGGCTGAGAGAGAGGCTGAGCGAGAGGCCCGTGAACGCCAGGCGGAGAGGGAGCATCAGCTTGAGCTAAAGAAGCTGGAAATTCGCCAGCAGGTGCAACCTTCCCCTGCACAAACTCCAGGAGCCCGAGCACTAAAGATCCGATCCGAGGACTTTCCAATCTTGGAAGATAACGGGGACTTGGACTCGTTCTTGCGGGGATTTGAGAGGGTGTGTAAGCAGCATCATATTCCCCAGGCAGAATGGGCCCGTTACCTGTCTCCCCGGCTTAAGGGGAAAGGCCTGGATGTTTCCACGAATTTACCAGAGGACGCGGACTATGAGACCATCAAAGCGGCGCTGATCCGGAGATACCAGCTCACGCCGGAGGTGTACGGGCAAAAAGTTCCGGAATATACAGCGGGGTCCCACAGAGAGCTATGCGGATGTTCTGCACCACTTACAGGCTACATTCTGGCAGGGGATCAAAGGGCTTACTGTCACCACGTTTGGGGAACTTGGGGATCTTATGATAAAGGAACAATTTCTCCAGGTGTGCCTTCTGGAGGTCCACCAGTTCGTGTGTGATCGGAAACCCAAGACAGCAGACAAGGCTGCAGAGATTGCTGACGACTATGTGTCCACCAGGGAGCAAGGGACCAAGAGAGGAGCCACACTGCAGAGACCCTCAAGCTGGAAGGAGGGGCAAAGCTGGAGTTCACCACAGCCTGTGGCCTCCAAGTGGGGTAAGACAAACTCTGTCCCGGGTGCCCCCTCTACTTCCCCTGTCCCTGTCTGGGCGCTCCGGGGACCCCCTCCAAGTCCCAAGGAGAGGCCCGGTGGTGTCATGCCTGTAACCAGCCAGGACATTTCAAGGTGGAGTGCCCCAACCGCTCTAAGAACCCCCCTGTTTCCCCAGCCATGGCAGTTGGCTCATCTGTATACCTGGTGGGGAGGGAGGGGTTGCCATCCAATTCCAACCGTCAACAGGTCATTGTGGGGGATAAAGTGGTCATGGGATTTCGGGACACTGGGGCGGATGTTACTCTGGTGCAACCTGACTTGGTCCCTGCGGACAGTATTATCCCTGGAAAAACTCTGACCCTGAGTGGTATTGGACAAGAACGCTTAACTGTGCCCATGGCTTGCGTCCATTTGGACTGGGGTGCGGAAAAAGGAATGCGTGATGTGGGGCTAATGTCTGATCTGCCTACCAATGTACTATTGGGAACAGATTTGGGGCCCTTGGTGTCCCAATATGGGGTGGGAGTAGCCCCACCTCGCTGTGACAAAATGTCTGTACTGAAGGATGATTTTAATGTGATGTTGAAGCCTGTCACACAGACCCAGACACAGGCAGAGGGAGGGGTCAGCCTTTTGTTTCCCCCTGCTGTGTGCCCAGCTAAAGTAATCAGTGAGCATGTGAATGAGGCATTGTGGAATGTTAACCTGGCTGTAGCCCCGCCCACATCTGCGAGTGGTGAGAGCCCCCTCAGTGTGACCCGGGCTGAGCCATTCACTCATGCAGTTCACTGTGAATAAATGAATGAATGCAATGTCAATGTAATTGCTAATTCTTGCCTTGCAGATTTCCAGGGTAGCTCTTCTGAGATGCTGGGGGCAACCCCAACTGATGACAATGTGCCAGGTGGTCAGGTGGGTCACGGGGATCTCAGGGCCGATCCGGATGAGGAACAGACGGCTGGTGTTGCGGTGGTGACCCGCAGCCAGAGTGCTAGAGGGGTGGAAGGCGCTCCGACCCCTGAGCTGTTCCCTCTGTCAGCCGGAGATGGCACTGAGACCGCCATGACTAACCTCCCCACCCTGCAGCCAGAGGAGTCCGGCGGGTATGTGACATGCACATCTCTTCTGTCTGGTTCCAGTCAGGAGTTCAGGGACGCTGTCCAAGCTGACCGCAGTCTGGGCGCATTGAAGGAGCGTGCCGATCAACCTCCCTTGGAGTCGGACAAGGACCGCATGTACTGGGAGCAAGGGAGGTTGTACTGGGAAACGATCCCCACAAAGGGAAAAGAAAGTCGGCTTAGGGAGAAACATTTGGTGGTACCCCAACCCTATCGGGTGGAATTGTTGCAGATTGCTCATGATATTCCACTGGCAGGCCACCTGGGGATCGCTAAGACCAAGGCTCGCCTCAGCCACTTATTCTACTGGCCTAAAATGGGGACAGATGTAGCTAAATACTGCCGTTCATTTGACACTTGTCAGAGGATGGGCAAGGCTCAAAAGCCCCAATGATACCTATGCCCATCATAACCGAACCTTTCCAGCGGGTGGCTGTGGATCTCATTGGACCCCTGTCCATTCCCAGTCGCACCGGGAAACGTTTCATATTAACGGTAGTAGACTACGCTACTAGGTACCCGGAAGCTGCCACTCTGTCTTCCACCCGGGCTGATGTAGTGGCCAAGGCTCTGGTAGGCATCTTCTCCCATGTTGGATTTCCCAGAGAGATGCTCACAGACCAAGGTACCTAGTTCATGTCTGCCTTGATGCAAGGCCTGTGTAAGGTAACAGAGGTGCAACATCTGGTGTCCAGCCCATATCACCCACAGACCAATGGCCTGTGTGAATGGTTCAATGGCACCCTGAAGCAGATGCTCAGGATGTTAGTCGAGTCCCACGGGCGCGACTGGGAGCCTTATCTCCCGCACCTGCTGTTCGCTTACCGGGAGGTGCCTTAAGCCTCAATGGGGTTCTTGTACGGGAGACGTGTACGTGGGCCCCTAACTCTTGTGAAAGAGTCCTGGGAAGGAGAAACAGCCATCCAAGGCATGCCAGTCATGGAGTATGTCCTGCGATTCCGTGACCAAATGCAGGCTATGGCACAGCTGGTGCATGACAACATGGTCCAGGCTCAGGCCGACCAGAAGCGCTGGTATGATCAGAATGCCCGTGAGAGAACATACCAGCCAGGGCAGAAAGTATGGGTCCTAGTCCCTGAGCCCCAGGACAAGCTTCAGGCGAAATGGACCGGTCCATACGTCATGCACCAGCAGGTCAACAGCGTCAGCTACCTGGTCACTGTTGATCCAGGCCGGAACAGGCATAAGGTCTTCCATGTCAACATGATGAAGGATCATCATGACCGGGAAGCTGGTGCCTTTCCGGTATGCAGTCTGCTAGAGGAGGGGGGAAGAAGAAGACCTTGTTGACTTGCTTGCTCATTTTCAGGAGGATGGGTCCAACAAGAAGGCACAGGTGAACCCCCTTCTGGCTGAGGCCCAGCTGTCCCAGCTGGATGAAGTTGTGCACTCCCTACCTGGTCTGTTCTCTGCGAAGCCCGGGAGAACTGACCAGGCCATTCACCATGTGGATACCGGGAATCATGCCCCTATCCGGCGGTCGCCATATCGCGTCTCCTCGGAGGTATAGGTCCAGATGCGCAAGGAGATTGACGAGATGCTGGAACTGGGGGTGATTCAGCCCTCTCACAGTGCATGGGCTTCACCTGTGGTTCTTGTGCCCAAAAAGGTCCGGACCACCCGGTTCTGTGTAGACTACAGGGAACTTAATGCGGATACAGTCGACGACGAGTACCCCATGCCGCGCATCGACGACCTGCTTGACCGGTTAGGTAAGGCCCAGTATTTGTCCATCATGGACTTGAGTCGGGGATACTGGCAGATCCCCCTGTCCCCTCAGGCACAGGAGCGATCGGCCTTTATCACCCCTTTCGGACTGTACGAGTCCACTGTCATGCCATTCGGCATGAAGAATGCCCCTGCCACTTTCCAGCGGATGGTCAACTCCCTACTGACGGGATGCGAAGGGTTTGCCACTGCGTACCTGGATGACATTGCCGTCTTCAGCTCCACTTGGAAGGAACACCTACAGCACCTGGCGCAGGTGCTGAGGCGGTTCCACAGTGCGGGCTTGACCATCAAACCGGAAAAGTGTCAGCTGGGCATGCGCGAGGTCCAATACCTGGGACACCGGGTAGGTGGGGGAACCCTGAAACCAGAACCTGAAAAGCTGGATGTAATCACGTCCTGGCCAACCCCCGGGACCAAGCGACAGGTGATGTCTTTCCTGGGTACGGCAGGGTACTATAGGAAGTTCGTACCGAACTATAGTGCTCTGGCTGCCCCCTTGACGGACCTCACCAAGAAGAAGTTGCCGCAAACTGTCCAGTGGACGGATGCTTGCGAGCGCTCCTTCCAGGCCCTGAAAGCAGCCCTGGCGAACGCACCTGTACTTCAGGCGTACGATGAGACACGTCCGCTTGTGCTACAGACAGACGCCAGCACCTACGGACTTGGTGCCGTACTGAGCCAGCTTGACTCAGCAGGGCAAGAGCACCCGGTGCAGTACCTCAGCCGAAAGCTTCTGCCGCGGAGGTGGCCTACGCCACAGTGGAGAAGGAATGCCTAGCAATTGTTTGGGCCTTGCAGCATCTGCAGCCTTACTTGTATGGGCGCCACTTCACCGTGGTGACGGATCACAACCCTCTGATCTGGATCAAACGTGTTGCAGGTCAGAATGGACGGTTGTTACGTTGGAGCCTGGTGCTGCAGCAATACAACTATGACATCCAGCACAAGCCTGGCCAGGCCCATGGCAACGCCGATGGCCTGTCCCGGTGGGGTGAGGCTGCGGAGGTGCGGGTGGAAGAGGAACGGAGGCTCCTCCTTCCTCCCGACACGCTCTAAAAGGGGGAGGTGTGATGATGAGACCCTCAATTTATGTATCTTTCTTGGACATGTATCATTCCTCATTCGTATTAGTCACATATCTGTAGGAATGTAAAGCTGTGTTTACATTGGTGGTCAATTCGCTCCAATGGTTTTATGTGCATACCATGGAGAGAGGGCCTGTCTGGCCCGTCAGTGTGATATCCCAGATGTCCAAAGGGGGGAGGGTGGGCTAATGACCTGCAACTAACCCAGGCACCCATCTTTCCTTCTAAGCGGCATAGATTGCTCTTTTTGTGAGGAGAGGGCTATCTGGGGGGGGTGGAGGGTGGAGCTGGACAAGGGTCTTCACACTGGATGGGATGAGGTCTTTTTGTCGTTTGTGTGGAGCCTGAAAGAGAGACAGCTAAGAGAGCTGGGCTCAGGTACTATTCTATATTTTATTTTCCCTTTTTGTTTATGTACGGTATCATCGCTCTTTTGCTTGTATGTTTATGCTTGATCGTATTAATATTGTATATTTCTGTATATGCTATTAATTCGTACCGACCCACTTGGGTTATTAAATATATAAAATTTATACAGCTCGTTTCATTCTATCCTATGACCCAGTCTACTCACGGTGTGTGAGTGGGAGGTTAAGAAAGAAGGTTGATCGCAGGTACGCCAAGAGGCTTGGCAAGGCGATATTCTTCACAAGGGGGTCTGTCAGAATCCTACACAATTACTATCTTAGGTTACTTAAAACCTAATGAGAAATTACCTTACGCGAATTAATGAAAAATGTGACTGCTTATAGCCTGTATGGCTAGCTCCTTATGGGTATTGCCAAGCCAGAAAAGTGTCCTTGCTTTTCATAAATAATAATCCGGCAGTGACAGGAGGCAAATACACTGCACATGCTCTGCTTTGAGAATGTATATGGAGTTAAGGGTGTTCCCTGCAAAAAAACAGGATGGCATACACCAAGGGAACATTGGAAATGCTGGACTCATCAGTCATGTTTAAAGTGGGAAGGGGGGGAGAAGGAAATCTTCCCTGGTTTGGCAATGCCCAGCAGAATCCATAAGAACAACCACAAAGGTACGTTTACGAATACAATCTTATGAAAGATTCTCTTCAATAAATTCTATAATGTAAATTATGTATAGAGTGTAATCATTAGAAGCCATGGCATGTGAAATTACAGGTTGTAGATGACTCTGGACATCCAAGTGACATCTTACTTTGAATGAAAAGGAGAATTATGTCTGCAATGTCTTAAAATACTTGGTTAAAAAAAGACTACTGCTTCTTCCTCCATCGGATAACACATCCTAATGTATCCAAAATGATAGTATAAAAAGTCAGAGAAATACATACAGTGGGTACGGAAAGTATTCAGACCCCTTTACATTTTTCACTATTTGTTTAATTGCAGCCATTTGCTAAAAGCAAAAAAGTTCATTTTATTTCTCATTAATGTACACTCAGCACAGAAAAAAAAACTGAAAATGTAGATATTATTATTAAAAAAGAAAAACTGAAATATCACATGGTCATAAGTATTCAGACCCTTTGCTCAGTATTGAGTAGAAGCACCCTTTTGAGTTAGTACAGCCATGAGTCTTCTTGGGAATGATGCAACAAGTTTTTCACATCTGGATTTGGGGATTCTCTGCCATTCTTCCTTGCAGATCCGCTCCAGTTCTATCAGGTTGGATGGTGAACGTTGGTGGACAGCTATTTTCAGGTCTCTCCAGAGATGCTCAATTGGGTTGAGGTCAGGGCTCTGGCTGGGCCAGTCAAGAATGGTCACAGAGTTGTTCCAAAGCCACTCCTTTGTTATTTTAGCTGTGTGCTTAGGGTCATTGTCTTGTTGGAAGTTAAACCTTTGGCCCAGTCTGAGGTCCAGAGCACTCTGGAAGAGGTTTTCTTCCAGGATATCTCTATACTTGGCCACATTCATCTTTCCTTCAGTTGCAACCAGTCATCCTGTCTCTGCAGCTGAAAAACACCCCCATAGCATGATGCTGCCACCACCATATTTCACTGTTGGGATTTTATTGGGCAGGTGATGAGCAATGCTTGGTTTTCTCTACACATACCACTTAGAATTAACGCCTCATCAGACCAGAGAATCTTATTTCTCATAGTCTGGGAGTCCTTCGAATTTTTTTGGCAAACTCTATGCAGGCTTTCATATGTCTTGCACTGAGGAGAGGCTTCCTTTGGGCCACTCTGCCATAAAGCCCCGACTGGTGGAGGGCTGCAGTGATAGTTGACATCTTCCTGCTGCATCTCTGGAGCTCAGCCACAGTGATCTTGGTTCTTCTTTACCTCTCACCAAGGCTCTTCTCCCATGATTGCTCAGTTTGGCTGGACGGCCAGGTCTAGGAAGAGTCTAGACCTGGCCGTGCAGCCTAGGTCTAGGAAGAGTCTGGTCGTCCCAAACTTCTTCCATTTAAGGTTTATGGAGGCCACTGTGCTCTTAGGAGCCTTGAGTGCTGCAGAAATTCTTTTGTAAACTTAGCCAGATCTGTGCTTTGCCACAATTCTGTCTCTGAGCTCCTTCGGCAGTTCCTTTGACCTCATGATGCTCATTTGCTCTGACATGCTCTGTGACCTGTGAGGTCTTATATAGACAGGTGTGTGCCTTTCCTAATCAAGTCCAATCAGTTTAATTAAGCACAACTTGACTCCAATGAAGGAGTAGGACCATCTCAAGTAGGATCAGAAGGAAATGGACACCATGTGAGTTAAATATGAGTGTCACAGCAAAGGGTCTGAATACTTATGACCATGTGATAATTCAGTTTTTCTTTTATTAATAAATTTGCAAAAATATCTACATTTCTGTTTTTTTTTCTGTCAAGATGGGGTGCTGAGTGTACATTAATGAGAAATAAAATGAACTTTTTTGCTTTTAGCAAATGGCTGCAATGAAACAAAGAGTGAAAAATTTAAAGGGGTCTGAATACTTTCCGTACCCACTGTAAATATATTCTTCAGGTGACAGGATTAGCTGAAATGTTTTCTCCCTCCATGTGATGTGTATATAATCCCCCTCTGGATTTTTAAAAAATATATTTAAATGAACCACAAAGAACCTGAAGATATGGACAAGTAATTTATTACTATCAGCATAATATATTACTTGGTTATTGACTGCAGTTAAACTGATGAATTTTTGAATTCTTTAACAAAATCAATGGCAAGGGCCCTGAGTTGGGAATGAGGTATGGTGCACCTCTAGCTTCTTGAACTCATTTTAAGTCATTTCTAAATTTAGGTGTTAGTTAAATGTAAATGGTTAAGGCTAAGGCCCCACTTGCGGAAACATGCTTTTTTGTTGCAGATTTTGCTAAGTTTTTTGAGCCAAAGCCAAGAATGCCTACAAAAGGAATGGGAAATATATAGGAAGTACTTATACTTTTGTCTTCTGCTCAATCAACATCCGCAATGACATCATCGCGCCCAGTCTTCTATGCAGTCATCTATGTCAGAGTCGGACTTTACAGCTCCCTGCTTTACCATAAATGTCTACAGTATTGGCATGCATAGCATGCCAATACACGTGTTACTAAGGTTCTCCTGCTCCGGGTCACCAGACCAAACATCTGATGTTGCGGATAGCGGGGACCCTTTGGAGACGGGGGCCCTGGACATTTGCCCAGTTTGCACCCCCCACCTACCTAACCATCACACAAATAGCATGGGACCTGTATACAAATGACCTCATCGTGAAAACGGAAGTCCGCCAAGAGGTGATTACTTGGTTATGTTTATATGTCCTGTATCAGCAGTATTAAAGAATAAAACTTGGAACTGGACAACCCCTTTAAATGAAATAAATGTACTTCCAAGGCTATTATCATATTCAGTGCTGCCTATTAAAAGTTTAAGTTGAGTGTAAAGTAGATGAGGATGAGTCACAAAATTGCCTTGATTGGGGGTACCCATAGACTCTTCTAATGAAAAGTACAGTTCTTGAACATTGCACAAAACCACGATGCAGATTTTATATACAGTCGCAATTCACAAGTATCAATGACTGTCATTCTCTTCCTATTACAGAGGTATATTCTCAATAAAGTTCAAAGGAACTCTTCACTGGCATGTGCTGCCACTCAGCCCTGGGTCTAGATGCAGCCCTCCACTTCCTCCCCACCTGCTGTCACGATGATGCAGAGACCACACTCTACCGGGGTGTATACACATCATGAAGCAGGGTCCCAGGGATCACATGATCACTGCATGTAAGGTTCCCACAGGAGCTGTTTGATATTAGTGGACCTAGGTCAGCTCTGCGAAGGCTAAACTGTCCCTGTAACTGAGATTAATACAGTATGCCAACCACAATTACACAGGAAATCAGCAATAAAAAAATTATGTAAGTTGAAATGCCTCCCTCCCCCATAGATCTTTTATGAAACATAAAAATAAATCTGCATATAATACAGATATCATGTAGTAACTAACTTTATAAAGAGTTACAAAAAAAAAAAAAATCAACCAGTTAATATAGTTATTGAGTTTTTCTCTTCTGCCAAGGACACAGACATTCGTGAAAGCATTGGACCATATTTTTTTCTGTCAAAATCTACTCTTTTTCCTAAATCCATAAGTAAGAGCAAGTTACTGTATTTAGTTATTTTGAATGACCCTGGTCTTTTTATGTATTACAAATTAGTATTTTTCCTTAAAGTGACATGGAACATAAAGCAGAACTTCCAGGGTGGCGCAGAACAGATCATTTACAAGTAGGAAAAGCATTGTTCACATAATTTACACTGGTTTATGTAAAACACTATTTTATTATTGGACAGACTAGTGCTTCATTCCATATTACTTTCAGTTTACACAATGTAATTGTTCCCAGAAATATGGGAAAATGAAAACATGTCTAAGAATGACAAAGGCATATCATTAAAATGTTATTTTAATTGTATTATACCATAAAATCAGACAGAACCTTCCTGATTATTGCATTTATTTTACAGGCTGCCCAGGGCAATACTAAAGGAGAAAAACATACTTGAAAAAATGAAATTGGGTGAAATCAAAATATGGAAAGAAAGGAAGGATCCAGCCTTAGACATAAACACATTTATTGTTGTCTCTATGGCAGTGGTAATACAGACGAAATCAGGACTGATTATATGCCAAAAGCTTGTGGGTTTCATGTTAAAGTACATGTTTGCATTTCTGCTGATAGTAGCACAAATGAGGAATTGATTGCTACATATATTGTATACTGTTACAGTGAGAAGAAGCAACCCATACATTTATACACTGTGCACACCCAAATAAGTAGAATATAAATCTTCACTATAATCAAAGAACACCAGAAAGCCATAAATCAAATTAAAAACATATAAAAACAAAGATACAGAATACATGGGTTGAAAGGCCCAATGTGACTTCATATCACCCTACATTGGAAATGAAATGATGTATGGATGAAACATGACTTTCATCACAATCGTCTGAGACAGGCCCGCCAGCCGATTATAGGGAGTCTATTAGCAGTAAACCTTATCCTAGAACCTTAGAGGGGAATCTGCAGTTTCCAGATATGCCTCTGTTATTCAACTTTGAACAGACGCACAGACAATTTCCACAGACAGACGTAACTTCTGATTACTTCAGTGAGAGAAAATGTCTGCTCTTTAAAGCAACAATCCAGCAATTTTTATGTCCTTGCACTGTAGTCTAATACTAAAATTCACCTTCTAGGACTTAGACTGTGATAATGACATCACCAAAGGTCCTGGATGCTGCACCTACTACTGCTGATAACACTGGGGTAGGTAATGGGAGGAATGTGACCTAACTGTGAGAAATGAAGAACTATGAGCAGTGTGTCAGAAAAGGAAGGTATAAGTAGAGATTATTTGAGAGACAGAGGAGGAGAGGGATGCATTTTGACAGAAGTAGGGAAAAAGAACAGGGGGGTGGAACTTTGATGAATCTTGAGGTCACATAGTTGTTCTCAATAGTATCTGCAAACAGCAGATCTCCTGTTTGCATGGCAATCCATGCTAAAGAAAATAGATCAAACTGTGATCATTGTGACTTATTGATAATGTAAAAGCAGAATAAAGATAGAATAAAGCTCTCTTCTTCCATCACTAACTGTGTGCTCTGATTGCAGTTTGTTTTGTTTACCACATATAGCACCTGGTTACCTTAGTACAGGACACGCCTTCCTGGATGTGTCTTCTGATTGGCCTAACATCAGGGGCCGTGAGTGATGACGCAGCAATTGCTCATTGGTCGACCCTCTTTCATTGGGTGGAGCCTTCCTTATTTAGCCGTTCTGGCTCAGTACAGCAGTGCTGCTGACATCAATGTGGACATGCTGTCCGAGTGTTCTGCAATCTATTTATTTATTTATCTAATCTATGGATCTTTATCAGACCCCTGATGATGTAGGAAACGCGTAGGATCCTTTTTCTGTAGGGCTGATAGTCAGTCCTATTGCTACACTATAGTAGTCCTTAAGCACTTCCATACCAGATGCTTTACCCGCTTCCAGACCCGACACATTTTTGTTTTTTTTTGTATGTGCGGTTTTGAGGACCGTAACATTTTTATCATATGTGTTATTCAACCAATTTCTGCGTCTTTTTTCGGTGACACATATGGCTTTATTTTTATGTTGTTTTTATTTATGCATGTGTTTACATTTTTTTTATATCCGGGAAAATCTAAACAAAAGAGGATGGAAAACGTTTTTCACTTTTTTTTTTTTTAATAACACAAAGTGCTACTAAAAAACTTTTTACTCGCCATTACGGTAATTTTTATTTTGTATGGTGTTATCAGGGGTGGGGCTATAACCTTTAATAAGGGTGTGTTATTGGTGTATTATTTTATTTATTTTTTTAATTATTTTATTTACTTTTTTTTTTACTTTTCATATTTTTTTTTTACATTGTGTCCTCATAAGATCATAATAGACCTTTGGGGACATCTGATGACTTTTTTTTTGGTTGGGGAGGCTGATTTCCCCTGTAACTAGGGCTGGTATATTTATCCCCAGTTGCAGGAGGAATACAGCCTCCTCCATGCTACTATAGAGCTGATCTGGGTCCTGTAGGACCCAGCAGCTCTTAGAGACGCTGACCCCGGCGGATCATGTGACCGCCGGGTCAGAGGTCAGCCGCAAGATGGCGGCGCCCATAGCGGTGTATACAGCGCTCATTCAGCGCTGTATACACAGTGATCGGGATGGCAGGGAAGCTAATAAAACTTCCCTGCCTTCTCTCTGGGAGCTCCGGCTGAAGTTACAGCCGGCTCCCCGTTTCAGCAGTTGCACGATTTTGTGCAGATGCTGAATTCTGCTTGGACGTACCAGTACGTACTTGCAGAAATAGACAACCACCCCTTGGATGTATATAGTCTATGGGCGGTACGGAAGTGGTTAAGAACTCTCTCTTGGCTTGACGTGTAAAGTCTTGGGAATAGGTTTGGACACTGGTAGCAATACTCAATATTATGGGCTGATAGCAAGCATTGCCCTAATAGATCACAGACAAGCTTGGCTCTTATGTTCTATCTTGAACCAAACCTGATGTGTTGTTCTCATTCTATTTTTAGAATACACTCTTTTTGAGCACTTACTCTTTAGTTAGTATAGTATTTTAGCGGCTTAATTAAATAAAAGTTAGTTTTTATTTTTATTTATTTATTTTTGGACAGGTGATACATTTCAGTGAAAGCACACCTGATTTATCAAGAGGCTCTGTGTGCCAAAATAGTAATCTACACCAGTCGAGAGCTGGTGTAGATTTCCTTTATAACTCAGCTCGGAAAACTAGCGTGAGTTACAATAAATAGGTTGGGCTGCTCTGAACAGGGTGCAGAACAGGCAATGTATCACACATACATTCAAGGAGGTCCTTGGGCCAAATGTGCACCACAATATTACTCATCTGCACCATCTGCTGTAGATGGAATAATACATTTCCTCCACTGTGAGTGGTCAAGCATTACTATTGAGGGGTCTTTCAAACAATATAAGCAGTCAAAAGTCCAGTTGTCTAATGAGGATGTCTCTTTTCAATGAGTGAGTGAAAACTCATGAAATGGAGGAGGCTGTTTGTGGCTGTATTCTTACAGTAAAGATTAGGGATCACTGGTTCTTAATAGTTAGCTTGAGGTCCAGAAATTCCTTGTACAATAAGAGATGTATAAAATGATTGTTACATTGAATCTAGTAAAGGTTGGAAATAATATCATGACATTCAGAAAAACACAATATTCAGTGCGGTAAATGCAGTACAGCGAATACAGTGTGTTTTATTTCCCCAACTAACCTTTTTAAGTATGTATCACATAAATCCATAGCACATCCATGTAATACAGTAAACTCTAACTTTGAAGACTTTCCTATACACAGTGTACTACAGTACATTTATTGTAGTGAAATCCTGACGGCTTTGATCAAAGATTATAGTAAATTTTAGCTGGTTTGGCAAAACACACTACAAGAGACAGGGCTTTGTATGTATACAAATCAAGTTTTTGCCACTTGCTGTCCAGGTCTATTTCTGATCCCACCATGGTTCAGGAATGTTGCATGATGCTTTATGTACATTTTATACCAGATGAAAAAGAGAAAAAAAAAGTCACCCAGTGTTTACCTTTCTTTCCACACTCAAGTGGAAATAACTCATGTAAAAGAAAACAGCTACTTCTTCTTTGGGTCAGGTTTTATTAGGGGTTGAAGTTTCACAGGTCTTCCTTTTTGAAAAATTAGGTTTCAGGTGGCGACTGGTTTTGTTAGCAGGTTTGCTTTGTAAATCTATTTTCCAGCAACTTAGAAACCTCTGCTCAAGTATTAGATTTCTTTTCTTCACGCAACTACGGTCTATTACTGAAGTTACTGTACTGTTTCCCTGAAAAATCCTATTTTTACATCCCTATTCATTTTATGACACTGAAGTAAGCACAAAGGCATTTTAAGAAATACAACAATGAAGGACAAAACATAATTTTTCTCCTCTTCTCGCTTAATCTATAAGATTTATATTTTTAGCATTTATAGCAATCCCAGACCAAAAGTATATATTAGCCAAGTTACACAGTAAAGATGGGAGAAGAATAAAAGCTTAGAGATGAACGAACCGGTTCAGAACAAACTGAGTTCGGCCCAAACTGGACCATGCAGGGCATTCTGTGCTACTTTACAAACTGGCATTTAGAAAATGTGTTTTATATGTCCATACACCAAAATAATATCTGTCTCTTGGTGGATATGCAAGAGCTATTGCCAGGCCATGTACCAGCAACACAGCTTTCTTCCCTCTTACTATATTATTGCAGGGTGTTTCATTATAGCACAAAAAAGCTTTTTTCATGACACTCAGCATTGATCACTCGCAATATTGAAGCCACTAACAGATGCAGTGAATAACATTGATTATTTGTAAAAAAAAAGGTTCTTATCTATAGGTAGGATATAAAATATTAGGCAACAAGCAAAAACTAAGTTCTTGAAGGTGTAAGGATCTGAACCACTTGGACCATGAATATAAAAAAGGATATAAGGCCATACTAGGAAACATACAAGCATTTAAGTCAATGAATGTTGAGATTATAAACAAAAATTGAATATGTAAGAGGTAAGGGAGCATGCACACAAGCGTGTCCGTTGCTAGTTTCTATTACAAAATGTTAACAACGAGCACTAACAGAACTGTCATAAATCCATTAAAAATCCCATTGATTTCAGTGGGATTTTATCTGTTGTCCGTTACTATCTGTTTACACCAAATCCGACACACATGTCCGTTTTATTTTGCAGACATAAGAACTTATGATTGATGGCAAGCGTCCTTTATTTTTTAACATTAATGTCATACTTTCCGTTATTACTGTCTGTTTTTTTTTCTGCACATGCTCAGAAGGCAGAAACAAAAAAAAACAAAAACTGACAGTATAAAAATGGACACTAACGGACACTAACTAATGCTAATGTGTCTGTTTTTTTAACTGATCCATTAAATGTCCATTAATGACATCCAACAGTAGTGTGAACGCCCCCTAAAACATTGAGAATGTATTGACAGAGTGCTGTAGGTTCATAGGTTGAATTTGATGGAACTTCTTCGTTTTTCAGCCTTATTAATTATGTAACCATCAGTATGCGTGTCCTAATAGGAGCTAAAAAGACGTGAGACAGAGGTTCAATTCTATCAAAAACAGTTTACCATTCTTGTTTTTGCTTATACGTCATAAATAGCTTTTCATTGGATACAGCATTTCTGTTATTAGCTGAATTGTTATGCCAGTCAGCATGGAAAACATATGTGTGGCCTAACACACAAATAGCGGGTACTACTTTGCATTTTACTATTGTTTACTTACAATGCTCTATTGCATGTATGTTTTAATCTATATGAAGATTATACCTAATGCCTGGGAACATGATATTGGAAATACTGCTATTTCCTAAAGAATTAAACTTGTTTTCTAAACTTTCCCATCATCACACATTTAAGAAAATAAATATTTTGTAATAAGCTGCCACCCAGATATATGAGGTGTTCCGTAACACAATATATTCTAAATGAGTCCTAGTGGTGATAATGTATACAAGTCTGGAGATCAGCTATTTCTATGTGGATGCTGTAAATGTAATTATTTATGTCTCCGGTAGAAAACTGATGATTAACATACACAAAATTACATTATCCTCAGCTAACCCAAATAGTATTTTCTCTATGCACTGACAGCTTTCAAAACAGCACTTCATTACAAAGTCCAGGGCCAATCCAGATGAGATTGATACCTCAAAGACATCCCAGTAATTCTCAGCAAGAAGCCATGTTCTAAAATATAACATCACAGTCTAATAGCTATGTAACGTCTCTGCCGTTTCGGGTCTCGGCGCCGCCCTCCGCTCGCACACTGTGGCGAAGGAGGCATGTTCAGTTTGGTTCTTTGTGTAAGTTTCTTGCTGCTCAGTCTGAACATGGTCCTAGTCAGTGTAATGGATTTCCGGCCCCACCCGTGTCTGAACATTTCTCTCTGGACTGCATAGAGTTAATCTCTTCCTGGCCTGTGTGATTGACAGCCTGTGTACCTATCAGGTCTGGGGGCTGGTCCCAGACTTTCTATATACAGGATGTCATTTCTCAGCAGGTTGCCGGTTATTACACTTGTGTTTTGCCTGCTCTCTTACTATATTCCTTGATACTTTGCTACTTGATTCTCTGACCCTTTTGCTTTCCCCTGTCTATTCTCTTGGATTTTGACTTTGTACTGCTTTGCTCGTTTGTTACTGACCCCTTGGCTTGCTCACTCTGCTTCTGTGTTGTTTTTGTCTTGTCCTGTTCTCTGTGTCACTTACCCAGTATAGGGTTTGTCTTCAGGTTGTCCTTTTACCATTTAGGGTAACTGTGGCAATAGGAAGGGACAGTGGCTGGGGTGAGATTAGGGCTCACTTGTCTCTGTCCTTCCTCCCAGACCGCTGCAGTAGTGTCAGGGTATTGCTTCATTTGGCAAGACCCTTACAGAATAACCGGCCCATACATTCTGCCATTGCTTCCCATAGGGTCAGCATGGATCCTATTCAGGGCCTTGCAGGCAAGTTGGAAGGTTTGGCAGTCCTGGTAAATGAGCTTGCTAAACAGGTGCAGACCCTTACTGATGCCGCTGCAGCATCTCCAGTTGTTTCTGCCCCTTTTAGAGTTAAGATGCTACTCCCCGACCGTTTTTCAGGGGATCGTGAAAGGTTTGAGACTTTCCGGGAGTCTTGTCGCTTGTATTTCCGGATTAATCCACATGCATCCCAGGCCCAAATGGTGGGAGTAGTTATATCCCTCCTACAGGGGGATCCACAAGCTTGGGCCCTTAAACTCCCTCCAGGGGCTGAGGAGTGGACTGACTTTGAAAAATTTTTTTTTGTCTTTGGGGTCTATATATGCCGAGCCAGACCACATTGATCTTGCGGAATCGCAACTTCTCACCATGTGGCAGGGCAAACGCTCTGCTGAGGAATATTGCGCAGAATTCCGCCAGTGCAGCGTGACTACAGGTTGGTGTAAGTCAGCTCTAAAGGCCCACTTTAAACAAGGCCTGTGTGACCGTGTTAAGGAGCTCTGGGTTGGTCACCCAGATCCTCCCACTCTTGAGCAGGCCATGACTTTGGCTGTCCGTATTGACCGTAGGATCCGGGAAAATGTTAAAAAGAGAATAGGGTCTGCTTCTTCCAAGTTTTCTGTCTCTCCCTTACTCTCTCCTGAGAAACCTGTTATTTCTCCCATGACTCCTGGTGAGGAACCTATGCAACTGGGAGTTATGGACGCCAAGATGCGACGAGAGCATCGTCTCAGGAACAACCTCTGCCTGTACTGTGGTGCTTCCGGTCATTTTATCAGTGACTGCTCGATCAGACCCCGCAGACCATCAGAAAAACTTCAGTGCCTGAGTGGTAATCAGAAGAACCACTCAGGCAACCAGGTATTTGCCAGTAATAACAATAAGATGTTGTTATCGGTGTCTCTGTCCTCTGGGGACAGATCTGTTTCTGGCCAGGCCTTAGTTGACTCTGGGTCTGCGGCAAACTTTGTCACATTCTCGTTTGTCTCAGCTTTAGGCATTGAGCTTTTGCCACTTGACACTCCTCTGGCGGTTACTGGAGCGGATTTTGCCCCACTGGCCAGGGGTAAGGTCCGATTCAAGACCCCCTTAATAACGTTGCAAGTGGGTTCAGCTCATTCAGAGGTAATGAGCTTTTTTGTTATGGAGCATCTGTCTTTCGATATTATTTTGGGGCTCCCCTGGTTGAACCTCCATAACCCTATTTTTGATTGGGGTAAAAGGGAGTTGGTAAAATGGGGAGATCAGTGCTCATCCCACTGTATTGTTTTGCACACCTTAAATTGTGTTACTGAGGAGACTGTCTCGGCTGCAAAAGGTGGGAAATACCAGGTGAATAAAAAATGTTTGCCTGGCCCACCAGTGTCTGTGGTTGTGCAAAAAGACCCTGAATTAAAGGCAGAGAAAATACTGGATCCTACTAAAACTGGTTTATCTGGTGAGGGTCCGGTGGCCCCTCATAAAGGGGGGGTACTAAACGTCTATGCCGTTTTGGGTCTCGGCGCCGCCCTCCACTCGCACGCTGTGGCGAAGGAGGCATGTTCAGTTTGGTTCTTTGTGTAAGTTTCTTGCTGCTCAGTCTGAACATCGTCCTAGTCAGTGTAATGGATTTCCGGCCCCTCCCGTGTCTGAACATTTCTCTCTGGACTGCATAGAGTTAATCTCTTCCTGGCCTGTGTGATTGACAGCCTGTGTACCTATCAGGTCTGGGGGCTGGTCCCAAACTTTCTATATACAGGATGTCATTTCTCAGCAGGTTGCCGGTTATTACACTTGTGTTTTGCCTGCTCTCTTACTATATTCCTTGATACTTTGCTACTTGATTCTCTGACCCTTTGGCATTCCCCTGACTATTCTCTTGGATTTTGACTTTGTACTGCTTTGCTCGTTTGTTACTGACCCCTTGGCTTGCTCACTCTGCTTCTGTGTTGTTTTTGTCTTGTCCTGTTCTCTGTGTCACTTACCCAGTATAGGGCTTGTCTTCAGGTTGTCCTTTTACCATTTAGGGTAACTGAGGCAATAGGAAGGGACAGTGGCTGGGGTGAGATTAGGGCTCGCTTGTCTCTGTCCTTCCTCCCAGACCGCTGCAGTAGTGTCAGGGTATTGCTTCGTTTGGCAAGACCCTTACAAGCTATTAACTTGTATTTACTACAGCAAAGCAGAAGGTGAATATAAAAAAAAAAAAAATGATGATGCATTTTCGTATACTGTAGAATGCAAATTGTCAGGAATGTATCTTAAAACCATCCCCTCTGAGAAGTGGGGGGTTGGGGAACTGTCCCCTTAATGTCCAGGTGGCAGGAAAAACCCAGAATCAACAGCGTGTAAGGTGTGCTGCCTTGTTATGAACAAAGTGCTGGACATAACCAATTTAACTGATCTCCAGTTTAGTAAATTAATGTAATTTCTCATAAAACCAATTCAAACCAATATTAGAAATGGTCAAACCTTATCAGATTTGTTTCAATGAATATTCATGAGGTTCAGCCCTCCTAAAACTAGAAGTGCTATTATTATACGCTGGGGAGACCCCAGCGTATATTAAATTTAAGTCCAGGGTAGATGGGTAAAAATACATTTTTATACTCACCTTGCCGCACCTCTTCTGGGCATCCTTGCAGCATCTAGCAGTCCCCCGGCATCTTTTTCAGGCTTCTTTTGGCCTCAGGCTCATGTCAGGCACCCCAAGGTCACCACTTAGGCCTGGTATGATGCTGCAATTTACACTTTTTCTCAGGAGATCATGTCACTTTTACCAAAGGTTCTTACCTTGTGATACAGATCTGTATATACCCAGCCAAGAGAACAGCTAAGGGTAGAAACATCCTACTCTTTGTATATTTTAATACATTTCCTTTACTCTCTAGCAGTTGCTGCTGGTATTTTGGCATCTGCTAGTTTGGAATATTTCTGTTCGTCATCCTCCTTCAATTCTTAACTTTAGAGAAAGATAAATTACAAAACTAGTAAAAAGTTCTAGTTTTAATTTAATTTTCGGATGAGCCAAGAAAAAGGACCACAGTGAAATCCTTGTAGCAGAGCACATGGGGAGTAACATCTGATCTTCCACTCGCTGGGTTGTCTGGACAAGCAAATGTTCCCTATACGTGTCTATGTGTGGCTGTGTCATGAGTTGCAGCATATCAAGGGTTTTGCAAGCAGGCTGTGATATTGTGTTGGATATGTTTTGTGAGAGTCCTTCACATAACTCAAGCTAAGTTAATGGTGGACACACTGCATCAACTAGTAGGGCCTCAACTTACTACAAGGACAGGAATTTAACACCACTGGAGATATGACCATGGCGTGGATACTCTGCTGTTTCAGTATTTCCTGTTGAAATCATGCAGGTACACATGGACATTTCTCTGGGAACAGGGCAACTGGCCCGACTAATAATTTTCAACATTGTAAACCCCTATAGATTATCTGTGGAACTCTAGACTATATATACACTGACAAGCAAAACGGTAACAATGTTTTGAACTTTTGACTTTCAGGCTCCATATCTCACCATCCACTACAGCTTCGGACGTGAGACTACCATCATTTTATATACAATCATCTTGGCTATCTCATACATAAATTTGACTTGCAACTATTTAGCATATGATCAGTTATGCAGATTCTTGTCATGTAACTGCATTGTTACTGTTTTGCTCCTGGTGGTGGAAAAATCTTTTTCTTCTTGTATACTACAAATTACAACCTGTTCTCACATTCCCTAATAGCTCAGTGTGTTATTAGATCGATTCCCAAGCAAAAGGTCACTGGTTCAAATTGAAGATCAACCATGAAGAAGATTTCCAAAGAAAAGAGAAATAGCATCATCCAGCTTATCGATAGTGGTCTCTCTGCCAAGAAAATTGCCAAACTGCATCATGTGAGTGCCATGACAGTTGGAAGAATACAAAATGAAGTCCGTCCATTTATTCAAAAGCCAAGAGGTGGACATCCAGGCAAAATATTGGATTGAACAAGTTGGCTCATCACAAGGTTTATCAGTTCTGGTGCAACAAACACGGCAGTGGAGGTGGCTTCAATGCTTCGTAATAGTGAGATCACAGATGTCCATGCAAGCACTGTGCAATGAACGTTACACAAGTCTAGAATGGTTGCCTGAAAGAAGGTGAAGAATCCTCGAGTTCAATATCATCATAAGAAGCGTTGGCTTGAGTTTGCAAAAAAATACAAAAAGTGGACAGTAGAAGATAGGAAATGGGTGATTTGGAGCGATGAGATGAAAGTCAACTGACTGGGCTCTGATTGGTGCAAATGTGTCTGGAAATAACAAGAGTGAAGGTGGCTAACGGATCAAGAAATTGAAGGAACTGTCAAGTTATGGTTACATACCAAAGATTCTCTAAACCATAATCCATTGCTAGCACTAGATATTCCCAGGATTCACGTGTTACCTAGATATTCACAGATTTATGTCAGTAGTGCTGATGTTGTAGTAACATAGTCAGAAATGGAACCAAGAGTCAAATATAGGAGAGTGGTCAGAAAACACAAGCATAGCCAGGAACAGAGCCAAGGGTTGTCACCAGGAGACCAAATAGAATAGAATATTTCAAGGGAGGCAGGAACATAGGAATGGATCCAAAGGTGAAAGTCAAGAGTAGTATAACAGGTACAAAATAAGCAATCCAGAAAGCATATCCTGGACCAATGCCAAATAAAATCACAAAAAACAAGCACCTAGATGGGGAGTAGGTTCCAAGATGGAGGATCTGGTCTCTGGTAATGGTGGATGCTGAGTCTTGCTAGTCAAACCCACCACAGGCCCCATTGTACAATGAAAGGCCAGATGCATAGATGTATATGGTTCCCCTAGGACACGTATCCTTATAGTGGTCTCCTGGCTGATGTGTTATGGTATCATTGATATTAAGTGCAACACAGGAAGCAGGAGACCATGTGGCATATATATATAGATCTAGGCACTCTTTATTTCAAATAAATAATGATTATGCTTTCATTCAAATATGGAGGCTCCGTCTCTTCAGTTTCATGATCTTATATGACATGAGTGCAGGAGCAGCATTTGTTCTTCAATCTCCCTGATGCTTTCCTATGGTTATCCTGGGGACAGGGCTGGCGTTGGGGGGGGGGGGGCAAACTGGGCAACTGCCCAGGGACCCGTCCCCAAAGGGGCCCCCCGGGATCCGAAGCCTGATTACTCGGGATCCCGGAGTCAGGACGGCCATATTAATAACAGAAAGGGACCCAGCGTCATGTGCCGCAGGGCCCCTTTCAGATGTGAGTAAAAATAACAAACATTTTTACTCACCTGGCCTGGCTTGGCGTTCGACGTCATCTTCTGGTGTTCCGGACATCACCGCTGAGGCCTGGCTACAGCGGTCACGTGGGGCGTGCTGACAGCGTGCCTCACATAATCACTGAGGCCCAATCACAGGCCTCAGCGGTGACGTCCACAACGCGTGACGTCAGCCGCAGAGAAGAGGAAGCGGTCGCCGGCGGTGATAGCGGAGCAGCGCAAGGAGGCCCAGCAGAGGTAATTCAAGGTAAGTATAACTGTTTGTTATTTTCCCTTATCTCTTCTGGGCCTTCGATTATTATACTCTGGGGTCTGAAGAGACCCCAGAGTATAATATAATAGTAGCACTGACGGAGTCTGTAGGGCCACTGTGGAGCATTATACTGGGGGGGCCCCCTCTGGATAGCATATTATACTGTGTAGGGCCACTGTGGAGCATTATACTAGGGGGCCCCCTCTGGATAGCATATTATACTGTGTGGGCCCCCTGTGGAGCATTATACTACGGGGCCCCCTCTGGATAGCATATATATTGTTTTGGGCCACTGTGGAGCATTATACTGGGGAGGGGGCCCTCTGGAGAGCATGTTATATTCTGTGGGGTTACTTTGGAGCATTATGCGCTCCAGAGGGGCCCCCCAGTATAATGCTCCAATGTGGCCCCACAGTATATAACATGCTCTCCAGAGGGCCCCCTCCCCAGTATAATGCTCCACAGTGGCCCCACACAGTATAATATGCTATCTAGAGGGGCCCCCCAGTATAATGCTCCACAGTGGCCCAAAACAGTATAATATGCACTCCAGAGCCCCCCCCCCAGTATAATGCTCCACGGTGGCCCCACACAGTATAATATCCTCTCCAGAGGGGACCCCAGTGTATGGGGGGGTGGCTCTGGAGAGCATATTATACTGTTTTGGGCCACTGTGGAGCATTATAATGGGGTAACCTCTCTGGGCAGTATATTATACTGTGTGGAGACCATTCTGGAGTACAGTCATATGAAAAAGTTTGGGCACCCCTATTAATCTTAATCATTTTTAGTTCTAAATATTTGGGTGTTTGCAACAGCCATTTCAATTTGATATATCTAATAACTGATGGACACAGTAATACTTCAGGATTGAAATGAGGTTTATTGTACTAACAGAAAATGTGCAATATGCATTAAACCAAAATTTGACCAGTGCAAAAGTATGGGCACCTCAACAGAAAAGTGACATTAATATTTAGTAGATCCTCCTTTTGCAAAAATAACAGCCTCTAGTCGCTTCCTGTAGCTTTTAATCAGTTCCTGGATCCTGGATGAAGGTATTTTTGACCATTCCTCTTTACAAAACAATTCCAGTTCAGTTAAGTTTGATGGTCGCCGAGCATGGACAGCCCGCTTCAAATTATCCCACAGATGTTCAATGATATTCAGGTCTGGGGACTGGGATGGCCATTCCAGAACATTGTAATTGTTCCTCTGCATGAATGCCTGAGTAGATTTGGAGCTGTGTTTTGGATCATTGTCTTGCTGAAATATCCATCCCCGGCGTAGCTTCAAATTCGTCACTGATTCTTGTACATTATTCTCAAGAATCTGCTGATACTGAGTTGAATCCATGCGACCCTCAACTTTAACAAGATTCCCGGTGCCGGCATTGGCCACACAGCCCCAAAGCATGATGGAACCTCCACCAAATTTTACAGTGGGTAGCAAGTGTTTTTCTTGGAATGCTGTGTTTTTTTGACGCCATGCATAACGCCTTTTTGTATGACCAAACAACTCAATCAACAGGACCTTCTTCCAAAATGAAGCTGGCTTGTCCAAATGTGCTTTTGCATACCTCAGGCGACTCTGTTTGTGGCGTGCTTTCAGAAACGGCTTCTTTCGCATCACTCTCCCATACAGCTTCTCCTTGTGCAAAGTGTGCTGTATTGTTGACCGATGCACAGTGACACCATCTGCAGCAAGATGATGCTGCAGCTCTTTGGAGGTGGTCTGTGGATTGTCCTTGACTGTTCTCACCATTCTTCTTCTCTGCCTTTCTGATATTTTTCTTGGCCTGCCACTTCTGGGCTTAACAAGAACTGTCCCTGTGGTCTTCCATTTCCTTACTATGTTCCTCACAGTGGAAACTGACAGGTTAAATCTCTGAGACAACTTTTTGTATCCTTCCCCTGAACAACTATGTTGAACAATCTTTGTTTTCAGATCATTTGAGAGTTGTTTTGAGGAGCCTATGATGCCGCTCTTCAGAGGAGATTCAAATAGGAGAACAACTTGCAATTGGCCACCTTAAATACCTTTTCTCATGATTGGATACACCTGGCTATGAAGTTCAAAGCTCAGTGAGGTTACAAAACCAATTTTGTGCTTCAGTAAGTCAGTAAAAAGTAGTTAGGAGTATTCAAATCAATAAAATGATAAGGGTACCCAAATTTTTGCACCGGTCAAATTTTGGTTTAATGCATATTGCACATTTTCTGTTAGTACAATAAACCTCATTTCAATCCTGAAATATTACTGTGTCCATCAGTTATTAGATATATCAAATTGAAATGGCTGTTGCAAACACTCAAATATTTAGAACTAAAAATGATTAAGATTAATAGGGGTGCCCAAACTTTTTCATATGACTGTATGTTATACTGAGTGGGGTCACTGTGGAGCATTATTTTGGGGGGGCCATCAGCAGAGCATATTATATTGTGTGGCGCCACTGTGGGGTATTTTGCGGGGGGAACTAAGGAACATTATACTAGGGAGCCCTCTGGGGAGCATATTATACTGTGTGGGGCCTACTGTGGAACATTATACTGGGAGACGCTCTGGGGAGCATAATATATTGCGTGGGGCCACTTTGGAGCAAAATACTGGGGGGGGCACTGTGGAGCATTATACTAGTGGGGGCCCTCTGGGGAGCATATTATACTGTGCGGGGCCTACTGTGGAACATTATACTGGGGGGACGCTATGGGGAGCATAATATATTGCGTGGGGCCACTGTGGAGCAAAATACTGGAGGGGGCAATGTGGAGCATTATACTAGCGGGGGCCCTCTGGGGAGCATATTATACTATGGGCCACTGTGGAGCTTTATACTGGGGGGAAGGGGCAGTGTGGGGAGCCGGTTATACTGTGAGGGGCCACTGTGGAGTGCATTATATTGTGTGGGGCTTTTCGGGAGCATGTTATATTCTGTGGGGCCATTGTAGAGCATTATACTGGAGGGGACCACTGTGGAGCCTTATACTGGGGGAACCCCTCTGGGTAGTATATCATTCTGTGTGGAGGCCATTGTGGAGCATGTTATACTATGTTAGACCACTGTAGAGCATTATACTGGGGGGCACTGTGGGGTGCATATTATACTGTATGAAGCATATTATATTGTGTGGGGCTGCTGGGGAGCATATTGCACTATCTGGGGCCACTAAGGGGTAGGATACTTTGTGGGCCACTGTGGAGTATTATATTGTGTACAGCCTTATATACCATGTGGGGAAACTGTGGAGGGCTCAGGGGAGTATCGTATACTATATACCATGTGGAGCATTATACTGTGGGGGGGGGGGGGGGCTCAAAATTCCTGCTGGCAGCCCTGTGTGCTATGTCTGCATCACAGCTCCCTCACTGTAATCTTGCACATACGTGTAGTGCTCCATGACCATGTCATTCCCCATACAGTACTGTGCATGAACCGGCCCTGGAGTTATTGGGGCCTGCCCAGTACTATAGGGGCTGACTATACTGGGAACATACTCAGTAACACCAGATAGTCAGCACATATGTAAGACTTCAGTGAAGGAGCCGTGGTGTAGGCTATTAGCAGGAAGCTGTGGGTGGGGCCCCAGAATAAGCTCCTCTGGTGGGCCTAAGGCCCTTCAGTCTGACACTGTATAACGGAGAACTATTATATATAAGGGTGGGTTACTATATATAATTGGGAAACTTAAATATGAGGGGGCTATTATAAGGGGAACTATTATTTATAAGATGGGCTATTATTTATAAGGGGGGAACTGTTTATAAGGTGGGTATAATTAAGTGGGGCTTATTTATAAAGGGGGCTATTAGTGATAATGGGGACTATTATTTATAAGGGTAACTATTATTTATGAGAGGGCTATTATTTATAAGGGAGCGGTATTATATTTACAGGGTGACTGTTACTGATAAGGGGGAATATTACTGATACAGGGAACTATTTATCATTTATAAGGGCGCTATTACTGATAATGTGTAATATTATTTATAAGCAGAGACTATTATTTATAAGGAGGCGCTATAACTGATGACTGGGTGCAAAAATCTATTAGATGGTACAAAGGTGCTCATTTGAATTGTGTGTGGTAAAATGGGGCTTCTTACTTTTTTGTTGGCAATAAGGAGGAGTTATTATAGGGGTTGTGACTGGAAGACGATGGTGTTGTTTGCATATCAGCGTTTGGGGCCCCACTTTTAATTTTGCCCAGGGCCCCACTTTGTCTAAAACCGGCCCTGCCTGGGGATACCAGAGGCTAGCATCTAAGTCCCCTCCTGGCTAGCTTTCTTGGCCTGTACAATCTAAGTCCCTTCCTGGCCAACGCTCTTGGGCTAGGTAATCTAGCCTACTTTTTTGAAAGGTCAGCATACTGTAGCCATGAATATGGGTCTTCACTGCTAGTCATGGACTTCCTCTCATAAGAACCAAAAGGACATTTACTGCAAGCCTCTTGAGGCATGGTGATGTGGGGTGGCCAACTGATCTCTAATTCACTATGTACTACCAAGACTAAGCTAACTAGCTAAGGATTGACTATATATCACTTTAGCTCAACCCATTTTCTAGTACAAGTGCTCAGGAAATGCCACTCTTGTTTACAGATGTCAAAGCAGGCTAAATGGCATTACCCTCTCTTAAAGGCACAGTATACATTAATATAAATCAGAATGAAATACTGTATTAGTAAACACGTAAAACATGCTAAGCAACATTATCACACACATATCAGGGGCATGTTTGGCCCAGAGGTAGGGTCAAGTATAGGGATGAGCGAACCGATTCAGATAGAACTGGAATCGACCTAAATTTTCCAAGAGTTTCAGGTTCGTCCCG
This sequence comes from Leptodactylus fallax, assembly GCA_947044405.1. Lineage (NCBI taxonomy): Eukaryota > Metazoa > Chordata > Amphibia > Anura > Leptodactylidae > Leptodactylus > Leptodactylus fallax. The sequence goes on along the minus strand of CAMRHE010000012.1, from coordinate 8,106,115 downwards.
AACCTGAAACATTTGGGGTTTCCCACCCACAAAATACTATTATAATAAGTGGAGTCCTTGCTTCACTCCTGGGCATCCTTGTGGCAAACAGAAGTCTCTTGGCATCCTTTCCAGGCCTTTTACTGCCTTTGGCTGATGTCATGTGCCCAGGGTTCACCGCTGAGATGCAGTCACGGGGCGTCATGTAGGGCTTTGACCCAGAATAATGATAGTGCTTCCAGTTTGTGACAAACAAATTCCCCTAAACAAATCGGAGGGCTGAACCTCATTAATATTTCTCGAAACAAATCTTGTGATTCACCTACAAGCAAGATTCATTATTTTTACTTTTCAATACTTGTTAGTCTTGTAAGACTGACACAAAAAATGTTTTATCCGTTATCAGTAGATGGAGTGGAGGCTCCAAAAAAAGAGAGTATATCCGTGCTAAAATGAAACAGGACATGCTAACAGATACAACATAGAGCTATTTAAAGAGGACCTTTCACGTCTTCATGTATATGCGGTTTTACATACCGCTAGAAAGCACGCTGAATTCAGCGCACTGCCGGCTTTCCCGTTATATGCCCCGGGGCTGGAGATATCGGGTGTCTAAATTTCACCGTTCACTGTCAGAAGGGCGTTCCTGACAATCTAGCAACGCCCTCCCTGACTGTGCTTGTCCATAGCCCTGTACAGGGGCCGTTCCTCACAGCTCAGTGTCATCACTGGGCGGTAAGGAACTCCCCCTCTCTCTGAGCCGAGTACAGTCATGGCCAAAAGTTTTGAGAATGACACAAATATTATATTTTCACATGATCTGCTGCCCTCTGGTTTTTATGTTTGTTTGTCAGATGTTTTTATTACATACAGAAATATAATTGCATTCATATTATGAGTAACAGAAGCTTATATTGACAGTTAGAATGAGTTAATGCAGCAAGTCAATATTTGCAGTGTTGACCCTTCTTCTTCAGGACCTCTGCAATTCTCCCTGGCATGCTCTCAATCAACTTCTGGACCAAATCCTGACTGATAGCAGTCCATTCTTGCAGAATCAATGCTTTAATTTTGTCTGAATTTGTTGGTTTTTGTTTGTCCACCCGTCTCTTGATGATTGACCACAAGTTCTCAATGGGATTAAGATCTGGGGAGTTTCCAGGCCATGGACCCAAAATCTCTATGTTTTGTTCCCTGAGCCATTTAGTTATCACCTTTGCTTTATGGCAAGGTGCTCCATCATGCTGGAAAAGGCATTGTTGAGCGCCAAACTGCTCTTGGACGGTTGGGAGAAGTTGCTCTTGGAGGACATTCTGGTACCATTCTTTATTCATGGCTGTGTTTTTAGGCAAGACTGTGAGAGAGCCGATTCCCTTGGCTGAGAAGCAACCCCACACATCAATGGTTTCAGGATGCTTTACAGTTGGCATGAGACAAGACTGGTGGTAGCGCTCACCTCTTCTTCTCCGAATAAGCTGTTTTCCAGATGTTCCAAACAATCGAAAAGGGGATTCATCAGAGAAAATTACTTTACCCCAGTCCTCAGCAGTCCACTCCCTGTACCTTTTGCAGAATATCAGTCTGTCCCTGATGTTTTTTCTGGAGAGAAGTGGCTTCTTTGCTGCCCTCCTTGAGACCAGGCCTTGCTCCAAGAGTCTCCGCCTCACAGTGCGTGCAGATGCACTCACACCTGCCTGCTGCCATTCCTCAGCAAGCTCTGCACTGCTGGTAGCCCAATCCTGCAGCTGAAACACTTTTAAGAGACGGTCCTGCCGCTTGCTGGTCTTTCTTGGGCGCTCTAGAGCCTTTTTGGCACCAATGGAACCTCTCTCCTTGAAGTTCTTGATGATGCGATAGATTGTTGACTGAGGTGCAATCTTTCTAGCTGCAATACTCTTCCCAGTTAGGCCATTTTTGTGCAGTGCAATGATGACTGCACGTGTTTCTTTAGAGATAACCATGGTTAACAGAAGAGAAACAATGATGGCAAGCACCAGCCTCCTTTTAAAGTGTCCAGTGGTGTCATTCTTACTTAATCATGACAGATTGATCTCCAGCCCTGTCCTCATCAACACCCACACCTGTGTTAATGGAGCAATCACTGAAACAATGTTAGGTGGTCCTTTTAAGGCGGGGCTGCAATGATGTTGAAATGTGTTTTGAGGGATAAAGTTCATTTTCTAGGCAAATATTGACTTTGTAAGTAATTGCTGTTAAGCTGATCACTCTTTATAACATTCTGGAGTATATGCAAATTGCCATTAGAAAAACTGAAGCAGTAGACTTTGTAAAAATTAATATTTGTATCATTCTCAAAACTTTTGGCCATGACTGTACTATCAGAGGGGGCGTTCCTTACAGCCCAGTAATAACACAGTAATAACACTGAGCTGTAGGGAACGCCCCCTCAGTACAAGCTTATGTACGTGAAAGGTCCTCTTTAAATAGCTCTATGTTGTATCTGTTAGCATGTCCTGTCTCATTTTACACTTGAAAAAGGAGATTTTGATTCTCCGAAATGCATTGTGTGTTTTGAGCCCTAATAAAGTCTTTTCATTTGGAAAGCTCAGATATACTCTCTTTTTTTGGAGCCTCCACTCCATCTACAACAACAGATATTACTGTCGCCTGGATTCCTGTGATCCCGACGCTGAGAGATCCTGCTGCCTCCATACACTGGATTGCTATGCATGTTTAGTAGTTATGGCTTATCACAACTACCCCAGGTGAGAGTAAAACCACACCAGTGTTTGCCAAGTTATTTCACTTTGTGGTGTGTCAACTCTACCCGCTCACTGTGGATTCACTCCAATCACGGTGTCTAATCGGACCATCTTATAGAGTGTTTACCATTATTCCTTTCATTGCACAGTTTTTTGTCTTTCCATTATACAAACAGTATTACGCTATGTGCCGCTCGGCATTGTCTCTTTTATGTCTTTTCTGAAACCAAAAATGTTTTGGTATACTAGTGTATATTTATTAGCAAATAATAAATAAATGAGGTGGTCAATTAGAAATGTGTCTTCTTTTTTTCTTCTAACAACTTAAGACAAAAACAATCATTGTTAAACAGCAGAGAAAAATAAACCATCAAACATGAACATGAATTATTTTTATACTATATAAAGCCCCAATGTTCTGTAATTGAAAGAATATATTACACATGGGTATTCACGCTTTGTAAACCAGAGATCTGCCAAACAATATTATACTAAATCCTTGCTTTTCTACATAAGGTCATTGTAAGATCATAATGTTTTACTATGCTATTAGTCTGCAAGATATGTACAGCAATATATAAAATATTTCTAGTTAATCATTACAAAATAAATGCTATGAGCTAATATAATAAATATACCTTTTTTGAAAACTTATACACTGGTTTTGAGATCTGGCAAATCACAGGTGTTCTGATCTTTGCTCCTTGTAAAAAACCTTACTTTTTTACCTCTAAAATACCATACAGTGCTAATAATTTTTGCAACTTCTGCAATAAACGTAGTGTAAGTTATATGTCATTTACTGAAATTCTCATCCAAGTCAATTGCTAAAAAATTTAAGAGGCTGTACAGATGGTTATTTGAATTTAAAATGAAACTAATTTTGGCAGGAACATTGTCCAAATTTTTTATAGACTGATATTAAAACTGGGTGGAGGCCGTATTACGACTGCAGCGTTCAAATAACATAGTTCATATTCCTTTTTCATTTGAATGCAGCTTTGATCATTTACTCTAGGCCTATCAAAAAGATTGTATTCTCTATGAAATTTAAAGTGGATGAAAATTTCTAATTAATTGGCTTGCTAAAAGTGTGTGAATAAACATTATATTTGGTCAGATTTTCTCCCCTCCCAGTACAGTCAGCTCAAAGTGGTATATATCCAGCGGAGTCCAATTGTAGGTAAGTTATCCTGCACACATTTTGAGGTCTCCAACTTCTTTTGTAATTCCTTGACAAAGAAAGTCGCGAACTTCTGAAATGGGTTGAAGGAGCAGCTGTATCTTTGTGTACTCCAAAGCACTTGTGACATCATGTGTGCAAGGTGGGGTGTATGAAAGAGACACAATCATAGAGCAGATTCCTCCTATCCCTCTGTCTTGTATTGCAGTTAGTTTCCACATACCAGCTCAGAGAGGACTGTAGTTTCAAGATACAGCATGCAGAGGAGAAAACTGCAAGCAATTTCAGGAAACAAGTTATATAATGATCAGAAATAGTGTAACATCTCATATACACACACAGCTTATCCTGAAAAGTCTAATGAAACAACAGATATGCTTTAAAACTACTCTGCTTTCTTGACTATGTGCACAAAGTCTTTCTTTTGTTAAATGGCCTGTCCAGCATTTAGATATTTATAATCTATCATCAGGATTAGTCATCAATATCAGATTGGTGGGAGTCTTACATCTGGATCAGTTCATATCAGTAGTAACCATCATAAGAACTACACTGTAAAACACTGAACTAATAAGGTACATGGAAGACCTCAGTTATGAGGGCAGATTTTGTTGTGTTTTTTTTTTTTTTAAGGGCAGCATGGTGGCTCAGTGGTTAGCACTACAGCCTTGCAACGCTGGAGTCCTGGGTTTGAATCCTGCCAGGGACAACATCTGCAAGGAGTTTGTATGTTCTCCCTGTGTTTGCGTAGGTTTGCTCCAGGTAATTAGTTTCCTCCCACACTCCATAGACATACTGATAGGGAATGTAGATTGTGAGCCCTATATGGGACAGTGACTGACAATGTCTGTAAAACTGCGGAATAAGTTGGCGCTATATAAGTAAGCATAACAAATAGAATAAGTAATAATTAAGCAAAAGCCAGGTGTGGATTGAGCAGAAGGGAGAAGTATAAGTGCTTTCTTCATATTTCCCATTCCTTTTGTAGCCATGCCTGGGTTTGGCTTGAAAAACACAATAAAAGCTTGCAACAAAAAAATCTGCTTTTCCACAATGCGGGGCCTTAGCCTAAAGGAGTTAAATCTGTTTAGACTGGAGAAGAGGCGTTTAAGAGGAAATATGACAAACCTATACAATATCAATGTAAAATCCCCTCAAAAGACCAGGGGGCACTCCCTCCATCTGGAGAAAAAAGGTTTAATTTCCAGAGCCGATGAGGCTTCTTCACTGTAAGGACTGTGAATGTGTGCAATAGCCTACCCCAGGAGCTGGTCACAGCAGTCACTGCTGACAGCTTCAGAAAAGGATTAGATGCCTTTTTAGAACAAAATAGCATTGATTCTTATGCAAATGCATAGAAGGCCATGCCCTTTCACATCCCCTGGTTGAAGTCGATGGACATATGTCTTTTTTTAACCATACTAACTATATGTACACTGTGTACTGGTAGTTGTCAATCATTCTGTTTACTTTCAGTGGATAAAAATCAGTCCATGGCCATGTGATGTACTGTCCATGGTCATGTGATGGACATACAAAAACTTTTGTTACTTCCTGATAGATAAAGTTCTTATCCGACTAAGAATCATAATGAAATATATTGCAAACTGATCAAAGTGATTGGCTCTATAGTACATTATAAATGGGGTATTTTTCTACTAGAGTTTTACCATTAGTATGTTAGTAGCTGGGTCAGCCAGAGGAGCCTCTGATAAGCCAGTTCAATTCTGACTGAAAAATATGCACATATACAGTATGATCACCTATTTTATTTAGTATATATTAACTTAAAATGTCACTTTTGTGAATATATTAGTGAATTTGAAGCAATTTCTATTTACAAGCAGAAACAACCATGTAAAAGGGGAAAAGAGGCAAAGGCCCCACGCAGCCGAAAAACACTGCGGAACAGACCAAGGCGTTTCCGTAGGTATAATCAACATGCTGCGATTTACAAAAATTACAGAATTTCCGGTGCAGATCTTTTTCTGCAATGTGTGAATGGAATTAGCCAGAATCCCTGCCACTTTGCAGGTAATGTAAAATACAGAATTTTTTGCCGCAACGTGGGGCCCCGGCCTGAAGGGGTTTTCTCATATTTGACATTTATAACCTACAGCAGGGGTAGGCAACCTTTTTTGTTCGGCGTGCCGATTTTAATAAAAAATCAAAGATGAGGTACTCGGAGTGCCGGTCAATAATTGTAAGTCTGACGACCCCTAAACTAAAGTCATATACCGTATGGAAGCATCCTTATGGTGAATACACACTATGTATCTGGATGCAGCTATATTCTTAGGCCACTGGAACTTTTTCATTCGATGTAAAACTGGTGCATTTTTGCACAAAAAAAACAAAAAAAAACAAAGCCTGAATTTTCTGTGCAAAAACACATCCTTAATATAGAAAACACACCGTTATACAGAATAATGTCCCATAGTGGTCCCTGCACACGGTATTATGTCCCATAGCTGCCTCTGCACACAGTATTTGTCCCATAGTGTCCCCTGCACACGGTATTATGTCCCATAGCGGCCTCTGCACACAGTATTTGTCCCATATCTGCCTCTGCACACAGTATTTGTCCCATAGTGGCCCCTCCACACGGTATTATGTCCCATAGCAGCCTCTGCACACAGTATTTGTCCCATATCTGCCTCTGCACACAGTATTTGTCCCATAGCAGCCCCTACACACAGCAATATGTCCCATAGCGGCGCCTGCACACGGTATTATGTCCCATAGCGGCCCCTGCACACAGTATTTGTCCCATAGCGGCCCCTGCACACAGCAATATGTCCCATAGCGGCCCCTGCACACAGTATTTGTCCCATAGCGGCCCCTGCACACGGTATATGTCCCATAGCAGCCCCTGCACACGGTATATGTCCCATAGCGGCCCCTGCACATGGTATTATGCTCCATAGTGGCCCCTGCACACGGTATATGTCCCATAGTGGCACCTGCACATGGTATTATGCTCTATAGTGGCCCCTGCACACGGTATTATGTCCCATATCGGCCTCTGGACACATTATTTGTCCCATAGATGCGCCTGCACACAGTATTTGTCCCATAGCGGCCCCTGCACATAGCAGTATGTCCCATAGCGGCCCCTACACACGGTATATGTCCCATAGCGGCCCCTGCACACAGTATTATGCTCCATAGTGGCCCTTGCACACGGTATATATCCCATAGTGGCCCCTGCACAAGGTATTATGCTCTATAGTGGCCCCTGCACACGGTATATATCCCATAGTGGCCCCTGCACACGGTATTATGCTCTATAGTGGCCCCTGCACACGGTATTATGTCCCATAGTGGCCCCAGCACACTGTGTTATCCTCCATAGTAGCCCCTGCACACGGTATAATATTCTAACTTTTATAATATTCCAATTTGTGCCACTCACTAGTTATTATTATACTGTGGGGTCTCTTCAGACCACAGAGTATAATAAGTGGAGGGCAAAGAGAGGTGATGAAACATAAAAAACAATGTTACTCATCATTCCACGCTCCGCAGCCGCTCTGTATCTTCGGGAACTTTTGCTTGTAGTCAGCGACCGCTCATTGAGTCTCAGGGGTCATGTCGCGTCATTATGCGTAATGATGTCAGACGCAGACGTGACACCTGAGGCCCTGTCAGCTGACTTCAGGCAGAAGCGCCCAAAGAGCACACAACGGCTGCGGAGCGTGGAATAGTGAGTAACATTGTTTTTTATGTTTGATCATCTATCCGGGGGCTCCACTTATTATACTCGGGGGTCTGAAGAGACCCCACAGTATAATAATAGCAGTTTCGTTTCGGCCGTGTTTGGTGCGATCGAAACTGCTGGGTGAGAAGTCTGCTGCCGTGCCAGGGAAATATGCCTCGCGTGCCAAGAGTGGCACGCGTGCCAGAGGTTGCCAACCCCTGACCTACAGTATAGTTGATAGATGTGTTATTGCTATGAGCCCCACTACTGGCATCCTTTCTCAAAAGCTGGAATAAAAATCCTAAACCCCTATTTTAACTTCATGACCACATAAGGAGGATTTTAAATTGTTTGGTTGAGTCGAGTTTCCATCAGTCCAATAGACGTTGAATCACAAATAAGTGCGTAGGTTTAAGCTAAAGAGATGTATCAAGAACAGAAATAAAAATGAACCTTTATTAATAATATTTCAAAATGTTTCGATGTTGTTATCTCAGGAAGGTATAGGAACCACAACCGGTGATTCCTAGTCCCTTACAACTGTGCATTTGTGCATAAATGTGCAAAAATGTGAAATTTTTGTGAATGAATCTATTGGCCCAGAAAAATAGAGACTGGAAAATGTTTAGGTCTCATTCACCGTGTGTGCACCTGATCCTATGTGTGGCACATCCCAGTTATCAGTCTGTCCTCTTCAGGATTTTAATATTCTTATAGAATATTACCCTTCGTAGGGAATCTGTAGCATTCTCTGGTAATGCCCTGAAAATTAATAATGAAAGAGGAGGAGCAGATAAAATGGTGTCACTAAGGCTGATGTCTACTCATTATCCTGGTTAGGCATTTAGATACATTGTTTCTACATCCCTAGTGAGAAACAGGGATATTGTGTCTTTACAGGATTCTCTCCTCCACTGAGTTGAGTTAAATTAATGAGCCAAATGAAAAACGCTGCTGGTGTCCAGATATCAGAAGAGGTTATAACCTGAAAACAGTAATCAGAATGGGAGCCCGTCCCTATCTGAACAATCGGCCAGTATGATTAAAAAGCCTTTCTAATACAGTACAGTCATGGCCAAAAGTTTTGAGAATGACACAAATATTATATTTTCACATGATCTGCTGCCCTCTGGTTTTTATGTGTGTTTGTCAGATGTTTTTATCACATACAGAAATATAATTGCATTCATATTATGAGTAACAGAAGCTTATATTGACAGTTAGAATGAGTTAATGCAGCAAGTCAATATTTGCAGTGTTGACCCTTCTTCTTCAGGACCTCTGCAATTCTCCTTGGCATGCTCTCAATCAACTTCTGGACCAAATCCTGACTGATAGCAGTCCATTCTTGCAGAATCAATGCTTTAATTTTGTCTGAATTTGTTGGTTTTTGTTTGTCCACCCGTCTCTTGATGATTGACCACAAGTTCTCAATGGGATTAAGATCTGGGGAGTTTCCAGGCCATGGACCCAAAATCTCTATGTTTTGTTCCCTGAGCCATTTAGTTATCAACTTTGCTTTATGGCAAGGTGCTCCATCATGCTGGAAAAGGCATTGTTGAGCGCCAAACTGCTCTTGGACGGTTGGGAGAAGTTGCTCTTGGAGGACATTCTGGTACCATTCTTTATTCATGGCTGTGTTTTTAGGCAAGACTGTGAGAGAGCCGATTCCCTTGGATGAGAAGCAACCCCACACATGAATGGTTTCAGGATGCTTTACAGTTGGCATGAGACAAGACTGGTGGTAGCGCTCACCTCTTCTTCTCCGAATAAGCTGTTTTCCAGATGTTCCAAACAATCGAAAAGGGGATTCATCAGAGAAAATGACTTTACCCCAGTCCTCAGCAGTCCACTCCCTGTACCTTTTGCAGAATATTAGTCTGTCCCTGATGTTTTTTCTGGAGAGAAGTGGCTTCTTTGCTGCCCTCCTTGAGACCAGGCCTTGCTCCAAGAGTCTCCGCCTCACAGTGCGTGCAGATGCACTCACACCTGCCTGCTGCCATTCCTCAGCAAGCTCTGCACTGCTGGTAGCCCGATCCCGCAGCTGAAACACTTTTAAGAGACGGTCCTGCCGCTTGCTGGTCTTTCTTGGGCGCCCTGGAGCCTTTTTGGCACCAATGGAACCTCTCTCCTTGAAGTTCTTGATGATGCGATAGATTGTTGACTGAGGTGCAATCTTTCTAGCTGCAATACTCTTCCCAGTTAGGCCATTTTTGTGCAGTGCAATGATGACTGCACGTGTTTCTTTAGAGATAACCATGGTTAACAGAAGAGAAACAATGATGGCAAGCACCAGCCTCCTTTTAAAGTGTCCAGTGGTGTCATTCTTACTTAATCATGACAGATTGATCTCCAGCCCTGTCCTAATCAACACCCACACCTGTGTTAATGGAGCAATCACTGAAACGATGTTAGGTGGTCCTTTTAAGGCAGGGCTGCAATGATGTTGAAATGTGTTTTGGGGGATAAAGTTCATTTTCTAGGCAAATATTGACTTTGCAAGTAATTGCTGTTAAGCTGATCACTCTTTATAACATTCTGGAGTATATGCAAATTGCCATTAGAAAAACTGAAGCAGTAGACTTTGTAAAAATTAATATTTGTATCATTCTCAAAACTTTTGGCCATGACTGTAGATTGGACCCACATAAAGCAGCTTAGATCTTTGCAGTGCATTACTATCAGTAGAGAGCTATAGTTGCTGCATTCTTATGTTGTTGTGGATTAGCATCTGAGCAAAGATATTTTCTATCTCTTGAATATATTCTATTTCTGCGCATTTCCCCCTATTGGGTTCATCAGGAGATGATGAAGATGGATAAAAGGTAAAGCCGATAAAGTTTGCAGTAAAATCTGCAGTTCCTGGTGTCCTTGTGATGGAACCTGTTGTGGTTCCTATACCTTGAAAAGTTTTTAAACATTATTAATAAAGGTTCATTTTTATTCATTTCCTTGATACATTCCTTTTACTTAGACCTACATACTTATCTTTGATTCGATTTAGCATTAGGATCCTTTACCTCATATTTAAATAGACGTTGAATGTAGCAACACCACTTTTTTATCTCCTCTCCATTAAAATTGCCCCTCAGTGTTTTGGGGTGTTTGATGGGATTCCCAGTTGTGGGGTCCTCCAGTAATCCCACATTTATCAACTATCACATAGATAGATATTCAGTATTAGGTGTGGGAGGAAAAGCCCTTTATGGTCTAACAGGACAACAAATATTTAATAATTAAAGTTTCTTCTTTGTTTCATACAGTGTTACAGATTAGCATTATAGCTCCCCTTTATACATCAACCCTTTCTTCTGTATATTCAGGCCAAGCCATATTAATAAAGTTGCCTACAGTGAATTATGAGAATGACATGTAAAATTAAAAGAAGGAAGTGAAAACAATCACTTAAGCATATTGACTATAATAAATGTTAATACTGTATTTCACACTACAGACCAAAGTGCTCCTCGGGCAATATTCACAGCACCAACCATTGAAATCCATAGGGCAGACAATGATTTGTTTGTTATGCTTCCGAGTAGACCCTTAGGCCAGCAGTCATTTGGTATTTGCACTGTGATTTAACAGGCAGCGAAGTAACAAATAATTAAAAGCATGTGAACTTAATGAGAGAAGTATGAAGAACGTGAACCAGGCTCAGCTGGACTGCTTTTAGTTAGGAAATATTCTGCATTGTTATAAGAATATAAAAACTCAATATAAAGAAAAACAGCAGAATGGAACTCTGGGAAGTACTTTGGTAAGAAAAATTCTACTGGTTCAATGATCTCCAGATGGTACCATAAGTGTGGAGAAATATGGCTCACTTTTGGCATAGTATAAAGAACTTTGTTATAAATATGCTGAATTTAACAGCATTCAAGCAAAAGAAAATTGTCCATGTGTGTATTGTTTTTATGCTGTAACATTCAACTAATATTTTAAGGTTAAAAAGCAAAATAATTGAAACCACTATTTGCTGTCCATGTACAGTACCTTTCTTAACTTAGTCAAACCGGACACAAAGACAAGGTTTTTTCTAGACCAGATAACAGTAACTGTCATACATACAGCCTTTCATGATCCCTTTTCTTGAAATATTCAACATATCATATAATTTTAAAGGGTTGTTCCACCATTAAATAGTACATCAGACTAGATCATTTAACATGAAACTGAGGATAGAGGATCTGTGATCTTTAGTGGGAAGTGGATCCAGGCTACTGTTTATATGATGACTGCTCTCCAGGTGCTGACCATTTATACTGTAGCTATATGCAGGCCATGGATTGATGTCCTCTATATCTGCAAATATATTGTATATTTGATTCATTTGTGGGGATATTTTGCAAGTGTTACCTATGTACTGTATTCTGATCATTGTACTGTTTTCAATAGCCTGAGATAAAAAAAAAAAAACAAAACATAATTTTGAGCAATTTATGAAAAATGTTCTTAATTCTGGTCTTTTTTTTATTCTTTGCTCAAAATGTTGACCAAATGTGTCCAGTTCTGGTGGTCACACATGCTCAGTAGATCAGTCCTACTGCTGCTTCTACTTCTTGTAGATGAGCAAGTAATACCTAGTATTGTGCATACCTGCCAGTCAGAGATTTCTTCTTACCAGCACTGGCCATATTAAGAAGGAATCAAAACAATGCTAGGAGCAATTTATACAAAAATGATTATCTTAAAAAATATTTCTGATTTTCCTGATCTAACAGAGAATATTCTATGATGAAAAATACCATTTGTAATGTTATTATACTTGTAGTATTATTAAATCCATTGGCTTCATCTAAGTTGTTGTCAGTAGCTTCAACAAGTCTTGGATGGCCCTTTTTGTGAATTCCCAAGTTTTGCCCCCAGTTCACTCCACCATAGTACAATACACTAATTGTACGTTATACAGATACTCACTGCACAGCAACTAAGTTAGTCTATGTGTCTGTATAATATATTGGGTAGATTGCTTAAGAAACTACTCAGTTTATTTCTATAAACTGTAAGTACATTGTCCGGCTGAGATGACATCTAGGTGTCTGTCAAACCAGTATCCTTCCTCTATGGGCCACATCTTCTCAATCACACGGCAGGCGCCCTAGTAACCAATTATTTTACAACATCTTGCTGCTGTATGAGCACATACCCCTGGCTCACATAGCTATGTTCTAGTCCAAGACAACAGCCAGGCAGATAACTACTGACAGGGACCCCAGGATGGAAACAGTCAGAGGTAAGGGCTAAGGTAAGGTAAGAGATAATATCATGATCCTTTAATTCCCATACTACTAAAAAGCAGCATAATGCAGTATATAGAATGTGTTTGGCTTTGTAGCACAGCATCATATGCATTAGCTTGTGTAGTCAGGAACAATACAGCTTTACCTGTTAAACACAACTCTTTGTATATCTTAAAGGTAAAATACATCTCTTCGTTTTTGTTTTTTTTAAGTCCTTAAAGGGGTTGTTCCAAGTTTAAATGTTATCACCTTACCACAAAATAAGGGATAAAATGCTGATTGGTGAAGGTATAACAGCTGGGAGAGATACCATTTGTCTATCCAAATGGAGTGATAGACCAAGCATATGTACTGCCACTCCATTGACTATCTATGGGACTGCTGCACATAGCCGAGTACAGCACTTGGCTATTTCTGGTATAGCCATTGAGTGAATAGAATGGCAGTGTGCAAACCCAACCTGCAGTACCATTCAGATTGGGAAGCGGTACCCCTGTTCTTGTGATCAGAATGTTGTCCCCTATCCTGTATATAGGACAGAACATTAAAACTTAGATAAACAACTCTAAGGGAAAACACAAGATTTCATATATTTTAGCACAGATGACCTCCCTGCTGTTCTTAAAGCGTGGCTGTCACATAACTGCTAGTTCTTGTCATCTAGAACCTTTGATAGTTAATGGAAAATAATATAAGGGGAACAGTATGTCACAAATTGGCTGGGATGGGAAAACTAGCTAAAAATGAAAATATAGTAACCACTGCTATGGATAGAGCAAATACAAAACCTTAAGAATATGCAGGTAAAAACACACTTAAAGCCTTTTGACTTATTTTTTGACTGGAGTTTTCCTTTAATTTTATAGCCAATAGAAACCTAAGAGCTGCCAAAAATGCTTGGCAGCTGCATATGAGCACAAGGGACTCAGATGCTATCATTCCTTCTGTATATGTGTAAAAGCAATTATTATGATTTACAAGAGCTAAATTGATATAAAATACTACATCCCTATAAAATAATAGTCAGATTACAAAGTGTTGAAAGTAAGATCTGTGAAGAACATTTGAGAAAACTACGAAGTACTTGTTTTTAAAATGGAGACATCAACAAACAGAGGTTGGATCTGTAAAAATGGATGGTACCAACGATCAAACAATATTCTCATGACTGATATAGTATAACACTGATGAAAAAATGATGCCAAGTCGACCATGTTCTTTTAAAAATAAATCTAAGAAGAAAGTGAATATGACTTCCATAGTATGTGGAAAAGGAATTGTCAAGAGGATATAACCATTTACAGCTTCTGTGGTTTCAGTCAGATTTGGTGTGATGAATGGTTTCTGTCTAAAGTAGAGATTATAGAATGCAGAACAGTTATGGATTTTCCCAGCAAGCACAATGGAGGCTATGTTTCTAACTCAGGAAATGTGTGCCTTACAGCGCATCAAAAAATTCTTATTACATCAGTTAATGTTTGCATCAAATGTAAGAAAGCAGTAAATCTTCCTTGGTTTGCTTTCCATTTGATACAGATGTATTTGCCACATCATCTCAACAACTTATTCTATTCCATGAGAAAGCCGGTTGAAAAGCTGAGGACTATTGATATAAATATACCTTAGCCCTCATTTATATCAGTGTGAACCGAGAGCAAGGCAGGTGGTTTGGACTCCGCAACCAGAAATGAACGCACACGCGGTAGTTCAAGAAAAAAATATATATTTACTATAAGTTAATAAAGGCTAGTTAAAGGTAAAATGACAGGGCTAAAGACAAGCAAAATATACAATATAGCATGAACAATTTCAAGGCAAATTCTGCAATGGTTTCTACTTTTACTCTGTCCACTTCTGCAGTATGGACACTGAATGAACAATATACTCAAAACTATCCCTAACTGACCCTGACTTCACATTTGGGTGCACCCCCTTTTCCCCAGTGGTCCAGGTGGACCGCTTACAGTCCGTAGAAGCGCGCGGTGGGGCCCAAAGTCGGTCCTTTCTTTTATAGTGAAGCGTCCTCTCCTCACGGTTATCAGGATCTTGGGAGAAATGAAGTCCTCTTTAACAGACAGGGAAACCAACTGATTGCAATGTAATCCAACAGCAGATTCCACTCAGCACACTGACAGTCCTGCCGAATCCATACACTGAGCTGGGATGTAAAGCGGGATTTAGCAGGTGCCGTCCAGTACATCAACAGCACTGCGAGTCTCTATCTGTGGTATCCATATACACAGTCACAATGTCAGTCTCACTGATCAGCCACTGAGCACAGTTCCTTTCACGTGGACTCACTAGTCCTGTTGTCTCTTTACACTCTGTTTGTCTCTGGACCAAGATACAGCTTAGCTGTACAGAAAAATCTCCACACCAGTTCAATACAACACTTGCCAAGATGGCTGCTGCTCTCTGTCTCGTCACTTCCTGCTTCTCTGCTCACACTCTGTCTGTAGAACAGGCAGGCTGACATAAAAGGGGGGGGGGTCTCACTCCAGCATCATGTCACAATTACAATGGCTGCTGTCTTAAAGGAACAGAATCACAGAAATACATTCAACATTAACAGTTTATACAGACAAATGAAGCTTAAGACAACATTGGCTGTCTCTTACATATTCCCCCCCACTTTAAGAGTGGCAGTCCCTGCCTATGACTGTATATCCAGAGGGTTGTACTTTTATGCACAGGGTGGTAGTATACCGATGTATGGCAGGCCAAACAAACTCATCCTGCGCATACCGAACAGGGGGAATACCAGCATTTGGCCTAGTGGTCCGTCTGAGGACCGGTGGTATATTATGGGGTGCTGCAGCTATGGGCTGAGAAGGACCAGCGGATTCCGCACCAGAGGGGGCACAGGCCGGAGATACAGTAGTCACAGGTGGAACATCCCCAGGAGCAGGGATCGGCCAACAATCATCCTCCTCGTCGGAGGCCCATTCCGCACCTCCATTCTCTGACTGTGGGAGCTCATTCACATTGGCAGGCCCATCGTGATTTGTCCCTTCAGAATGACACAGGCGCAACATATTTCGGTGAAGTACTCGAACACAATCAGTACCTTCTTTCTGGACCTGGTACACTGGCCCATTCGCATACTTGCGGCCAACAACACGATACGGCAAAGCCTCCCATCTGCTTTCCAATTTCCCTTGGGGTTTCTTGACACGAACTAGCACCAGGTCGCCTGGTTGCAATGGTGCTTCTTGCACTGGGGTCTTATCAGGATGGGGATGTTCTTGCAGGCGCTGCCGCACCAATCGATGGATCGTCTCAAGTCTCTGCCGATGCGCCCGCACCCAAGAGGTTGGATCCCTCGGAGGGAACCCATCCACATCATTCAACTGTAATTCTCCTATACTTCGCCCAGACCGCCCAAAGAGAAGTGTATAAGGAGAGTACCCCGTTGTAGAATGGACCTGATTGTTATAGGCCCACACCATTTCAGACAAGAACTGAGGCCACTGTAACTTCTTGTCTTCCTCCAGAGTCCGCAGCATCTGTAGCAGAGTTCTGTTGAATCTTTCACAGGCCCCATTTCCCTGAGGGTGGTATGGAGTCGTGTGCGACTTCTTTATCCCGTAGATACGTTGAACTTCTTTCATTACGTGTCCCTCAAAGCAGGCGCCCTGGTCGGAGTGGATGCGTTGGGGGCACCCATATACTCGAATGAAATCTTGGCACAGAGCACGAGCTGCTGACTCAGCTGTCTGGTCCTTGGTGGCGGTTACCACCGCAAATTTGGTGAAGTGATCCACCATTACGAGGCAATACTGGTGTCCGCTATTGGATGGGCCCACCATTAGATAGTCTATCATGACGATTTCTAAAGGTTCCTGGGTCACGATGGTTTGCAGGGGAGCTCTCTGTTCTATTGCCTTATGGATCTCACAAGTTCGACAGCTGCGGCATACTTCTTCGACCATTTGACGAAGACCAGGGCAGTAAATCAGTCGCTGTAACCAACGAAAGGTCTTCTCATGACCAAAATGTCCATTCTTATTATGAGCCTCAACTGCCAAGGAGCGAGCCAGTTCACTAGGCACCACAATTTGGTATCGAATGTCGATCTCAGAAGGTAAATAGACCTTTCGGCATAGCACTCCATTTTTCATCTCCAACTTTTCCCACTGACTCAAAACAGATAATATCTCACGTGTCAGTCGTTCTCTTTCCTCTCTACAGAGCTTCTGGCCTTTCTCAACACACTTGATCATCTGCGCCAGCCCCTCATGGGTCTGTTGTATCTGTGCCCATTCCTGTTGTGAGGGACCAAAGAAAGGAGCCATTTCAGTCCCCTCCATCTCAAACTGATTAGTGGCGGTCAAGGCCTGTGAAAATCTGCTGAAATCGGGCACCTCCACATGCTCCAACTCATGATCCACGTCTTCTGTGGGGGTCTGGGCAGTTACCCTAGAAAGTCCGTCAGCATTCTGGTTCTCTGTCTTGGACCGATACTTAATGCGGTAATTGAATGTAGACATTCGGGCTATCCACCTCTGCTCTAACGCCCCGAGCTTGGCATTTTCCAGGTGAGCTAGTGGGTTGTTGTCAGTCAGTACTAAAACTTCAGCACCGGTCAAATATTCAGAGAATTTCTCGGTCATGGCCCATACCAGTGCCAACAGCTCCAATTTAAATGAACTATAATTCTCGGGGTTTCTTTCAGAATCTCTCAAAGACCGGCTGCCGTACGCTATGACCCTCTCCTGGCCATCCTGAAGCTGGGAAAGCACTGCTCCAAGACCATACAGGCTTGCATCTGTATATAGCTGGAACGGCAAGTGGTAATCAGCATATGCCAAGATTGGGGCTGTTGTCAGTGCATCCTTCAATGCCTGGAAGGCTTGTTCCTGTTCAGGTCCCCACTTCACGGACCGGTTCTTTGGACCACCGGATGTGCCTCGTAGGAGAGCATTAAGTGGTGCTGCTACCTTGGCGAAATCCTTAATAAACCGTCGATAGTAACCGGCTACTCCAAGGAACGCCCTCACTTCTCGCAGGGTAGTCGGTATCGGCCAATCTTGAACAGCCGCTATCTTGTCTCTTGATGGTCTCACCCCTTCTCCTGATACGCGGTGACCCAAGTAATCAATTTCAGATTGGAACAACCGACATTTACTGGGTTTCAATTTGAGCCCATGTTCCCGCAATCTTCGAAATACTTGCCCCAACTGGTGGAGATGGTCTTCAAAGGTCGCAGAATACACTATAATGTCATCCAAGTAGATGAGAGTGAACTCAAAGTTGAAGTCACCGAGACATTTCTCCATCAACCGCTGAAACGTTCCGGGTGCATTTGTCAACCCGAAGGGCATCCGGTTAAATTCGTATAGTCCCATGGGCAAGATGAATGCCGTCTTCTCCTTGTCTTTTGTGGCCATCGGCACCTGCCAATACCCACTAGCCAGATCTAGTGAGGAGAAGTACCGGGCTCTCCCTAGCGCTGAGAGGGACTCCTCAATCCGTGGCAAGGGGTAGGAATCTCGTACGGTGCAAGCGTTTAACTTCCGATAGTCTACGCAAAATCGGATGGACCCATCTTTTTTTCTTACTAACACCACAGGAGCCGCCCAGGGACTCTGGCTTTCTTGAATGATCCCACCCTGTAGCATCTTAGCTAACAGTTCTTTCACTTCCTGATACAACTGTGGAGGAATTTGTCGGTAGCGCTCTCTAATTGGAGGGGTGTCTCCTGTGGGAATCTCATGGTAGATCCCTGTGGTACATCCAAAATCTTCAGCATACCGTGCAAAGGTGGCTTGGTTCTCCCACAACAGCTCGTCTACCTTCTGCACCCATTCCAGAGAACATGAACTTACATCCATCTTCATCTGTTCTCGAATTGCACAGCCATTCCATTCAGAGGTGGGTTCCTCATCTTCTCCCATGGACACAGTTACGGTCCACTCATCCCTTTCAGTCGGCTTCAGTTGCATTGGAGTTACTTTCCTTACTTCCTCCGGAGTCACATAGATGTTAGCCAGCAGCCTCCCTGGGGTCAGGTCCACACTCTGGTCCTGAGTGTTTACACATCGAAGTGGTACTCTTCCATTGCGAACTATTGCCAAGGAACGGGCCACTAGCGGATCAACACCTCCTTCGGCTGCCTGCAGTGGTTCTACCAACACAGCTATGCCCTCTAGTTTCCGACAGGTGCCTACGGGCATGGACACTATTGTCTCCCGACTGGGTGGCAGTGTAACTTTTGTATGCAAAGGAACTGAAATTCGAGCCAGAGGACGCTGTGCATCTGAACTTTTCTGTAAGCCACATGTCCGGATCAGCCGCTGGAAAGCTGTTTGAGTAGGCCGATGGGTGGTGGTTTCTTTCCAATAACCGTGACCTTTCTTTTCAAAGAGGATCTGATCTAATTCTTTTAACACATTCATCCCCAAAATGACAGGGACCTTTACTTCATGTGACTCCTGTACCACCACAATGCCTTTCCTACCTAGATCTTGGCCACATACCCGGACATTCATCCAGGCCACTCCCACGACCGGAACTGGTAACTGGTTAGCTGCGACCACTCGTACGAATGTATGGGGATCATATTTCACATGTTGCCGGAAGTACCGTTCATAACAGTCTCTACTCAAGGTCGTTACTTGGGAACCCGTGTCAATCATCCCGGTAACCGGAATACCCTCCATTTCCACCTGTATGACAGGACTTGCAGCGATCAGGTCATCATCAGGGCATTCTCCCCACATAGTCTCCTTGTCAGTCTCCCCTACTACACGCCCTTCAGCAGCAGGGGACTTCAGTTTAACGGCGGTCTCTCATAAGTTTGTCGCTGCTCTGGACATCTAGCAGCAACGTGGCCCATCCGTCCACACTCCCAGCAGCGTATCCCCCCGTCGTTCTGGCCATCTGTTTGGGCCCCTTCGGTAAGCCCCTTCGATTTCTCCTGAGCACTGCACTAAATGATTTGGACCCCTTCGGTAGGTCCTATCCTCACCCCTCCAGCGGGGTGGTGGGTGATTCTGACTTGCTGGGTGTGGATGGCTCACCCTTTCATCTCCAGTCTTCTGGAAGTCTGCAATTTTCATAGACTGCTCATCACAACGAGTGTGCAAGTGTTCCATTTGTTCTTGCAGTTTCTGCATTACTGTGAGAATTTCTTTAACCGTCCCTTTTTCTACTGTCTCTGAGCCAGAACTAGCCCCCTGTGACAAAGTAACTCCAACTGCGGTCTGCGGCCTCGGGACCATACTATTGGCACGGGAGATGGCCTCTACCTGTACATCATGGAATTTAGCATCAGTCTCTCGTCGTATAAAATCCTGCATAGTCACAGTTAAACTGCCGTCACGTATCCCCAGGACAAACTGGTCACGGAGAGTCCGATCAGGGTTACAGAAGGCTGGCGAGCCCCCTCTTTCCTTCCTTTGAATATCTCGGAGCAGTTCTTGTAGGGCATTTGCATATTGGGGAAGGCTTTCATTCTCCTGTTGTACCCTCTGGAAGAACCGAGCCTGCAGAGACCCCAGCAATGCAGTTTCTCCATAGATGGTTTCTAGAATCTGGACTACTTGCTCAAATGTCTGCCTTTGTTCAAATGGCCTCAGTATCACCGTGGTCTTAGCATCCCCTTGTAATGTCAATATTGCTAGCTCTACTAGTACTTCTGGTGTGGTCTGGTACATTCGCTGTATCATTCGTATCTGTTCCACCCACATACTCACTGACATATTATTGCCATCAAATTTAGCTAACTGACTCATTATAGCCCCTGCTGGCATTCTTCCTCCAGCACCATTCTCCCCGCGCAGGTTCGAATCCTGCCGACTACGCCAATTTGTGAACCGAGAGCAAGGCAGGTGGTTTGGACTCCGCAACCAGAAATGAACGCACACGCGGTAGTTCAAGAAAAAAAATATATATTTACTATAAGTTAATAAAGGCTAGTTAAAGGTAAAATGACAGGGCTAAAGACAAGCAAAATATACAATATAGCATGAACAATTTCAAGGCAAATTCTGCAATGGTTTCTACTTTTACTCTGTCCACTTCTGCAGTATGGACACTGAATGAACAATATACTCAAAACTATCCCTAACTGACCCTGACTTCACATTTGGGTGCACCCCCTTTTCCCCAGTGGTCCAGGTGGACCGCTTACAGTCCGTAGAAGCGCGCGGTGGGGCCCAAAGTCGGTCCTTTCTTTTATAGTGAAGCGTCCTCTCCTCACGGTTATCAGGATCTTGGGAGAAATGAAGTCCTCTTTAACAGACAGGGAAACCAACTGAATGCAATGTAATCCAACAGCAGATTCCACTCAGCACACTGACAGTCCTGCCGAATCCATACACTGAGCTGGGATGTAAAGCGGGATTTAGCAGGTGCCGTCCAGTACATCAACAGCACTGCGAGTCTCTATCTGTGGTATCCATATACACAGTCACAATGTCAGTCTCACTGATCAGCCACTGAGCACAGTTCCTTTCACGTGGACTCACTAGTCCTGTTGTCTCTTTACACTCTGTTTGTCTCTGGACCAAGATACAGCTTAGCTGTACAGAAAAATCTCCACACCAGTTCAATACAACACTTGCCAAGATGGCTGCTGCTCTCTGTCTCGTCACTTCCTGCTTCTCTGCTCACACTCTGTCTGTAGAACAGGCAGGCTGACATAAAAGGGGGGGTCCCCCCCCCACCCACCACCCCCAAAAAAAAACGGCCCCCGCTTAAAAAGAAAAAAAAAAAAAAAAAAAATCCAAAATTAAAATTTTAAAAAGACAAATGAAGCTTAAGACAACATTGGCTGTCTCTTACATCAGCACCCATTTTAAGCAAAATGTAGCAAACCATCTCCATAAGCATGCTGCGGAGTTAGGGTGGTGTAGTTTTGGTCCTGTACTGAGGAACTGAGGAACCTGATAGTCCAGTGATCTCCACAGTCTGGAAGGCATGGCTTTTTAGTTACACAATGCCTAATATTCCAGTATTAGGAAGCTGTGGTTACCAAGTACTATAGTAATATATTTTTTCTCTGTCTTGAATATTTTGCTGTTTTACAGTGTAACAGAAATGATCCTGAATTTATCGAGAATTTTCTGACACAAAAAAATAATACTATAACAAAAAATCTACAGAGTTGTGAGTGACAACAAACTTAGTACAGTGTACTCAGTATTGTACAGTGTTGCAGAAGTTGTAGCATATCTAAGCTGAAAGCAAAACTAGGTATGTACTGGTTTTCAAGAGTATTCAATGGTAGCAAAATGATATCTTGAAAATGGTAAGGAATATAAAGTACATATAAAGTACTCTAGAATGCTGTAGAACTTTTAATTTATACAATGAACAGTGCCATAGCTATAGGGGTCACAACTGCGACCGGGCCTCTGAGGAATGGGGTCCACACTTTTTCTAAAACAGTTCTAATAGCTTTCTGTAGCTGCATTGATTGGTTGAACCTCACAGAAACCCACACACTCTTTCATGTAGCCTTGTGTATTGTACACCAACCTTGATGTCATCGGCAGTAGCACAGAGAGGGCTTAATTCATGATGTGGCTATGCATTTTCAGTTGCCCTTGCGCTTAAAGAGGACCTTTCACCACCTCCAACAAGTCCAGCTCTATTTATATCAATTAATAGGTGCTGCTCCACTGATTTCACCACAGTTGGATTTTTTTTCTGTAGCCCCCACTGTTCCTGAGCAATCAATGCTGTTAGTTTTGGTGTCTGATATGCTATTTAGTCTTTGTACTTTTACTGTCAGGATGATGGTGTCAGGAAGGAGCAGCAAGGGGTGTGATTTTGAATTCTTACATGGCTTGCCTCTTATTGGAGCTCTGAATCACGCCCCCCCCCCCCCCCCCGCCTGACACTGCCCTTCTGACATTACAGAACTTAAATAGCACATCAAGAACCAAAAATAACTTTCCTTGTTGCTCAGGAACGGTGGGGGCTAGAGAGAAAATTTCAACTACACTGGAATCAGTGGAGCAGCACCTATTAACAGATGCTAAGAACTTAGTGGAGGTGGTAAAAGTCCTCTTCAAGTGAAAACCTAGCCAGCCCTTTGCTGGAGTAGATTTTGCAGTCATTTACTCCACTTTTGTGGTGTAATTAATAATGAATATTGCATAGATGGTGGTCCAGCCTTGGTCCACCAACTTTTGTAAAAGTAGCGAGACCAGAGCGAAAACAACACACAACTTATTTTAAGTGCCATTAAATAGCCACAAATCACTAATATGGCATAATGGTAATGATGATTCCTCCCACTGTGCTAAACTTAGATCTACTGTATAGCTACAGCTGCCTGTCATTATACTGTACAATATGTACATAGTAGTGATGGCTACAGGCTC
This sequence comes from Leptodactylus fallax, assembly GCA_947044405.1. Classification (NCBI taxonomy): domain Eukaryota; kingdom Metazoa; phylum Chordata; class Amphibia; order Anura; family Leptodactylidae; genus Leptodactylus; species Leptodactylus fallax. The sequence goes on along the minus strand of CAMRHE010000012.1, from coordinate 8,082,953 downwards.
CCTCTGCAAACAGGACAAGAAGGGTCTAGAGCTCTATTGTCACACATCTGAAAGTTTTTCCTACTGAACTCTCATCCTGTTATATTCCTGTTCATTTCCTAGTGCATGTCACTTAGTTTTAGGAAAGGTGGGAGGAGGTATACATCTTTAGATGTGTGGATTTGCAGTGTGGATTCTGCATCAATAATCTGCAGCAGCGTAGAGTACTATACATTTTTCTCCCCATAGATCTAATGGGCTTTTGTCCCTCATTTAAAAAAATAACTAGTAGAAGTGTATCAAGTTTATTAACGCTGTTTTAGTAGCATTTTTCACATTAAGTATTCATGCAACTAGGTTACTCACATACTTCTCATTAAATCATATGGTTTTTAATCTGGAAAATCCAGTACCTGGCAAATTTTACATTGTTCATAATGATACTGCCACTTTAGGAAAAGACAATTGCTGTATTTCATGTGCAACTGGCAAGTGAATGCAATACTACAGACTTGGCTTGCTCTTCAACACAAAGTTCAACTGCTTTGTCTACATAGTAAGATGTCCAATAATAAATTTATTATTTAATAAAATGCCAATAAAATTGCCATTCATAGTAAGAGAAAATGTCTCTCACAAGTTACAGAAACTTTTCAAGCAAAATATCAATGAACGTGTTTATCTGTCTAAATGGGTTCTGCCTATTGTTGTTACAACTAAGTAAAATGGTAGAGTAGAGTAGAGTAGAGTAGAGTAGAGTAGAGTAGAGTAGAGTAGAGTAGAGTAGAGTAGAGTAGAGTAGAGTAGAGTTTTATAAACATTAGGTTTATTCCTGCTGTTTTTCAATCTGCCGCTATTAAACTGCTGCAAGGTCAGTTGCTGACACAGATGCTTCAAATCTGTGTAGGATAGATAATACAGAGGAATATGAGCTATTAGGCTCACTTGGAAAGAGGTACATGATTGGTTAGCTCCTTCCTAAGAGGTCCTGGCTTTAGTAGTTTGGTGCTGGGTATAGCGTATGCTAGGTGCTTATCCTGTGCTCTTTTGTGAACTTACAATCAGTTTGCCCCAGTCTAGTTCATGTTTCTAGGGCTGTGTTTTTCAATTTATGCTAGTTTCCTGAATGTACTGGTTCCCTGTCCAGTTGCTGTTTTTCAAATCAGTATAGTTTGTTTTTCTTGTTTCTGGGTCCTAGTGCACTACCATTGTCATGTTAAGGACAATGGCCCAGATTTACTAATAGTTAGTGTAAACTTAGACAGGAAGTTTGAAAATACACCAGATTTATCACAGTGATTTATGCTGGAGGATTTAGTTGGATTACTTTGTGCCAGAATTTTGCAACGCTATTTTAGTGCATTTTTGGCGCATTTTGGCCCCTCTAAACCATGCCCCCTTTTTCTAACAACCCATGCCCACATATCTAGTATGTCAAAAATTCTAGCCCAAATTAGATGCCCCAAGATATGACATGCACCATGTTCACACCAGTCATATCCACAATAGTAAATCTGGGCCAATGTGTGCAGATTAGGGCTTTTAGATAGGGGCAGTATGCATTAGTGGTGTCTGGTGTTACGGACAGCATTTAGGGATAGATCTGTGGAAAGTAGAGATCACTGATTGGTCTCTGGTAAAAAAAAAAAAAAAAAGTGAAGTATGTGAGTGATGTCACTAGTCATTCTTCAGCAACCGCTGTGCTGCTGATTGGTATCAGTGGATATGTGAGGCTGAGGACTTCCGGCATCGATGCACAGACTCAAGACCAAAAGGAAACCAGAGCAGACAATGGAGCACCAGGAACATGTGAGTATGCTTTTTTTTCTTTTAATTTGGGCCGTCTGGTTAATTTCAAACTGAACTATTTTGGCATGAAGCAGAAGTGCTATTATTATACTCTAAGGTACATAACAGTTCTTCTCACCTTGTCTCACCTATCCTAGGCATTTTCGCAGTCTCTGGCGGCATCTGACATCCCCTCAAAGTCCTTTTACCGCCTCTGGCTGATGTGATGTACCCTAGGGTCACTTTGAGGCCTGTGATTGGGCTTCAGTGGTCACGTGGGGCATGCCAACATCATAACATCCTTTTTGTTATGTTGCTGTAACTCCTCTGGTCCTCCACTTATTATATTCTGAGGTCTGAAGAGACTCCAGAGTGTAACAGTGTTTCACTGGTGCCAATCGCCAGCATTTTCAGGCTCAGGCTGAGCCCAAAACTTTTGAGAAATTTGAGTTGAATCTGATTTGATCAGAACTGGTCCACTCATTTCTAATATGTAGTAATTAAACACAATGTTGTCACTAAACAGTAAGAAAGAGTTACTGTATTACTTTTATTGGCTTTGTACATACATACATTAGAAATTGGCTATTTGTTTCACTTTCCAAACCATCCCCGTAGGCAGACAATTATGATGGATCTCTGCAAGAGCCGTTGAATAACAAGATTGGTATCTTTCTGCTAGAGTGAAAACCAGCTGGAGGGCTATGCAGCCTGATGTGACTTGTGACAAAGCAATAATAAAACTGTTGTGAACTCAGCTATGGCAGATAACTGGTCCCATACATGCCAAAATGTGAATAAAAATAAGAGTAACACGACACTAACGATACATCATAGTTTTTTTTGCTATATAGGTAACAGGCTTACGGCCCATAACCACTAAACAAAGATACTTGTCCATACTAGTCTCATGACTCACACGGGCTAGCATCACCAGTTCTTTCACACTTGGAACTATATGTGAGAAGTCCACATCTCAGGAGTCCTCACAGATTGCAGATTATGAGGTGCATTAGACCTCCCAATCCCTGGACTGTCCTAAAAATAGAATGGCATCTTCTCTTTTCTTTCCACTCCACAAATCCAGTCCTTTTTCAGGATTTTCACATTTTAAATCAATAGAAAGGAATCTTTCTCTAAGAAAATACATCTGAATTATATCTGAAATTGCAAATTTCTGTTCCTTACTAACTTTGCCTCTGTAATACAAAAATACCATGTTTAGACACTGTGGCTTGCCTGGGTAGTGTACCTCTTGGTGAGAGATCAATCACTGCTAGACATGCCTCAATGATGCGCGTGAAGACATTTTGCCCACTTCACATACTTTGAGGTGCATCATTGGAATGAAAGAAGAATGATGGTTGTTTCAACGGATTGTCAACCACCTAGGTCATTCTGACCTAGCTCTTAGGAAGTGTTGGGAGTGGAGGTTACTTGAGGGCATGCACAAACATCAAACAGGCAATGGACAGCCCATACAGATCTCCAGTAGAGAGGATAATTTGATCTACCAACAGGCAAAAGCATCTCCCATAATTTCCTTGTTCACCATCCATACAAAGTTGGCATCTTCATTACACAAACCTGTGTCTGCCCAAACAATTTCAAGGTGCTTAGCAGGAGATTTGGTGTCACTGCACCTGTTATGTGTCTTGCCAGCTACCCTAGCCTTCATTTGCAGTGGTTTCATGAATAAGATGCCTGGACTGCTATTGACTGGAATTGCATTGTCTTCAGTGATTAATCTAGATTCTGATTGGGATCCGATGACAGGTTCAAGTATGGAGGCCTTTTTGTGAGCGGTCAATCCTACCTTTGCTATTGAGCAACACATTTCCCCAACTGCTGCTGGTTAGTAGTTGGTTGAAGTCATTTATTGTCAAACTTCTGTGTCTTCTCTTTTTAAATCATAATGACAACCAAAGACATCAAAATTACCCTGTTCAAAAGTTCACATACCCCAGTTCTTAATACTATGTATTGCCCCTCTAACATCAATGACAGCTTGAAGTCTTTTGTGGTAGTTGTGGATGAGGCTCTTTATTTTCTCAGATGGTAAAACTGCTCATTCTTCTTTGCAAAAAGTCTCCAGTTCCTGTAAATTCCTTGGCTGTCTTGCATGTACTGGTAGTATAATGTTGTACCGTGTTAGCCATAGAAAGTAGTGGAAGAGTAAAGAAATCAGGCGATATCTTTTAGAGGCTAACTGAGTATATTTGATAGGTAAGCTTTCGGAAGTCTAGCTCCCTTCATTCAGACAAGGTGTTATACCAGAACCTGAAAATTCACATTATTTACAGATCCCTCTGTCACGCACCACAAATTTTAGACTGTTTATTTCCTGACCTGTTATAAATAGTATCTCTGCTTTCAATTTACTGTAGTCCTTAGAGTCTTGTACAGTTAAATCTTGTACAGTACCTCCGCCCACTGCTCCCTAGGCAACTTTTCCCCATCTTCAAATATGGTCAAGTAGGCCTCCACATTATCTTCAGCAGTCATTTTCTGTAACGAGGCATGTATTTTTTCCCGGACATCACTGACAGGAGCAGCTACAGGTACACTTTGCTGTGCCGCCACCATTTTCCTGAGTGCTGTCATTTGCTCCAGCAACAAGCGATTCATCTCTTGCTGCTGCATATTAGAGCGCACCAACAGCTGGACCAAGTCGTCCATAGCTCCGGTATCGTCCTTTAGCACTGTAGCAGCCTTCACCCAAGACATACACAGCTGAAAACTGTTGACTTTGAAGTCTGTTGCCCCTAGTAACAACAGTCCTGCCCGCATCCTCCACCATATGTCAATGCGGGACCTTCCAGGGGCTGTTTACCAGGCAAGTAAGACACTGGAGGAGTGTGTGCAAGTTCACACTAGTTGTAAGGGTCTTGCCAAACGTAGCAACCCTGACACTACTGAAGCGGTCTGGGAGGAAGGACAGAGACAAGTGAGCCCTAATCTCACCCCAGCCACTGTTCCTTCCTATTGCCTCAGTTACCCTAAACGGTAAAAGGACAACTCGAAGACAAGCCCTATACTGGGTAAGTGACACACAGAACAGGACAAGACAAACAAACGACAAAAGAGAGGTCAGGAAGCCAAGGGGTCAGTAACAAACGAGCAAAGCAGTACAAAGTCAAAATCCAAGAGAATAGTCAAAGTCAAAGCCAGTGGTCAGAAAATCAGGTAACAAAGTAGTAAGGTATATCACAAGGAGAGCAGGCAAAGACAGAGCAATAACCGGCGACCAAGTGAAGGCTGACAACCTGTTTGTAGAAAGTCTGGGACCAGCCCCAGAGCTGATAGGTACACAGGCTGTCAATCACTCAGGCCAGGAAAAGATTAACTCTATGCAGTCCAGAGAGAAATGTTCCTAATTACACGGGTGTGGCTTTACACAGCAAGAGAACTAGGACCATGTTCAGACTGAGCATCAAGAAGCTTACACAAAGAACCAAATTGAAGACGCCTCCTTCGCCACAGCGTGCGAGCGGAGGGCGGCGCCGAGACCCGAAACGGCAGAGACGTTACACTAGTGCTTTATTTGGCGGAGTTCACAGAGTCCATAACATAAATGGCTTTCAGCAGCATAAGGCAACACAAAACAGAATGGCTTGTTTCAGCCAAGTGGTAGAAAGTCCAGCAACACAAAAACAGTCTTTTAAGACAGAAAATAGTCCAGCAGGCTCACCAAGTTAGTGGTTTTGTCTCCACTTTCTGTCCTCCACACAGTGTGTTTGTGGCTCAGAGCCACCATCAGAGAGACACACCCTCCTACCTGGTCAGGGTTAAGGCTTCAACTTGGCTCTAACAAAACCCTGGACTAGAGCTTTGAGCCTGGGTCTGTAATCACACCCAAAACCCTGGACATAGAGTCCAGTCTATTACCTAGTGGAGAGGAGCCACCTTAGTGGGAGGTATCTTCCCTTCACAATCTTTCCCTCTGTCTGCCTACAATATATATATATATATATATATATATATATATATATATATATATAGTAATGTCTTTATAGTTTTCTGTCATCACTTGTGTCCATGCACTTTGGTGTTGTCAGGTGACAGAAGATGACTGTATCAATATTAATTGCAGGAACATTAAAGTTGTGCATTCTGGGACTACGGCCATCATTTTGAGGAAGGTTCATGAGAAACTTCCATCTATCAAATTAATGTGGCCTATCATGTGGGACAGACAGCCTCTGCTCTCCTCTGTGTTTTACTCTAAGGATCACATTCTAGGTTTTATGAAGTGTCAGGTTATTAGACAGTATATGTTCCAGTAATAACAGAACTGTAGACCATAAGAGCATAGCCACATGTTATCTCTTTGGATGAGTCTGGCATAAAAGCTGCATTTACCACATGATAGGATGCTATGTAATATGTGTCTGTGAAGTTTAAACCTGTTGCCCTCTAGCATTTAGTTAGTGAGTGTAACTGTAGACAAGGAGAATTAGAGGACAGTTTGCATGGTTTCTGTTGTGAAGGTATCATAAATATGAGCAGTAGTCTTTGAGATCTAATAGTTTTTACTTACTCCCATAAGCACTTATATTTCAATCCTTTTCAGTTAGTAGATATTGGAATTCATCACATGCCATGTATATCTTCTATAGTCCTACTAGTTCTCCCCAGCAGTGGCAGACTAAGTAGGCTATAGGACCTCGTTGGTTCCCCATCTTGCCCTTTGACGCCTTGGCCTATTTTTTGTTTGGACAGTTCCCCCAAGCACTAAAATATTAACCCGAATTGTTTCGTTAGCCATTAGCTATAGTACTCTCCTCTCTTCTGACTCGCTTCTGATTTAGATCACCCATACTCACCACTACAGAGCTGTTTTACATTTACTGTAAATAACCACTCATTTTCTTTATCAACTACAATTTTAGTCCATTCCCTATCTTACCCTCTTGTAGGTAAGCAAATGGTAAACATATAAAATGGTCTTGTTTTGGGGTCTATCAATGGGTATTTGTGAAACACTGCAAGTTACTACAAATTACATTGTCGATATTATTGTATGTCTGCTTATATTTCTACAATTGATACACCATTTAGCTTAATGTGATTTTTATATCTCAGGGTTTCACCTGCTCTCCTGTCCCCTCTTCCTTCCCCTTCCTGGTTTTCGGCTAAGGCTAGCAGCATACTCTGAGAATAACACTGTGCTTGTTCTAAACAGAGGCACTGATCATAAAGTGTTTCAGACCTTATCAGGGCTCAGCAGCTTGAAACACTTTACAAAGATAGAGAGAAAGATAAAAGAATATAGGTGAACAGAAAAAGGGACTGAGTCATCCGACTGACGAATAGAGCTAGATAACAGAGGTAGTCTGCAACCTGTAAACACAGAGGAGATATATTCAGCTATATTTCACAAATAGAGCAAGAGAGATAAAGAAATGCTGTAACATCTTTGCCTGTTCGGGCCTCTGCGCCAACCTCTGGTTGCACGCTTTGGCACAGGAGGCGTGTTCAGTTGTGAGCCTTTTCACTTGTTGTTGTAGTACAGATGTGGATTCGTTGTTGTGTGTGAGTCCAGCCAGTACTTTAATTCCTTTGGTTACTGTGGAGTTAAGTTAGTAGCTTTCGATTGACATTCCTCCTGGCCAATCAAATCTAGGGCAGATTCCTTTATATACTTTTCCATCCCGCTCCCTTATGCTTGCTATTGCCTTGTGCATGCTGGCTGTATACTGTTTTGCTATCTCTATACATATTTCTGACCTTGACTTTTTCCTCTGACTAATGTTTTGGATTCTGACTCTGTACTTTGCTGCTTGACTGGTTCCGACCCCTTGGCTAGCTGACCACCCGTTTGTTGTTGTTTGTCTTGTCTGCGTTCTGTGTTATCACCTGCATCATAGGAAGGGACTGTCGCCCAGTTGTCCTCTACTGCTTAGGGTAGTTGAGGCAAATAGACAGGGCCTAGGGGCAGGTTCAGAATTGGAATTCAATGTCTTGTCGTTCCCCTCCTCCGAGGTTTCACCATCAGCTACTGGGGAATTTCTCATCTAGAAATTCCCTAACAAATGAATTGGGTAAAACACTTCAGTTACCTTAAGCTGCAAGTTTAAATATTATCCTGGAGACAGGAATATCCCTTTGAATTTAGATCTCCTTATCATTAATAATATCATTCACAGTATATTAGGTACCTCCATCAGTCAACTGTTTTTAGCGCTGTCTATGGAGCGAGAAGCAAACTGCCTCCTTACATTGTGTAGTGGGCATGCAGATGTATTGAAACTCAACTATCATTACAGTAAGTGGACACTAAGCTCAACCACAGCTCAACATGGCCTCCTCGCAGGGTCTCAAAGATATCAGCTGATTGGTAGGAATGTTGGTCCCTATCTGATATTGATAACCTGTTCTAAGTATAGGTCATCAATATATGATCTTGGACAACCCCTTTCAAGAAAGGAAGTCAAGAAAACTAATGAAGTTTCTCTTAGTACTGTTATAAAGAATTGTAAGAAATGTACTATTTGATATGGGATCTTATTGACCCCTTCAGATGAATATTCAGCAAATGAAATATAGTGAATGCGTAGAAAGACTGTAATATATAACTAGTGGAAAGGTCTGCATTCACTCTGTCTCTATTAAAGATTAAAGAATATTGGTAGCAATGAATTATAAGAAAGATTCAGGAGACTTCAAACATTTGTGACAGAATTCATTAATGCAAAGAACAGGAAGAAATGGAATGCCAGCAGGGGAGGACTTGGGCATTTATTTTAGGTTATATAGGTATGAGTGTCATGCAGTACTAGTATTAGATAGAAACATCTGAAAAGATAAAACACATTTCTTGTATTACAACTAAGCTAAAAGATTTGTGCATGATCAGCTCTGCGTGGTGAGGAAAAAAATAAATTTTATGTGTACAGTAGGTGTAACAGATTTGCTCCCTTGTGAAGGGAAGGAAGCAAAAACTCAATGCAGCTGTGTATCTTTCAAGAAGCAGAACGTATATCCTGTGACAGACATTACAATGGAAATTACATATAGTGTTATATACAGTAAGTTGTCACCTAACTGATATATGGGCATACTACATATTACTCAATAAATTCATGGAAACCTTCCCCTCTACTTACCTTCTAGACGCCAGCTTCCAGATCCGGTATGCCCCTCTAGATGTATTTTCCTCTCATACATTATTTTCTATTACAAGTCTATTGTAAAGTTTATTGTAAAGATTTTTAAAACTGCAGTGATGAGTTTAGCTCAGATTTAGTGAAAAGGGTATTCCCATCTCTAGGATCATATATAAACTTGTAGCTTAAGCTAACTTAAGTGTTTTACCTCATACATCGCTTTATCTATCTTGCTCTGTTTGTCAGAAACAGATGAATATGTGTCCTGAGTGTTTATAGCTCATTGTTACCCTTTTGCTCTCCAGTGTATTCTTTTCTCATTCTCTCTCTGTGTAAAGTGCTCTCACAGCTGTTGAGTCCTGAAAAAGGTTAACGCCCATGTAGCGGGCCACAGTGAAAAAGCGCTGCGGGAAAAACTGTGGCGGAAATGCATTGTATTTTTTTCCACAGCACTTTTCACAGAAAGTCCGCAGAGGTCTACAGACTTTATGCTTCTAGTATACCTCTATGGAACCCACCAGCATTTCTGTAGGTATAACTGATATGCTGCGATTTCCAAAAACACAATGGTTTTGGAGCATTTCTGCTGTGCATATTTTTCTGCAATGTGTGGATGGGATTTGCTAGAATGCGGTCTTTGCTGCAGCGTTTCCGCAGCAGCCATACCTCAGTGTTGATGCCATGTGGGGCTCCAACCTTAGTCTTAATCTGAGCTGTACAAAGCCCACCCACCAACTTTTCACTGAAACCAGGAAGTGTAGGGTAGAGGAGACAGAAAAGATGAAACACTGAGATGGAAAACCTCTTTAAGGACTCCATTAAACTCATTCAATGTAATATTGTGATGCAACCACAATTCACAACACAACCAGTAGGTGGCCACCCCTAGACACATATAGGATATTGTTTTGTGGAAGAATATCACAAAATATACTGTATGTTGTTTTAATAAAGCTGTTCCTCTCACACCACAAATACAGTATCTGTACAAATCCAGCTTAAACTGGGTTTACAATATGCTCCCATTTTATTTAAAAAAATATGCCAAGAAAATGGATGCAAACAGGTGCCAACGAAAGCACACATGTTTACATTTGTTTTACGTAGACCTTAATGTTAAAAAAAAAGTAAATATACATCTCTGTCCTTATTTTTAGAACAGAAAATCATAGTATGTATATTTTCTATTGACATTGCTAGATGCACCAAAAAAAATGATCTGCTGATCCATTTGCAGCACACAAACACACAAAAAACCAAAGCTTCTTGTGCTGGATGCAATACCAAAGATGTTTATTTTTTTTGTGCTGGATGGAAAAACACAATCAGATTTATATTTTTTTTTAACTGACACATCTGTAAAGGGCATAGCCAATCTACAGATGTAGCAAGTAGACATTTCTTCAGCTGATATACCACTTCCTACTGGAGTGAGACTGCACATTTGTTGTCACTATTTAAATAGTTACAATTCGTAAATGTGCAGGTCTCCTTTAAATAAAAACATACCTGGTTAGTCACTTCTTATACTTTGTTTTCTGTCTTCACTAAGGCAGAGAGAACAGAGAGTACTTTTTAATAATCTTGACAAGAAAAAATATTGTAGAATCAAGATGTTTTAAGTTTTGCAATAAAACAACCTTCCAATCTATCAAAAAGCAGTAAAGTGAGCGAAATTGAATTTTGCAGAAATACAATAAGAAATTTGTGGTCTTTGATAAATAGATCCTGCATTGTTCAGCATTCTTACAATGACTTCTGTATTTTATTGTAAACTTACCCTGGCTTCCACATAGATTGTTCTTTAAATAGCACTGCATTGGGAGCATTTGACCACACACCCTGGGTTACAAGAACCTCACTGCAATTTTATTTTAATGGTTACAGTCATCATGATATTCCCAGGCTGCTTGTTTTACACACTGTGGCACCAAGTAATTTATTTTACAGATGTCGCAACAATACATTTGCTATTGCACTCTTTGGAAGGCTATTATCATGTATTTTTATTGTATTGTAATAAATGTCTAAGTAAATGCACAATGCAGCCTTATATATACAAATAACATATTACAATATCACAAAGCAGAATGCTCTAAGTATGTGCTCACCTCTGCATTGTGATTGGTAAATGCCTCTGAATATTTTACAGCAAGAATAAGTCTTCAGCACGTTTTCTGATTTCAAAAATACCAAAATCTTGACAGAGAGCTGACAGACCTTATTGTAAGCCAATGGAATATGTCAAGATCTCAAAATGGATCTACCACAGCTGTCATAGCAGACCTGGTTGTCTTGTACATACAGTATGTCCTCAAATATGATGTCCTTTGTTCAACTCAATATATTCCTTCCACAACCCATCAGTAAACCATTTTCTGGGCATTAAATTTACATTGTACATGGGGGTATGGGGGTATATTGTAGTGTTAAAACAGAATTTCCCCAAACTTCTGCCAAAAAGTGGAACACGTAATTCACTTTATTTTTTTCATTGCACAACAGCCCCAGATGATAATTAATCCTCCACCAGACTTTACAATTCACTACATACTGTCAGGGCCGCTATAACCATAGGGTCAACGGTGCACTTGCACCGGGCCCTATGGTAGCGGGGGCCCCTTTTGGACAGCTGGACAGTCCTGCATTTGCTGTCCAGGTCAGTGGGTCCTTGCTGCACCAACTCATCGGCATCCGGAGGACACCGATGAGTTGAATGAAGCCAGTGATGAAGTAGGGGAGCCGTCCACTCCCTGCTTCACCACCCGGCTGCTGTCTTTGCTCCAGGTGTCCTGGGAGCAGGAGGCGTGATGTAGTGACGTAACTTACATTGCGCCCGTTATTCCTTAAAGACTTCGGGACCAGAGAGGAGTGAACAGGGGAATGGGGAAAGTTGAGTATTAAGGTTTGTTTTTTTCCTTTTATATATACAGTTTGGGACATGAAATTGTGGGAGCAACCTGAGGGGTAAAGGGACTTGATATTTTGCAGGCAATCTGAGGGATGGGGGGACATGATTCTGTGGGGGCAACCAGGGGGGGTGGGGGGACATGATACTGTGGGGGCAATTTGGGGGGGCACATGACACTGTGGGTGGCAACCATGGGGGTGGGGGCAACCTGGAAGGTGACATTATGAGGGGCATTATATTGTATGGGGCCTCTAAGGGGCATTATACTATGTGGGGGCCATTGAGGGGGTGTTATAATTTATGCAGGTCAAGTATTTCTAAGTGGTGGTGATGGGGGGCCCAATTATGAAACCTTTGCACAGGACCCACCAATGTGTTAAAATGGCCCTGCATACTACAGGGTGTTCCATAAGTATGAATACACCCGGGTGGGCCATAAGTATGGATACACCCAGATACCATTGTTTTTCTTGTGCAATACTCCATGTGTTTGATGTGTCCCATTGAATAATATGCCACAAACGGTAAGGTGATATCAGCAACCACTTCCATTTTATCTGGGTGTATCCATACTTATGGCCCACCCTGTATATTTAACAGATTTATACTTGTTCTTCACATTTCCTCTTTTGAAACCTGAATTATTACTGCAGATAAAAGGGTGATTTAATAAGCAAAAAGACAATTGGAAACATGCAAAAAGGGGCTAACCTGTGGTCATAGGTCCAGTAGATAAATTTGAAATGAACACCCCCCTGTGTTGCAAGAAATATACACATTTTCTCAAAAGTGGCGAGCAGGTCACAAAATGGACAAAATAGTATATTTTGGTACATTTTTTGGGGCAAAGGGCAGTGTTCAAAAATGCACCACTTTTACATCAGAAAACTGGCGAGACCAGATTAGTAAATTCTTCCATTGTACAGTATACCGTATGTATCCATATGTATATGTGATGAATTTCATTTAGTCAGTGCATAGCACCATGATTTATTCACCACTATTGGGAAATTTGTGTAGGTTGAGGAAGAAATGATGATTTAGAGTGAAGGAAAATGATAAAGTTCAGACCTGCTAGGAACAGCATTTCAGCTCCAACAATTCTTTTATTGTTCCCTTTCAATAGGAGATTAGAGGGAAGACTGACCTTAAAAGAATGCACCATGGAAAAAGGGTAGCTACTTTGCATCAATAATCATTCCTTTGGTTAAAAAGATCACACCTTTCGGCAAAATAAACTTGTGTAATGTATGCAACAGCTTGTTGGATACTGAATAAAGATGGTAATTGCATATAGTTTAACACAGAAGATCATGGGAAAGACAGGGAGTAGAAAGAGACCAGTTCTTTGTTTAATCACTTACCAGTGATATTTTTCCCTGCAGCAAAACTCACATAAACGTAATAAATTGTTCACTAGTAAGAGCCCTACAATGCCAAATGTGTCAGGTCTGAGATTGCATTGAATGATTAAATATTATTTTTTAGTGTAGTTGAAAGTGTCTTGGGACAAATCAAAAACATTCTCTTACTTTAAATAAGAAACCCGAATGTGGCAAATGAATGCATTTGACATTTCTTGTATTTTTTTGCTACTGGAACAGTGAAAAAGCCATTATAAATCACCCTTGATTTTTTTTTTAACTATACGTAAGAGCGCTAATGTGTTTTTTTTTTTTTTTTTTCAATATCATCCATATCTTGGCAAAATAGGGCTGTCCTGTCTGTGGAAATTTACATTTCTTAGACATTTAGCTTTATTATCTGAGTCAGACTTCTTTCATGCCACATTTCTCTGTAAGGTTTTAGGAAATGTTATATTCTTTAGAGTACATTGCAGTTGGGAGCATACATCTGCAAGAAGATGCTTTTCAATTCTTTTCAGGGAAAGAAAATCCTAAAAAGATCCTAAGTTCTTAGCCTAGGTTTACGCTATGTTTGGACTCTACATTTATATGTTGATGAATACTTCACACATGTGTTTTATGAGCCTATATAATTTATGTAGGCAAACATATGCAAAAAAAAATGCCCTTTTGGAATACATTTGGCTGTTATATTTCAGCATACTTTTGTCTAAAGTGTATTGAAAAGCATTTGACTGGAAATCAATGACAGACATATTCAACTGTGTGCCTCATATGTTCAACAAAAATATTCTAAACAAAGTGCAGGTTAAACTTACTTTGAACCTTTCCCTCCCCCCTACCAGCTTCCTTACACCTCCTTCTTGCCTCCCCCCAACACCCTTTTCTCCCCACCCCTCCTTTATTTGAATTTATCACTTTACCACTGGATATTGCAGACCCTGTGACATCTATTCTCTTTAGCAAATTTTTTAATTGTACTTTGTTCAGTAAAAGAGAATTGACAAAAAAAAATACTTTTAATCCAAGTATTCAACACAATTGTTGCTGTCAAGATATAGACTTCATTATAAGTCTGTGGGATTCATACAATTTGTTGGTAGCCATGTGAAAATGGATCGAGTATTGCTGCCATAGACTATAAGACTATGTTCACACTTGTATTTTTATATATCTAATCTAATGGATAAACTGTTGAGAGACTCTTAACCTTATTGGGGAAAAAATGATCATGATTGAAAATGAGCATGCCAGAGGACTACCTAAGGGCCTACACAATGCTGGGGCTGAAATCCCTCTTCTTCTATTTATACTCTAAAGGTCTAACTGACTGAATGGGAGATCAATTTTGTCCAATTCCAAGCATAACTGCAGAAATACTCAACTACCATGATGGATATGTACAGTATATGCCATGGGCCAGAAAGCTGTTTATGAGCAAATTTGTTTATATAATGAAATTGCTTACATAATAAATGTCTTTTATACAACTTTAAATAACAGTCTGGATCAGTGTTATGGGTTCAAATGACAAAACAGAATTGTAATAATTGGGTTTGCCATGATTATATGATATGCATATCATATAATGCAATGCATATCATAAAATGAGAGAAATGATAGTTGCTGCAGAAAGAGCAAATTACAGTAAAACAATATGAGAGTGAGGAAAAAGCAAGTGAGGGAGAAAACAGAAGAAGCATTTTTCACTATGCTATGGGGCAAAACCTACTTAAAAATGCAGTTCAATGTTATTGATATACAGCACTTAAAATAATACATATATTTTGGCAGCACATCATTGTAAATATGACTGTGGGCAATAAACTCCATAGTCCTAGACACTGGCCTCAAAACTATAGTCTACTTTATTTTGCTGCTTGTAAGAATAAAAGATAACTAAAATAGACTGGCAGATCAGAATTGCTTTGTGATTTCATAGTGTAAAGCAGTATTTGCCTATATTCAGTTCTAGCACTGAGCCAAAGCAAGTCCATTAAATGGTATATGTGGAAAGTATGCAAAATACTGGCATAAAATACACTTCCAATTACCATAATGTACATTGCTATCGTTATATGGGCACCTTAAAATGAAAATTTATAAGAACTTAACTTGACTTTTTATATTCCAAGGCATAATGTTGTAAAATGTTCCTATAGTAATTTATGTGCATACTTACAGCAATGTGACTTGAAATTTTTTTTCATAATTAATTACATTATATTTGGTGATATCAAGTATGTTTCAATATGACAGATCATAAACTACAAGAAATGGCTTATTGCCCCAGTAAAAACTAGGAAATGGCTTCTTATGCCAGCAAGGAGATCTGAATGCTTTGTTGAGCAATACTGCATAATATGCATGTGGTACCATCTGCAGTAGTCTAAGTCTACTGTATAGAGGGAGGGAGGGAGGTAGGGTTTTTTTTTTGGTTACACATTGTACATACAAACTGCTGGCATTCTAAAAACAAAACAAATTGACTGATGCAGTTCTAGTCTAATACTCACTGACCAGGTCATCCTTTTAGTGCTTTGCTATTTTTCTTGAAATAGTTTTTTGTAAAAAAAAAAAAAAAAAAAAAATCACAAGGTCAGAATTGTCGCCAGTCACTATTATAATTAAGTAGTGTACATTTATGAAGGAGCTGTAGAAAAATACAGGAGTCAGGATTGGTGGTTTGACCTACCGACTCCACAGTCCTTGGCTGCAGGGGATCATTCATGGTTTCAACCTAGTTAGATAGAATAAAAAGACCAGCACAAGTTTAGGTGTCCAGAGCAGCAGGAAGCCATGAGGGGTATACAGACTGTTCAGGGTGTACATTTATATAGCAGTAGGCACATGTGGTAACCAATAATGGCACAATGCATGATTATAGTATAATTCTGCTATCACTGGCTGCAGAATCCAGGCAGATTTTTGACTGTATGTGGCTGCCACTATGTGAGCATGCACCCTTAGGTTATATACACTCTGTAAGGAAACCGCTAGAGAAGCGATTCCCCAGTAGCTGCTGGAGAACTCTGGGGGGAGGGGCACAACAAGACAGTGGACCATAAGCTGAATCCCCCCGCTGTCCCTGCCTACTTGCTCGATCTTTCCTAGGCGACAGCCAGCAACAAGTTGACACTCCCTGCTTATAATAAGTGATTAAACAGAACGCAGACAAGACAAATAACAACAAATGGAGGTCAGCTAGCCAAGGGATCAGTAAATCGAGCAATGCAGTACAAAATCACAATCCAATAGAAAAGTCAAAGGTAAGCCAGTGGTCAGGAAATAAGAACAGGTAACAAAGAGCAAGGAGTATAGCCAATATGCGTAATGCAATAGCAGGCGCCAAAGGGAAAGTGAGCAAACAATAAATAGGGAGGAAGAACCCGCCCCAGACTTGATAGGAGGATAGGGGCAGCGTACACCCGGAGGATGGTGCCAAAGCCTGGAAAGGCAAGGATGTTACACATACTAAGTTTTTTGTAGGTGGATTTTGAGGCAGAATCCAACTCAAAATCCTCCTCAAAAATGCCTCACAACTTTTCCATTCATTTCAATGGGAGTCAGTAGCAGATTTTTTCCTCTGATTTTTCAGCTACAGGAAAAAAAGAAGCATCATGATCTATCTTCAGGTGGATTCTGCCTGTCGAAACCCATTGAAATGAATGGGAGGCAGAAAACACCCCAGAATTATTTTGGAGTGTTTTTTTCTACCTCCTATTCATTTCAATGGGCTTTTAAAGACAAAATCTGCCTGAAGATAGATCATGATGCTTTTTTTCCTCAGGCTGAAAAAATCTGAGGAAAAAATCTGCTATTGCTGAGTTGTGAGGCATTTTTTGAGGCAAATTCCACCTAAAAAATCTCCCTGTAAAAAACTTTGTGTGAACTAATCCTAATAGTTACACAATACAACAGACAAGCAGCAGCCTCTGTACTGTATACACAGCGATCACAAGTGGAAAGCTTCAATACATGTCACAGGTCAACAGACAGTTAATAAAGGACTGTTTCTGTGTGACCTGTAATGTCTTCTGGGTGCATATATATGTGTGTGTGTGTGTGTGTGTGTGTGTAATGAAAGTAACATAATGAATACTTTTTTGGCATTAGCATCAGACTAATTGTGTCTATCTATCTATATTTGGTGTCTGTAGCTTCTGCCACTCTCTTCACCGTATGAGTTCCAACGCAAAGGGGCCCACTGACAGTCTGTCACCCAGGGGCCCACATGACCCTATAGCCGGCCTTGCACCTTGCTTCACTTCTCTTGGGTGTCTAGCAGCTCCATGGCATCCTCCTTTGCCCTCTTCTGACCTCTGGCTGATGTCACATGCCCTGCAATTTTTTTTATTGCTTCATCATCTTTTCATGAGATTAATTTAAATACTTTCTAACTACTTTCAGTTTTTTTTTCACTTTTATTTGTTATTATGTTTCAAAACAAAACTGGCATTACTATACTTCAGTTAAGGTGCCCAATACCTATTGAGAGTTGTAAAGTGGTACTTCAGTTACACTTGAATTTGTTTGGTTGCACAACAAAGAATTTACTGTTCTCCCATCGTATTCAGTAGCTGCAACCTTCCAAGGTAACATCCAACTAGGAAATCTATGCTCTTCTTGACAAGTCTTCAGCTGAACCTGGAACATAGCCTAGCACTATGAAAGGTCCCAATGGAGTTTGCAGAATATTTCTAGCTACTATAGAGTCCAGGAGTTTTATTCTTCAAAATTATTGTGTATATGTTCACATAACACAAAGTGACAAGTAACATATGTAACTTGAGAATATCAAGTACAACTGGTACCAATTACCTGGGTTATATGTTACCCTGTATTATGTAACCACAATCAAGTATCCATATCATATCTAATTCTCTTTTTTAGCTAATGTTTGCTAGTTATCAGCACTAATACTGAAAGGGAACTGACATAAACGTGTCCTGAAGGAATTATTTTTTCACATGGACACTTTTAAAACTACTGTTAGAAATGTAGTTAAAAAGTTCTAAAACGCATTTTGCATCATAAACATCAAAAGCATCATTATCAAAACATAAATTGAAATCTAAAGGTAACAAAAGTATAAAACATGAATGTTTTAAAAAGTTTTTAGATTTAAAATATGTATATTTGCTTCCATACTATTTTAGGGAAAATAAAAAAATGTAGTGGCTACCAAGGAAATCTCTATGTCTTCAAATATAATATACTAATTAAGTAGTTTTTTTCCTAGAATTTGTGCAAAAAGGGGAAAAAGGTGTGTCAAAACCACAGCAAAAAGAGAATAACACCATGTAACAATTTTCAAAAAAATATTTGTTCCCAGTTGTTAAGTTTGTTTTCCTGATTGTTTGTACCTTAAATGAATAGAAAAAAGTTATTATTCCCTGTAAACTTTGCTTTTGTCGTCAGCACAATGATATTTTGAAATTGATCTATTTTTAAGCATATTCGCAATATTTCAAGATACTTAAGAAGCTTCTGGAATTGTGAGAACTATCAAGAAATTTCTAGAACTGCCCAGAATTATCTAGAACTTTCTGGGACTGTACAGAATTGTAGGTAGCTGTATAACTACAGTTATATAGGGCCACTACAGCCCTTCCAGAGAGGGAGAGACAGGATCTAATTGATTGGGAATGCATAGTAAGTGGGCAATGGCCATCACAGACAAAGGGGAATTGACCTAGACAGACAGGTGTGAATTCAATATCTATTCAGATTCTGATAACGACAGTATTCACACTTCACCCCACACCCATTACAGGAGGAGCTTAGGAATGTAAATGTATATATTGTGTGTTACTCTGGTACCGGGTGATCAATCTTGCTCTGCTGAATCCTCAGTACACTCTTGAACTTTAATACTGCATGGAATAAAGACCATTTTTATCAAGTTTGGAGAGACATCCTTTTTCCTTACAGTTCACAGCAACTTAGTCAATTTAGATGGCATCAAGAGGTTGCATATATCCAGCAGACGCATTTTGCTACGTATGTGGCCAGTTTATAAAGACAAGAGCGAAAAAGTACTCTGTGGAAGCATCTGCTAAAATGTGTGAGGCCTACAAAGCATACTTCAGCATGCCTGTTGGTGACCACGACAAACCATGGGCTCCTCATTTCACATGTGAGCACTGCAAGAAAACTCTTGAAGGTAAGTGGATAAATGCTACTCTTTTAAATAGCAGATTAACTATGTTAATATTGTAAATATCACTAGTCATTAGTGTGAAATAGGCCTAAATCAAATTCTCAATCCAAATATTATTTTGTTTGCCTATAGGTTGGTACAGGGGAGAGAAGATAGCCATGCATTTTGCTATCCCAAGAATTTGGCGTGAACCGACTGATCACTCAACAAATTGCTACTTCTGCATGGTGGACCCTTCCAAACGTCACACTGGCAAAAATGCACCGCCTGTAACGTATCCTGACATTCCGTCATCTATTGCCCCAGTAGCACACTGCTCTGAACTTCCTATACCAACACCTCCAGACAGAGCTACACCACCTTCAAAAGAAAGCAGCAGGTCAGACATCGAGGAAGACGTTGAAGATCACGATTTCTCTTCATATGCAGATGAGGAGCGGAAGCCATACTACCCTAACCAAAAAGACCTCAACAATCTGCTCAGAGACCTTGGTCACCAAGTCCAACGCTGAGCTTCTGACATCAAGGCTCAAGCAATGGAACTTATTAGATGAAAGCGTCCAAGTCACAGATCAGAGGAAGCATCACCAAGTTTTTTCCATCTTCTTCAGTCATCAAGATGGACTGTGCTTCTGCAACAATGTGGCCGGTCTATTCGAGGCTATAGGTATCACCTGTAACCCGAATGAGTGACGCCTCTTCATAGACAGCTCATGCAAGAGCCTCAAAGCCGTGCTGCTTCACAATGGGAACAAGTATCCATCTCTTCCTGTAGCTCACTCGGTGCACCTGAAAGAGGAATACACCAGTGTCAAGATGTTGCTAGGTGCCTTGAAGTATGATGAGTACAGCTGGGAAGTTATCGGAGATTTGAAAATGGTGTCATTCCTGATGGGCCTCCAAGGTGGATTTACTAAGTATCCTTGCTTTATTTGCCTTTGGGACAGCCGGGATACTGAAGCGCACTACCACAGGCGGGACTGGCCTCAGCGGACAGAGTTCACTGTGGGGAAGAACAATGTAATGTGGGAGCCACTGGTGGACCCACGCAAGGTGCTGATGCCACCACTACACATCAAGTTGGGGCTCATAAAACAATTTGTCAGGGCTCTAGATAAGGAGTCGAGAGCTTTCAATTACCTCCAAGATCTTTTACCTAAGCTATCTGAAGCAAAGATCAAAGCTGGTGTTTTCGTTGGACCACAAATCAAGAAGATCATAGAGTGCAGTGAATTTCCCAAGAAGTTGAATAGGAAGGAGAGAGTGCGGTGACCAGATGGAAGGTAACGCTGCAGTTGGGACTGCGGGGTGCAAACAGCGCAGACTTGTCACAGTCTCTGAGCACGAGGGCGCAGCGCTGGTGCTGTCCCACGTTACCACCACTGGTACCGGTGATGAGGGGGCTGCACAAATGTTGGTGGTGATTGTTCCCCCGGGGCGCTTCCCCTATACTGTGCCGACTGGTGGTGTTTGGGGCGCCCTGATGTTGTCGGTGCAGAGTCAGACACAGAAACGGTTGTAAAGTTGAACTTTTACTTCCATGGGTGTGGAGGCACAAATGCTTAAACAGTTTCTTCAATACAAAACAACGGGGTACGCCTGGTGACACAGCAAAGTCCTGGGGTGCAGGGTAGACTTGATGAAAGGTGTTCCTAGCCCCTTATACTTCAGTGTTACAGCCCTAAGGTGCGTCTGGGCTCCTATTTGGCTCATAGGAGGATGCCCACCATGATACTAGTACATAATATTCCCCACTCACGTTATGTGGTCCTGATAGCTCAGAGTTTCGGGGTGCAATAGTCAGGGTGGCAGGATATTCCACAGGTCTGGCCTTGGCCCCTGGATCCTGTGATACTTGCTATGGAGCACGTGTTCCAGAATGTTCTCTCCACAGTCTCATGCTGACAAGATAATGATGCTTGACTTCCTTCAGGGCGATGGCTAGGCAGACGGGACAGGATCTTCTGAATAGCTGGAGTATGTCAGCTCTCCAACCTACCTGGGCCTGTCTAGGACTTGAGATTCCTGCACTAAACTCACTGTTTTCTTCACAGGACATCACACTTATCTCCTCACCTCCTCCTCCTAACACTCCACACTTCTAACTCCTCACACGCAGGACCTTCCTGCAGGGGTGTTACCATGGGGACCCAGTGATCAGCTGACTCCTCCCCTTTTCCCAGGCGATGTCCTCCCATTGGACATTTGGTTACTATTCAATCCTATGGGAGGTGTAATGCATGTGTGAGGCTCACTAGGTGGCGCTGTGTTGTGTGAGACTCAGGACCCCCTGCTATGTCACACAGGCTATGAAGCAACAGGAAATAATACAATGCACAGAGATCACCCTCAGCCCAGCCATAGCCAGCTCTGGGATGCCACAAGAGCAGCTTGGAACAGTTTTGTCGCAGTGGTTCGCGGCTTCCTAGGCAATCATAAAGATGAAAACTATGTACAACTGGTTCAGACTCTGATAAATAACTATGCTGCAATGGGCTGCAGGATGTCACTCAAAATCCATATCCTTGATGCTCATCTTGATAAGTTCAAAGAGAACATGGGAGCTTATTCAGAGGAGCAAGGCGAGCGCTTTCAACAGGACATTATGAACTTTGAACGCCGTTACCAAGGACAATATAACGAAAACATGATGGGCGACTATATTTGGGGATTGATTCGTGAAACTGATTTGCAGTATAGTCGTAAATCTCGGAAAACCGCACACTTCTGAACAGTTTTTGGTAATCTGTGTAAATTTGCAATGCATATAGTGTTCTTAGTCTGACTGTATAAATGAGAAGATGCAAAATCGTCTGTTTCTATAGTAAAAATGCATAATTTTCGTTGCCGTGGTCACAAAAGCGAAGTTTATGATGAATGTAAGCAATTTTTAATTTGTATTAGAGATAAGCAATTGGAATATAACATTTAAAAGCTGGGAACAAAATTTGTGTTACATAATACATAATATGAACATAATATAAAATATCACAATGATTGTATTTGTCTGCACTCCTGGTTATGTTTTTTTTTTTATTTGTAGCATTTGAAGGATAACAGTCATGTGTTTTCCTGAAGGCTATTGCCCATCGTTGTGGAAAAGTTGCTTTTTGTTGTTGTTGTTGCAGATTTTGCTGCAGTTTTTTGAACCAAAGTCAGGAGTGGGTTGAGACGTAGGGAGAAATGTAAGTGCTTGCTATACATTTCCCATTGAGTACTGGCAATGAGTTCCATAATTTGTCTGCCTTGGGCATAACTAGATCATGGGATAGATATCTCTATTGAGTTTTAAGATATATACAGAGTTAGTAGATTACACTTTAGATGTGACGAATGCTAGGTTCACACTAGCGTTCATCTCTCCGTTGTTCGGGTCCGCATGGGGACTCGAAAAACGGAGAGCCCATTTCCTTAAAAAGTGATTACCTGCGGACACCCACGGAACCCATGGACAATAATGGGGTCTGCCAGGTGACTGTAGGGTTTCCGCTGGTTTTATGCTGAAACCATCGGAGATAAAAATCCTCCGTGCAGGACTTTTCTCTCCTCTGATTTTAGACAGAATTTGCAGCAAAGTCGCTGTGTTGAACAGGCAACATTTAATGCAGTCACTCTTCATTTCCTCTAAGATTTCTGTTTTCTCAGTGAATTCACAGAAGACAAAAATAGATTTCCTCCCTCATTACATTTTAAAGCGCCTAAACGTTCAGTTCTAATGTTTTACTATTTTTATATACAAACAATACTCTGTTTAGCACTGAGCTTTTCTGCCTCCATCTTTGCTGCTTTTATCTGTTTATTACATAATTTATTTTCTCTTATGCGCAAGCTTTCTAAGGCTTCTTTACTGTCTTCCTATTTATGTGGCTAAATACTTGTATAGAAAAATTAACACATTGGAATGTACTAATATTAGATTAATGTATATATGGAACTGTCATTTATCTACTGTATGCTGCTATTATTTCAGCACTGTATGTTTTTGTTTATCTAGGCACTGTGTAGAATTGCTACTCAGGCACTGTATAATATACTATTTTTGCACTGGTAATTTGCATTAGTAGTGTTCCAAATTATTCCATTTTTGATCAGGTTTCATTACAGAAATGCTGAAAATCTACTACATATTTCATCCCTTGCTTTGTAAAGGGTGTAACCTACAGTAAAAATCTGCATCATATCATTGACATGCTGCTGAATTAATATTTGCACCACAGGTTAAATCTGCACATATACTATGCAAAATGTGGAGGATGCTACTTTGATGCTACTTGGGGGCTTTAGCTTAAAGCAGGACATTTAAGCAATGATGTCATCACAGCTTTTGGAGCATTTGACTCACTATGAAAGTATCTAAGATATCTTATCTTCTAATGTAACAACGATTTAAAGCTGTCATATACTACACACACTAAGTTCTGGAGAATTTTCTCTATAATTGTCTCTCTCTCAGATCCAGAACCATGCAGGACGTATAGTATATAGAGATGTACTAACATGTACTGATATAAGTATAGTGATTGGTTGTGAGAGAAAGCTTCACTTTAGCTTCAGCATCATATTAAACCAGTCTTTCTTCTCTAATCTCTTGCTCTCCCTACTCACCAACTCTCCCCTTTACATAGACTTCTATATACATGAGTAATATGAGTCATGTGACCTAATGTTCATATGAGGATGGATATAGCAGGTATTTTTAGAAAATTATTTTAGCAGTGGGAGCTGAGAAACACATGAACAGAACAACATTTTCTCCTGACACAATGCAAAGTTTCCTATAATCACCTGTACTACTCATCTATGCAAAGTTTGATTAACATTGATTATGTAGAAAAAAATAATCAATTTCCTTTGTTGTACTGACTCATAGTCATATATTCTTTTAATCATCATTTATGGCCAAAGTATAAAAATACTGCTGGTTCCTGGAATCTGTATATATGGTTTATCTGCACTCCAAACACATTCATATGATTTAGCAGTGTAACTGAGGTCCCACAATGCACTGCTCTCTGGTAACAGGAGGCCATAAGATTCTGTAGCATAGTGCTCTTTCTAAACAGACTTAAAACATTATATAATTAAGAAGAAAGTCACTGTAAGATAAGTACAGATAAGCAAAGATTTTATAAATATGTTCAACATTTTATCTTTAAACTGGAATATTGTATGCAAAAGTGGAGTTTTCCTGTAAAATTATTGAGTATTTTTCTTCTCAATTCTTGAATCTTAGAAGCTTAAGGTGCAGAAAGCAATGATCAAACAAGAATATATATCTGCTTTTTAAACTCTTTTTATACATTTTTTTCCACAACACAAATTACAATATGTCTGCATTTATTAATAACTATTCATCAGGACTGTTTATTTCGTTTGGGTTGTTTACTGGGTTATACTGTGTGTGGTTAATGGCAGTGTTGGTGCTATACATATATAAACCTTACAAGAGCTTTGGAGAAGTGTTTCACTATATAATCTCCACATTCTTCCCTTCTTCCATGAGCTGGTTATTACTAGGAACAAGATGAACCACTAATTATTTCCATTGTAAGCGGAAGCCTCTTTGAGAGCACACAGTGCACAGCATGACCTGTTTTATCTGGTTAATAATGGATGGCTACTTGTTAATTATTGTATTGCTGAACCAGCAGGTCTTATTTCAGTTCAATAATCACACCATACTAATATTTTACACTTCATTTTTCATGGACGCTATCAATTTGTACAGTATAGTACAACTTTAAATTCACAGTTATTGATAATAACCTTAGCTGTAAGGCTACATGTACACAACAGTGAAAAAAGACAGCCATTAAAAACAGAAAAAGGGTGAAACCGTCAGCTTTTAATGTCCGATTTGTCATATATTTTTCATTAGTTTTCTGGCCGAATGTCAGTTTTTAGAATTCGTTTTGCAACAGTGAAAAAACACGGATAAACTTCATTGGTCTTTTTTAACTCATCTATTTTTTTAACATCAGTGAAACTGATACATCCAAAAATTGACCCCATAAACTTGTATTGGGTCTGTCAGACAAAAATAAGACATGCCCTGTTATTTAACTGACATTATTCACTTTCAGTGAAAAAAACAGACATGTCTATTTACCCATTGACTTTCTAAAAACAGACATGTAATGGACATTATGTGCATTGGGCCTAATGAATTCAGAGGTCTTTTTTATAAAATAAATGGAAGAAATAATGGATGAGTAACCCTAGGATATGCAAACAACAATGTATTTACATGCTCTACCAATAAGTGGCATATTTTTAGGGTTTTTACTGGGTCATCACTGGGTCATTCATCACGGCCGGCCGGGCGGTTATACTAGGCGCTCTAAATTATACAGGCAGTTTGCACACATTTATGGTGTATTCTGCTTTGCCCTTATGCATGTGCCTCTGATGAGCTGGTGTAGTTCAGCAGAAACGCGTGTCAGGCAGGCTGGGAGTTAGGGAAAATACTCCTTTTGTATTGTCTATGGTGTTTCTTTGTGGTATTAGGCAGTCAATTGTGGGAGTGTAATGTAAGCTCCCTAGTTAGTGGCTAGTCAGACAATTGGGTCGGTCTTTTACTGACCTCTAGCCAGCTGGTGTATATGTGTGTGTGTGTTATACCTTAGTTGATTTATCCTTTACTTTTCCCCTTCAGTTAATTGATATCTAAATATTGGGAATTGCAATTTATAACTGAGGGATGTTTGTGAAGTGATACAGGTATCACCATACTATCCTCCTATTTTGAGGTAGGCTACCTTTACCCTTTATATGACCCCATTATAGTATGGCATCTCTTTATCAGGTGCTTTTTTATATATAGATTTATATACTTTTAGTGGATATTAATAAAAGTTAGTTTTTAAGTGTACTTATTTCCGTATTGGGGATTTTCTCTATGTTGTTGGTACACATACCTTGCTATCAGATACATATCTTTAGAGTTTTTACTGGGTCAACCTGTATTAATTTCCCTTCCATAAGGCTGGCCAAACATATTAGATAGCTGTCGCTCAACTAGGAGTAGAGAGAAAGCCACTGCCTATTTCCCTGTTAACAAAAGGTTCATGGGTTGAAATCCAACTGCCCCAATGCCAGATGTTTGTTGGACACATTATATGGTCAACTACACCCACCAAAATCAGTGGGCTCACCCAGTATATAACTGATGTGTACGGCCAGCTTTACTCAGCACACAAGGAGCTATGAGAAATATTTTTTAAATATTGCCAGCAAAAAATTGATGTGTACATTATAATTCTACACAAACGCTTACAAGAGGTTATATTTAGGTGATTTAGGTGTTGCTTATGTTAACCAAAAGATTCATAGGACAATTACAGTTCCAACCAAACTTATTCACTACTTAATAAATAATTATACGGTATTCCAATAAAATTTCGATATTCATTTCTCACAGTTCAAAGACCTTTGATTATTGTTGTTTTATAAGATCTCACATTTCTTTTTTGCTTTTTTCTTCTGAAGGCCAAAAACGCAATTAACAAACAAATGTATAACTCATTACAAGACACAGATCTGATAACTACTGTAACTGCATGTTTTTACTGCACTTTAATATACATGATTTTTGCAAGTAGGTGTGAGGATGCTTTCTTCAAGTTCCAGCTCCTGTTCATAAAGGGTTTGCCTAGTGTCAGAAAAATATTGAGAGACAAATGTATAGCTGTACTTTCATATATATACAGTTATATGAAAAAGTTTGGGCACCCCTATTAATCTTAATCATTTTTAGTTCTAAATATTTGGGTGTTTGCAACAGCCATTTCAATTTGATATATCTAATAACTGATGAACACAGTAATATTTCAGGATTGAAATGAGGTTTATTGTACTAACAGAAAATGTGCACTATGCATTAAACCAAAATTTGACTGTTGCAAAAGTATGGGCACCTCAACAGAAAAGTGACATTAATATTTAGTAGATCCTCCTTTTGCAAAAATAACAGCCTCTAGTTGCTTCCTGTAGCTTTTAATCAGTTCCTGGATCCTGGATGAAGGTATTTTTGACCATTCCTCTTTACAAAACAATTCCAGTTCAGTTAAGTTTGATGGTCGCCGAGCATGGACAGCCCGCTTCAAATTATCCCACAGATGTTCAATGATATTCAGGTCTGGGGACTGGGATGGCCATTCCAGAACATTGTAATTGTTCCTCTGCATGAATGCCTGAGTAGATTTGGAGCTGTGTTTTGGATCATTGTCTTGCTGAAATAACCATCCCCGGCGTAACTTCAAATTCGTCACTGATTCTTGTACATTATTCTCAAGAATCTGCTGATACTGAGTTGAATCCATGCGACCCTCAACTTTAACAAGATTCCCGGTGCCGGCATTGGCCACACAGCCCCAAAGCATGATGGAACCTCCACCAAATTTTACAGTGGGTAGCAAGTGTTTTTCTTGGAATGCTGTGTTTTTTTGACGCCATGCATAACGCCTTTTTGTATGACCAAACAACTCAATCTTTGTTTCATCAGTCCACAGGACCTTCTTCCAAAATGAAGCTGGCTTGTCCAAATGTGCTTTTGCATACCTCAGGCGACTCTGTTTGTGGCGTGCTTTCAGAAACGGCTTCTTTCGCATCACTCTCCCATACAGCTTCTCCTTGTGCAAAGTGTGCTGTATTGTTGACCGATGCACAGTGACACCATCTGCAGCAAGATGATGCTGCAGCTCTTTGGAGGTGGTCTGTGGATTGTCCTTGACTGTTCTCACCATTCTTCTTCTCTGCCTTTCTGATATTTTTCTTGGCCTGCCACTTATGGGCTTAACAAGAACTGTCCCTGTGGTCTTCCATTTCCTTACTATGTTCCTCACAGTGGAAACTGACAGGTTAAATCTCTGAGACAACTTTTTGTATCCTTCCCCTGAACAACTATGTTGAACAATCTTTGTTTTCAGATCATTTGAGAGTTGTTTTAAGGAGCCCATGATGCCACTCTTCAGAGGAGATTCAAATAGGAGAACAACTTGCAATTGACCACCTTAAATACCTTTTCTCATGATTGGATACACCTGGCTATGAAGTTCAAAGCTCAGTGAGGTTACAAAACCAATTTTGTGCTTCAGTAAGTCAGTAAAAAGTAGTTAGGAGTATTCAAATCAATAAAATGATAAGGGTACCCAAATTTTTGCACCGGTCAAATTTTGGTTTAATGCATATTGCACATTTTCTGTTAGTACAATAAACCTCATTTCAATCCTGAAATATTACTGTGTCCATCAGTTATTAGATATATCAAATTGAAATGGCTGTTGCAAACACCCAAATATTTAGAACTAAAAATGATTAAGATTAATAGGGGTGCCCAAACTTTTTCATATGACTGTATATATATATATATATATATATATATATATATATATACAGTGCCTTGAGAAAGTATTCGGCCCCCTTGAACTTTTCAACCTTTTGCCACATTTCAGGCTTCAAACATAAGGATATAAAATTTAAATTTTTTGGTGAAGAATCAACAACAAGTGGGACACAATCGTGAAGTGGAACAAAATATATTGGATATTTTAAACTTTTGTAAAAAATAAAAAACTGAAAAGTGGGGCGTGCCAAATTATTCGGCCCTCTTAAGTTAATACTTTGTAGCACCACCTTTTGCTGCGATTACAGCTGCAATTCGCTTGGGGTATGTCTCTATCAGAGAGACTGAAATTCTTGCCCATTCTTCCTTGGAAAACAGCTCGAGCTCAGTGAGGTTGGATGGAGAGCATTTGTGAACAGCAGTTTTCAGCTCTTTCCACAGATTCTCGATTGGATTCAGGTCTGGACTTTGACTTGGCCATTCTAACACCTGGATACGTTTATTTGTGAACCATTCCATTGTAGATTTTGCTTTATGTTTGGGATCATTGTCTTGTTGGAAGATAAATCTCCATCCCAGTCTCAGGTCTTTTGCAGACTCCAACAGGTTTTCTTCCAGAATGGTCCTGTATTTGGCTCCATCCATCTTCCCATCAATTTTAACCTTCTTCCCTGTCCCTGCTGAAGAAAAGCAGGCCCAAACCATTATGCTGCCACCACCATGTTTGACAGTGGGGATGGTGTGTTTAGGGTGATGAGCTGTGTTGCTTTTATGCCAAACATATCGTTTTGCATTGTGGCCAAAAAGTTCGATTTTGGTTTCATCTGACCAGAGCACCTTCTTCCACATGTTTGGTGTGTCTCCCAGGTGGCTTGTGGCAAACTTTAAATGAGTCTTTTTATGGATATCTTTGAGAAATGGCTTTCTTCTTCCACTCTTCCATAAAGACCAGATTTGTGCAGTGTACGACTGATTGTTGTCCTATGGACAGACTCTCCCACCTCAGCTGTAGATCTCTGCAGTTCATCCAGAGCGATCATGGGCCCCTTGGCTGCATCTCTGATCAGTCTTCTCATTGTTTGAGATGAAAGTTTAGAGGGACGACTGGGTCTTGGTAGATTTGCAGTGGTCTGATACTCCTTACATTTCAATGATCGCTTGCACAGTGCTCCTTGGGATGTTTAAAGTTTGGGAAATCTTTTTGTATCCAAATCCAGCTTTAAACTTCTCCACAACAGTATCACGGACCTGTCTGGTGTGTTCCTTGGTCTTCATGATGCTCTCTGCGCTTTAAACAGAACCCTGAGACTATCACAGAGCAGGTGCATTTATACGGAGACTTGATTACACACAGGTGGATTATATTTATCATCATCAGTCATTTAGGACAACATTGGATCATTCAGAGATCCTCACTGAACTTCTGGAGTGAGTTTGCTGCACTGAAAGTAAAGGGGCCGAATAATATTGCACGCCCCACTTTTCAGTTTTTTATTTTTTACAAAAGTTTAAAATAACTAATAAATTTCGTTCCACTTCAAATTGTGTCCCACTTGTTGTTGATTCTTCACCAAAAAAATTAAAATTTTATATCCTTATGTTTGAAGCCTGAAATGTGGCAAAAGGTTGAAAAGTTCAAGGGGGGCCGAATACTTTCGCAAGGCACTGTATATATATATATATATATATATATATATATATATATATATATATAAGCTGAATTTACACATGTATTATTATTTACTATAATTCTGCATCATAATTTTTTAAATATTTTTCTCTCGGCTATTTAATAACTTCAGCTTTAAAAATCCTTTGCCATATTGAAAAAGACGTTATTTATACAGTTTACACTGATAACATCTATTCTTTCATCTCCTCAATCCCACTTTTCCACAGTGTCTGTATAATTTACTGTCAAAGTCCTGAATTACATTGTGCTATGCTGGAAAATAGTCGGAGCTCATTTATCAGGTGCATTTTTCTTGCACAGTAGGATTATTTATATCAATCATCTTTGCACCTAGCTCGGGCATACATGTCCATTCAGGTTTAATCATAAACAGCTGCTTCACAGCAGAAAATCACATGGCAGCGGCCAGAGAAAAGCCACAATGTGCAAAGTTATATTTGTGGGATGAATTCCTCACATTATTGTTATTATTGGAAATGTGTGTGGAAAAAAACGTAATGCTGCGGTTTGTGACACATTTTCATGAAGTCATGATCATTGGTTGTTCCTGTAAAATGAATGAGAACTGTAGCTGAGTATGACATTTCAGTGAAGGTTGATGTATTATTGTTGACTAGATATATCACTTTGTCCAGCCAAGAGTTGCAATTTTGTGATACAAATGACAAAGGGCAATGAAGAATTCTTACAGAATTTGGTAGTGACTTTAATCAAGAAGCCCAATACATTGCTTTTTGTATCCAACTGAGATCTCTAAGGAGAAATCTAAATTGTAGATGAGACCATGAATATGAATAGAACAAGCAATCCCTTTAAGGAGGACCTGTCATCAGGTCTGAAAAGCCCTAAATGATACATCATTTGATAGGTGTTGTCACCCTGAGCATTTTGTTACTTTGTTTATCCAGATCAGTTCAGCCTTTCCAAAGATATAAACTCTTTTCATATTGATGTAAAATAGGGTATAATAGCCAAGTGGGTAGTAACACTGTGTTTCTCTGGGGGGCGGAGTCTCTGTGTGCTGTATGTCATACAGCAGGGTTAGGCAACCTTAGGCACTCCAGCTGTTGTCAAACTACAACTCCCAGCATGCATATTTGCTCTGCTGTTCTTGGAACTCACATGGAAGTGAATGGAGCATGTTGGGAGTTGTAGTTTTCCAGCATCTGGAGTGCCGAAGGTTGCTGACCCCTGTCATACAGTGTTACAATTTATTTGGCTAGTACAGGTGTATCTCAATAAATTAGAATATCTTTGAAACATTCATTTCAGTAATTCAGTAATTCAATTCATAATCAGCAGTCTTCCATGATTGTGTATCCTACTGAACCAGTATTACGTCCGCACCCGTTCGAACTTCTTAGCCATCCGGCCGCATGCTACGGTGCAGGAGGTGGGTCCGGCTGTGATTCTTTCTTTTGGGTTTTTCTTGTATTGTCTGAACACTGTCCTATTCCCTCACCTCCTTAATTGATTTTCCACCACACCCATCTCCTTCACCTTGGTTTCCCTCTGCTCCACTAATAGTTAATTTTAGCCTAACCTGTATGATTGACAGCCTATCATCCTATCAAGTCTGGGGTGGGTTCTTCCTTCCTATTTATTGTTTGCTCACAGTCACATTGGCGCTTGCTATTGCCTTGTGCATACTGGCTATTACACTTGCTGTTTACCTGTATTCCTATTCTTGACCTCTGGCTTTGACTTTGACTATTCTCTTGGATTTTGATTCTGTACTGCATTGCTGGATTGTTACCGACCCCTTGGCTAGCTGACCTCCCTTTCGTTGTTGTTTGTCCTGTCTGCATTCTGTTTTATCACTTATATTAAGAAAGGATCGTCGACCAGTTGTTGGCTGTCGCCTAGGACAGATCAGGCAAGTAGCCAGGGACAGTGTGGGGGGGGGGGGGGGGGGGGGGGTCAGATTTGGGTTCACTGTCTTGTTGTGCCCCTCCCCTCAGGGTTCACCAGCAGCTACTGGGGAATCGTTCCTCTAGCAATTCCCTTACAACAAGACTGAGGGACCACTGGCATATGACACACTGAATTTACAATACTGAACTTTTTTACAATATTTTAATTTTCTTAGATTTGGGTTTTCATCAGCTGTAATCCATAACATCATAATCAACATTTACAGAAATAAAACACTTGAAATAGAACACTCTGTGTGTAAAGAATCTAGAAAATATAGGAGGTCACTTTTTTAATTAAATTACTGAAATAAACATTTCAAAGATATTCTAATTTATTGAGATGCACCTGTATACCCTAATTTGAATCAATATTAAAAGGGCTTATATCTTTGGAACAACTGAATGGATTTGGGTAAACAAAACACTGAATGACTGAAGGTAACAGCATCTATCTGATGATGTCTGTCATTGGGCTTTCAGATAGGTCCTTTATAAGTCCACTGTAGTTAATAGCTTGTGCATCCTCCTTTAGAGCAGTAATCCTTCAAATATTATTTTCATTTCCAATAGTCCATACTGACTTTTACATTAAAACTTATGTTCTCCTTTATGCGTTTTAAAGGAAAGCTCCAGTCAAGACCTGTGTCCTAGTGTATAGCCTGAGAGGGACATGACAAAGGCCTTTTTTTATTTGAATATATTTGTCAGATTTTGCTTGAAATATTGCCCTAAATAAAGGCAAAATAAAATGTGTTTGCTAAATAATTAAATAGAAATGGTGGCTGCAAAACCAGCCTAAGAATATGGTGAAAGAGAAATCTGCATCTTCATTGCTGATAGTTTTAAAGAGGTTTTGTCATTACATACACTTATCCCCTATACACAGAATAGGGAATAAGTGTTAGATAACAAGGAGTCCAGGAGAAAAGAAATCCGAAAGTTTTCCTGCATCCTACTTCTGTGGGGCTTCAAAGACCACAATCTCCTGAAGCCCATAGAAGTGAATGGAGTACCAGTCAGACAAGTGCACTAGTGCTACATTCACAAGGAGGATGCAGGGGGACTTTTGGACTCCATTCTACCGATTGCTGGGGGTCCCAGCAGTTGGATCTCTAGTGATCTGATACTTATCCTTCATCCTCTGGGATAAATGTGTGTAATGACAAAACCCCTTTTATTCATTATGCAAATTAAGTGCAACGTGCCCTGAGTTTGTTTCTATTACTAATAAGTGCTTCAAGTTTCATTTGGACAAGGACACACAGCTGATCAATGGGTGTACTGTTTGTCGGACCCCCATTGATCACTTATTGATGACCTATCTTATAGGTCATTGATGGCAAACCTTTTAGAGACCGAGTGCCCAAACTACAACCCAAAACCCACTAATTTATTACAAAGTGCCAGTACAATCTGCCCCACAGTAGCCCCCTCGGAGTACGATCTGCCCCACAGTGGCCCCCACACAGTAAAATGTGCTCTGCAGTGGCCTCCAAACAGTAGAATGTGCTCCACAGTGACCCCCCAGACAGCACAATGTGCTCCACAGTGACCCCCAAACAGTACAATGTGCTCCATAGTGACCCTCTGACACTACAATCTGCTCCACAGTGGCCTCCACACAGTACAATGTGCTCCACAGTGACCCCCAGACAATACAATGTTCTCCACAGTGGCCCCCAACATAGTATAATGTGCTCCACAGTGGCCCCCAACATAGTATAATGTGCTCCACAGTGGCCCCCGACATAGTATAATGTGCTCCACAGTGGCGCCCGACATAGTATAATGTGCTCCACAGTGGCGCCCGACATAGTATAATGTGCTCCACAGTGGCCCCCGACATAGTATAATGTGCTCCACAGTGGCTCCCGACATAGTATAATGTGCTCCACAGTGGCCCCCAACATAGTATAATGTGCTCCACAGTGGCCCCCAACATAGTATAATGTGCTCCACAGTGGCCCCCAACATAGTATAATGTGCTCCACAGTGGCGCCCGACATAGTATAATGTGTTCCATAGTATAATGTGGAACATAATATACTCCACAGTGGCCCCCACACAGTTTAACATGCTCCTGTACTTACCTGCACTCCCACAAAGAGCAGCCGGACAGCCTTCTTTTTCCACCACAAAACAAGCGCTTTCCTCCCCGCTGCGATTAGGCTGTACAACCAGCAACGACCTAAGCGGAGATTAGTCCATACAGAGAACTGAAATATCTTTCGATTGTGGTATCTCCACCCCCCACCCCCCTCTGCTATTTCTTTATCTGTACCTTTCTATCTGTCTGTCTACTATCACTGTAATTGCCTCTACCTTGGAACGTTTTTGTATATATTGTATTTGTACTTGTATTGCTTATCTTTGCATTGCATATCTTTGCTGCTGTAACACACTGAATTTCCCCATGTTGGGACTATTAAAGGATTATTATTATTATTATTATTATGAATGACGTAATTTGCACATACACCTGAAAGAAGCACTTGCCAGGGAATCTGGGACAGCTGTCCTGGATTCCCCGTTAGCGAGTGATCCAGGAGCCTGCCTGGGGCGATGGCGAGCATGCCCACAGAGAGGGTTCTGAGTGCCCTCTCTGGCACACGTGCCATAGGTTTGCCACCACGGTTATCAATATATAAATTTTGGAAATCCCCCTCGATAGTACTGTCAATCACTTAAAACAGCAGGACTGATGAAGATCAACAATAACCAATAGATGTAGATACAGCTGCAGTGTGGTTTATTGTCAGGTTTCAGTGCATTAGCAGTGAATGCACATCCAGACATGGAAGGTGAATAAGGGTCCTGTTACTCAGCTCGTCAGTTAGTGACCCCCTACAGTAACTCTGTTGTCGTCTAGAGGAAATAGCTCATGCACAGTGTGCCCACAGTGTTAGTCAATAGTGGCTGCTGATGGACAAGACAGGTCACATGACACTCCTTCAGCAGCCATGTTTGGACACTGCTTGACTTTGAATACTCATTGAGCTAACAGTAAACAATACTTTAGCTTTATCTACAGTAGGAGATATGGAGGGCACCTTCAGCAACTATTAGTAGGTGCTATTATGTCCTGTTTGAATCACTATACTTAATGTTTATTGAAAGTAGCAACATTTATGGAGAATGCATATGTAATATTATTAATT
This sequence comes from Leptodactylus fallax, assembly GCA_947044405.1. Classification (NCBI taxonomy): domain Eukaryota; kingdom Metazoa; phylum Chordata; class Amphibia; order Anura; family Leptodactylidae; genus Leptodactylus; species Leptodactylus fallax. Next base: position 8,047,526 of record CAMRHE010000012.1, on the reverse strand, counting down.
ATTATGTAATTAGATTATTGCTGCAAAATTGATCCTAAGAAGCTGAAAAAATGACAAGTTCTTAGTAATCGTACTTAAAATGATGAAAGTGTTGCAGGGGTTCTTGGAAGTGACACAGTAAATTTGTACTTACTTCACTCTGCTTGTTGAAATATGACCCAAAAGTGACCTGTAATTTGCTTGAGTTTAAACTTGAACAAAAGATTATTACCAGATGAAATTCAGGTATGTGTATGCAAGACAAGAAACACTGACAGAAGAGTTGTGCTCAAACATTCTACTATACAGTACAATAGTAGAGTCCCTAAGGAAGGTGACGTGCAGTAGAACTGGAGCAAAGTCATTTTTCAGTAGTGTGGGTTTAGAGAAAGAAACAGTGGGGCAGATAAACTAAAACTGTCTAACTTTTATACAGTGCAAAGTCTTAAACTGCACCAGATTTTCCGAAGTGTCTAATGCTGTTTGAAAATTTGGTGCAATTTTAGGCTGCCTACTCTAACCCTATATTGACACACCAGTGAAAATCTAGGCTAAATTCCCACCACTTATTAGTTGGCTTAGTTTACAACAGAATTTTGGAACAAAAATTTAACACATTGGCTGAAGTTTTGGTGCAAATTCCGAAATTTTAGTGCAATTTTTGGCTTACAGCTAGCATATTAAGCCCCCTTTTTAACAAGTCCTGCCCACATGTAATACTAGGTACACAAACCGTTAGAAAGTGCCTAAAACAAATAAAAAATGAGAGGTAAAATTATGCCAGAATTCTAGTGTATAGTTATTCGTTGATGCTAGGTTCACACCTGTGTTCGGATTTCCATTTGGGGGGTCCACTTGGGGACCCCCAGAATGGAAACCTAATCCGATTAGAAAAGCGGTTACTATAATGGGATCCGCTGGGTTTCTGCCTGGTTTCCGCCCGAAAGGGGCAAAAAATGCGAAGAGAAAAGCGCTTTTCTCTCTGCAATTTTTAAACGGGTTCAGGGACGGAAACCCCAAACGGAGTTTAAGCACTAGTGTGAATCCAGCCTTACATTGTTTCTTTCATCTACTTAGGAAGCTGGGCTCAGCAAGATGCCTGAACCATAAAACAACATTATATAAAATACAGTGCACTATTTATATAAATGTGATGGGTTTCTAACTACACTTGCATCTCTGAAGTCTGTGTCCCATTAAAAACCTACTGTATATCAAACTAAAACCTCAACCAGTATAGCATTCATCTACAAATGAGTCACAATAAAAAGCAAAATAACCCTCTTTTCACACTTGGCAGTATGAGAAGGATTATTTGTTTATAGACCTCCATACACCCAGTATATTCCAAAAGAGCATTTTTTGACATATACTGGGCTGGTATTGCCTGATAACTGATGTACAGTATGTCAATGCATGGCTGTATAGTGTTAGTCATTGGTAGTCAAAGCAATAAATCAGGGAATAATCCCGCTGTATACTTCTGACATATCTGAAAGCAAGATGTTAAGAAAATGTAAAGTTAAGCTTTCCTTCAGAGATCCAATTCTAGCCTCAAGATCATCCTTATGAAAAATGCACCTATATAGAAAGTTAAAGGGGTTTCCCCAATATCCACCAATGACAATTACTGTATCCCCTATCCACAGGAGATGACAGGGACAGATGACTACAGCACTCCAACAGTCCTACAGAAGTGAATGAAGCAATGGTCCAGCCTACACATTACTACTCTATTCAGTAGATTGCTCACAGTGTATTAATTAATTTATTTTATTATAAAATTGTCTTATAGCCTCTTTTTAATTTATTTCACTGACCATATTATTATGTTGCCTCCTTTTGTCATCCATTTTGAAAACCATATCTCTCCAGTGCTCCTTTGTACATCTTTCAAATTGTCATTCTTTTTAAGGGTTGTAATCTTTTGAAGCTCATCCAATACCAACTTTGGTATTTGGAGGCAGAGTGATGGATGTGGATTATTTTTCTTGGAATATATATATATATATTTTTTAAACTCGTTTTATTGACCTCACAATGCAATATAGTGTATATATCAATAAGTAGAACAAAGCATTTCACTGTAATAATCTATGAAAATTCAGTAAACAGCATTGAACAAAGGACTCAAAGGGTATGTAGAAGATTAAAATTCCACTATATTACAGTAGGTTACAATCAGGGAACAATACAATGACCTCATACATATCACACAGTCATTATATTGCATACAACAGTTGAACAATAAGCATGTTCTAACAGAACAAAACATTGCACATGTTTTGTACCATACAGAGACAACCTTAAGATACACTATACTATATACTGGATAGGTAGGAGATCAAGACCATTTACTCAGCATTGTGGAGAGGTATCATGATTATTTAGCCCTTAATGACCTAACGGAGGAATGAGTCAGTGGAGTGTCGCACCATCTCATTCTTTTGAGAACTTCTGGGGGGCAGCTTCTATGTTTATATACCACTTTCTCATATTGATTTGTGTTATTAACTAACTTGTTTCATTGTTTCACTGTTCAGAGTTTATATCCCATCCAGCTAGTCAGAATAGCTTTCCTAGCAAAGGAATGAACACTCCCGCAGGAATACACATGTATGGTGTGTCCAGTCCGATTCCTACAGAAGGCCCAATAGCCAGATTCTTGAAGTAGCCAGCATCAGAATCATAACAATGCTGATCAATGTAGTGATTACTTCCCTCTAAAATGAACTAATACAGGGGCAATCCTAAACTATGTGCCAGAAATCTGCATGTGGGCTAGCGCACCTGTTACATCTATCATTGGGAACATGTCCCATTTTATATATGCACATCTGAGAACATTGATGCACAAAGAATAGTTGGATCATATGGTAATTAATTGAATGGGATACATAAACTGGTGATTCCAGGACTTCATCTCATTCTTATGAGGATAAATCTTGAAGTTGTAGACGCCATTTGCTCTCTACTGCCAACTGTGTAGATTTCAATTTAGTTTCCAGGAGATGGGTGTACAGAGCAGAAATTAGCCCTCATGGACCCTGAGAAATTATGCCTGTCAAGGGTAGTCCGAAAGTGGGCACTGACATTGCTGTAGAGCAATGCCTGATTTTCCTGAAACCTAGTGGAATAATCTAGGAATAAAGCCAAGCCAGAATATCTCCTCCAAAAAGAAGAACCCATCCACAAGAGGAACTACTGTGCCTGAGGCTTGGCTTTTCAAATTTTCGCTGCAAGCCATTTTATTTTTTTTTTAAATAAAAAAATTATGTTTTGATCAGAGGTTTAGCTAGAGGTTCATCACGGGTTGGCAAACATATCTAAATGGGTCCCTAACCCAGTTATACAGTGACCATATAGTGATAGATATAAATACAGTACAGGAAAAATATAGTGACTTACAGATGGTTTTTCATATTTCCTGTTCATCTGGACTGGACTGCATGGCCACTTCTTTCAGCCCTGACTTGTCTCTGTAAAATTAGCAACATAGACATCTTTGGCTCCTCACTTTTCTTGACACCTGACCCACATTTTCTTCACCTACACATCAAGTCCCCATCCAGAAAGGCCGGACTAAAGGCTATGCCTTAAAAGGAAAGCCTACATGACAGGGATGCCAGCCAAGAGAGGATAGGGGAAGGACAGGAAGGGGTTAATTTGGCCATTGGAAGGTGACGTAGAGGGGGGAGCAGGGGGGGACGTGGGGGTACATAAAGAAAGAGCGTGAACTTTGGTGCTAGTCAGCTCCCACCCACCCTCCCTTATTTGCTGATATTGGGGTTTTGCTTGTCACAGTAGCTTGGCGGGGGGGGGGGGGGCTCGAAGATGGAGGGGTATGCAAATGGTTGTGGTGGGGAGGGTCCCACAGTAGGAGCTGGACTCCCCGGGCCATTTGGTGGTTCTTGATGGGTTTATGCTGTAATGGACTGGACGGGATCACAAGCACCAAAGAGCTTTAAGAGATTAGTGCCCCCGAGCTTGTGGGTAACAGCTGGGGGTAATATTCCTGGTGCTAGGGGAACCTATATATAGCTGGTTAAACAGGTTTTGGGCTCCGATGACCTCCTTCGTTGAGTCATCAGGGTCATTGTTTACATTTGGGGGGTAGACATTATATTGTCTACGGGTTATTGTTGGGTTTGGTATTATGTTGGCACTTTAAAATGTTATTTATAATTATTCAATAAAACGTCTGCTGTGGCCGATTTAATCCATCCTGTCTCATGTCATTATTTAACATGGAACAACTTGGCAATGCCCTTGTCATGCTCTACCCCTAGTTATAAAATATATAATATAAAAATTCCCTGTAAATGAATAATACCCTGTATGTATCTTTAAATTAACAATATATCTGTGTGTCCCTGTCATTAATAATACCTTTCTTGGGCCATCTTAAAGGGGTTGTCTGGGATCAGAAATTTGAATGCATACATCAGGGGAGGGTTATAAAATAAAAATGCACAGACACTTACCTACATCCTCCTCTCTGTTACAGCACTGGGCCAGCCCTCACTTCACAGGAACACTGAAGCCAATCACCGCTCTCAACAGTACAGCAGTATACAGCATTTGGCTGCTGGGGTCCCGCAGATTTGACATCCTGCTGCAACCACTCTGTATATAAACAAAGGTGACAGCTTACCCAATGCAGGTAAAGTGTGCCTGCAGCCTACAATGAGCTGTCACCACAGGAGATCTGCGTCCAAGCTCAGGAGACACTATGTAGTGACATCATTGTGCCCACCTGCCTCTGTACCTTTATGTCTTAGTTGTTGCCAGGGTACCTGGGGGTAGTAAACTAATACAGGCCTGTGGCCTACAGGTTATAGAAAGGTAGAGCAGGAAGCCAACAGCTGCAAAATTAAAGCATCTAACGTGTTCTGTGGCATCTTGACATTGTGCCAGGTGCCTGTTTTCAGAAAATATATGCATATTAAATAAATATTTTATATTTATATATTTATTTTTATTTGTACATGCCATTACTATGAAAATAGCTCTGATTGTTTTAACATTAATTTTATTTTATGTATAATATCTGACGAAAACAACTACAGAGACACTCATAAAAATTAGATTTTCTAACAATAAATTTACATACAGTATCATTTCTCTGTAATATGAAGTATTAGGAAAAATATGAAATTTACAATTTCCTTAAAATATTACTATGTGGCTTTTATCGACTATGGCATGGATTTTTGTGAAATAATTTAAGACAGGCACAACTTAAGGTTAATTGAACTAAAGTAATATCCAATAAAGAATATTTTATGAGTCTAACTAGCTCAAGGTTAATAACAGGGAATCCATTCTTCAAGAGGTAATGCATTATGTTACAGAGAGTACATATTGAACTATTTTTGCCACAGCCTTAAATACTTTAGTGTGACAGTAATAAACATTGTAATACATTGTTCTGCTTCTAAAATCCCAAAGCATCTCATTATAGCCCATTCTGTTACTGATACATAAGCATGTCTATATGTCAGTATCTTTGAATATTGAGCTGTGATGTTTGGTAGTGAGTGACTATTCTTCAGTAATACAGTAGGAGAGATAACTTAATTGGCTCATTCTTACGCGTGCCTTGAAACTGGCTTCATCTTTTTACAGCTACACTACATCAATGCCAGAATATTATTCCTTTGGTATCTGAAAACATATGGCCTCAATCTAAACACAGAAGAGAGCCTTTAAGGGGTAAATGAAGCACGAATAAATAGCTATAGTTGATTTACCTTGCTTGAAGACAACCTTATGTATCTCAAATGAAAGAAAATGATTATGAATTTATAATATTATATTCCTCAGAAAGCCTCTTTGTGTTATAGATTTTGTGAGGAGACAATGTTGCCTGAAATTATTATTTTTTTTAGAACTGTAATTTTTATTGAATGGTTTTACAAAAATGTAAAATATAATGGAGACTAAAAAGTTAAAACGGAGAAGGCTATGCAATGAACAATATCACATACAGTACATGGGGATAACCAAAGACAAAGGAGAAAACAAGAAGGCAAGAGAGGGGTGGAGGGAGGAGGGGGAAAACATCGTCAAAGACCTTGCAGAACACAATATGTGTCTCACAGGTGCCAGATAGCCTGGAAGCCCTCAACACCATTATTGTAGGATGCAGTCAGGAATTCAAGACTAGGGACATCTTTCATACGAGATAATAGTTCTGTGCCCTTGGGGGGATTAAAGGGGTATTCCCATGAACATAATCATATCTCTATTTGTAGATAATTAAAAGTTAAACATTTTTGCAAATATAAGTAGTTAAAAATTCTGCAGAGTTTTAAAGATTTTCTCTAACTATCTTAGCAGTGACAGTCTGTTGTCTTGATCGGTTGCCATTGGATATGACCACAAATGCAGAAACTTTATATGGTCTGGGACTTGTCAACAACCCAGCCATGATTTCCTTATTGTGGACAGGTTATCAGGCAGAAACACTACATGTATGAGAAGATATCCCGGCCACGATAAGGAAACCATTGCTGATTTTCTGACCTTAGAAAGATCCTGTATTCATGGTCGTATCCATTGGCAACCGATCAAGACAACAAGACTGTGACCACAAGATATTTAGAGACAATCTTTAAAACTCTGCAAATTGTTTAATTACTTATACTTGCAAAAATGTTTAACTTTTAATTATCTACAAAATTAAAAATGGTTATGTATGTGGGAATACCCCTTTAACACCTCTCCAATGCTTGGCAATCAAGGTTTTGGCCACTGTGCACAAATAGAGGAAGAGTCTGTCTGGAGGTCTTTTAGCCTAGGTGTCTTGGAGGCATATTCAAGAGATATGTCGGAGGACTCAGGGGCACTCCTTGTATGAAAAGAGCATCTGATATCACCTTGACCTGCCTGAACTTATTTCTTTGTTAAATTAATTACTGTTGCTCAGTGTTCACAGGTAACTCTTTGATGCTTGTACATTTAGTGGGTACGTTAGGGTATTTGTTCCTACTAAATATTGCTAGTAAAAAAAATCTGTAGAATTATAAATTCTGTGGGATATGAGGTATGGGTTTTCCTCAATAAATGAGAGGTACAGTAGTGTGCAAAAGTTTTAGGCATGTATGGGTAAAATTCTGAAAGAATGCTTTCAAAAATGCTGAAAGTGTTAATAGTTTATTTTTGTCAATTAACAAAATGAAAAGTGAATGAACAAATGTGACCACCCTTTGCGTTAAAAACAGCATCAATTCTTCTAGGTACTCTTGTTCCATACAACTAGGAGAACTAACCACAATTGTTGTTCTGTGGGTGTACACTTTAGAACTCTCCATGACAGACTAGGTGATGTGGTCACACCAAATATTGATTTGATTTAGATTTCACTTTTGTTCATTCACTTAGGCCTCATGCACATGAATGTACTTTTGATCCGCAATTGGGGATCCACGGCTGAATTGGAGAGCAGCAAATTATGGCGCAGATCCTATTGCTGTAAATGCGGCTCTGTCAACTCATTTGATTGTTTGGGTCAGTGAAAATCACGGATGACACACAGATACCAATCCATCTGTCATATGTGCGTTTTTTTACTAATCCAGAGACTGCACACGGTTGTGTGCAGGAGGCCTTAATTTTGTTAATTGACAAAAATAAACTACTAACACTTTTATTTTTCTACGATTCTGCAATAGTAGGCCTCATCACAGACGATGATGACAGGGAGTACAGAGAACTGAACCGGGATTTTGTGGACTGGTGCCACCGGAACCACCTGAAGATTAACGCGGGGAAGACCAAGGAGATGGTGGTGGACTTCCGTAAAGGCAGATGCCCTCCTAAACCAGTGGACATCCTGGGGACGGGAATCGAGATTGTGAACACCTATAAGTACCTGGGTTTGCTCCTTAATAATAAGCTGGACTGGGCAGATCATATGGAGGCCCTGTACAGGAAGGGCCACAGCAGGCTTTACCTGCTTAGGAAGCTGAGAGCCTTTGGAATCCGGGGGGCACTTCTTAGGACTTTCTTCAACTCGGTAGTGGCATCAGCCATCTTCTTTGGAGTGGCCTGCTGGGGGAGCAGTATATCAACCAGGGACAGAAATAAACTTGACAAGCTGATTAGAAGGGCCAGCTCTGTCCTGGGGAGCCCACTGGACCCAGTGCAGGTGGTGGGTGACAAAAGGATACTGTCCGTGGTGAGCTCCATGCAGAAGAAGAAGTCCCATCCCATGCATGAGACCATGATAGCGCTGGGCAGTACTGTCAGTGACCGACTGCTCCACCCTAAGTGTGAGAAGGAGCGCTATCGGAAGTCTTTCCTCCCCACCGTGGTTAGGCTGTACAACCAACACCGACCTAAGCGGAGATCATTACACACAGAGAACTGAAATATCTTTCTGCCTGTTAAACCCCCCGCCCCTCCTCTGCTACTTCCTATCTGTCTGTCTGCTATCAATGTAATGCCTCTTACCTTGGAACATTCCTGTACATGTTGTATTTGTATTTGTATCTGCTTATCTTTGCTGCTGTAACACACTGAATTTCCCCATTGTGGGACTATTAAAGGACTATTATTATTATTATTTTTAAAGCATTGTTTTATGGTCTCCACATATCTGACAACCAAGAACATACCATTCTTCCAATGTGCTACATCTATATAAAAACCTTGAGCCTTTAGTGGTGTTTTTGTATTATACTTCTTACTTGTGATATTTAACACCTGTTATATTAGTTCATGAAACTTCTGCAAAAAGAAACTGTCATCATGAATTGGAATCAACAAACCAAACTAAATAAAGTTGGACAACACTTGGTACCTTTTATGCTTTTAACTACATCCCTAAGAAGCAACAACATAACTCATGCAAGAGATTATTTCTAGGGCATAGTTTCTTTATGAACTACAGATGTCCATAGAGTAGGGGATTAAAATAAATTAAGTTTATGGATTATTTTTACTTTTCAACTATGTATATCTGTCAGGGATGACAGGACCATGGCAATGTTCTTTAATTTTTTCATGTCATCTAAAACGAATGTACCATATTAGTGATTATGCAAATCACTCTACAAATGCCAATACAAAGATGAAAAAAGTTTGATGGATGTTGTTCATAAATGTAGTGTTTGTGGTTCTTGTAGGGTTACCATAGCTGATGCTGTTAAGCAGTGGTGAACCTAGTCTCTTTGCTGCCTGAGGTGGATTATAGAAAGACGCCCTCCCACCCAAAAGTTTCCATGCTACTAGCTTCACACGCTGTTATCGTCGCACAATATACACAATACACAAAGTTATAAAACAGTTTTTAAGAATTCTTCTTACTGCATTACTTCAGTATCAGATCAACAACACGGTATTAACAATGAAAGTAACATCACACATCTTCTGCTTGGTGGATGGACGAGCCCACGTGGCCCCCATTCTCTATAATAGGAGCCCCGCAGATAGCTGAGTACTGGACTTCGGCTATCTTTGGCACTCCAATCGAAGTGAATGAGAGCCACGCGGGTTCGTCCATTCACCAAGCTACACATCTATATTCAGCCTGACTGCGGTCAGGCTGTATTCCCACCCAGTGGGGGGAAAAAACCCAATTCTCAGGCTCAGTGGGGGTCTCAGCAGACAGACCCCCATCAATCAGGTATTTATCCTCATTTAGGTGTATATAGTGCAGTAACATTGTGTGACTTACAGGTGATGTCTCTGACTAATCCTTCACATTTCCCTTCTCTTCCCTTTGGACCGGCATGACCACTTCCAGCTGTGACTTGTCTCTGTAAAGTTTGCAACACAGACATCTTTGGCTACTCACTTTTCCAGGCATCCAACCCACATTGTCCTCCCCTACACACCCATCCTGCTGCTACCCCAATTATAAAATATGTGATATAACCCCCCATAATGAATAATACCCCCAAGTGCATCTTTATATTAATAATGTCCATGTGTACCCTGTATAAATAGTGCCCCTTATTAATAATGTCCCAGGTGTTAACTAATTAAAAGGTTTTCCAGGTCATTAATAAACTAATCAGTGGGGCTCAAAAACCCAGGACCCCCACTGATCAGTTGTTTGAATAGTACCTGTGTAAGCACCATGACCGCTTCTCTGTTTACATAGTGTCATTCATCTCATAGCGGCCATGTAATGTAACTACAGCCTCGTCCTATACACTTCCATGCGACAAGACTGTAATTACATGACACGGTCACTATTAGCAGACAGTGTGTGATATAAACAGGCGCTATAGCCCCTGTTTACAGCGCCCCATTTAAACACACTATAATGTTCCACAGCAGCCCCTGCACATAGTATTATGGGCTGCAGAGGTCCCTGTACACTGTATTATGCCTCGCAGCGGCCCCTGCACACAGTATTATGCTCCATAGTGGCCCCTGCACTCGGTATTATGCTCCATAGTGGCCCCTGCACTGGTATTATGCTCCATAGTGGTCCCTGCACTTGGTATTATGCTCCATAGTGGCCCCTGCACTGGTATTATGTCCCATAGTGGCCCACCCATGAACTATTATTATACTCTGGGGTCTTTTCAGACCCCAGAGTATAATGATCGGAGACCAAGGGGAGGTGACAAACATAAAAAACAGTGTTACTTACCTATCCTGGACACCGGTGTACTCCCTGCAGCTTTCGGCCCTGTTTAATTGCGCACACACGTCACGTGATCAGGCCGGCGACGCGACCTGATGACGTCACCAGCAGGCCCAAGTCTGCTCGGAGTAACATCGGATCGCAGGAGAGGTAAGTAGCATTGGTTTTTATGTTCCCTCACCTCCCCTGGGTCTGCAATTATTATACTCTGGGGTCTGAAAATACCCCAGAGTATAATAATAGTAGTATTTGAGGCCCGCAGCTGCTCACAGCGGCATCCACTTCCCCTTCTGCGTCCCATAGCAGAAAGGGAAGCGGAGGTGGCCACGAGCAGACGCGGGGTTGGTAAAGAAATAGGCCGTTACCTGCTGGGGTTACTCCAGCAGGTTACAGCCTATTTATATATTTTTCCGCCTCATCCTCACTTTGCCTTATTAGCGGTGTGCCTCTTCTGTTAAGCAAAGACAGCAACTCACTGTTAATTGTGTCCTCCTACACAAGAGTCAAATAGGATGGTTGCAGCTGTAGTGTGTGTCCTGTTGCTCATGTAATGGTATAATCAGGATGGGGTTTTTATCATTTTAGGATTTCAGATGACCTCCTGTTTCCTCTCCCCAACAATTTCTGGTTTCCAGCTCATTCCAGCACAGAACTTGCGCTTGTTATTATTGGCACAGTTATCTTTGCATTTATATTCACAGATTACAGAAGCACTGCTCAAGAACATTTACCAGCCCTTATTAGGGCTCAAAAACTGAAAGCAGTATGCAGAGAGGGGGAGAAGAGAATATAAATGGCTGGGAACATAGAGTCATCATTCCAACCTGAGAGCAGGTCTGTAACCTAGGCAAACAGCTTTAAACACTGGGGAGAGAGATTTAGCTGTATGCAACAAAAGTAGCAAGATAGACAAAGCAATATATTGGATAAAACACTTCAGTTAACTTAAACTGCAAGTCTGAATATGATCCTTGAGATGGGAATACCCCTTTAATGATATAAAATGGACATGGTAATGGTGAATGATAGACTGCCTGCATAGTTATCACAGTTATTGATCTGTGTGGTATGTAATTAAAAATGGACAACATATAAAGATATTGTACACAGGAAATGTGTTATCATAATCAACATAACATGTTATACAGTATTTATTTATTATGCTTTTCTGCAATATGTATTGCCCCACTGTGGCTCCTTTAATCTCATCTGTATCCAAGATCTATAGCAACCTCAAGCACACAGACCCTCATAAGTTACAATTCCTGACATGTCTCTATTTTCAGAAGTTAGTTTAACATTTGTACATACACATATACCGATGTTGTCATATCATAGTTAAATAGCCTTCCCTTTATTCCAAAACTGTAAAAACCATTGGCATCTCAGGTAAAAAATGAATAAATGTGTTAAGGTAGAGAGAAGATGGGTGACTATGGAGGGACCTTACTGTACATGTTATGTCAGTTTCTGGTATAAAGTCACAACCTTTGTTGCACAAACATATTTGCACTCAAATTTGTGACTTTGGTTAGAATGAAGAAGCAGCAGAGTTTCAAGGGCCAACAAATGTAAAATTATTTGCACCAGAAAAATGTCTCAAATAATGGCTGAAATCTACACCAGCTTCAGATTTCAGATTTCACCTTCAGGCGTACAGATCACCTGAAATACACCAGAATAATCATGAGGCGTGAGTCTCTTAATAATTTTAGTGCATCTCAATAGCACTACCAATTAAGACTGGCATACTACATGAGTCCACTGTATTCTTTCATGGCTCCTTTCAAATAGAGATCCATTTGTAATATTTATATTTTTGCTATAGTTATGACTAGTATCGTTAGGCTCCATTTTGTAGGACTTACTGACTTGGAATATTTATTTGGCAGGAAGTTATAACTCTTCAAAATTGCCTTTGGATAAACTATACGTTACTTGGATGAATTAGACACATTGAAACATCATAATATTTTTGAAACTATGTAGTACAGATTTGTGATAAAACTTGTTAATGAGGTTTTTAGGGATCACAACATGCTGGGAATTACGCTTTGAAAAGGGAGATAAAACACAACAGGAAATTGTTATCTTTACTGTTTATTACTAGTTGCCATTGAATGACATTTTATAGTGGAGCTGACATATAAACAGCAGCATTGCATATACTGTATATCAATATATAGGATATAGCAAGAGCATTAAAACAAATAATATGCTTATATTATGGCTTTGAAATGAAAATTTAGATCCATATCTGAAGTCAACAAATTCAAGCTGTACATTATGTATTACATCTGGCCTAGCCTATAAAAGCAAGTGGTTGAGATGGGAGACCCAAATGCTATTTAAAATATTTATGTTTGGAAATGCAATATAATTTTATGAGTAAATCCCAATCAGAAAGTGCATCTACTATGTACATGGATTCAGTGAGAATACATTTCAGTTTATCATTCTTATACTGCAGTTAATATATAATTTAGCTGGGCATAAAATTGGCTTTTTCTGTTAGACTCTTTATTATACACTAAATCTGTAATGGATAAAGTTGTGATTCTTTGTAATTGCTTAGTTTATTAGAAGCTAGAGAAATGCTGAAATAGTTATTTTAGACTTGCTGAGCTGCTAGGATTTATGACATATCTATTCCTATAAATAGTACTCTATGAGAAGTTAAACCAGAAGAGCAGATTTGGGACCTTTCAAGCTTTTTACTGTAGTCATGATCCAAAAGTTGAATTTAACTAAAATGCCAACATAAAAGTCTAGTAAGATGATACGTATATGACGATTGGTGAAAGAAAGCAGTTAAGAGTCTTTGAAGCAAAACAAGGCAGGAGATAAACATCATAGCATTGCAGATTTAATTAGAGAAACCATCTTATTCCTATAGTAGGTTATTGGTAAAAACATTATAGTTTCCACTTAGGTTTGAAAACCACCTGTAAATTCCTAGACCATGTGTAAAAATAGGACATTTTTTAAAGTGTCCATAAAAATTATTTGTGTTCATTCATTTTTTGCAGCTGAAGGTAGTACAAAATATTTTCATTGTACTTTTTATAAGTCATTCAGACAAAAGGAAAAAATCAGATTGTCTGCTCTGATTCCACTTTAATGGACTTTCTGGCATAAACAACAATTTGATATCGTAGTGTCTTCTACAAGTAATTAAATGGAAACCTATAGGGAACTCACATAAAACAAGTCTCAAACATGTACTAATTTGTCCAATGAGTTCTAGTGATGAGCAAACTATAGAAAAATGAATTTCTAAGCCCTAGATGGCCTCTTGGATTGAGCAGAAAGTATAATATAGTAGTTGAAGGTACAGTCAGGTTTTAGATTATCACAGTAAAGTTCCTATACATTCCTATAGGCAAATACATTAGAAGTAATAGCATTTGACCAGCCAGCAAAGATAACAAATGGAATGGATAAAATTGTCTGTGGCATTCTTGTTGTTCAAATTGTGTAAAATAAGTGTGATTAACTGACTACTTCAAGCATCTGAACACAGTAACTACAGAATATACAGTAAACTCCACCTAGTTACAAATGCAAGCTGCCATAATTTTCTAATTTAATTCCACAACAGTGTAAATCAGCATGTAGAACTATTTATGAGAGGAACTCTGTTGGCAGGAGTTATCATTTTTTATTTATTTGGAAACACTCAACTGGCAACTTTAGGTGGAATATTGCTAGCAGCAAGGCACTCTGCTAGCATTATTTATAAAGAGGACCTTACTGGCACTATGGTTTATGTTGGAAGTCTGATTGCACTGTTTAAAGTGGCATTCAACTTGATGTATGCTATGATGTACTTTACGAAAAGTAACTTTATGGTACTAGCAATGAAAACCCAAGGCTGTTGTAGATATATGGCCTTTTTAGGTATATGGCAAATAGTACAGCTCTCCAACTATTGACACATGACCAAAATTATCTTTTGTCAGAAGCATTTTATTAATTGAATGTGTTCTTTTATGACCTTTGTAACATGTACAGTATCTATTGTATCTTGAGATAGTAATTGTATAGAAAACTAGTACTTACATACTTTGAACCCCCCAATAGTAAATATAACAACATAAAAAGCAGATACAATTGATTGTAATACAATGCTGATAGATTGAAACAGTGGCATATACAAGAGTTTTACAAGTGAAATGCGTTGGATCTGGAAGGATCTTTATATCATTTGCACCAATGTGAGAAACAGATCAGCACTGTCTCTTGGACTGTAAGCCACAGGTAGTGTGGTTACAAGTTGACTTAGGTAAAGCCATTGTGCCATGAAAATATTGTAAAGTAGTAAAAAAACAGGGTATGTATGAGCGCTACTTAATCAGCCAGACATGTGTTAAAATGAAACTTTTTTATTGGATCACAATGTTACTCCACAAGGTGGCGATACAAAGTATGGCAACGCGTTTCGACGTCTTAACTGACGTCTTCATCAGGCCAACTAGATAAGAATCAAATAAAACAATAGTATAATGTATAATAAATAATATAAGATATAATAAAAACATTGTTGTACATAAGAAACAATCTACATGTATATACATAGACACACACGAACATATGTATGCATGTTTGTACACACATATCCCAGCACACATATAAATGTACACATATGGTAGCAATCAACAAATGGTTAATGTATAAATAAGTAAAATGAAAAGTGAATGGATTGGTATAAGAACAAATATGGGTTAGATAAATATGAAAAATAGTTATAGTTAATGAGAAAGAGGAGATGGGGGATATATATGGTACCAAGATTAGATGATTAGGTAGGTAATAATAGAATAGGGGGATATATATGAATACGTCTAGGAAATAATGGTAATGAATGAAAAAAAAGGGGGGGAGGGATATGGTTGTGACATACAATAGATGGGTGAGTAGTCAATAAATCTGGTTGTTTATAAAAGATGGTGGAGTGTGAGAGTGTATCTAATTGATACAATAAATAATTAGGATAGGGATGGGATAGCTGATAAAAAATGGAGTGAAGGATAGTTGATGAAAAAATGGATAATAAGCAGGTAATGAATGTATATATATAGATACATGGATGATTAGATGAATGAGCAATAAATAAATAATTCAATGGATAAATCATGGGTACAGGAGCATATAAATGGAACATCAGGTAAATAGATATGTAATGATAGTCCTAATAATTGATTGTAAATGTTTGTAGGGCTAAATGAGAAATATACTTAAAGTAGACTAAATAGTGGATATAATGTTTGTAGAAGCAACTACTGATTTGATATATATATATATATATATATATATATATATATAAAAAAAAAAAAAAAAAAAATGTAGGTACATGTTTTTTTTAAAAATTGGATTCTACAGTGTCATTAAGACCATGGGGCATGAGTGTATTAAGTTTGTAAATCCAAAAAGATTCACGTTGGCGGAGTTGTAAAAAACGGTTGGGAGCAGTATTAGGGATGTGTTCAATGGGGATGATGGAAATATGTTTGAAATCTTTTTGGTGTTTGAGAGAACAGTGTAGGGAAAGGTTATGTTTTTTGAATCCCTTGGTAACATTTGATCGGTGGTTGTTAATGCGTAAGTGCAAAGGTTGGATGGTGCGACCAACATATTGAAGGTTACAAGGGCATTCTAACACATAAATAACATAATTGGTATTACAATTTAAAAATGAATTAATGGGGAAACTTTCGTTAGTAGTTTTGGATGTAATGAAGGTTTGTTGGTGTTTAATATTACTACAGCAAGCACATCGTGGGTGTCCGCATCTGGAAACTCCTTTTTTTAGTGATAAAGTGTTATCTGTTTTATTCTTTTCCATACGCATTCGGCTGGGGGCTAACAGATTCCTCAGGGTAGTGGCTCTTCTGAAAGTAATTGTGGGTCGTTTGGGAAGTTGTTGCTGAAGATAGCAGTCACTCAGAAGAATATCCCAGTGCTGGGTTATGATAGATTTTATTAGTTTATGACTAGAGTTGTATGTGGTTATAAAACTAGACCTGTGTTTGATGGGAAGGGTTGAAGGATCCTGTTTTTGTTTCTCTATTAAACATGAAGCCTGTGATAATTCAGAGGTTCTCTTAATCGCATTTTGTACTACAGATTTTGGATAATGTTTATCCATGAATCTGCGTTTTAATATTTTGGACTGGGTTCTGAAGGTGTCATTGTCATCACAATTTTTTCGAATTCTTTTTAGTTGGCTAAATGGTATATTGTTAAGCCAGGGAATGTAGTGAGCACTGCGGTAGTCCAAATAACTAATGACGTCCACAGATTTAAAGTATGTTTCGGTGGAAAATGTATTATCTATGGTTTTAGAGATCAGGAGATCTAAAAATTCAATACTGGTCTGAGAGTAATGATGGGTGAATGATATTCCCATTTCATTATTGTTTAGAAATGTGATGAAATTTGAGGCTGATAATTCATCACCGCCCCAAACAAAAAACAAGTCATCAATATATCTTTTATAGAATATTATATGTTTATTGTTCTCACCTGGGGTTTGGATGTATGTTCTCTCAAATAAACCCATGAACAGATTTGCGTAGGATGGCGCAAACCTCGTGCCCATGGCGCAGCCCTTTGTTTGACGGAAAATGTTGTTTTGAAATGAAAAGATGTTATGTTCAAGTATGAATTGGATCCCATGTAAAATGAATCCTCTTTGTGTTGGAGGCACTGAGGAATTATTGGCAAGGAAATGATTGATTGCTGCTAGACCATGGGGATGGGCTATATTGGAGTATAGGGCCGATACATCTGCTGTTAGGAGGGCCCAATTGGTTTTGGTAGCATTTCCATCATTTAAGGTTTTTAGATGGTTAATTAGTTGGGTTGAATCTTTAAGATACGAAGGAAGGTCAAGGACCAGTTTTTGAAGATGTAAATCAATAAAGTGTGAAAGGTTACTGGTGAGAGATCCAATGCCTGAAATTATAGGGCGGCCAGGTGGGTTGGTAAGTGATTTGTGAATTTTGGGAAGGTGGTAGAAAAAGGATAAGGGAGGTTCCATGACTTGTAGGAACGTCTTTTCTTTCTTAGTTAGAAGGTCATTGCTGGTGGCTGAGTTAATAAGGGTTCTATATTCAGAAATATATGTAGGTAGTGGGTTGGTGTCGAGTTGTTCATAAAATTCTTTATCCTTCAAGAGGCGATTAGCTTCTAGAATATAATCCTCGCGGTTTTGTAGTACTATGCCACCTCCCTTATCGGCAGGACGTATTATAATGTTGGTATTTTCTTTGAGGTTTTTCAGGGCTTTAAATTCTGCTAAGGATAAGTTGTCTGGGGTTTTACGAGTAGTGTTGAGTTTATGAAAATCTTCATTAACCAAAGAAAAAAAATGTTTCAATAGCTGGACCTCTGTGGTATGTGGACTCATCTTAACTTGGAATTAATTCTTTACATCCAAGAAACTACAGAGGATGCTACAAATTCTGTCCAATCGGAATGCCAGCCGAGCATCCCTGATATCTCAGTCCCTGGGGGACACGAACACAGTGGCATCACCACAGAACTTCCATTTTTCTCCAGAAGAATCTCACAAAATGAGAGATCTGTTTCTTCAACTGGAGGATTTCCTCAAAATAGAAACAACACATTACCTAGACTATAAGTTTCTTCAAATATACGATGAAGAGAAAATTCTACCTAAAGGCTTAAAATGGTCTATCAAATGTCCATTCCCCAATGATCCACTATTTAACCAGGAATGGGACTCAATTCTACATGTCTGCTCTGAGAACCTCCTTCGGTGCCTCACTTCTAAAAGACAATCGCTTTACCAAGAAGCAACTTTAATCATCCAAGACATTTCAACCCAATTAGGAACCTATGAAAGACATCCAGACTTCTCTAATCGGATAAACAGCATCAACCAAAGGATCCACATTCTTGAAGTAGAAATTACAAAGAAAAAAGGTCAAAAACTAAAACGAGACCGCATACAACGAGATGATCCTACAATAGACAATATGGACGATTCTAGTCTACAATTAGAGAATGTGTCATCTGTTTTACCCGTTTCTATCAAAGACATCACATCAAGGAGTCGTACAACCATACGTACTCCTATACCTAGAAGTAGAGTAAGACCCCCTTCCAAACCAAAACCCCCCAATTCTCACCATGGGAAAACTAGGACTTTCAATAGAACTAAAGTAACTAACTCTCAGACTTCCACCCTTAATACTATTTCTCCCCAACTAACATCGACATCCATTTTACCATCCATATTACCTACCATTGACAAAAATATGGTAGGTGTAACATCCACCTTACCAGCTGACTTACCTTCAGCATCACATTCCAATTACTGTATAAATCCACCTCTTCCAGTAAGCTCTCTGCTTACCACCACACCATCATCAATTCCTACCAACCCATCCAGTTCCTCCAAACCGATTACATCCAACTGTCCTCTCAGTCCTATTACCCTAGGCCCTATACCCCACTTGGCATTCAAAGCCACCGAACTTGAAACCCGGTTGTCCTTGCTACCCTCCCCAAGTCTGCCTCTCAATCTATCTCAACTAACCACCCATGATGATCCACCCTCACCAATACCACTAACCACCCATGATGATCCACCCTCGCCAACACCATCCTCTACCATACAACCAGGTCCCAACCTTATGGCCATTAACACCACTGGGACTAGGGACACCAACATCTGTCCCTCTCTGGGCTCCCTCACTACCTCCTCCTTCAATTTTTCCATTGACTCGTTTTTAGCCCTTCCTTCCCAACTAACAATGCCTCCCATTCCCCCTCATCCTCCTGTACAACAATCCATCATTACCCTTCTGCCTCCAATCACAAGTTCCACCACTATCACCCGATTCTTCCAAACCAGCCGTCGAGTTTGCACAAAAACAAAAAGAGAAACAGACCCAGAGGATGTCGAGGTGGAAGGAACAAATCAAAATCCAAAAAGGAGAAACCTCCCACTGACCTAAGTATTTATACCCCCTCTGAAAACAAACTCTTCAACCTATCCAGTCACATACTTAATCTGGACGAGACTAAACTACTCAGCAAAGGTCTGGCGTTCTGCCCTACATCTCAACCTAATGGGTTCCAGTTGTTTCTGGACCTCAATAAATTCATTAGACACCTAACCCTAACTAGACATTTTTCTATCATTGAAAATCCAATACACCCTCAATCTACCACTCTTACCACTAACTCTACGCCTGTACCTATCCCAGTTGATGTACATCCCTTGTCCAACTTTAATCCAACATACCACAGAGGTCCAGCTATTGAAACATTTTTTTCTTTGGTTAATGAAGATTTTCATAAACTCAACACTACTCGTAAAACCCCAGACAACTTATCCTTAGCAGAATTTAAAGCCCTGAAAAACCTCAAAGAAAATACCAACATTATAATACGTCCTGCCGATAAGGGAGGTGGCATAGTACTACAAAACCGCGAGGATTATATTCTAGAAGCTAATCGCCTCTTGAAGGATAAAGAATTTTATGAACAACTCGACACCAACCCACTACCTACATATATTTCTGAATATAGAACCCTTATTAACTCAGCCACCAGCAATGGCCTTCTAACTAAGAAAGAAAAGAAGTTCCTACAAGTCATGGAACCTCCCTTACCCTTTTTCTACCACCTTCCCAAAATTCACAAATCACTTACCAATCCACCTGGCCGCCCTATAATTTCAGGCATTGGATCTCTCACCAGTAACCTTTCACACTTTATTGATTTACATCTTCAAAAACTGGTCCTTGACCTTCCTTCGTATCTTAAAGATTCAACCCAACTAATTAACCATCTAAAAACCTTAAATGATGGAAATGCTATCAAAACCAATTGGGCCCTCATAACAGCAGATGTATCGGCCCTATACTCCAATATAGCCCATCCCCATGGTCTAGCAGCAATCAATCATTTCCTTGCCAATAATTCCTCAATGCCTCCAACACAAAGAGGATTCATTTTACATGGGATCCAATTCATACTTGAACATAACATCTTTTCATTTCAAAACAACATTTTCCGTCAAACAAAGGGCTGCGCCATGGGCACGAGGTTTGCGCCATCCTACGCAAATCTGTTCATGGGTTTATTTGAGAGAACATACATCCAAACCCCAGGTGAGAACAATAAAATATAATATTCTATAAAAGATATATTGATGACTTGTTTTTTGTTTGGGACGGTGATGAATTATCAGCCTCAAATTTCATCACATCTCTAAACAATAATGAAATGGGAATATCATTCACCCATCATTACTCTCAGACCAGTATTGAATTTTTAGATCTCCTGATCTCTAAAACCAAAGATAATACATTTTCCACCGAAACATACTTTAAATCTGTGGACGTCAATAGTTATTTGGACTACCGCAGTGCTCACTACATTCCCTGGCTTAACAATATACCATTTAGCCAACTAAAAAGAATTCGAAAAAATTGTGATGACAATGACACCTTCAGAACCCAGTCCAAAATATTAAAACGCAGATTCATGGATAAACATTATCCAAAATCTGTAGTACAAAATGCGATTAAGAGAACCTCTGAATTATCACAGGCTTCATGTTTAATAGAGAAACAAAAACAGGATCCTTCAACCCTTCCCATCAAACACAGGTCTAGTTTTATAACCACATACAACTCTAGTCATAAACTAATAAAATCTATCATAACCCAGCACTGGGATATTCTTCTGAGTGACTGCTATCTTCAGCAACAACTTCCCAAACGACCCACTATTACTTTCAGAAGAGCCACTACCCTGCGGAATCTTTTAGCCCCCAGCCGAATCCGTATGGAAAAGAATAAAACAGATAACACTTTATCACTAAAAAAAGGAGTTTTCAGATGCGGACACCCACGATGTGCTTGCTGTAGTAATATTAAACACCAACAAACCTTCATTACATCCAAAACTACTAACGAAAGTTTCCCCATTAATTCATTTTTAAAATTGTAATACCAATTATGTTATTTATGTGTTAGAATGCCCTTGTAACCTTCAATATGTTGGTCGCACCATCCAACCTTTGCACTTACGCATTAACAACCACCGATCAAATGTTACCAAGGGATTCAAAAAACATAACCTTTCCCTACACTGTTCTCTCAAACACCAAAAAAATTTCAAACATATTTCCATCATCCCCATTGAACACATCCCTAATACTGCTCCCAACCGTTTTTTACAACTCCGCCAACGTGAATCTTTTTGGATTTACAAACTTAATACACTCATGCCCCATGGTCTTAATGACACTGTAGAATCCAATTTTTAAAAAAAACATGTACCTTTTTTTTTTTTTTTTTTTTTATATATATATATATATATATATATATATATATATATATATATCAAATCAGTAGTTGCTTCTACAAACATTATATCCACTATTTAGTCTACTTTAAGTATATTTCTCATTTAGCCCTACAAACATTTACAATCAATTATTAGGACTATCATTACATATCTATTTACCTGATGTTCCATTTATATGCTCCTGTACCCATGATTTATCCATTGAATTATTTATTTATTGCTCATTCATCTAATCATCCATGTATCTATATATATACATTCATTACCTGCTTATTATCCATTTTTTCATCAACTATCCTTCACTCCATTTTTTATCAGCTATCCCATCCCTATCCTAATTATTTATTGTATCAATTAGATACACTCTCACACTCCACCATCTTTTATAAACAACCAGATTTATTGACTACTCACCCATCTATTGTATGTCACAACCATATCCATCCCCCCCCCCTTTTTTCATTCATTACCATTATTTCCTAGACGTATTCATATATATCCCCGTATTCTATTATTACCTACCTAATCATCTAATCTTGGTACCATATATATCCCCCATCTCCTCTTTCTCATTAACTATAACTATTTTTCATATTTATCTAACCCATATTTGTTCTTATACCAATCCATTCACTTTTCATTTTACTTATTTATACATTAACCATTTGTTGATTGCCACCATATGTGTACATTTATATGTGTGCTGGGATATGTGTGTACAAACATGCATACATGTGTTCGTGTGTGTCTATGTATATACATGTAGATTGTTTCTTATGTACAACAATGTTTTTATTATATCTTATATTATTTATTATACATTATACTATTGTTTTATTTGATTCTTATCTAGTTGGCCTGATGAAGACGTCAGTTAAGACGTCGAAACGCGTTGCCATACTTTGTATCGCCACCTTGTGGAGTAACATTGTGATCCAATAAAAAAGTTTCATTTTAACACATGTCTGGCTGATTAAGTAGCGCTCATACATACCCTGTTTTTTTACTACTTTACTATTTGCACTACCACTGTCTTACAGACAGGTGGTCCCAGGGGGAGCAGCAACTTGCCAGACTCTTTTTACCATATTTAATCCCGAGGCATTACTATCCAGGTCCCCACAGGACCACCAGAGGCGCCACTGTGGTAATAAAACCTTTTTCTTTTCATTATTTATGAACATATTGTAGCCTATGGCTATTGTAAGTTGAGGGAACACTATCTTTGAGAAATTAATATTTCTGTTTGCCATTTTTTTTCAATAAGTTTTGGATGTGATTATTTTGACAATGGTCATTTAAAATACCGTTCTACTAAATGTTTGCACATGTATGAGAGAATTCTACGTATTTATCCTTATCCAGGTTATATATTATCTATACAGCAATACAGTCACTGTTCAAAGACCATAACTCAAGAAAGATTATTGACTTTCTTTTGCGTAGTTTGTAACCTAATATTTTATAGAAAAGGTTTGCTAGAAGAAACTGGAGAAGATTCTGCCTTATATAGTGCCCCACTGAGTGTGAAATTGTATTTTATCTGACTTTTTCTCAAATGTTACCAAACCCTGGCATTTACAGTCTGGTGAAGCAAATCATGTATAGTTTAGAGAAACTGTGTAATAAATCACTCTGGAAGTTATTATATTTCAGTATAATGCTACACATTGCTGCAAAAAGATTTATTTTCAGGTATGCATTTTCTGCTGTTCATTCTAAAGAGAATATTATATAGTTAAAGAAATTAAATATTGCAGTAAGATATGGAGAAAAAGTTATATGTAGATAAAAAGTTTAAAGGATTCATTTGGGAAGGAAATAAAATAAAAAACTCCCTATATATTAGCCATGTTCACTACACTATATGCTCACCTCTTCAATCCCCCAGCAGTTTCTCTAACACAGCAGGCTCCAGTTGCCTCCATTAGTTTCAGCCTACATACCTGTTGCAATAACTAGCCATACATGTGCATTTTACCTCTGCAGCCAATCACTGGCCTCAGAACTACAGTATGCTACTGTACAAGGCTGTACTTGCTGGCATCAGTGCTGAAGCCAGTGATTGACTGCAGCGATAACTTGAACATGTCTAGCATGTCATCACTGCAAGCCAGTAAACAAAGACCAGTAGTGTAGTGGTGCTGGAGACATAACATAAGCAGCATATCATACTGTGGACATGATCTACGCACACTTTAGGTTTCCTGATGAAGCCATTGCATTACTTGTACTTACTAGTAACAGTTACAGCCTGTAGTACTTTATATTTTCCAGTTGATTTAGAGTTTACCAACAACTTAACTGAGCTACTATAGTATGGTGCAAGGGTTATTGTTATCCTACATTTGATAACAATACATTCTGCAAAAATATTGAGTCAGCAGGGAATACTGAGATACATTCACTCTGGAACCTTTACAATTGTAAAGTCAATTCTAGACTGCTATATAAGTAAGGGAGGCATAAAACAATTACAGGTTCACAATCCCTGAAGCCAAAATGGTGCAATGTTGTGCCATTTGACCAGTTTGTTAGTCTTATATATTCATAAGGAGAGTGTAGGAACTAGCAGAGCATACTGTAAATTGCCAAGAGATTAGAAGTTGAGTAATGGTTTTGGGTGCTTACAGGGTAGCGCACCATGGAAAATTATTCCCAAGTTGCAGTAAAAATGAACACAAATGTACACATTTGTCATGGATAATTTTGTAAAGACTCTTTGAAGTGCCTAGGAACCTCTAATATATGGTTTATGGGGGGAACCAAAAGCTTGAAATCTATTCTCATGATACAGAAAGCGCATCTCCTGATACTTTACATATTTAAAAGAGGAGTAAATGGACACCCCCACTTGGATTCGGAAAACATTTTGAGGATAGCTGAATATAAATGAACAATTTGATATTCCTGTTCTTTTTCCCTCATTACTACACTGCACAGTCCTGAACTACTCATTATTTACTACATTTATGGGCAGTCCTGAAACCTGAACCAAAGAAGGAATCTAAAATATGACAAGATTTGACAATAAAAAAAGACATAATCAGTAAGTGTTAGGCTTTCCTGTAATTTTCTGTTTTGTAAGCATTGCACTGCATTGGGGTTTATAACCTTAAGGTTTGCCCCGGTATGCTCGGAAAGAATTCATAGCATTTTATAGTGTGTTTAACCTGTTAACTGCTGGAAATCAGAGTGAGGGATTAGCTTTTGGGTTCTTAATTCATTATGATAAAAGGCAACACATTGGCGAAATTTATCAAATGCTGCACTCCAGAATTCTGGTTTAAAAAGTTGAAAAATAGAGATCTGTCAGTTTTTTTTAGCTCATTCATGCTAAAATTTTTTGCATATTTAGACACCAATGGGTATCTGAGATGCATGAACTATGTTGGTGGTGTGCAAGCTTTTGGTGTACATCCCAAACACTCTATCCCTTAAATATAATAGCAGAACACAGTGTGCCCCATAATAAGAAATGTGCTTAAAATAAAAAATATATTGTATCACTTGAATACAAAATGCTCACACTGTGCCTTCTAAATAAAAGTATGTCACAAATTGTGACCCCTGAATAAAAGAAAATGGCAAAATTATGTCCCTGGATCAGAGGCATAGCTAGGGGTTCAGCACAGGGGGGGCGAACATGTCCAAGTAGGCCCCCAGCTTAGGTATACCAATATTATCACTATACGGTGACCGTATAGTGGTATATATCGGCTCTACACAGGGCTCTGCAGACCATTTAGGTGAATACAGGGCAGTAACTATTTAGTGACTTACAGGTGATGTCTCGTCTAATTGTTCACATTCCCATCTCTTTCATCTGGACGGCCATGACCACTTCTTCCAGTCTCTGTAAAGTTTGCAGTACAGACATCTTTGGCTCCTTACTTTTCCAGGCACCTGACCCACATTGTCCTCACCTGCACACCCATCCTGCTGTTACCCCAATTATAAAATATATAATATAACCCCACATAATGAATAATACCCCCAAGTGCATATTTAAATTAATAAATTCCCTGTGTACACCTTTAAATAATGTCCCAGGTGTTTCCTAATTAAAAGGTAAAAAAAAATTATTGGGATTCCAATACTCAGGACCCCCAGGAGCATCTGTTTGAATAAACCGTGGTAACTGTGTGAGCAATGTGACCCCGTCTCTGTTTACATAGTGTCATTTATCTCATAGCGGCCATGTAATGTAACTACAGCCTCGTCCAATACACGTCTATGTGACAAGACTATAATTACATTACACGGTCACTATAAACAGACAGCGTGTTATATACACAGTCGCCATAGCCCCTTCATACAGCTGATCAGTGGGGAATCACTTATCTCTTATTGATGATCTATTCTGAGGATAGATCATTGATAAAAATGAGCTGGAAAACTCCTTAAGGCCAGGGCCGCATGTGTTTTACAGTTCCTGCAAAGTGGATGGGATTCTAGCAAAAAATACACGCAGCGGACACACTACAATTTCCAAAACCGTTTCAGTTTTGGAAATTGCAGCATGTCAATTATACCTATGGAAACGCCGGCGGTTTCCCTATAGGTATAATGGAAGCAGAAAGTTCACAGAGGAAACCTCTGCGGTCCTCTTGTGAAAAGCACTGCTAGAAAAACTATGATGCGTTACTGCCTCTTTTTTTCCTGCAGCCCACTATGTGGAGCCTTAGCCTTAATAAAGCCCAAGTGCCACCTTAATTAAATTAATTGTCCCCTTATATTATGCCCCTGATTCCCCCTGACATAAATAATCCACCCCTAATGAACCCTTATATAAATGACCACCCTCTTATGTTCATAATGCCCCTAATGACCCTTTATATAAATGATGGCCCCTTAAATGATCCCCCCCTTGTATTCATAATGCCTAATAGCCCTTAGGCCCCCCCATAATGCCCCCTAATGAATCCTCCGTTATAGTTATAATTCCCCCTCCTAATGACCCCCATATACTATTAAAATACCAACAATTGTGCTAAAGAAAAACAAAAAATATAAGTTATACTCACCTACCTGCGATCCTGATGAATGGAGTTGCCACCTCCTCTTCTTGACCCATGCTCTATGCGCAGTATCCACGCACAGGACGCCTGTGTCTCAGCACAGGAGGCGCGATGCTATGACGTCATCGCACCCGCCTTTGCTGAGAAGCAGACATATTCTGTCTGTGGTCTCGGTGTATTGTAAACCGCAAGCCTGAAGTGGCTTGCTTGGTTTATTACAGGTGAATGCAGGGATAGGGTATTTGGTTGGCATCTCTGCAAACCTACTATTACAGTATTTAATTATCTGGGTCAGAAAAACTTATTCTGCCTTCAATACATAAATTATATTTTCAGGCCATAAGGAGATAACAGGTGTCTCTTCTGGCTACATATCATTAATAGAGATGAGCGAATTGAAGCTGACGAAGTGGAATTCGATCCGAATTTCATGAAATATTCGATTTGCATCGAATCCGGATTCCCTCACACTTCGTGGTAACGAATTGCATTTTTTTCAAAATGGCTGCTGCACATGTTAAGACATGGGGCAAGGAACTCTGGGAACGCGGGATCACCCACAATGCCATGCGTGCAGCCAATCAGCAGCCAGCCCTGTGATGTCACAGCCCTTTAACCTGTTCGCGAGCGCACACAGCATGTTTGACCGCTGCATCCAAGGTGTTAAAACCCCCGATCGGTTATGGAGCAGGGTGTTAGCTGTAACTGACAGCTAACATCTTGCTACATAACCAATTGGGGGGTTTTAACACCTTGGATGCAGCGGTCAAACATGACCACGGCATCCAAGTGGTTCCGCCATTTTGCGGCCCACCTGCCCACCCCGACTCCCTGCTCTACAGACAGGAAATAGCTGTTTTTTTAACGTGATTCGCCGCGATTTAATTCAGATCAAATAGAATTGCATCGGAAAATTCGGCGAAGTTGCCGAATCGAATTTTTGAAAACTTCACTCATCTATAATCATTAACAAAAATAACTTTACCCTTTTCTGCATGTTCTGGTTTTGTTACAGCAGTCAAAATTATTGTATAGTATACAACACAAAGGGCTCAATATATATATTTACCAAATTCCAACTCTTTCGAAGTATCTGCCAATGTCTATCTGCATATGGATAGAAAAACACACTAACCTTTATAATATCCAGGGTACAATATACAGTCCACTGACATCTGCTCTTGTCCGTGAATGTAGCCATGGAAGACAAGAAAAAACACAGTGTGTTTACAGTATATGCTGCAATGTTTCTGTAGCTTTTGAAAACATGGTTGATTTGTGACTAAAAGCACATGTGGATTTTTTACAGTTATTTAACAAAATAACTTTATTTTTAGAAAAATAAAACAAAAAAAAAGGTTGAGTAGCCAAGACCAGGGAGACTCCCTAGAGAATTGCTTATTGTTAAATGTATATCTATGTTTAAGTGTCAAGTTATTGTACTAATATGCAGTGCTCATTCACAAAAAAACACTACTGCTTGTGGGCACTAGCAGAAGCAAAATAGTATATGAGTTTTATGTAGTTTTGTTTAACATAATGGCACAAATTGGAAAAAAAAAAAATAAAGAGAGAAAAGCAAGCAGTAGGCCTACATTCAGATGACCAAGGGGCGCCCGTTTTTAAGGATCCCTCATACATTGCAGTGTATGGAGGGATCTGTGAAAATGGACAAAAATAGAGCATCACTTATATTTTGAAGGTCTGTTACAATGGACTCTCAAAATATCAGTCATGTGAATAGACCCCATTCAAAGACAGTGAAATTAATGTGACAGCAGTTTAAAAAAATGGCCGCCACACCTCCAATATCCAATATCATGAGAATATAGGGTAACAGCAAAGCTCATCATAGTGCATGTTTTAAAGGCAGAATCAATGTTTGGTGTAAACTAAGTGAAATTTTTTTAAATATTAAATTTTCATGGGAGCACACAATATTTACAGGCAGCTAGTGTAGATGTTTGCTTTTAAGTGTGCCTCTCGTAAGCTGTAATTTTGGGACAGAAGTGCCCTTTTTGTGGCTTGGATATTTAGCATTACTGGATTCCTGATAAGTCCCTATGCCCTGGGGATGAAATATGCATATAGGGATACTTATAGGGTTGATATAGGGCAACCTTGGGTACTGACCTTGTAAGGGCAGGAGTTCATTAGTAAGGTTAGGGTCAGTAACAGTTGTAGACCAGCATCATCTGCACTACATAGTTTGAGGTTAGCAAAAGAACTTTATTGATCAGAACTGGATTTCAAAAAAGTTGTCAATTAAACGTTGATGTGCTTCAAGTCATTCATTGTGCAGATTCTAGTCTGTAAAGAGACCAAAATAAACACATGACTCAGGATCTCTGTCCTTGTTTGTGTGGAAGAGTAATTGCGTGCCCTGTTTACAATAAATGACGCACAGCAAGATGAATGTTATAATTAGTAAACATGAAATCATCCTTTGTTTGTGGGACCTGCGCATAAACAGATTACAAAATGCTTCAGAACCACTGAAAAACTACATTCAAATATTTTATTAAACCTTTTGTCCCCTTATAAGAACTTCTGACCTGTATAGGACATAATGTTCATTCATTTCTCTATCTGTTGTAAGAGACAGCCAATGTTGTCTTCTAAGCTTTTTTTTTTTGTTTAAATTGTTTTTTTTGGATTTTTTTTTGTGGTTTTTTTTCTTTAAGACAGCAGCCATTGTAATTGTGACATGATGCTGGAGTGACTCCCCCCCCCTTTTATGTCAGCTTGCCTGTTCTGCAGACAGAATGTGAGCAGAGAAGCAGGAAGTGACGAGACAGAGAGCAGCAGCCATCTTAGCAAGTGTTGTATTGAACTGGTGTGGATATTTTTCTGTACAGCTAAGCTGTATCTTGGTCCAGAGACAAACAGAGTGTAAAGAGACAACAGGACTAGTGAGTCCACGTGAAAGGAACTGTGCTCAGTGGCTGATCAGTGAGACTGACATTGTGACTGTGTATATGGATACCACAGATAGAGACTCGCAGTGCTGTTGATGTACTGGACAGCACCTGCTAAACCCCGGCTTACATCCCAGCTCAGTGTATGGATTCGGCAGGACTGTCAGTGTGCTGAGTGGAATCTGCTGTTGGATTACATTGCATTCATTGGGTTTCCCGGTTAAAGAGGACTTCATTTCTCCCAAGATCCTGATAACAGTGAGGAGAGGACGTTTCACTATAAAAGAAAGGAACGACTTTGGGCCCCACCGCGCGCTTCTACAGACTGTAAGCGGTCCACCTGGACCACTGGGGAAAAGGGGGTGCACCCAAATGTGATGTCAGGGTCAGTTAGGGATAGTTTTGAGTATATTGTTCATTCAGTGTCCATACTGCAGAATTGGACAGAGTAAAAGTAGAAACCATTGCAGAATTTGCCTTGAAATTGTTCATGCTATATTGTATATTTTGCTTGTCTTTATCCCTGTCATTTTACCTTCAAATAGCCTTTATTAACTTATAGTAAATATATATTCTTTTCTTGAACTACCGCGTGTGCGTTCATTTCTGGTTGCGGAGACCAAACCACCTGCCTTGCTCTCGGTTCACAAATTGGCGTAGTCGGCAGGATCCGCTTACCAGAATGGACGGTGACGCACCCGTTCGGGAGAATGGTGCTGGAGGAAGAATGCCAGCAGGGGCTATAATGAGTCAGTTAGCTAAATTTGATGGCAATAATATGTCAGTGAGTATGTGGGTGGAACAGATACGAATGATACAGCGAATGTACCAGACCGCACCAGAAGTACTAGTAGAGCTAGCAATATTGACATTACAAGGGGATGCTAAGACCACGGTGATATTGAGGCCATTTGAACAAAGGCAGACATTTGAGCAAGTAGTCCAGATTCTAGAAACCATTTATGGAGAAACTGCATTGCTGGGGTCTCTGCAGGCTCGGTTCTTCCAGAGGGTACAACAGGAGAATGAAAGCCTTCCCCAATATGCAAATGCCCTAGAAGAACTGCTCCGAGATATTCAAGTGAAGGAAAGAGGGGGCTCGCCAGCCTTCTGTAACCCTGATCGGACTCTCCGTGACCAGTTTGTCCTGGGGATACGTGACGGCAGTTTAACTGTGACTATGCAGGATTTTATACGACGAGAGACTGATGCTAAATTCCATGATGTACAGGTAGAGGCCATCTCCCGTGCCAATAGTATGTTCCCGAAGCCCCAGACCGCAGTTGGAGTTACTTTGTCACAGGGGGCTAGTTCTGGCTCAGAGACAGTAGAAAAGGGGACGGTTAAAGAAATTCTCACAGTAATGCAGAAACTGCAAGAGCAAATGGAACACTTGCACACCCGTTGTGATGAACATTCTATGAAAATTGCAGACTTCCAGAAAACTGGAGGTGAAAGGGTGAGCCGTCCATACCCAGAAAATCAGAATCACCCACCACCCCGCTGGAGGGATGAGGATAGGACCTACCGAAGGGGTCCAAATCAGTTAATGCAGTGCTCAGGAGAAATCGAAGGGGCTTACCGAAGGGGCCCAAACAGATGGCCAGAACGACGGGAGATACGCTGCTGGGAGTGTGGACGGATGGGCCACGTTGCTGCTAGATGTCCAGAGCAGCGACAAACTTATGAGAGACCGCCGTTAAACTGAAGTCCCCTGCTGCTGTAGGGCGTGTAGTAGGGGAGACTGACAAGGAGACTATGTGGGGAGAATGCCCTAATGATGACCTGATCGCTGCAAGTCCTGTTATACAGGTGGAAATGGAGGGTATTCCGGTTACCGGGATGATTGACACGGGTTCCCAAGTAACGACCTTGAGTAGAGACTGTTATGAACGGTACTTCCAGCAACATGTGAAATATGATCCCCATACATTCGTACGAGTGGTCGCAGCTAACCAGTTACCAGTTCCAGTCGTGGGAGTGGCCTGGATGAATGTCCGGGTATGTGGCCAAGATCTGGGTAGGAAAGGCATTGTGGTGGTACAGGAGTCACATGAAGTAAAGGTCCCTGTCATTTTGGGGATGAATGTGTTAAAAGAATTAGATCAGATCCTCTTTGAAAAGAAAGGTCACGGTTATTGGAAAGAAACCACCACCCATCGGCCTACTCAAACAGCTTTCCAGCGGCTGATCCGGACATGTGGCTTACAGAAAAGTTCGGATGCGCAGCGTCCTCTGGCTCGAATTTCAGTTCCTTTGCATACAAAAGTTACACTGCCACCCAGTCGGGAGACAATAGTGTCTATGCCCGTAGGCACCTGTCGGAAACTAGAGGCATAGCTGTGTTGGTAGAACCACTGCAGGCAGCCGAAGGAGGTGTTGATCCGCTAGTGGCCCGTTCCTTGGCAATAGTTCGCAATGGAAGAGTACCACTTCGATGTGTAAACACTCAGGACCAGAGTGTGGACCTGACCCCAGGGAGGCAGCTGGCTAACATCTATGTGACTCCGGAGGAAGTAAGGAAAGTAACTCCAATGCAGCTGAAGCCGACTGAAAGGGATGAGTGGACCGTAACTGTGTCCATGGGAGAAGATGAGGAACCCACCTCTGAATGGAATGGCCGTGCAATTCGAGAACAGATGAAGATGGATGCAAGTTCATGTTCTCTGGAATGTGTGCAGAAGGTAGATGAACTGTTGTGGGAGAACCGAGCCGCCTTTTCACGGTATGCTGAAGATTTTGGATGTACCACAGGGATCTACCATGAGATTCCCACAGGAGACACCCCTCCAATTAGAGAGCGCTACCGACAAATTCCTCCACAGTTGTATCAGGAAGTAAAAGAACTGTTAGCTAAGATGCTACAGGGTGGGATCATCCAAGAAAGCCAGAGTCCCTGGGCAGCTCCTGTGGTGTTAGTAAGAAAAAAAGATGGGTCCATCCGATTTTGCGTAGACTATCGGAAGTTAAACGCTTGCACCGTACGAGATTCCTACCCCTTGCCATGGATTGAGGAGTCCCTCTCAGCGCTGGGGAGAGCCCGGTACTTCTCCTCACTAGATCTGGCTAGTGGGTATTGGCAGGTGCCGATGGCCACAAAAGACAAGGAGAAGACGGCATTCATCTTGCCCATGGGACTATACGAATTTAACCGGATGCCCTTCGGGTTGACAAATGCACCCGGAAAGTTTCAGCGGTTGATGGAGAAATGTCTCGGTGACTTCAACTTTGAGTTCACTCTCATCTACTTGGATGACATTATAGTGTATTCTGCGACCTTTGAAGACCATCTCCACCAGTTGGGGCAAGTATTTCGAAGATTGCGGGAACATGGGCTCAAATTGAAACCCAGTAAATGTCGGTTGTTCCAATCTGAAATTGATTACTTGGGTCACCGCGTATCAGGAGAAGGGGTGAGACCATCAAGAGACAAGATAGCGGCTGTTCAAGATTGGCCAATACCGACTACCCTGCGAGAAGTGAGGGCGTTCCTTGGAGTAGCCGGTTACTATCGACGGTTTATTAAGGATTTCGCCAAGGTAGCAGCACCACTTAATGCTCTCCTACGAGGCACATCCGGTGGTCCAAAGAACCGGTCCGTGAAGTGGGGACCTGAACAGGAACAAGCCTTCCAGGCATTAAAGGATGCACTGACAACAGCCCCAATCTTGGCATATGCTGATTACCACTTGCCGTTCCAGCTGTATACGGATGCAAGCCTGTATGGTCTTGGAGCAGTGCTTTCCCAGCTTCAGGATGGCCAGGAGAGGGTCATAGCGTACGGCAGCCGGTCTTTGAGAGATTCTGAAAGAAACCCCGAGAATTATAGTTCATTTAAGTTGGAGCTGTTGGCACTGGTATGGGCCATGACCGAGAAATTCTCTGAATATTTGACCGGTGCTGAAGTTTTAGTACTGACTGACAACAACCCACTAGCTCACCTGGAAAATGCCAAGCTCGGGGCGTTAGAGCAGAGGTGGATAGCCCGAATGACTAAGTTCAATTACCGCATTAAGTATCGGTCCAAGACAGAGAACCAGAATGCTGACGGGCTTTCTAGGGTAACCGCCCAGACCCCCACAGTAGACGTGGATCATGAGTTGGAGCATGTGGAGGTGCCCGACTTCAGCAGATTTTCACAGGCCTTGGCCGCCGCTAATCAGTTTGAGTTGGAGGGGACTGAAACGGCTCCTTTCTTTGGTCCCTCATGACAGGAATGGGCACAGATACAACAGACCCATGAGGGGCTGGCACAGATGATCAAGTGTGTTGAGAAAGGCCAGAAGCCCTGTAGAGAGGAAAGAGAACGACTGACACGTGAGATATTATCTGTTCTGAGTCAGTGGGAAAAGTTGGAGATGAAAAATGGAGTGCTATGCCGAAAGGTCTATTTACCTTCTGAGATCGACATTCGATACCAAATTGTGGTGCCTAGTGAACTGGCTCGCTCGTTGGCAGTTGAGGCTCATAATAAGAATGGACATTTTGGTCATGAGAAGACCTTTCGTTGGTTACAGCGACTGATTTACTGCCCTGGTCTTCGTCAAATGGTCGAAGAAGTATGCCGCAGCTGTCGAACTTGTGAGATCCATAAGGCAATAGAACAGAGAGCTCCCCTGCAAACCATCGTGACCCAGGAACCTTTAGAAATCGTCATGATAGACTATCTAATGGTGGGCCCATCCAATAGCGGACACCAGTATTGCCTCGTAATGGTGGATCACTTCACCAAATTTGCGGTGGTAACCGCCACCAAGGACCAGACAGCTGAGTCAGCAGCTCGTGCTCTGTGCCAAGATTTCATTCGAGTATATGGGTGCCCTAAACGCATCCACTCCGACCAGGGTGCCTGCTTTGAGGGACACGTAATGAAAGAAGTTCAACGTATCTACGGGATAAAGAAGTCGCACACGACTCCATACCACCCTCAGGGAAATGGGGCCTGTGAAAGATTCAACAGAACTCTGCTACAGATGCTGCGGACTCTGGAGGAAGACAAGAAGTTACAGTGGCCTCAGTTCTTGTCTGAAATGGTGTGGGCCTATAACAATCAGGTCCATTCTACAACGGGGTACTCTCCTTATACACTTCTCTTTGGGCGGTCTGGGCGAAGTGTAGGAGAATTACAGTTGGATGATGTGGATGGGTTCCCTCCGAGGGATCCAACCTCTTGGGTGCGGGCGCACCGGCAGAGACTTGAGATGATCCATCGATTGGTGCGGCAGCGCCTGCAAGAACATCCCCATCCTGATAAGACCCCAGTGCAAGAAGCACCATTGCAACCAGGCGACCTGGTGCTAGTTCGTGTCAAGAAACCCCAAGGGAAATTGGAAAGCCGATGGGAGGCTTTGCCGTATCGTGTTGTTGGCCGCAAGTATGCGAATGGGCCAGTGTACCAGGTCCAGAAAGAAGGAACTGATTGTGTTCGAGTACTTCACCGAAATATGTTGCGCCTGTGTCATTCTGAAGGGACAAATCACGATGGGCCTGCCAATGTGAATGAGCTCCCACAGTCAGAGAATGGAGGTGCGGAATGGGCCTCAGACGAGGAGGATGGATTGGCCGATCCCTGCTCCTGGGGATGTTCCACCTGTGACTACTGTATCTCCGGCCTGTGCCCCCTCTGGTGCGGAATCCGCTGGTCCTTCTCAACCCATAGCTGCAGCACCCCATAATATACCACCGGTCCTCAGACGGACCACTAGGCCAAATGCTGGTATTCCCCCTGTTCGGTATGCGCAGGATAAGTTTGTTTGGCCTGCCATACATCGGTATACTACCACCCTGTGCATAAAAGTACAACCCTCTGGATATACAGTCATAGGCAGGGACTGCCAATCTTAAAGTGGGGGGGAATATGTAAGAGACAGCCAATGTTGTCCTAAGCTTCATTTGTCTGTATAAACTGTTAATGTTGAATGTATTTCTGTGATTCTGTTCCTTTAAGACAGCAGCCATTGTAATTGTGACATGATGCTGGAGTGACTCCCCCCCCCTTTTATGTCAGCTTGCCTGTTCTGCAGACAAAATGTGAGCAGAGAAGCAGGAAGTGACGAGACAGAGAGCAGCAGCCATCTTAGCAAGTGTTGTATTGAACTGGTGTGGATATTTTTCTGTACAGCTAAGCTGTATCTTGGTCCAGAGACAAACAGAGTGTAAAGAGACAACAGGACTAGTGAGTCCACGTGAAAGGAACTGTGCTCAGTGGCTGATCAGTGAGACTGACATTGTGACTGTGTATATGGATACCACAGATAGAGACTCGCAGTGCTGTTGATGTACTGGACAGCACCTGCTAAACCCCGGCTTACATCCCAGCTCAGTGTATGGATTCGGCAGGACTGTCAGTGTGCTGAGTGGAATCTGCTGTTGGATTACATTGCATTCATTGGGTTTCCCGGTTAAAGAGGACTTCATTTCTCCCAAGATCCTGATAACAGTGAGGAGAGGACGTTTCACTATAAAAGAAAGGAACGACTTTGGGCCCCACCGCGCGCTTCTACAGACTGTAAGCGGTCCACCTGGACCACTGGGGAAAAGGGGGTGCACCCAAATGTGATGTCAGGGTCAGTTAGGGATAGTTTTGAGTATATTGTTCATTCAGTGTCCATACTGCAGAATTGGACAGAGTAAAAGTAGAAACCATTGCAGAATTTGCCTTGAAATTGTTCATGCTATATTGTATATTTTGCTTGTCTTTATCCCTGTCATTTTACCTTCAAATAGCCTTTATTAACTTATAGTAAATATATATTCTTTTCTTGAACTACCGCGTGTGCGTTCATTTCTGGTTGCGGAGACCAAACCACCTGCCTTGCTCTCGGTTCACACTGTTAAGCTTGAATTCTCAAAGAATAAGAAAGACGAGATAAAAATGGCCATAATTGAGACATTTTTTCTCTTCTATATAACAAGTAGAATTATAATTTTGCTATTATAAAAGTTGTTCCAACATGTGTAATTTATAAACAATTGTTGTTATATTTATGACAACAAGGTTGTGCTGGGGTTCTAAGAATGGACATTTTTTTTTAATTAAAGGGAGCCTGTCACAGATATCAGACTAAATATCAAACCAGCCACAGTGCATTGCTGGGGGCATTATGGTGTGCAGGTCCTGCATTTGGTAGTTAGCCTGAATCTCTTTCCGCCTAAGTGACTGTTCTCATATCCTGAGTCCATGTGAAAAACCCAGGAAACTCTATATTTTCTTTATTCAAATCTATGGGAGTTAAAGGGGTATTCTGAAGATACAGTGAGTACAGAAAGTATTCAGACCCCTTTAAATTTTTCACTCTTTGTTTCATTGCAGCCATGTGCTAAAAGCAAAAAAGTTCATTTTATTTCTCATTAATGTACACTCAGCACCCCATCTTGACAGAAAACAACAGAAATGTAGATATTTTTGCAAATGTATTAAAAAAGAGAAACTGAAATATCACATGGTCATAAGTATTCAGACCCTTTGCTCAGTATTGAGTAGAAGCACCCTTTTGCGCTAGTACAGCCATGAGTCTTCTTGGGAATGATGCAAGAAGTTTTTCACATCTGGATTTGGGGAACCTCTTCCATTCTTCCTTGCAGATCCTCTCCAGTTCCGTTAGGTTGGATGGTGAACATTGGTGGACAACCATTTTCAGGTCTCTCCAGAGATGCTCAATTGGGTTGAGGTCAGGGCTCTGGTTGGGCCAGTCAAGAATGGCCACAGAGTTGTTCCGAAGCCACTCCTTTGTTATTTTAGCTGTGTTCTTAGGGTCACTGTCTTGTTGGAAGGTGAACCTTCGGCCCAGTCTGAGGTCCAGAGCACTCTGGAAGAGGTTTTCTTCCAGGATATCTCTGTACTTGGTCAGATTCATCTTTCCTTCAATTGCAACCAGTTGTCCTGTCCTTGCAGCTGAAAAACACCCCCATAGCATGATGCTGCCACCACCATGTTTCACTGCTGGGATTGTATTGGGCAGGTGATGAGCAGTGCCTGGTTTTCTCTACACATACCACTTAGGTTTAACACCAAAAAGTTCAATCTTTGTCTCATCAGAGCAGAGAATCTTATTTCTAATAGTCCTTCATGTGTTTTTTGGCAAACTCTATGCGGGCTTTCATATGTCTTGCACTGAGGAGAGGCTTTCTTTGGGCCACTCTGCCTTAAAGCCCCGACTGGTGGAGGGCTGCAGTGATAAGATGACTTTGTGAAACTTTCTCCCATCTCCCTACTGCATCTCTGGAGCTCAGCCACAGTGATCTTTGGGTTCTTCTTTACCTCTCTCACCAAGGTTCTTCTCCCACGATTGATCAGTTTGGCTGGACGGTCAGGTCTAGGAAGAGTTCTGGTCGTCCCAAACTTTTTCCATTTAAGGATTATGGAGGCCACTGTGCTCTTAAAAACCTTGAGTGCTGCAGAAATTCTTTTCTAAATTTGGCTAGATCTGTGCCTTGCCACAATTCTGTCTCTGAGCTCCTTGGGCAGTTCCTTTGACCTCATGATTCTCATTTGCTTTGACATGCACTGTGAGCTGTGAGGTCTTATATAGACAGGTGTGTGCCTTTCCTAATCAAGTCTAATCAGTTTAATTAAACACAGCTGGACTCCAATGAAGGAGTAGGACCATCTCAAGGAGGATCAGAAGGAAATGGACAGCATGTGAGTTAAATCTGAGTGTCACAGCAAAGGGTCTGAATACTTATGACCATGTGATATTTCAGTTTTACTTTTTTTAATAAATTTGCAAAAAATATCTACATTTTTTTTTTTTTTCTGTCAAGATGGGGTGCTGAGTGTACATTAATGAGAAATAAAATGAACTTTTTTGCTTTTAGCAAATGGCTGCAATGAAACAAAGAGTGAAAAATTTAAAGGGGTCTGAATACTTTCCGTACCCACTGTATCAAGTAGCCACTATCCACAACCATTGGAACCCTCACCGATCACAAGATGTGTGCATCTAGAGTAATCTGATCAAACATCCTTTTAATAGAAAACAGGCTGCAAAGTTCCCATTATCAATGCTCTAACTCAATGTAGTACATAGTGCGGAAGCATATATCAAAGAGGGGATGGTCAGTTCAAATGGCTGTATCTTTGGTTTTATAGCACTTAGAAAAATGGTTCTGGTATCATATCGAAAGTGGGGATTCTCTGCCAAGATTAATGTACTAGCAGTGGCGTAATGATCACGGTCGCAGGGGGTGCAACCATGACTGGGCCCGGAGAGCCAGCTGGAAATAGCCGGGGCCCCAGACCACCATGATTGCGGTCGGGGAAAGCCTGGTTTCTCAACCTATATATATATTTTTAATGGAAAGGGTGACCAATCACAGGCCCCAGCAGTGACGTCTGGGGCATGTTTACCTCAGCCGCAGGCAGAAGAGGGCTGAAGAAGATGCTTGAAGAGAATCGGACAGATCATATTATACTGTGTTGGGCCACTGTGGAGCATATTATATTGTATGGGGGCCACTGTGGAGCATATAAAACTGTGTGGGGTCACTGTGGAGCATATTATGCTGTGTGGGGGCCATTGAGGAACATATTATACTGTATGGGAGCCACTGTGGAGCATATTACACTGTGAGGGAGCAACTATGGAGCATATTATACTGTGTGGTGGCCACTGTGGAGCTTATAATACTGTGTGGGGGCCACTGTGGAGAATATTATACTATGAGGGGCCATTGTTGAGCATATTATACTGTGTGGGGTCCCTTCACTATTCACATCACACATCATCTGTTTTATAGCAGCCATGCACTATTATTACAGACTGTAATAACATTGCACAGTTATTATAAAACAGATACTGTGCAATGTAAATAGTGAAGGGGTCACAGTGCTCGCAATAGCACCACAGTATCTTCATCGAGTTTATCAGCAGAGGCCTCAGGTGTTGGACCCCCACTAATCTCTTACATCTCTAAGAAGGTTAGGACCCAGCAGACCAGCTGTTTCCCACAGCATGCAGCTCCTAGTATTGTTTATATAACGGGCGCTGCACTGGCCACTCACTGTATTCTTGATAACTGCAGTTGTGGGTACTAAAGCTGTATCCCTTTCATGTATTTGAGATACCGCTGCAGCACCCATAACTGTCACTATAAAGAATTCGCTGTAGGGAGGGGGTAGGGGTCCCCAGGCAATAGTTTGCTTCGGGGCCCACAAGACTTTCGTTACGCCACTGAGTACTAGCTGTAAAATAATTAGAGATATCACTAGTCAAAAAACAGTCGGGAATGTGATTTTATATGCAGCATGAATCTCAGCTTTCTTATGATACCATTTTCCTAGGTGGTATAAAATCGAAGATACAGCCATTTGAAATGAACATCTGCCCGCTTCATATCTGCATATTTACAATACAAATGTGTACGGACTTTCCCTACTAACAGCTCAGTTAGAGGGCTGCTAGGGAGAATGTTGCAGCCTGTTTTATAATAAAAATGAATTTATTTAGGGCAATAAAGTAGATTACAAAAATGGTCTCCAAACACCTACCTACATAATAGCAAAAAAAAAGTGAGTTACACTTTAAACTAGATTCCTTACATATAAGGACATTACAAGACTTGAAGTAATGTTAGAGGCGTAGTTTGATTTTCATATTTTTTTTGTTCAAGACCAGTCAATATCACACATTATTTCTTACTTATTTCCTAAAGTAAGTTTTTTATTGCAGATTATGGTAGGCTATAGCCGTTCACTGTTTGGACTATTGCCTCATAGTCTATTAGTTGTGTTTACTGCATAAATCCTTATGTTTGAGGATAGAAAATGCAAAATTGTTTTTCTTACAGTGTAATTTAAAAACATTTCCAAAATGTAGACGCCACGTAGTTATGGTGTATTTAATTTCAGCATCTGCTCATTTATTTCCCTTATTTACAAACAGAGGCTTTCATTTCTATCATTCACTTAGAACTTTAGCAACTGAACACAAAGTAAATTTCATTCAAAAAATATTTTTTTTACTAACTAGCTTCTCCAAATTCACTTCTTTTCAAACCGCAATGTAAAAGAAATAGCTTTTCAGGAACCAACAAGTCAGCAAACGCCTGTTTACATTGACTTTGGGCTAGACCATTTGTGGTACAAGTGAATAACTTAATTCCTGTTGTTTTTCTAATTCAGGGCTTGTGTTAGACTCCTTATTGTGACTCGAGAAGCATGTTTTTTAAAGATAGTATTAACATTGTCACGAACCACTGATGTTACAAAATGGAACCTTCACATCAAAGTCATTTGTATATTAGGAAGTGAATTTCTACAATCTATGACTTAGACATTGAGACAGTACTGTGTGTATGAAAAATATCATGCTTGTTTTCTTTATGAGCAAGAACTAATGCAACATGTTCGCATGGAGCAGATTTGTGAGTACACCAACATTTTAGAAAAGACATGGACCGCACATCCCAATATTATACAGAGGTCACCATAAAGTAGCTAATGGGCTTATACAACTTGATGAAAATGTATACTAAGATCCTCATCTTCATTTTTTGTACATTTGTTGAGAAGCATAGATCAATATATACAGTGGGGAAAAAAAAGTATTTAGTCAGCCACCAATTGTGCAAGTTCTCCCACTCAAAAAGATGAGGCCGGCCTGTAATTGACATCATAGGTAGACCTCAACTATGAGAGACAAAATGAGAAAACATATCTAGAAAATCACATTGTCTCATTTATAAAGAATTTATTTGAAAATTGTGGTGAAAAATAACTATTTGGTCAATAACAAAAGTTCATGTCAATACTTTGTTATATATCCTTTGCTGGCCATGACAGAGGTCAAACGTTTTCTGTAAGTCTTCACAAGGTTGGCACACACTGTTGCTGGTATGTTGGTCCATTCCTCCATGCAGATCTCCTCTAGAGTAGTGATGTTTTGGGGCTGTCGCTGGGAAACACGGACTTTCAACTCCCTCCAAAGGTTTTCTATGGGGTTGAGATCTGGAGACTGGCTAGGCCACTCCAGGACCTTGAAATGCTTCTTACGAAGCCATTCCTTCGTTGCCCTGGCGGTGTGCTTGGGATCATTGTGATGCTGAAAGACCCAGCCACGTTTCATCTTCAATACCCTTGCTGATGGAAGGAGGTTTGCACTCAAAATCTCACGATACATGGCCCCATTCATTCTTTCATGTAGACGGATCAGTCGTCCTGGTCCCTTTGCAGAGAAACAGCCCCAAAGCATGATGTTGCCATCCCCTTGCTTCACAGTAGGTATAGTGTTCTTTTTATGCAACTCAGCATTCACTCTCCTCCAAACATGACGAGTTGTGTGTCTACCAAACAGTTCTACTTTGGTTTCATCTGACCATATGACATTCTCCCAATACTCTTCTGGAACATTCAAATGCTATCTAGCAAACTTCAGACGGGCCCGGATATGTACTAGCTTAAGCAGGGGGACTCGTCTGGCACTGCAGGATCTGAGTCCCTGGCGGCGTAGTGTGTTACTGACGGTAACCTTTGTTACGTTAGTCCCAGCTTTCTGCAGGTCATTTACTAGGTCCCCCGTGTGGTTCTGGGTTTTTTGCTCTCCGTTCTTGTGATCATTTTGACCCCACGGGGTGAGATCTTGCGTGGAGCCCCTGATCGAGGGAGATTATCAGTGGTCTTGTATGTCTTCCATTTTCTAATTATTGCTCCCACAGATGATTTCTTCACACCAAGCTGCTTGCCTATTGCAGATTCAGTCTTCCCAGCCTGGTGCAGGTCTACAATTTTGTTTCTGGTGTCCTCCCACAGCTCTTTGGTCTTCACCATAGTGGAGTTTGGAGTGTGACTGTTTGAGGTTGTGGACAGATGTCTTGTTAGGGTCTTGCCAACCGTAGCAATACCCTGACACTACTGCAGCGGTCTGGGAGGAAGGACTGAGACAAATGAGCCCTAATCTCACCCCAGCCACTGTCCCTTCCTATTGCCTCAGTTACCCTAAACGGTAAAAGGACAACCTGAAGACGAGCCCTATACTGAGTAAGTGACAAACAGAACAGGACAAGACAAAAACAACACAGAAGCAGAGTGAGCAAGCCAAGGGGTCGGTAACAAACGAGCAATGCAGTACAAAATCAAAATCCAAGAGAATAGTCACAAGGCAAGCCAACGGTCAGAGAATCAGGTAACAAGGTTGCAAGGGATATAACAAGGAGAGCAGGCAAAGACAGTGCAATAACCGGCGACCATTGTGAGGGCTGACAACCTGTTTATAGAAAGTCTGGGACCAGCCCCAGACCTGATAGGTACACAGAATGTCAATCACACAGGCCAGGAAGAGATTAACTCTATGCAGTCCAAAGAGAAACAATGCTCAGAACACGGGTGTGGCTTTACACATCACGGGAACTAGGACCATGCTCAGACTGAGCAACAAGAAACCTACGCAAGGAATCAAACCGAACACGCCTCCTTCGCCACAGCGTGCGAGCGGAGGGTGGCGCCGAGACCCGAACAGGCAGAGACGTTACATGTCTTTTATACGGATAACAATGTCAAACAGGTGCCATTACTATAGGTAATGAGTGGAGGACAGAGGAGCCTCTTAAAGAAGAAGTTACAGGTCTGTGAGAGCCAGAAATCTTGCTTGTTTGTAGGTGACCAAATACTTATTTTCCACCATAATTTGCAAATAAATTCTTAAAAAATCAGACAATGTAATTTTCTAGATATGTTTTCTCATTTTGTCTCTCATAGTTGAGGTCTACCTATGATGTCAATTACAGGCCTCTCTCATCTTTTTAAGCGGGAGAACTTGCACAATTGGTGGCTGACTAAATACTTTTTTTCCCCACTGTAATACTAGTATGTGCAGTCCATGTCTTTTTTTTTTCAAAAATTTTGGTATGAAGTAGACTTGTTG
Organism: Leptodactylus fallax; assembly: GCA_947044405.1. NCBI lineage: Eukaryota > Metazoa > Chordata > Amphibia > Anura > Leptodactylidae > Leptodactylus > Leptodactylus fallax. Next base: position 8,003,794 of record CAMRHE010000012.1, on the reverse strand, counting down.
CAAAAATTTCTGCAGCTGTCCCATATATCTGGAAATGTAAAATTTTGTGTGTATACTACATAGATAATCCCATTCAGATGTATGGAATAGATTTTAAAGCTACCATTTTTGCAACAAATCTGCTACATTTGAATGTAAATGTGGTTGTTTAGAATCTACTGTTGTTTAGAATTCTAATATTTAGAATCTAAAACACATTAATGCATGGTGACCAGGAACAGCAGTCGCAGCTAGTAATGCTTAGGGTTGCCGAGGGCACGTCCACAGTTAGGGAAAGGAGGGGGACAGCTATGTTAATAAGCATTAGTATGCAGCTGTTCGGTTAGTTCGGTTAGAGCAGCATATCTGTACTTAGGTCTATGTGTGAAGTTGAAGACATGATAGATATGGTCAAAGGCTGCCCATATTATAAAGGGAGGGCTCTGGAGAGTGAGCAGTTTAATAGCTCAGAGCCATATGGCTATTGAATGGACTGGGGTCATGACAAAATAATGAATACAATAATAAATAGCCACACAATAAATAAATTAAAGGAGAACTAATACATATACAGTTGAAACCACATGTATGGAATCAAGGACATGGGTCAGTTCCTGGGCAGTCCTGAGACAGTTTCCAATTTTTATGTTCCACATACTATGTGAAGGTAGTAGGGCACTTCTCTATGTATTGGACATATTGGACAATTATAAATATTTTAAACTCTGGAGACATCAGCATAGCTAGCTCACATACGTACTAACAATACCAGAAATGGGAAGTCCTTGAAATGCATTACTACGTTTGGCACTAGAGGGCTGTCAGATCACTCAATGGTGTTGCTTGATCCAGAGATGTCATTGTATTAAATTCTCACTGGTTAGAGCTTATTATATAACACAAGTGTATTGTTAAAGAATTATAATTTTTTTTGTACTATTTGGGAATCTTCATCTATGCACGTTTGTTGGGGTACGGTAAAAGTGTTTTTGTGGGGTTTATTGAATAGATTGATTGTATTATCACATAGGAAGAATCGGGCATATGAATGCGATGTGATAAAGAGCTTAGTCTAAGGGAAAATAGTTTTATTAATGATCCTACAGAGAAAAATAAAAATAATTGGTTGTTTGCTTGGGAAATCCTTCAGAAGTGGGAAATGGTGAGGGTCCAAAATCAAAACTTGTTTTTTAACTGAAATATGTAATAGAAGAAGTGAAAAATAGGTAAATGGTTGGTGTCTGATAAGAAAATTTATTACATTTTGGCAAGGTGAATTAGTTTCTGATTTGAGGGATATTGGTAATATATTTTTTTCTTACTATCAGCATATATATAAGTCATAGTATATCAGTAATAGGGACCTATTGGAGGAGTATTTAAGTATAGCTGAGTTGTCTAGCTTGACGCAAGAAAGTGTTTTAACTATTGAGTCCCCAATTACTTAAGATGAGCTGAAGTTGGTTATACTGTAAAAAAAAATCTCCAGGGTTGGATGGCCTACCTGCAGAGGTTTGCAAGAAGTTCTTGTACCATATCTTCTAGAAGTATTTCAGAAGCCTTTTGAGACAGATTCTCTTTCAGACTCAATATATGAGGACTGCAATTGTGCTTATTTTGAAGCAGGGTAAGGATCCAGATAAGTTGGGTCATATAGGCCAATTTCTCTAATAAGTTCAGATGTAAAATTTCTTGCAAATATATTGGCTAATAGATTATTGAAGTAAATTCTAGATTTTATTGGGTAGGATTTATGCCAGGTAGATCAACTGCCTTGAATATACGTAGGTTGATTTTGAATGTTCAGGATGGGGTGGAGGGTAATCCTAGGGGTGCAATTCTATCTCTCAATGCATTTGACAGTGTGTGCTGGAATATTTTAAAATATTGTATTGGACAGGTTTGGTCCAAATTTTAGGAGATGGATTTCAGTTCTATGTGCAAAATCCTGGGCAATAATTTTACTCTTTATGCTGATAAAATATTGATTTACTTGAGAGATACAAACCTTTTTCCGGAATATGAGATCCAGGCTATTTCTCCAAGTTTTTAGGGTTAGGTATCAATACAGAGCTGTCTATTATTTATCAGCTTTGATGGAGGCATCAGGGGGTTAATGCCATTGATCAGTATGCCAGATTCTTACAGCCAGGTTAGCTCCAGAGCGGCTGCCATATTTAAATACACCACATCTGCCATGCTATTATGGGAGATTTCAGGAAAGGGTTAATATATTTATTGATATTTTGTATTTGTAAATTACTATAACAGACTAGTATTGTTTTTGGATTAAAGTAAAGTAAATTGGAAAATAAAAAAAGTAAAAAACAATGCAAGAAAGACACTTTTAATACATCTTCAGTATCAACTATGGACATTTATTAAGATTGAATAACAACAGTTTCAAGTGTATATGTCAGCTGCCTCTGTAGTAAAGAACTGTTTTGATTGTATATGTTATGAGGATAATGCCCTATTGCAGCATATTTTAAAATATTATCTCTAAAGTTGTCCATTGGTGTGCTGTTATTAATGTTATTATTCAGGTGGATATTAATAATGTGAAAAGAGTTGTAATAGAGCAACAGTATCAGATTTTGCCAATAGGGCACTGTGACATTACAAGGGGACATTTTGCAATGACAAAAGGGTATTGGACATCATGATGGGACATTGTGACATCACAATAAGATAATGAGACTTTATAAAGTAACATTGTCAAATCAAAATGAGTCATTGTGAATCAAAAAAATGGGTATTGTAACATTACAAAGAAGTGTTATCAAAGAAGTGTATGCAAAAACAGTACATTTATCCCAGAAAGATTGCATACAGAAGTATTAAAAAGAGGGCTATATAATTTAGCTAAATTATACTGGGTCTGAATTAGAAGTTTTTTTAGTAGTAATAATAATAATAATAAAAAAATAACATGAATAGTTTTAAAAATACATTTATTACTACATTCAATGTTGGATATAACAAAATCAAAGATGTTCTGAGTAGATATTAGACTGTACTATAAAGCAATCCATTTTTGAGAGAGCGTCTTACAAATAAACTTAAGGTGATCTTTAGAAGAGAACAAGCTTTATGCTAAGGCCCCACGTAGTGAAACGCAGCTAAAAACACTGCTGAAAAATCCACAGCAGAAACGCATCACGTTTTTTTTTCTGCTTTTCCGTTTTTCATTGAGTTTTTCTTCCCTTATTATACCCATAGGGATACGCCAGCATTTCCGCAGGTGAAATTGACATGCTGCGATTTTCAAAAAAGCGGGCATTTTTGAAAACGTACCATTTCTTCAGCGGATTTTTTTTTCTGCAATGTGTGGATGGGATTAGCCAGAATCTCATTCACTTTGCTGGTACTGTAAAATTGTGTTTTCACAACGTGGGGCTTCCACCTCAAAAAATATATGTTAGCCTAAAGTGCTTATAAAAAAATTCTCTGCAAGGGCTGAAGTGGAAAATTATAGAGCTTCTTGACCCGCAGGCATTAATCACTGTGGCAAAAATAAATGTCTGTGCTGTCGAGTTATAGAGCCCAATACTGTTACTTTCATGTCTTACACTACAGGAGAAACATTTCAGGTGTTTTTTTTTACTCTAAACTGGTGTAATGTAAGTAATGGCCTTTCCTATGGTACCCCTCACTAAGCTTTCTGTTGCTGAAAAGTCAAATTATAAGCTTTTAGAACTCTAGATCGGCATATAATAATAATAATAATAATAATAATAATATGAATACATTTTATTTATATAGTGCCAACATATTCCGCAGCACTTTACAAATTGTAGGGTTCAAGTACACAACTCACAAGAGCTTACAATCTATAAGGTAGAGGGGGTGGCACAAGAGGTAGCAGGGGCGGCATAGGAGGTAGCATTGCTTATACAGTGGAGAAGCCGTTTATGTGATAGGGCATATGCAATTTTACCTTAACTAGTCACGGTGGCAGGGAATCATCTAGTTATGCAGTCATTGTGATAAATCACACCCTGTGAGGCCGGCATATGGGTGGGGAATCAGGCTTATTTCTAACATTGAGAGACATGTAAGTCATCCTCCAAAGACTTTTCACCTTGGAAATGTTGTGCTGCCTGTAATTTCTAATGTTAGTGAATGCAGTAGTGCAGTAGTCCAGCAGGGTTGAATGCCAGCTTTCAGGTGGCAAAACCTTGTCATTCACAACATGACACAATTCACTATCATATGGGTGAGGAGATTTGTCTCAGGTGAACTAAAATGGCCGCTGCATTAAATTCCTTAGCCCCCAGAGAATAATAGGTGGAGGCCCAGGGGAGGTGAAAAAAAAAAATAAAAAATCCATACTCACCTTCCCTTACCTATTTTGGGCCTCCTCACACTATCCAACACTCTCCTGGTGACGTCCAATGCTGTGATGTCATGAGCCCGGGATGACATGCGCCTATGATTTAAGGCAGCTGACTGAACTATTTCACCATCTGACTATTATTCCCACTGATTAGGCAAACATAATTTATTAAGAGGTTAGAAGGGCCCCCTTTAACTTTATTAATTACTGTATATTGTTCAGTATTGGACCATGTGTGGATAATATAATTTCCTCACTCCTAAATTAAGAAAACTTTCCTGTTATATCCCCATATTTCTAGTATGGGACCCCAACAATATTTACTTTAAAACTCTAGACAAGTTCATAAAATCCCAGGACAGTAAGCTGGTGAACAGTACATGTGTGCTGTACTTCTACAGTCCCTCTGGCAAATAATTTACCAATTAGCTATGTCTACATTGCTGTCTGCTCTGAAGTTATTGCTTCCAGCCAGGGACAAGTGATGGAATCCATCCTCTTCATAAACCATTGCCTTCATGCACATTCAACACATTATAATGTTAGCCACAACATATAATTTCTTCTGTCCAGACATGCAAGTACTAATTGTCTGAAGTCAGATATGAAGCTAATCTAAAATTATTAGTCAAATATTTTTAGAATAACATGTCAGTAGACAATGTTCAGTGGAAATTTTCAACAAACTCAAAGCTCTGTACAATGCTTACATCAGCTATATTATCTACATACATTATTTAGGCTCCATGGGAGTTTCAGTACAAGATAAATATTTCTCAGTTCAATATAAATTATGATCCTGAGGTCTCTCTCAATGTATGTAAGAATGTATGCTTTAGAAAGCTTGTATGCTGATATTTTCCTTTCGTAATTGACTGCTGACAAAAATAAACCTGAGAAAAAAAAATCATTTGAGCAACTAGAATGAAAAACAGAGTAAAGATATTGTTATCTCATTTGTCATAGACAGCAAAACATGCCATACACTTGTATAAAATATTTAATGGTAACCACCCATGGTAGAGGGGTCTCGTGCTACTAGTTCAGGCTATAATTTGCTAGCTTTTATATGAGTGTTTTTGTATTTGGTTTCATAGTGCTAGTGTAGAATATCTTCTGGCAACAAGTTTCAGTGTAGTACTCATTAGAAATAAACAGAGGACTCTTACATGTTATACTACATAATGCATCTTGACATTGCTGGGAGATGTATATGAGTTTTAACTGCGCCCACAATTCGTCTAATGATCCCTGGTCAGCCAAGCATATAATTGCAGTTAATTACTATATTATTACAGGGGGCATATCCAAGTCTTCCACGTCTCTCTTATATCCTGTAAAGCATTATGTCCTGGCTTCTTATGAAAGATTTAAAGATCTTGTTACTTTATGTCATGTAATTTTCAACAATTTACCTCAATATTTTTCTTTTCTTCTAAACATATGATTAAGTAAACTATCCTGAACAAGATTTCTGTGATAATTTTGCAATAGTATTGCATATTTATTTATCAAATTTTGCGAAACTGAAAAATATTATTCTGAACAGTACTATTGTATGCAATTTATCTGTCATGAAGAAGATCCACTAGTACGATTAGGAGGGAAATAGCTTTATGCCCAAAAGCCTTTTTGAATAATTCACATTAATACAGGAAAATATATATAAAATATCATAAATCTTTAGTTCCTTACATGCTTTGCCATCATTAGTTTACTGTATATCATGTTCAGACTATATACAGTGCCTTGCGAAAGTATTCGGCCCCCTTGAACTTTTCAACCTTTTGCCACATTTCAGGCTTCAAACATAAGGATATAAAATTTAAATTTTTTGGTGAAGAATCAACAACAAGTGGGACACAATTGTGAAGTGGAACGAAATTTATTGGTTATTTTAAACTTTTGTAAAAAATAAAAAACTGAAAAGTGGGGCGTGCAATATTATTCGGCCCCTTTACTTTCAGTGCAGCAAACTCACTCCAGAAGTTCAGTGAGGATCTCTGAATGATCCAATGTTGTCCTAAATGACTGATGATGATAAATATAATCCACCTGTGCATAGTCAAGTCTCCGTATAATAAATGCACCTGCTCTGTGATAGTCTCAGGGTTCTGTTTAAAGCGCAGAGAGCATCATGGACCAGGCAGGTCCATGATACAGTTGTGGAGAAGTTTAAAGCCGGATTTGGATACAAAAAGATTTCCCAAACTTTAAACTTCCCAAGGAGCACTGTGCAAGCGATCATATTGAAATGGAAGGAGTATCAGACCACTGCACATCTACCAAGACCCGGCCGTCCCTCTAAACTTTCATCTCAAACAAGGAGAAGACTGATCAGAGATGCAGCCAAGAGGCCCATGATCACTCTGGATGAACTGCAGAGATCTACAGCTGAGGTGGGAGAATCTGTACATAGGACAACAATCAGTCGTACACTGCACAGATCTGGCCTTTATGGAAGAGTGGCAAGAAGAAAGCCATTTTTGTTTGGCGTAAAACCAACACAGCTCATCACCCTGAACACACCATCCCCACTGTCAAACATGGTGGTTGTAGCATCATGGTTTGGACCTGCTTTTATTCAGCAGGGACAGGGAAGATGGTTAAAATTGATGGGAAGATGGATGGAGCCAAATACAGGACCATTCTGGAAGAAAACCTGTTGGAGTCTGCAAAAGGCCTGAGACTGGCAAAATCTACAATGGAATGGTTCACAAATAAATGTATCCAGGTGTCAGAATGGCCAAGTCAAAGTCCAGACCTGAATCCAATCGAGAATCTGTGGAAAGAGCTGAAAACCGCTGTTCACAAACGCTCTCCATCCAACTTCACTGAGGTCGAGCTGTTTTCCAAGGAAGAATGGGCAAGAATTTCAGTCTCTCGATGTGCAAAACTGATAGAGACATACCCCAAGCGAGTTGCAGCTGTAATCGCAGCAAAAGGTGGCGCTACAAAGTATTAACTTAAGGGGGCCGAATAATATTGCACGCCCCACTTTTCAGTTTTTTATTTTTTACGAAAGTTTAAAATAACCAATAAATTTCGTTCCACTTAACAATTGTGTCCCACTTGTTGTTGATTCTGCATCAAAAAATTTAAATTTTATATCTTTATGTTTGAAGCCTGAAATGTGGCAAAAGGTTGAAAAGTTCAAGGGGGCCGAATACTTTCGCAAGGCACTGTATTTGTTTTTCTATGTTTAACTGTTCTACTGCAGTTTCACTACAGAATAGAATGCCAATATAAAACATAATGGAGTACATTTTACCACACATTTACAGATACATTTACTCATTCAGTACTGTTGTACCTACACTAATGGTCATTTATCTGCTTAACCCCCTTATAGTCACATTAATATTGCAAACATACTCCTGAAAATTCCACTTTATTACAGATTTTTTAAATTTATGGCTCAAATAAATATACCTGGCACATAGCTCTGGTGTCTTATGTCATTTTAACCCTTTAGCGATCTAACACAGCCTTACACCAGTAACATTTTATCCCTCTCTGCATTCGTGCTTTCACAGCTTTTTACTGTTGTCATGCTCATGAAGCTGTAAGCTTTAATAGGCCTTATTGCTCCAGGTTTATTTCACTAAATCTAAATACATGGCTTGTTGACTTCCCTCTGACAACCAGCACCCAGAACACATGCTGTGATTGCTGCCACTAGCTACGTCTATGAAAATATGTAATATACATTATGCTATCATAGAAAAAGATGTCTTTCTTGCTTATCAAGATGTTTCCCTGCTCCCCCTCTCCTCTGTTAAACTTTCACTCCAAAAATCTGTTATATCTGTCTCGAGACAACTGCAGATCATATGATTCAGATTATACATGTCTATAGAAGTCTAGGCAATGGAAGAGGAGAGCACAAGCAGAGAGAGAGAGAAGCAAAAACAGAGGCTTAGCTTGATTCTGTAGCTAAATAGGAGCTTTCTATGACAAAGTTATTTATTCACATCAGTACAGATCAGTACTTCACTATACATGTCCTGCATGGTGCTGGGGCTGTTATTAAATGAGAGAAGTGAAATGAGTTGTGGAGAAGATTCTCATTGTATGACAACCAGCTTCCACCCATCCACTCAGATATAAATACAAACTACAGACAGAGCCGTATACATGATAGAACATAATTGCTGTCCTGTAGTTTCTGTACAGATTCATTAGCATCCAGACTTCAATTATGAATAAGAAAAGAGGAAGTCCACTAGGAAAAAAGTGATGGTGATTTTTTAAGAATTTTTTTGCATAAAAAGGGACATGCCATTTCAAATATGGTTGAAATATGTGACATGGAAAACAATGGTTTCAAGAAAATGTTAATCTTGAAAAAATTTTTTTCAACTGAATAGGAATACATATTGCAAAAATACTAATTAGTTTACCAGTTTTTCAAATTTCTGAGTTTGAGCTTCTATTTTGTTTAACTACAAGCGTTTTTTTTTAACAAACTTTTAACTGTCTAGCAGTGACAACTCAGTAGTCCACATAAACTGTGCTTTGAGTCTATTGTGAGAAAAATGCAAATGTGTGTCGTTGTTGTGTGCTCATCTAACAAATCACCAGTCCACTCTTCCATTGATACAGTTCAAAAAATCTTCAAGCTGTCTCTGGAAGTGACATTATCAAAATGACAAATTTGGAATAGGAGGGAGGCTGTTTTTGAGTCTATGTGCTAGGTTCCATATTTATAGTGAAGGTTAATTGCAACAATACAGCAAAGAGCTTTTAGAGCATGCTTTCAACTTAGTGCCATCAGTTTGGAGAGGGTTCTTTACTATTCCAACATTACCGTACATCTGTGCACAAAGTATAGTCCTTGGTTTGGACTGTTTTATGTGGAGGAATTTGAGCAGCCCACACAGACATCTAACCTGAACCCCATCAAACATCCTTGGGATGAGCTGGAATAATAAATGTGAATGTTAGACCTTCTCGTCCAACATCCAAAATATTGTGAACAGTCTTCCCTACAGAATAGAGACAGTAGCAGAAAATATATTGGATTCAATAAAGCAACTTACAGTCAGTGTGGGCTTCACATGGTATGAGGCTGATCCAGAACACAGTAGATAATATTTTAATGCTATTTGCAATAACTGCATTATTAATGTGCCAGCTGATTTAATGTTGTGTTGCTGTTCTTCATTAGGGAAAGGCTAGACATGGCTTTGATGTGGAAAGGATGTAGCTGAAAACCACACAGCCAAATCAATTGCTGTGGGTCCCCTGAATCTCTGGGGACCCAGGCAATTGTTTTAGTTGCTTTCTGGCCAAATACACTCCTGTGTGGGCCCCCTGGCTTAAGGTCCCAGTCTTAGATGCAACCATTGCAACACCTATAGCTACATCACTGTTGTTACCTGAGTCTGTGTTGACACATCACAACTACAAGAAAACCATAGAATTTTTGGGAAAAGGAAAATGCAGGTCTTAAAATAGCAATATATTCGAAAGATGATTTATTTCATAACATGAGACCTATAAGCTTGTATTTATCACCTGACAGCACAATGATACACATGGATTTGGAATGGGTTACTAATGCTTAAATAGTTGTATAGTAGACATCGACATTAGAGGTATAACTAGTGGAGACAAGAGGTCTGTTGATGATTGTGATGTGGAAGCAGAAAGGAAAGTTGACATGGACAGTCTTAGCACATACATTTTCATCTGTACAATTTCATGTTGAGATGTAGAGACTGAGGGACTGCATGCTATTCTGATACTGTTACTTATACTGTAACTTCACATTTCAATTCTTTCATTTAATATCTTCATGTATATACATGTTAAAGTTTTTCTTGCTTTGATGAATTCTGCATGATAGTGTGAAATGTATAAACAGCATTACTGCAGGTAGTTCTAAACCTAATGATACTTGTTATTTTCTAATCTATATCATCAGTACCTCATTCTGCTCACTAGATGGCACTGTAAAGTGTATAGAGTAAATCTGTATACAGTAAAACACAGCTTTCAATAATGTGTGCTATACTGTAGTTTTCTTGTAAATTCTGCCTTCTCATTACTTCATTAGATGTGATGATGTCACTGACATCGCACCTTGAGCTTCCTGAAGCTTCCAGGAGCAGAGACCTCAAACAGAGCAGAAGGGAAGTGAGGAGAGGTAAATATTAGTGTTTTTTTTAATGTTTGTTTCGTACAAGGATAGGGACATAATATTGTGGGGGCATGAAACTGGTGGCAGTTGGAAAAGGACATTAAACTTCGGGGGTAGCTGGAAGAGGACATTAAACTTGGGTCAGATGAAGAAGTACATGAAACTAATGGGGCAGATGGAGAAGGATATTAATCTGGGGCAGATGTAGGGGACATGCAGATGTACTTATCTCAGTAAAGTTGTCAGTTGTTGCAGCAATAGTAGCAACTCAATATATTCATTTTACATAAAAAGTGACTATTGCATGTAATACCTCTCTACCTGTCATGATGTACATACTGTACATGGACTAGCAGAGTATGAATGGTATGCCATTAAATCTAGTAATAAATGAACAAACTGACTAAAGGAGCCACAGAGGTATCAGTTGTACCCATTTATGCATACCTCCCAGTCATCCTGGATTCAGCAGGAGAGTCCTGGATTCCAGGTCCTGGCCCGCTGTCCCGATCGGTGGGTGGTATGTCCCGACTTCAACTCATCTGCAACCGGCTTCAACTCATCTACTTTACCATTGAATACAATGGTGAGCTTGATGTCACTGACATCGCACCTTGAGCTACCTGAAGCTTCCAGGAGCAGAGACTTCAAACAGAGCAGAAGGGAAGTGAGGAGAGGTAAGTATTAGTGTTTTTATGTTTGGTTTATACCAGAATATGGACATAATATGGTGGGGGCATGAGACTGGTGGCAGTTGGAGAAGGACATTAAACTTCGGGGGTAGCTGGAGGAGGACATTAAACTTGGGTCAGATGAAGAAGCGCATGAAACTGTTGGGGCAGATGGAGAAGGATATTAAACTGGGGCAGATGTAGGGGACATGAAACTGGAGTCAGATGGAGGGGGACATGAAACTGGTGGCAGCTGGAGGAGGACATTAAACTGGGACAGATGGGGGAGGTCATCAAACTGAAGCAGATGGAGGGGAACATTATAGTGGAGCAGATGGAGAGGGACATTAAACTGGGGTCAACTGGAGGGGAACAGTAAACTGTGGTTGCACCAGGAGAGGGACTTTATACTGTGGGGGCAATTGGATGGAACCATTACAATGTGGGGTGCACGCAGCACATTCTGTCCCTCTTTCTGTCCTTTGAAAGATGGGTGGTATAATTTATGCTTGAGGGCCCCGGAGCCCAGTATTATACATGACAAATGGCACAGTAGTTAGAGACTGTTACAAATTTTGTATTGAGGCTTGGGAGCTCTGTGCTTTATTATTCCCCAGGGTCAACAGAAGAGAGAGATCCTAGAGAAGCATCTGTGGAAAGCATGATTGGGATATTAATTGGTATCATCATTTTGAGGGACAGAATTATATTGTTTTTTCTCCCACTTGTAGCACTTTGCACAGCCCTGCATATTTCACAGCATCCTTAAAATGACACTATTTTCCATGTACTCTTATTTTCTGTGTTTTTCTTATCTTGTATATCTGCAACCACTGCACAAATTCAGAATGTGTTTTTTTGGTATTGGAGTTGTGGTTGCGCACATAACATTCCCTTGTATTTCATTGTACTGTTTTGGGTATAGTTTGTATATTTCTGTATTCTGTATTCCTTCTTTGCCACAGAGAATGAAGGGATTTTATAGAACATTAATACTGAAAAACAGACTATCCCACAAGGGAGCAGATAAATCCCCCTGTGGGCCCCTGAGCCAGAGGAGTCCTTCAGCAGGAGTAGGGGGCCTCTTGGCAGTCCCCTTATTCTCTGCATGAGCAGTGTATGACTCACTGTACACTCACTAAACTACACACAAATAGGCAGCACACAGCATGTCAGCCATATGTGGTCATATAATTAACTGTGTAGATAATTTAATAAAATACCCAATTTATTATTCTATAGACATTAAGATTATATCTAGGCACAGAGGCAGTCAGTCCAGTATCTTCCCTTTTACCAAATACTTTGCGATTCATCTCAGGCAAACTAAAATGGCCACCGTGACATGATTTGCACAGTGAAAATACAGAGGAGACATATGTGTGTGTGACATTCTAGTATCACCTGGTCCATCATATTATTCCATGCCTTACTGCTACTCATGTTGCCACAGGTACCACCGCCACCACTTAGACAAGTTCTGCGACTTGGTCCAGCACATTCTACTAAACCACACTGTTGGTGCCATTGTATTGACATAAAAAAAAAAAAAAAAAAAAAAAAGCAAAGTTATAATGAAAAAGGTCTCCATTTTAAGAAAACCCATGCCATTCCATGTTTCCATGCCAATGGCATTTTGATTTCACATCTGCTCCCATGAAAGGATAATTTTTAATGACTTTTTGTTCTGGAAAGCAATTTCTTCTATATCACTAGGTACACATCCACATACATTTGTCCAAAATAACAAGCCTGTAGCACTTAAAAGTCATCTAAATTGCCTCATTTTTCTATAAACCATTGTTTTTTGTAATATTACTGCCATGTGTATATAAAAAAACGACGGGCAAGCAGCTTTCCCAAAAAGAGGGTCATTTTTAGAGCATTTTAAATGTTAAAATGCATAAAAGCAAGTGGTAGCACAGTGTATGGTTAAACTCTGAGCTTGTATCCGCTGCTTACTATTATTTTTCCCATAGACATACATGTCACACATAGCATCACATCGGCTGTGTACCTTAGAGAGCTAGAAATTGGCTAGATAGAGTCATAGGAACCCTGACAGTGTATATACACTAGGCTTTAAACCAATTTAAACTCTGGTTCATACTGAACTTATTCAACCCAAGACCAATCAATGGTCTGAACCACCCAAATCTGTAAAGAAACAAATCTTCAGAGGTTCACCCATCTCTAGACAACATTGCTGTAGGGACCCCAAACACCAATCATCTTGTTGCTGTCTGAGGGCTTATGCCGTGTGATCAGATTTTCCTGGCTCCAAGAACTAAGAGGGCCCTAATTCCAGGCAAGTGCCATTCAACAGGCTACTGAGAGAACTTGCAGGACAGAAACAGTCTAAGACAATGAAGTTACTACTGAAACAAAGTGAGTGCTGATGCAGTTTAAGGTATTTGTGAATAGGGATCAGGTAATATTTGCATATATACTTGTTGTACAGTGGGCTTCCAGAATGAATTTTCCTGGTGCTCCCTAGGCACCTCAGTCTAATACTTCTGAAAACCTTCTTTGGGATAGGTCATCAATATTAGATCGATTGGAGTTTGACTCCTAGGACCCACACTGACTAGGTGTATGAAGGGGTCTTTTCATTTCTTACATTCTGTAGTGGTTGTCCCAGTAAGCTGCAGTATCACAACCATTTACTACATTATGACTGGTGCCAGGTGTTATGCTAGTTTGTTCCTCTTTAAGAAGTTGGTACCAGGCACTTTATTACAGGAGGTGTTAGCTGCCATTACATATGTGGCTGTCTGGTTATCTATCACCAACAAGTAGCAAAATCACTGTTTTACACACATACAAGTACTGAGATCCCTAGAAGTCATATATAAGATATTGCCACATCTGATACACAAAAAGAGGCTGTAGTGCTGGCCGGGGTACAGTGGCCCCTTTAAACAGCTGATTGGTGATGTGTCAGGAGTTAGGATCCAACCGATCTAATAAAGTTTTGGAAAACTACTGTAAGCCTTAATTCTTCTGACTGGCACTTTGGTGCCATATAGTGAATGCATTTGTTTTAATCTGAGACCTTGCGAAGTGACAAACTTTATTCAACAGTGTTATGGCATTTACAGTAGCAGAGGAATAACTTGAAGCTCCTCATTGCAAATTCTATAACAGGTGCCCTATCTACCATTTGCAATACTGTATAGGCCAACCTTGTAAGGCATCAGGGCCTGGACGCAACTGCTACATCTCCATACATCTGCACCTGTACCATATAGCTAGACAGAAGGATATAGGAGACTAAAGGTAGAAATGTTTCTTTATTAAAGGGAGTGTATCATTGCGAGTTACTATTTTAACTAAGCCAATTCTCAAGTAGCAGATTGTTGCAGCCGTTTGCCTGAAATATCCGGATTATTGTTATGCAAATTAGCCTTCTCGGAGCACAAGGGGCATTCCCCCTGTGCTTCAAGCACACCCGTGTCATCTGCCAGGACCTGCATCGCCGCCCTCTTGCGCATGTGCTGTACTCTCGACCGCGCGAGTTTTCATTCACTCTGATGGGAGGAGGAAGCTAAGAAGAGGAGCAGAATCAAAAGAGGAGCTTCAATCAAAAAGGGGGCGGCAATGCAGGTCCTGGCTGATGACACAGAAGGCTAATTTGCATAACAAAAATAATAATCTGGATTTTTTTGGGCAAACGGCTGCAACTATCTGTAAATAAAAGGTATGCCTACAATAGCCTTTCTAAAGGTTACTGGAGCATAGGATTAGTCCAAATAGTAAAATCACAATAAGAGACTCCCTTCACAATTAACTAATACAACTTCAGTGACTTTAATACTGGGTTGTAGTTATACATTCCTTGTTGTATCTGGCAGCTCTAGAGAATTTAACCAGATAAATCATTTTAGCACAAATCTCAGGTTATTTAGAAAGACAATGAATGACTGCATAAGCTTTGGAGCTCAGTAGGTGGCCACTGAAATCATAGCACTGGGCAAAAGAAATTCTGAATAGTGAAAGATTATTTAAATCCCTTCATACCTTTCTCTTTTTAATAGAAGTTATATGTTAAGAATGCAATATGATCTGATGAAACCTTGTAGTCATTTCATTTCATGAATAGAATAAACATAGCTCTGCAGTTTGGTCTTATAGTGAAATGTATACAGGATATCCTTACCAATATTGAACCAAAATGATTTCTTTTTATTTTGTATGAAAGCCAGAAACACTTGAATGCCAAGTTTGCCTTTGAGTCTTAACTTCTAATCAAATGTTGGGTGAATGAAACTTTGGGTTTTATAATTTATCTCAGGCAATACATTAAGAAAAATCTTTTGTGTTTTCACTAAAGTTGCCCATGATCTATAAACTAAGAACTATAGCATTTGATTTACTATTTTTAATACAATTTAGCATTTTTCCATTGCATTAACACACATATCGTATGCTTCATTTTTTGTTTCCATAGTAATATAAAACCTAAGGGAACATCTGTTTAAAACACAAGTTTTCTTTTATTATTACTTCATAGGGAATCCTTAAGACACTGTAATGGAATTTTGTATGCTCTTTTCTTACTAGGCACTGCAGGATATGTTTAATCTTCAGAAATGTTACTGGTCCAAAAAGTAGCACCATAATAGCAACATAATACCAATATCCAGTCAGAGGCATACGCAGGATTTGGACAAGGGGAGAGCGGGATCAAAGACTTAATAATGTAGGAGGTACTTGGACTAAAAATACTGAACAAAAATGGACATGGACACATTCAGTCAGCACCTTTAGATAAAAGCATTTAAGTAACAAACGCATACATTATAAGAATGCAGCTTTGTTGTACAACTAAATAGTTATTACTACATACATAATACATGTACATACATAAAAAATGCTTATGTACTGTATATTAACCTACAAAGTATTAACATTATGTTCTGAAATTTATTGGATATTTTAAATTTTTGTAAAAAATAAAAAACTGAAAAGTGGGGCGTACCAAATTACTTGGCCCCCTTAAGTTAATACTTTGTAGCGCCACCTTTTGCTGCAATTACAGCTGCAAGTCGCTTGGGGTATGTCTCTATCAGTTTTGCACATTGAGAGACTGAAATTCTTGCCCATTCTTCCTTGGAAAACAGCTGGAGCTCAGTGAGGTTGGATGGAGAGCGTTTGTGAACAGCAGTTTTCAGCTCTTTCCACAGATTCTCGATTGGATTCAGGTCTGGACTTTGACTTGGCCATTCTAAAACCTGGATACGTTTATTTGTGAACCATTCCATTGTAGATTTTGCTTTATGTTTGGGATCATTGTCTTATTGGAAGATAAATCTCCGTCCCAGTCTCAGGTCTTTTGCAGACTCCAACAGGTTTTCTTCCAGAATGGTCCTGTATTTGGCTCCATCCATCTTCTCATCAATTTTAACCATCTTCCCTGTCCCTGCTGAAGAAAAGCAGGCCCAAACAATGATGCTGCCACCACCATGTTTGACAGTGGAGATGGTGTGTTCAGGGCGATGAGCTGTGTTGCTTTTACGCCAAACATATCGTTTTGCATTGTGGCCAAAAAGTTTGATTTTGGTTTCATCTGTTTGGTGTGTCTCCCAGGTGGCTTGTGGCAACTTTAAACGAGACTTTTTATGGATATCTTTGAGAAATGGTTTTCTTCTTGCCACTCTTCCATAAAGGCCAGATTTGTGCAGTGTACGACTGATTGTTGTCCTATGGACAGACTCTCCCACCTCAGCTGTAGATCTCTGCAGTTCATCCAGAGTGATCATGGGCCTCTTGGCTGCATCTCTGATCAGTCTTCTCCTTGTTTGAGATGAAAGTTTAGAGGGACGGCCGGGTCTTGGTAGATTTGCAGTGGTCTGATTCTCCTTCCATTTCAATATGATCGATTGCACAGTGCTCCTTGGGATGTTTAAAGTTTGGGAAATCTTTTTGTATCCAAATCCGCCTTTAAACTTCTCCACAACAGTATCACAGACCTGCCTGGTGTGTTCCTTGGTCTTCATGATGCTCTCTGCACTTTAAACAGAACCCTGAGACTATCACAGAGCAGGTGCATTTATACGGAGACTTGATTACACACAGGTGGATTATATTTATCATCATCAGTCATTTAGGACAACATTGGATCATTCAGAGATCTTCACTGAACTTCTGGAGTGAGTTTGCTGCACTGAAAGTAAAGGGGCCGAATAATATTGCACGCCCCACTTTTCAGTTTTTTATTTTTTACAAAAGTTTAAAATAACCAATAAATTTCATTCCACTTCACAATTGTGTCCCACTTGTTGTTGATTCTTCACCAAAAAATTAAAATTTTATATCCTTATGTTTGAAGCCTGAAATGTGGCAAAAGGTTGAAAAGATCAAGGGGGCCGAATACTTTCGCAAGGCACTGTACAATGGTCAGACAATTTTGTAATAGAGGTTACTGTCATTACACATATATAAAGCTGTATGAGCCGTCATCAGTCGTGTCCTTTAACGTGCAGACGGTGCCTGGACATATAAAGTTAGTCTGAAACTGCCTCATATCCTGTTGGGTAATGTGGGAGCATGAACAGAGGGTAAGTTTTAGGGATTCTAACTACGAAAGGGTTTATATTAGGAGTTGTGATAGGCCTGTCTGAAAAGATATGTCTTTAGTTTGCGCTTGAAGCTGTAGAAATTGGAGGTTAATCTGATAGTCCAGGATAGAGCACACAAGCTGCACACACGCAGTTCACATAGTAGACACATTGGAGACAAAATCTCACATCTTGAGTATATGTCACAAACACAATTCACAAGGGGACACATGCTGCACACACACTGCTCACTTAGTGGACACATGCCACATATACACATCTGATCCTTAAATTAATCAGATCCCAAACTCTTATTTCAATATGATTTATAAAGATTAGCATATAACATGATAGACACATATTACTCTAGGTGCCAGAGTCTTACAAAAACAAACAGAAACATGATATTTCTCCTGATACGTATTTCAATAATTACATATATATATATATATATATATATATATATATATATATATAAAAAGGTTACTAATGTTATGATAAAGGATATTTGTGGCTACTTTACAACTGAAAAATTATAGTGGTCATCTGATCTTCAAAGCTTCTGATTTGCAAGTTTGGTTCTCCAGGAAATATCATTCTGTGAGTGTAAAAGTGTCATCACGAGTTGTTTGATCTCCAAAGCATAAAATTTAGCAATAAAGAAATTCCTCCTTTTTTTTTTTTTTCAAGTGAATGGTATTCTACTATAAGTTGCCAAGCTGAATTATGGGCATCTAAGGTAACTTGTAGCCAATATTAAAACAATCATTCCTTGACAAAGGCATATTATGTAGACAAAAATAGGTAATACCTTTTGGATTGTACAAGATTGGTGGTAAATGGAATGCATATTTTATTCTGTACATACAGAAACTCTCAAGTGGATATCTCTGGGTGGCCTAGCCCATGCATCTTCAGTTGGGAAAGTTAAAAGTGTATTCCTCAACTATCACTGAAATTGAGATGCGTTCTGTCCCAGTAACTAATGGTTTCTAGATTATTCTAGACTACCTGTCTGACAGCAATAAACACATAAAGATATCTTTGATCACAGATATTAGTGCTTTGTGGGTGACAAACCCAAAAAGTTCTGATTTTGGGCCAAGCCCGTAACTTTTGGAAAATTCAGGTTGAACCTAACACTGACATATCACAGTGTGGTGGCCAAAAAGAAGAGGGCAATATATTGTGTGGGGGCCTAAAAATTAACAATATAATGTGTAGGTGTCAGTAAAGTGTGCAACGTACTGTGTGGGGACCTGTAACGAAGACAATATACAGTGTGAGGACCAGTAAAGAGGGCAATATAATATTGGGTTCAGTAAAGAGGTTAATATAATGAGGGGACCGGTAGAGGGGGCAATATACTGTGAGGGGACCAGTAAAGGGGGCAATATACTGTGTGGGGACTAATAAAGGGAGCAATATACTGTGTAAGGGTCAGTAAAGGGAGTTTTAAATTGTGTGGGGGCCAATAAAGGGGGTAATACACTGTAGAGGAGAATAAAAGGGTTAATAGACTGCCTTAAGCAGGCCTTATACAGTGTGTGAGCCAAATAAGAGGATTTTTTTGATCTGAGAATGAGCGGCATGACCAAAAAATTTTAATTTGGGGGGGGCCCATCACAGAACAAAAGATGGCTGGGATGGGTATTTTTGGGGGTGGGGGCCATCTTTCTATAGGCCCCTTCAGGCAGCAAAGAAGCTAGTTTCATTCCTTCTCCTGGTATAGGAATATTCTCCAAGACTGTGGTTTAGTAAACTTGAGCCTGGTCTCTTGAGCAGGTGGATAGTATGGAAATGCTGCTGGTGTGTTCTGCTGTTTATAGCTTAACTAAACTTTCACAACAACTTTTGATTTTCTGGCAGCATTTGTTTCATTAATACATTCTGTAATACACTTTATTAACAAATTTTGTCTCATTTCTGTAAAATCCTGCATTTCTTTATTCTTTCCCTTGTTTCTTTATTGAGACCTGAAATTCTATAAAATTCTATCTATTTTTTTTCCAAAAATCATCAGTTGGAAACACACTGTGATATTTATATGCAGCTGCATCTACTCCCAATCCCAATTGGTGATATCTCTGAAAATAATACAGGTAGAGCTGCAATCTTCGTGTCATATGAAAACTGGTAATCTCTGTTCTAGGATATATACCCTGTTTCTCTAAAAAGCACCCCCAGCACTAGGTTATGTCATTTGATGTCACGGAGATGGAGAACAGACATACCGTAGCTCCCAAACATCCTGGACAAGAGCCCCACTACCTCCTGCCACATCAGGGCAAAATCTGCTCATCCACTCCCAAGTCCTGCTCTAGAGTCCCCCCTCCTGCCTCCCGAGTCCGCCTTCTGAGTGCTGCCTCCTGGCCGATACTAAGATGTGGGCTTGGCTACCTACGTGACCAGACATCAGATGCCACCTCTGCTCGCTCCCACAGAAGCAGCCACTCTACTACAGCACCTCCCCCATAGTATAAAGGAGAGGAGATAGAGAGGGCACAGTGCTACTTCCACATAAAGTGTTTAAAGAGAGAGAGAGAGAGAGGTGCCAATAAGTTTGTTTAGGACCCACTGACCCTGCACCATCAATTGTGAATGTAAGTTAGGCTTAAAGTTACTAACCATAACCCTAACCATTTTACAAGATTTGTCCGAAGCAAATCAGAAAAGATTCTAATTCTCTCTGGTGCCTGAAAAATAATATCTAATCGAAAATAAGTCCTAGCCCTTTTTTCGGAGACAAAAAACAATATAAGACCTTGTCTTATTTTCGGAAAACATGGTAACTTTTTGAAGTGATCCACTCTCCAGCTTTAGCTTCCCTTCACTGTACCAGAGCCAGATCCTCCTAGTGAAAGCAGTGGGCAGATTTCAGCAAAGGCTGATGGGACTAGTTTACTTACACTTTAAACCATACTAGTACCATCAGCCTTTGCATAAGGAATATGTATTGTTCCTGACAAGATCCAATAAGTTCTGAACCTGTCCAGTCATCTGTTTCTGTGGATTTTACCTCTCACCACTACGTTCTCAATTCCCAGTCTGATACTTTTCTTGTTCCTCCTGCTGATCCTGTTACATATTCTGCTGTGAGAGAAATGGTTCCCCTGAAGTAGGGCAATAACTGCTTTTTAAGATGTGCGACTAATGGTAATTATGGTTGATGGGGATGTGGTAAAGTGAACACCCCTCCATTAACTGGGATATCATAATGCCTGCATGTGACATCAGGACTGCACTTAGCCTTTCTGCCACCTGAGGCAAAAAGAAAAAAGGTTCCCCCCATATTGTATCTTCTGCCCACCCTAAATCAAAGTACTGAGAAATACACCCAGCATCCAAGATAAGAGAAGTTGTACTGTGCACCGTATATATTCAATAAGAGCAGACAGAATTACAACCAGCATACAGGACTAGAGAAAAGGTACTGTGCAGTGTCCATACAGTTGTGCTAAAAAGTTTACATACCCCGGCAGATTTTTTGTTTTTTTGGCCTTTTTTCAGAGAATATAAATGATAACACAAAAACTTTTTTTTTCCGCTCATGGTTAGTGGTTGGTTGAAGCCATTTATTGTCAAACTTCTGTGTTTTCTCTTTTTAACCACTTCCATACCAGGCACATTTTCAAGTTTTTTGTATGTGCGGATTTGGAAGGCTATAACATTTTTATCATTTGTGTTATTCAACTAATTTCTGCGTCTTTTTTCAGTGACACATAGGGCTTTATTTTTATGTTGTTTTTATTTTTGCATGTGTGTTAATTTTTTTTATATCCAGGAAAATATAAACAAAAGAGGAGGGAAAACGTGTCTGTTTTTCACTTTTCATTTTTTTTTTAATTTAATAACACAAAGTGCTACTAAAAAATTTTATAAAATAGTTTTTCCTCTCCGTTATGGTAATTTTTATTTTTTATGGTGTCGTCGGGGTGGGGCTATAACCTGTAATAAGGGTGTTTTATTGGTGTATTATTTTATTTATTTTTTAAATTATTTTATTTACTTTTTTTTTTTTTTACTTTTCTATACTTTTTTTTTTTTTTTTTTACATTGTGTCTCCATAAGGTCATAATAGACCTTTGGGGACATCTGATGACTTTTTTTTTTTTTTCGAGAGGCTGATTTCCCCTGTAACTGGGGCTGGTACATTTAGCCCCAGTTGCAGGAGGAATACATCCTCCTGCACGTTGCTTTCACATAACTATAGAGCTGATCTGGGTCCTGTAGGACCCAGCAGCTCTAACAGACGCTGATCCTGGCGGGTCATGTGACCGCCGGGTCGGAGGGGAGCCGCAAGATGGCTGTGTACAGCGCACATTGAGCGCTGTACACACGGTGATCAGGATGGCAGGGGAGGTAATAAATCTTCCCTGCCTTCTCTATGGGAGCTCCGGCTGAAGTTACAGCCAGCTCCCCGTTTCAGCAGCTGCTACAGTATATAGTCTATGGGTGGTATGTAAGCAGTTAAATCATAATGACAACCAAAAACATCAAAATGACCCTGTTCAAAAGTTCACATACCCCAGTTCTTAATACCGTGAATTGCCCCCTCTAACATCAATGACAGCTTTTTATTTTCTCAGATGGTAAAACTACCCATTCTTCTTGGCAAAAAGTCTCCAGGTCCTGTAAATTCCTGGGCTGTCTTTCATGTACTGCACGCTTGAGATCTCCCCAGAGTGGCTCAATGATATTCAGGACAGGAGATTGAGATGGCCACTCCAGAACCTTCACTTTCTTCTGCTGTAGCCATTGACAGGTCGACTTGGCCTTGTGTTTTGGATCGTTGTCATGTTGGAACGTCCAAGTACGTCCCATGCGCAGCTTCCTGGCTGATGAGTGCAAATTTGCCTCCAGTATTTGCTGATAACGTGCTGCATTCATCTTTCCTTCAACTTTGCCATTGAAGCGCACACATCCCCACATCATCAGTGATCCACCTCCGTGCTTTACAGTAGGAATGGTGTTCCTTTCATCATAGGCCTTGTTGACACCTCTCCAAATGTAACGTTTATGGTTGTGGCCAAAAAGTTCGATTTTTGTCTCATCACTCCAAATTACCTTGTTCCAAAAGTTTTGAGGCTTGTCTCTGTGCTGTTTGGTGTATTGAAGGCGAGATTCTTTCTGGCTTTTGCGCAGTAATGGCTTTCTTCTGGCAACTCGACCATGCAGCCCATTTTTCTTCAAGTGCCTCCTTATTGTGCATCTTGAAACAGCCACACCGATAGTTTTCAGAGAGTCCTGTATTTCAGCTGATGTTATGTGTGGGTTTTTCTTTGCATCCCAAACAATTTTCCGGGAAGTTGTGGCCGAAATTTTGGTTAGTCTACCTGACCGTGGTTTGGTTTCTGGGCATGTTATCAGGCCAAAATCACCGGGGTATGTGAACTTTTGAACAGGGTCATTTTGATGTTTTTGGTTGTCATTATGAATTAAAAAGAGAAAACACAGAAGTTTGACAATAAATGGCTTCAACCAACCACTAACCATGAGTGGAGAAAAAGTTTTTGTGTTATCATTCATATTCTTTGAAAAAAGGCCCAAAAAAAACAAAAAAAACACCGGGGTATGTAAACTTTTTAGCACAACTGTATATACTGAATAAGAGCACATACAGAGAAATTTACCCAGCATACAGGACAAGAGAAATGATAATGTGCAGTGTCCATATATATAGAATATAGCAGATATTAAGAATTACAATCAGTATATGGGACTAGAAAAGTGGTATTGTTCATTGTCTATATATACAAAATAAGAGCAGACACTGGGAATTACACTGAGAATGCAGGACAGGAGAAGTAGTACTGTGCACTGTCTATATATACAGAATAAGAGTAGATACTGAGAATTATACCCACTATACAGGACAAGAGAAGTGGTACTGTGCAGTGTCCATATATACAAAATAAGAGCAGACACTGAAAATTACTGTACACCTATATAGGATAAGAGAAGAGGTACTAGTTCATCTACAGAATAAGAGCAGACACTGAAAATTACACCCGGCATACAGGACTATTTAGAAAAAAAAATTATATATATATATACTGCAACTATTTAACTAAAGTGTAAAATTATTCTAGTGCTGACAGGGTCCATTGGGGGTTCCTGAAGAAGGTCCTCAGAACCATCGACCTGGGTTCCTGCACGGCTCTGTACCGGGGCCCTACGGACCAGGTCTGGATTGATGAGGCTTTCTCTGAGCCTTTTTCTATATTCAAGAGATGCCCCTTATCCCCATTTTTATATCTTTCGGCCATGGAACCACTGGCCAATGCCTTGAGGGATAACCCCTGTGTAAAGGGAGTGCCAGTGTTATCCCAAGAACATAAATTATCCCTGATTGCAGATGATCTGCTCATCTATGTATCATCCCCCAGGACTACTCTCCCGGCCGTCCTAAGGAAGTTCAACAGGTATAGTCAATTTAGTAACTTCAAGGTCAATTTAAAGAAAACAGAAAAGCTTAATACCACTCTCCAATCTCCCTACGACATTCCTATTAATTTCGGTGGCTGACATCCCATTTAAAATATTTGAGCGTTTTTCTTTCTGCCGACCCAAGACAGCTTTTTGAGCTGAACTTTAAACCCTTACTCCGTTACTTGGAACAGGACTTCCAGAGGTGGACCCCTCTGATGCTGTCTTGGTTTGGCAGGATTAATGTTCTGAAAAAAGATTTTCTGCCTAAACTGTTTTATTTATTCCAAACTATTCCGATTGCCATCCCATACTCCTTTTTCATCCACCTACAAAAACTGGCGACGAGTTTCATTTGGAAGGGCACTAGGGCTTGACTTCGATACTCCATCCTTTCTCGATCCAAGGCCCGAGGTCAGGGTGGGTCTCCTAGACTTTTCATTGTACTTCAGAGTGTGTATATGTAACTGCGTGCTAGACCTGTTCCACCACCACTCATCTAAGTTATGGGTGGAGATGGAGCTGGACCAATCTCGGTTTCAGACGCAGGGTACATTTTGGCTGCCCCTCCCACCTGTGGGGATGAGGTTTCCTCTTTCTCCTCTCCTACACACCCTAACCGTGGTGTTTGCGAGATTTGCTTCTGGTATGGGTCTTGTGTCTGTCCCAGGGCCGCTTACCCCTCTAATGGATAATTCCTTACTCTCTTCGCCAGTGGTGAACCTAGCCTCTTTGCTGCCTCAGGTGGACTATAGAAAGACGCTCCCCCCTAAAAAAAAAAAATATTGAGTTTCCATGCTACTAGCTTCACAAGCAGTGATCGTCGCACAATATACACAATACACAAAGTTATAAAACAGTTTTTAAGAATTCTTCTTCCTGTATTACTTCAGTATCAGATCAACAACACGGTATTAACAATGAAAGTAACTTCACACATCTTCTGCTTGGTGGATGGACGAGCCCATGTTGTCCCCATTCTCTATAATAGGAGCGCCGCAGATAGCTGAGTACTGGACTTCGGCTATCTTTGGCACTCCCATTGAAGGGAATGAGAGCCACATGGGTTCGTCCATCCACCAAGTGACACGCCTATATTCAGCCTGGCTGCAGTCAGGCTGAATTCCCACCCAGTGGGGGGGAAAAAACCCAATTCTCAGGCTCAGTGGGGTTCTCAGCAGACAGACCCCCATCAATCAGATATTTATCCTCTATCATTTAGGTGAATACAGGGCGGTAACATTTTGTGACTTACAGATGACGTCTCTGACTAATCATTCACATTTCCTCTCTCTTCCCTTTGGACTGCCATGACCACTCATTCCAGCTGTGACTTGTCTCTGTAAAGTTTGCAACGCAAACATCTTTGGCTCCTCACTTTTCCAGGCACCTGACCCACATTGTCCTCACCTGCACACCCATCCTGCTGCTACCCCAATTATAAAATATATGATATAACCCCCCATAAGGAATAATACTTCCAAGTACATCTTTATATTAATAATGTCCGTGTGTACCCTGTATAAATAGTGCCCCTTATTAATAATGCCCCAGGTGTTAACTAATTAAAAGGTTTTCCAGGTCATTAATAAACTAATTAGTGGGGCTCAAAAACCCTGGACCCCTACTGATCAGCTGTTTGAATGGTACCTGTGTAAGCGCTGTGACCGCTTCTCTGCTTACATAGTGTCATTCATCTCATAGCGGCGATGTAATGTAACTACAGCCTATGTGACAAGGCTGTAATTACATCACATGGTCACTAAAAACAGACAGCGTATGATATAAACAGGTGCCATAGCCCCTGCTTATACCGCCCCATTTACACACACTATAATGTTCCACAGCAGCCCCTGCACACAGTATTACAGCCCGCAGCAGCCCCTGCACACAGTATTATGGCCCGCAGCAGCCCCTGCACACTGTATTATGCCTCGCAGCGGCCCCTGCACTCAGTATTATGCTCCATAGTGGCCCCTGCACATGGTATTATGCCCCGCAGTGGCCCCTGCACACGGTATTATGGCCTTCAGTGGCCCCTGCACACTGTATTATGCCTCGCAGCGGCCCCTGCACTCGGTATTATGCTCCATAGTGACCCCTGCACATGGTATTATGCCCCACAGTGGCCCCTGCACATGGTATTATGTTCCACAGCAACCCCTGCACACCGTATTATGCTCACTAGTGGCACCTGCACACGGTATTATGCTCCATAGTGGCCCCTGCACATGGTATTATGTTCCACAGCTACCCCGACACACGGTATTTTCAGACCCCAGAGTATAATGATCGGAGACCCAGGGGAGGTGACAAACATAAAACCAGTGTTACTTACCTTTCCTGGACACTGGTGCACTCCCTGCAGCTTTCGGCCCTGTTTAATTGCGCACAGAAGTCATGTGATCAGGCCGGTGACGCGACCTGATGACGTCACCAGAGGGCCCAAACCTTCTCAGAGTAACATTGGATTGCAGGAGAGGTAAGTAACATTGGTTTTTATGTTCCCTCACCTCCCCTGGGTCGCCGCGGCCTCACTTACCTACTTACGCGCCTGCTCACAGTCGCTTCCCTTTCCCCTTCTGCGTCCCATAGCAGAAAGGGAAGCGGGGGCGGGCACGTACAGGCGCGAGGGTAGGTAAATAAATAGGCCGTTACCTGCTGGGGATACTCCTACAGGTAACGGCCTATTTATATAAATAAAAAAAATAGTTATCCTCACCTACCTGCAATCCCTTGATGGAGCCGCCGCCTCCTCTTCTTGTCCGTGATGTCTGTGTCTCAGCGCAGGAGGCGCAATGACTTCATTGTATCACCGCCTGTGCTGAGATGCGGACGTCTCGTAAGCCAGCCCGGGACAGGCCCCACTAAGCTTTGTTTTTATTTAAAGTGGCCTGTCCTGGGCTGGTTTACGGTAAATAAATAGTAAAAATGCTGCCCTCCAGACAGTGATGGATAGTGCCACCTGTGGCGGCCGCCTCACTTCGCCTCATTAGAGGTGCGCCTCTGCTCATCGCCTATGACTTCACTTCCCCTTTCTACCCTCTATCCGACTTCACTCTCATGTCTTTGAGATGTGTTGACCCTTGAGGGTTTGAAGTCTTTATCTGCTCTGACTAACATACTGGGTCCCCGACCTGGGAGGTGGCTTTGCCACTAACAACTACAGTGCTATGTTAAGTCGCTTGGCCGTTTGACTACACTGACTGTACCCCTCTGACCATTCGAGACCCTTTGCATGTCCTTTCCTGGGCCTTCACACACAGTCTCTCTAATATATGCTCTGATGCTTGCGGGGGAGTTGGGGGACCCTGTGTTGTACTTCCACCAAGCCTGGGAATTTGAACTGGGTCAGACCCTGTCTGCTGACCAATGGCGCAGGGCTCATACCACGACACATAATATTTCTACCTCTGCTAGAATGCAGGAGCTTCACTATAAAATTTTGACAGTTTGGTATAGAATTTCTGATAAATTACATCAGCTTTTTCCATTGGTCTCATCCTCCTGCTGGTGCTGCAAGCAGGCACAGAGCTATACTCCACATTTGGTGGGAATGCTCCCGGGTCAATGTCCTCTGGAAAAATGGATGGATGTGTTGGCCGCCAGTGGAGCCTATGACTAAACGAGTCCTCATGTCAATCACGCCAGGCCCACTATCAAAAATTTAAAAGCATCTATTAAGATATTTTTTGTTGGCAACCTGCCAATTTTTACCTCAGTTGTGGAGATCGACAGAGACCTCATCTCGGACTATGTGGGTAGAGAAGAAAACAGAAAAAGGAAGTAGCACTCAAAATAGTCAGGAAATTAGATATAAAAATATCAAAATTTATTGAAGAATAAATAGAAAATAGAAAAATAAATTGATAAATGACCAAATACAATATACAAAAGTGTCAGACTAACAACAGCGACCAGACCTGTATGTATATGTAATGTGCAAAAAGGGATATATTATGTATGTATAATGAACTGTGTAATCCCAACATGCATAATTCAAATATTCACTGCAGTCGCATAACTACTTCATATGTGATCAAAAACCACAGTAATAATTTGAGCCAAAAGAGGAGGTCTCAATACACATAGATCAGTATAGGGAACAAGCCCCAATAAATGAAAGTAGCTAGATGTACAAAAGACATTCAAAATAGTCAGTGCTTGTAAATGAACAGCTTCATCAATGGCATGGATATCACAAAGTTATGCAGGGACACATACCCATATTGCAGAGTGAGGTATAATGGCCGTTGCCTGCTGACACCTCCCCGATGCGCGTTTCGGCATGCAACCTTTTTCTATGTGGGTAGAGGCCTTAAACCATATTAGATGTATGGAGGAGCTGGGCGCAGTTACTTCTGCTAGTCAGACTGTGGCTAATTCTATCTGGATGCCTTGGAATGGGTTCCGTCTTGATGTCACTCAATAAAAACCTATTGAACCTAAAATTATCCTACTACTGAAGTGATCAATTACAGTACATGCTTTCTGTATAAGTATTTCTACTGTATATACACCATGCCAGGTTACATACATAATATAATGTATAAGTAAGCAATTTAACCTACAATGAGAAGTCACATACAATTAACAAAATATACAGCAAGTTTTTATAGCAATGGGTTGCTGACTACAATAAAGTAGAATTTATCATATTCTAAGCATTTCATGTTATGACTCAATTTTATTAAAATGTTCTACTCCCTCACTTTGTAAGCAGATTCTATGTATAATAGTTTAATATCAAAGTAACAATTCAAAGACTTTAAAGCTTTGCGTGGAACATAATGGTTTATAAAACAATTTGTAACATCAAAGAGTTCATTTAGGTAGAATGTTTTGCTGTGCCACCCCCAAAAAGTTCAAGGCAACATGTTCCATGTGGATACTGCACATCTGGCACATATTGCAATATTTGATAACTCAAGCATTCTATAGCAAGATGGTTGGTACGAGCCTCTTTGGAACACTCCCCCCACGGCATGCTTCAAAGCTACTCTTTGTTCCCAGGCCTGGAGAGCTGGCATCATGTATTCATTTCTTATGTGTCCAGGACATTTAAATCTTGCTATTTATTTATTCTGTAAAACATTTGTTTTGGATATTTTTTTGGCAATTGATTTCCAGATGAATTGTAATGCCGGGTGGACTAGTTTACATGTCTCTGCTACAGAGTTATATTAGAATATAGAAATTTACATAAATTTACATATACTGTAAATAACAGGTTGATGAAATATGTAAAGAAAATTAAAATTGTATAGGCATAGGTATGTGATAGGGATACTTACGAGAAAGCTGCATTGTTTACAGCAGGTGCTAGGAGTTGTAGTGCCTTATGTAGGAACTGTTCGGGATTTTACAGGATTTTTCTGTTTAAGTGAATGGGACAATCCTGCAGTACCCAGACCAGCACCTATAAGAAGTGCAACATTCTGAGCACTGCAGCACCTGGTACCTGATGTGAACAATGAAGAGAAGTAATGCTTGCACGTACGTTTTAACCCCTTCAAACTGTTGATTGGGTGGGGTGCTGAGAGTTGAACCTCCCAGCAATCTAAAATGTATGGCCTATCTTAAGAATAGGCAATCAGTTTTAAAAAAGTTAGATAACTCTTTTAGGCTAAGGCCACAGTGAAAAAGTGCTGCAGGAAAAACGCAGTGGGGTGTCTATAACTTATGGACAACATTTGATTAACTCTTTCTGGGGGGATTGAAAAAAAAGGAAACATCAATTCGGGCATTGCTTTTTAACATTTAAGATTTTTGAGATTCACCATACAGCATGGTACAGCATGTGACATGTTGCCTTTATTCCATGGCTCGGTACCATTATGGCAATACCTAATTTATATAGTTATTTTTAAATGTTTCTAATTTTGCAGACTAAAAATACATTTGGGGAAATAATCAATTGTTTTTGCATTCCCATCTTCTGGAAGGCGTAACATTTTTATTTTTCTATTGACAGAACTGGTTGAGGGCATATTTTTCTGTGGAAAGCTCTGTGCTTTATATTGGTACCATTTTCATTCATATTTGGCCTACTGTATATGGCTTCTTGATCACCTTTTATTCCATATTTTGTTACTTCTGGCGTACATTTCTGTTTTTTCTTTACGACGTTCACCGTGCACAGTGGTGAACCTACAGGTGCATCTCAATAAATTAGAATATCTTTGAAACGTTTATTTATTTCAGTAATTAAATTAAAAAATGACCTCCTATATTTTCTAGATTCTTTATACACAGAGTGTTCTATTTCAAGTGTTTTATTTTTGTAAATGTTGATTATGGATTACAGGTAATGAAAACCCAAATCTAAGAAAATTAGAATATTGCAAAAAAAAAGTTCAGTATTGTAAATTCAGTGTGTCACCTGCCAAGGTTTCCTAAGCCTTTAAATGGTCCCTCAGTCTGGTTCAGTAGGACACACAATCATGGAAGACGCTGATTATGAATTGTATTACTGAATTACTGAAATGAATGAACGTTTCTAATTTATTGAGATGCACCTATTGCCTCTTTGCTGCCTGAGGCGGACTATGGAAATATGCCCCCCCCCCAAAAAAAAAAAAAAAAAAAAATTGCTACTAGCTTCACACGCTGCTATCATTGCACAATATACACAATACACAAAGTTATAAAACAGTTTTTAAGAATTCTTCTTCCTGTATTACTTCAGTATCAGATCAACAACACAGCATTAACAATGAAAGTAACTTCACACATCTTCTTCTTGGTGGATGGACGAGCCCACGTGGCCTCCATTCTGTTAAATAGGAGTGCCGCAGATAGCTGAGTACTGTAATTCGGCTATATTTGGAACTCCCATCAAAGTGAATGAGAGCCACCCGGGTTTGTCCATCCACCAAGCTACACGCCTATATTCAGCCTGGCTGCGGTCAGACTGAACTCCCACCCAGTGAGGGAAAAAAAAAACAATTCTCAGGCTCAGTGGGGGTCTCAGCAGACAGACCCCCATCAGGTATTTATCCTCTATCATTTAGGTGAATACAGGGCAGTAACATTTTGTGACTTTAAGGTGATGTCTCTGACTAATCCTTCACATTTCCCTTCTCTTCCCTTTGGACCGCCATGACCACTTCTTCCAGCTGTGACTTGTCTCTGTAAAGTTTGCAACACGTCTTTGGCTCCTCACTTTTCCAGGCATCCAATCCACAATGTCCTCACCTACAAAAAGCCCCCATCGTGCTGCTACCCCAATTATAAAGTATATGATATAACCCCCAATAATGAATAATACTCCCAAGTGCATCTTTATATTAATAATGTCTGTGTGTACCCTGTATAAATAGTGCCCCTTATTAATAATGACCCAGGTGTTAACTAATTAAAAGGTTTTCCAGGTCATTAATAAACTAATCAGTGGGGCTCAAAAACCCTGGACCCCCACTGATAAGCTGTGTGAATGAACCGTGGTACCTGTGTAAACACTGTGACCGCTTTTTACATAGTGTCATTCATCTCATAGCGGCCATGTCATGTAATTACAGCCTCGTCCTATACACGTCTATACACTTGCCACCTTAAAGGGGTTGTCCAGGATAACCACTTTTTTAATATGAGGCTGGGGAAGATGCTCCGATGTCTCCCAGCACGTTTCAGTCCTGCTGCTCCTTCTGTGTTTTCTTCCAGCAGAAGTCCCCAAGCACTGTGACGTCCCATGTCAGTGACCTCAGCGGTCATGTGCGGTGGGGACTTCCACCAGGAGAAAACACCGGAGCAGCAGAACCAGACTGCGGTGGGAGACATTGGAGAACAAGGGACAGGTGAGTAGGTGTTGTTTTTTTTTTTTTTTTCTTTAAATCACTTTCCCTGTTCTCATATTAAGAAAGTAGTTATCATGGACAAACCCTTTAATTAATTACCCCCTTATACTATGCCCCTGATTCCCCCTGACATAAATACTGCTCCCCTAATGACCCTTTACATAAATGATGCCCCCTTCTATTCATAATGTCCCCTAATGACCCCTTATATAATTGATGTCTCCTAGTGAACACTTTTATAAATGACCACCCTCTTATAAATGCTCCCTAATGGTCCCGTATATAAATAACCCCCCTTATATTAATAGTGCCTTTATATAAATAACACCTCTTAAGTTCATAAAGCTCACTTGTATAATATGTCCCTTCCTAACGAACCCTTATCAGGGGAGTAACTAGCAAAGACTCCCCCCCACCACATAGCACCCCCTTTCCTGGCCCCCACACATAACGCCCAATTTACATACAGCATAATGTTCCACAGCAGCCCCTGCACACAGTATTACACGGTATTATGGCCCTCAGCGGCCCCTGCACACGGTATTATGGCCCGGAGCGGCCCCTGCACACGGTATTATGGCTTGCAGCGGCCCCTGCACACTGTACTATGCCCTGCAGCAGTCCCTGCACACATTATTATTCCCTGCAGTGGCCCTGCACACAGTATTATGTCCCACAGCAGGCTCTGCACACGGTATTATGCTCCATAGAGGCCCCTGCACATGGTGTTATGTTCCACAGCGACCCCTGCACATGGTATTATGCCCCACAACGGCCCCTGCACACGGTATTATGCTCCATAGTGTCCCCCGCACACGGTATTATGCTCCACAGTGGCTCTGGGCCCTGCACACTGTATTATGCCCCATAGTGGCCCCTGCACACAGTATTACATGGTATTATGCCCCGCAATGGCCCCTGTACATGGTATTATGCCCTGTAGCAGCCCCTGCACACGGTATTATGCTCTGCAGCGGCCCCTGTACATGGTATTATGCTCCATAGTGACCCCTGCACACGGTATTATGCCCCACAGTGGCCCCTGCACACGGTATTATGCCCCACAGCAGCCCCTGCACACGGTATTATGCTCCATAATGGCCCCTGCACACAGTATTATGCTCCACAGTGGCCCTGGGCCCTGTACACAGTATTATGCCCTATAGTGGCCCCTGCACACTGTATTATGCTCCCCAGTGGCCCCTGAACACAGTATTATGCCCCATAGTGGCCCACCCATGAACTATTATTATACTGTGGGGTCTTTTCAGACCCCAGAGTATAATGATCGGAGACCCAGGTGGTGACAAACATAAAAACCAGTGTTACTTACCTATCCTGGGCTACAGTGCACTCCCTGCAGCTTTTGTCCCTGTTTAATTGCGCACAGACGTCTTTCGTCCCAGTTTAATTGCGCACAGACGTTACGTGGGACAAGCCAGGCCGGTGTCGCGACTTGATGACATCACCAAAGAGGGCAGAAGCCTGCTGCTGGAAGTAACACCGGATCACAGGAGAGGTGAGTAACAATGGTTTTTATGTTCCCTCACCTCCCCTGGGCCCCCGATTATTATACTCTGAGCCCAGAGTATAATAATAGTAGTATTTGAGGCCTGCGTCCTCATTTACCAATCCTTGCACTTGCTCACAGCTGTAGCCGCTTTCCCTTCTGCATCCCATAGCAGAAGGGGAAGCGGAGGTGGCCACGAGCAGGAGCGAGAATAGGTAAGTAAATAGGCCGCTACCTGGGGTTACTCCAGCAGGTAATGGCCTATTTATAAAAAAAAAAAAAAAAAAAAAAAGTTATCCTCACCTACCTGCGATCCCTTGACGTCTCATAGGACGTCTGCGTCTCAGCGCAGGAGGCGTGATGACGTCATTGTATTGCCTGTGCTGAGATACAGACGTCTCGTAAGCCAGCCCAGGACAGGTCCCGCTCAGCTTTGTTTTTTTTTTTAAATGGCCTTTCCTGGGCTGGTTTACGTTAAGTAAATAGTAAAAATGGCGCCCCTCCAGAAAGTGACGGATAGTGCCACCTGAGGCGGCCGCCTCGCTTCGCCTCATTAGAGGTGCGCCACTGCTCATTACAGGTGCGCCACTGACTGTGCAGGTTAACTGATGGTTTAGGTTTACTTTACAGTTTGTTATGCATGTGACCATGTATTGTTTTATGTTAGTTTTTATTGTTTAAATATTTTCTATAGGAAAAGCAGCCTTTTATTGGGGGTTCTTGGTAGTTTTATTTATTTATTTATTTTTTTAACTTTTTTTTGTCCCAGTGGGGGACATGAACCAGCAAGCTTCTGATTGCTGGTTCAGTATTATACACTCCAATACAGAAGTATTGAAGTGTATATACCATAGAGGAAGATGGTAGACCCAGGGCAACAGAACAGACCCTGGGCTGCTGAAAAAGCATCACCTTCCCCCCAGAAGCAGGCTGTTAGAGTAACAGGTTGCCAGGGAAACAACTTGGATGTGGCTGTCATGATTGCCCACAACATCTAAGGGGTCAACACCAACCATCCCATCAGAGTGCTACAGGTGGATGTCAGCTGTATCATACAGCTCACACTTGCTACCGATGGCATCCTGTCAGCTCCTGATGCTGGGTGATCATCCTCTGGATGAGAATGCTCGTCCAAAAGTGGCAAGTACCAGCTGCTAAGGACAAGCATTCTCGTCCTTAGTTAAACACTAAACAAATTTAACTCCTTTAATTTCTTCTCATAACTGAGGTCCTCCATGCCCCTTATCACCTTTGTGGTCCTTCCCTGAACCTTTTCTAAATCTAGGATATCCTTTCTATGAACTGGTGCTCAGAACTGAACTTCATGTTCCAAATAAGGCTGCACCAATGATAAATTAAGTGTTAATATTACACCCTTGTTCTGCAAGTCCATACCCCTTTTAATATATGACAATACTCCTTAAGGCTGAGGCCCCATGTTGCGGAAATGCAGCTTTTTTTGTTGCAGATTTTGTTGTAGTTCTTTGAGCCAAAGCCAGGAGTGGATTAAGCAGAAGGGGAAAGTATAAGAACTTCCTATACATTTCCTATTCCTTTTGTAGCCATTTTTGGCTTTGGCTCAAAAAACACAAGAAAATCTGCAACAAAAAATGCTGCGTTTCTGCAACATGGGGCCTTGGCCTTATAATATATGTGGGATTAATGTCTGTTTCCTTTGAAAAATAAGACAATTGCTAACTCTAACTAAAAATGTAACCAATACTGTAATTTACTTAATCTCATCATTGCATTACAATGGCCCTCAATGGCTGTAATCTCAATGATTCTTTGTGATCAAAGTACATAAGGTAGTGCAAGCAGTTTAAATAGAAAACAAATGGCATGGACAATGATAGAACTTTCCTTCTCATGCCTCAGTCTGTCTGCCAGTCCACATTCAAACTAAAGTAAATTTGGACAAAGCATACAGTGCATTATTTTAAAGTAGGGTATCTGTTTCACACCTCTTATAACCTTATATTTTTCCTGTTGTCCTTTAAAGGGGTTGTACAGGATTTAAAAAAATGCAGATAATGGTGAACTTTAAAAAAACAAACAAAAACAATTTATGGCAAATTGTGACAGATTCCTCACTGCTCCAGAGCATCTGATCCAGTGGTTTCCCCCAGTTTTGTTGACTTGTCATATACAGTAATGATGATGTGCCATAAATTTGCATGTGCCTGCTACAACTTACCACTTGTCTGTATAATGCATGTATGTATAGTATGTCATGTGCTGATGTAATTGTCTGTAATGATCATTAGTAGAAACAGTACTGGGCAGCAATTTAGCAGGGGCTATTTTTTTTTCTTTACTATGTTCCCTGCCATTAGTAAATTTGTTAAAAAGCATTTGAAATTCCTTTTTATACTATGCCTTCCTAGTAGCTTCCTTTAATATTCTGCTTGTTTCTACCCACTTATTCAATAATGGTGATACAGTACATGTTCCTGTGTTGTCTGGTCCCTCCAAAAGAATATAGTTGGGTGATCAAATGCTTGGCCAAAAGCTGTATTAGGCTAAGGCCCCACGTAGCGTCCCACAGCAAAAAAGCTCTGCGGGAAAAATTGCGGTTTCCTCTGCGGACTTTCTGCTTCAATTATACCCATAAGGAAACTGCTGGCATTTAAGTAGGTATAATTGACATGTTGCAATTTCCAAAACCGCAATGGTTTTGGAAATCACAGCATGTCCGCAGCCCGTATTTTCCCCGCACTGCGGGGATGGGATTCGCTAGCATCCCATCCACTACACAGTGACTGTAAAACCCCTTGGCGTTCCTTGCTATTCAACTCCATCATCAAGATAGTGATACAATTAATTGTATTAATTGTAGTGATACAAAAATAGTAATGCACTAGCACAAGACTTGGGCATTAAGCAAAAGATTATGGTAAGTACTTCTGAATGCTGCAGTAGATAGAGAAAATGTACCTTCAAAACACAAAACGCTGCAGTATATTCAATAAATTATAAACAGCCATACTGTATATACATTGCATTTTTTTATTTTGGTATTTTTGAATTTTTTGGTGTTTTCATGGCATGTTTGGTTCTTTGACATTTTTTACAAAACACAACATGCTCTGAGTCTGGCATTTTTTCAGGTAATATACTGTAGATTTCATCATTAGAAACAAAACAGCAGAAAAAAAAACACCTGAAAAGCAGAGTGTAAATGAAAAAATTTCAAGATTAAATAAACACACAAAAATAGACCCAAGACACAAAATGGAAGGGGGACATTTTTATGGCTTTTTTATACTTGAAAGAGATATTACAAAGTGGTTAAATTAGTTTTATAATGAAGTAGATATCTACTGTGTGGACAATATACTGTAGTGTTCTTATTATTGACTGATATAGCTTATGATGTGTTATAAGAATAGAGCTGATTATCTAAGCCACCCATAACACTTATTGTAAGTAAAACAGGTGAAAAGTATAACAATACTTTGACTAAGACCAAATGGGGTAGATTTTATATAATGCATTTTGGAGTTAAGGCAGATCTTTTATGCAAGATCTTGTAATCTTCACATATACCCTGACACTACTGTATAAGTGTACCAGAGCAGGCTGCACATCTGTTTGTGATTTTACCACTCAATCTTCTCTACTCACAAAAGTTTCTAAGTTAAGCCTATCCCAGGGGACCATTTGATAAATGCTTGCAAGAGAACATGTAAAGAACGTATACTTCTCACTCATTAAAGTCACCTCTTGCATAATATCACCCTATACATCATCCCCGGAAGTAGACTTGAATGACAAAACAATATATTCTAGACAATTCTACATACTTTTTTTTTTTTTTTCAAAAACAATAAAAAAATACTGGAAAGTTCATTATTATTACCTATTAGAGACTATGCTTATGGTTGCTGCCTCTACTCATATACTATTCAAAATTACACAATTTGTTAATACTTGTTCTTTGATTTAGTTTCTTACTGTAACACTTTTAGTTACTCAATGCAGAAATATTATATTGGTGGAACATATTAAAGACAGCTATCTAATAAATCATGTTTTTTTCTCTTTAAATTATCAGAAAAAAATATTTCTTTGTATTAGGCTAATACGCAGTAATGCCCAGTCCACATCATGGATTGTCCATATTGTGGAAGTGTCATACAGTATTTTTGACAGGATAGCAAAATGCAGCATGCGGATAGACCATGCTTTTTTTTTTTTTTTTTTTTTTTTAACAATGACAAACAATGGCCACAGGATGCAATGGGATATGCATCTAGTATGTGTATGTACCCTCTGGAAGGAACAAAAATAACAATGTCTTAACAGCATGCATAAACATGGACTGGGTGCCATGCACTGTATAGTGGTTGTGCTTGGTATTGCAGCTCAATCCCATTAATTTAAATGGGATAGACCTGCAGCATGGCTATGCATGTTTTGCATTAGGAGAAAGGTTAATCGCCCTCAAGCAAGCTGTAATTGTCCATTTCTTTTCATGCCGCAGCTCTGACAAGATGATAATCCTTAATATTACGTACAGAGAATAGAATAACAAAAAATCTCACAACAGAAAATAAGAACAGATTGGAAATGATTAAAATGTCTCCCTACCTGTTTTTAATTATTTAAAAAATATAGTACATTCCCTTTAACAAAATCTGTGGAAAGTTAAGGCTTACAAATGTGTATTTAGAATGGTTTCTCAGGTTTAAAAAGGAAAGGTCATAAACATGAGCACCCAACCAATGTCTACATATATCTACTGTAAGTTAAATTCTTTGTTCATTACCAGCCATACAATTATTTTTCTTATTTTATAGTTGTACTATATTTGAAACCAGTAGTTATTAAATACACAAATATTCAGTAATGAGTGTTTCTAAGAATCCCATATGTGACAACAGTAGATTTTCGCCATATGTTTTAGGTCTCATAGTTTTCATGCTGTTTAGCACATGACTTGCACATTTAGAAATGTATGCTTTCACAATATGTGTCACTGTTAATTCTCCAGCTAGTGTGTTAAACCTGTGACTTATTGGAACTATAATAACATGATTCCAGAAGGGTTAAACATACTTAAGTCAGATGAATTTCAGTATTTAAATATACATCTAAATTTCTAAAAATGCTTAATTCTAATAATGCCATATAAAATTGCAAGAAAACACTGATCATAAAAAATAGAAGAATAAATTGAGCATAATTTGTGAGTTTGTTGTGTCTTTTATACTGTATACTTCTTTTTACTGAGAGTACCTAATGTAATTACATATTTTTCCAGATTTTACACGTTTTATATCAGCATCATGGAAAGAAACTGTGAGTGTTTTACAAGGAACTAAGCCCTTATATGACAAGACACTTTTCTCACCAAAAGCAATAATTTTGAGTTTGTCTGTTAAGCCCTCTGCAGGTGGAAACTGTACACTTAAGTGGGCAAATGTTTTTAGTTAAGTATTGAACTCCATGGGAACTGACAATGACATGTTTTAATTTCAACGTATGTTCATTATTTGGAATGCTGTGTTATGTAACTTTATTCAAGGTGTATAAAATATCATGATATGTGTTTTATGTATATATGTATATATATATATATATATATATATATATATATATATATATAACATATACAGTGGGGAAAAAAGTATTTAGTCAGCCACCAATTGTAAAGGTCTCCCACTTAATAAGATGGTGCTCTTTGGATGCAATGCAGCATTCACTCTCCTCCAAACACGACGAATTGTGTTTCTACCAAACAGTTCTACTTTGGTTTCATCTGACCATATGACATTCTCCCAATACTCTTCTGGAACATCCAAATGCTCTCTAGCAAACTTCAGACGGGCCCGGATATGTACTGGCTTAAGCAGGGGGACATGTCTGGCACTGCAGGATTTCAATCCCTGGAGGCTTAGTGTGTTACTGACGGTAGCCTTTGTTACATTAGTCCCATCTTTCTGCAGGTCATTCACTAGGTCCCCCCGTGTGGTTCTGGGATTTTTGCTCACCGTTCTTGTGATCATTTTGACCCCACGGAGTGAGATCTTGCATGGAGCCCCTGATGGAGGGAGATTATCAGTGGTCTTGTATTGCTTCCACAGTTGATTTCTTCACACCAAGCTGCTTGCCTATTGCAGATTCAGTCTTCCCAGCCTGGTGCAGGTGTACAATTTTGTTTCTGGTGTCCTTCCACAGCTCCAACTTCACCATAGTGGAGTTTGGAGTGTGACTGTTTGAGGTTGTGGACAGGTGTCTTTTATACTGATAACAATGTCAAACAGGTGCCATTACTACAGGTAATGAGTGGAGGACTGAGGAGCCTCTTAAAGAAGAAGTTACAGGTCTGTGAGAGCCAGAAATCTTGCTTGTTTGTAGGTGACCAAATGCTTATTTTCCACCATAATTTGCAAATAAATTCTTTAAAAATCAGACAATGTGATTTTCTAGATATGTTTTCTCATTTTGTCTCTCATAGTTGAGGTCTACCTATGATGACAATTACAGGCCAGCTTCATCTTTTTAAGTGAGAGAACTTGCACAATTGGTGGCTGACTAAATACTTTTTTTTCCCTACTGTACACAGTATATACACACACAAACACACACACAATCTGTATGTGAAAATCTACAAGCTGGAGAAACTGAGGGCAAATAGTTTGGAACTCCATACCTTTTTTGAAATCAATAATAATAATAATAATAATAATAATAATACATTTTATTTATATAGCGCCAACATATTCCGCAGCACTGTACAATTTGTAGGTTTCAAGTACAGGCAAAAAAGATACATTACAAAGAAATAGTCAATTCACACAATGGGACTGAGGACCCTGCTCGCAAGAGCTTACAATCTATGAGGTAGACACAAGAGGTAGCAGGGGCGGCATCGGATGTAGCATTGCTTATACAATGGTCAGACAATTTTGTAATAGAAGTTACAGTCATTACACGTATATAAAGTTGTATGAGCCGTTACCAGTCGTGTCCTTTAACGTGCAGATGGTGCCTGGACATATAAAGTTAGTCTGATACAGCATCATATTCTGTTGGGTAATGTGGGAGCGTGAACAAAGGAAGGTACGTTTTAGGGATTCTAACTACGGAAGGGTTTACATTAGGAATTGTAATAGGCCTGTCTTAAAAGATATGTCTTTAGTTTGCGCTTGAAGCTAAAAAAAATTGGGGGTTAATCTGATAGTCCGGGATAGAGAATTCCAGAGAAGTGGTGCAACTTGGGAGAAGTCTTGGATACGAACGTGGGAGATTCTGATAGAGGATGTTAGTCTTAGGTCACTGAGTAAACGGAGAGTACGGGTTGGGCGATAGACAGAGATGAGGGAGGAAATGTAGGGAGGTGCAGCATTATGGAGAGCCTTGTGGATGAGGGTGATAAATTTATATTGTATTCTGTATTGAATAGGCAGCCAATGTAGTGACTAACACAGACCGGAGGCATCGCTGTAGCGTCTACACTGATAGATGAGCCCGGCTGCTGCATTCAGAATAGATTGAAGAGGGGAGAGTTTAGTAAGGGGAAGACCGATTAATAAGGAGTTACAGTAGTCAAGGCGAGAGTGAATCAGGGCAACAATAAGTGTCTTTAATGTATCTCTGGTAAGGAAAGGGTGTATTCTGGAGATGTTTTTGAGGTGGAGATGACATGAGCGTGCAAGTGATTGGATATGGGGGGTTGAAGGAAAGTTCTGAGTCACACACAACCCCAAGGCAGCGGGCATGCTGCCTAGGAATTATAGTAAGGCCAGATTCCCATTGCATACCACGTCTGAACTTGCCCTAATACTTATAGGAATAGAAATCTTCCCAACTGCACATATAACAGTAATTTGCCAATGAATATTGGCTGCTACTTGTTATTTGTGGAACAGAAACCCTCACAACCACACAGGCAAGGTAAAGTAGCAGGGCATAATCAATACATGTTTTACTTTGTTAAGTGGAATCAATGGCAGGCAAGTCCAGAATTCAGCTGGAGATGCCACCTGAGGTAGCGCCCTTAGACATCTAGACCTGGAAGTGAATATATGAAGAGAGCAAAGGTTCTGCTGTGACTTATGCATGAAGTTGGTCATCACACCTATAAATGTGCAGAGAACAGGGTAGAGCCCTGTTGTAAACCCCATAAAAAGAGAGAGAGACTGCTGTGACTTACTGGCAGAAAGAAAAGGAAAGGTAGTCAATATTTTGTAGCACTGTGGAAGAGGTCTGCAAATGACACAGTATGTACAGTGCTGGCCAAAAGTATTGGTACCCCTGCAATTCTGTCAGATAATACTCAATTTCTTCCAGAAAATGATTGAAATCACAAATGCTTTGGTAATAATATCTTCATTTAATTTGTCGTCAATGGAAAACCACAAAAAGAATTGTCAAAAAGCCAAATTGGATATAATTCCACACCAAACATAAAAAAGGGGGGTGGACAAAAGTATTGGTACCCTTTGAAAAATCATGTGATGCTTCTCTAATTTGTGTAATTAACAGCACCTGTTACTTACCTGTGGCACATAACAGGTGGTGGCAATAACTAAATCACACTTGCAGCCAGTTGAAATGGATTAAAGTTGACTCAACCTGGGGGCGTGGCTAGCGCTGAACATGGAGGGTCGCATGTGAGCGGAGCTCCGGTTAGAGCCGCTCATCTATCCTGAGTTACATCCTGACTTACCGGTGCCCGGGGTAGCCGTCTGCAGGAACGCACATTTGGGGCCCTCCTCTTGGTCCCGGGACTCCCGTTCTGCCGGTATCCTCCTCCGCTGGGTGGTAGTCGGTGGCCGCTACACGTGGCCGGCGGCTGGACACTTTCACCTGCGCCGCCGGAGCCGCTCTGTCCCGTGCCTCGGGGGCTTGGAGCTGCCGTTGTGGGGCTGCGCTAGTGGACCGGCCTGGAGCTATGCGGGCACTGCTGAGGCCGCTGAGCCTGCTGTCGTCCGGGTGGCGGTTTCCCCTCTCTCCACGTGGTGGGCGGCCATCTTCATCCTGATTGGGTCGGCCATCTGCTGATGGGGGGAGCGCTGAGTCTGGAGTTCCTGTTTGTCACCCCGCTGACTGCTCTTCTGGGAGGCTTTTCTTATAATCCAGTGAAGGCTGTGGTATGTACTACTGGACTGTTGAGTTACCATATGTCCTCTTATAGTTCCTCCTGGCAGCCTATGTACTTCATCACTCCGCTACTGGCCTTCTTGGAGGCTTTACTTATAATCCAGTGACTGATGCTACCGGCACTATTGGATCGTTGAGTTACCATCCGTCCCTTCTTAGTTCCTCCTGGCAATTTGTCTATTTCACTGCTCCGCTGACGGCTCTCTCGTGGTGATATCGCTCATAATCCAGAGTCTGTTGCCATCGATACTATTGGACTGTTGAGTTACCGTCTGTCCTCGGCTGGCTGATTGGCCCTGGTGGCCCGACATAGAGGCTCCTACTGTGCAACTGCTATTAGCCAGAGACCTCGTTTATAATCCTCTGGGACCGGCCCGGTCTTGCTACCATCACACCTCCTCCTCTGCCAACATATCCACCCGTACGGAGCGCAGGAAGAGCGGCCGCCGACTCTCTAAAATGAGTCGCCCGCAATCAACCTCCGTCTCTGATCGCCTGAGGGGGTTCTCCAGGGCAGCATCCTCTTCTACATCATCATCGCTTGAGGCAGCCTCTCCTGCCCTTCCAGAGGAGGACCCCGAGCCCACTTTAAAGCAAGTTACTGGGCAGCTACTGGAGGCGATCCATGCCGGCACTTCCTCGCTGACCGGGAAAATTGAGGAGGTCAAAATCGACCTGGGCCTGCTCCGCCAGGACTTTCAGACCTTGCGAGGCAGGGTGCGTGAGGTGGAGGATCGGGTCTCTCAGGTAGAAGACACTGTTAACCCACTTCCTGCCAAGTTTCAGGAGCTGGAGAGAGCTGCAAGTTTGTGGACACAGCGTGCGGATGACCTGGAGAATAGATTGCGACGAAACAACCTCCGTATCCTGGGCCTGCCGGAGCGGGCGGAGGGTGAAGATCCTCGGGCCTTTGTGGAGGGGTGGCTGAAAAATGCCTTACCGGAGGCTCACTTCTCGCCAATCTTTGCAGTGGAACGGGCCCATCGGGTTCCGGCTAAGCCGCCGCCCCAGGGCGCACCTCCTCGACCCTTGTTGGCCCGTCTCATAAACAGCACGGATCGAGATACGGCGCTGCGGGCTGCACGCCAGGCCGGCGAGCTTAAGTACAACGGAGCTGCAGTAGCCATGTTTCCAGATTTCTCGGCGGCGCTCCAGAAGACCCGGGCATCCTTTGTGGCCGTTAAGAGGTGACTGAGAGAAAAGGCTATACAATACTCCATGATTTACCCAGCGCGTCTTCGGGTCGTCCATGACGGCAGGTCCCTATTCTTTACTTCGCCAAAGGATGTGGAGGACTGGCTATCTCTTCTACCTCGATCTCCGAGACAATGATCCTGACGGCGTGTGGTGAGAGGTCCGATCGGACCATACATAGGGACTTATGTATTACGGGATGTCCTTGTTTATTGTATAAGTAGTTTTATGAAAAGTGCGGTTCTGTTATTATAGTATCCTGTAGCCTTATAGTTACCTGGGCTGGCGACCCCCGGGGTGCCGGTGTATGCTACTTACTCATGTGAACCTGGCTCTGTTGAATAGTATATCCCCTAGCCTATTGATCATTTATACCTTTAAGACAGTGCCCCGTATACCAACCACTTTGGGTGCACTTCTTCCCCCGTAAATTGTAGCCACGGTTAATTTAACGCATATTGTTTGTTTATGCCAGCAAGATGTTTCACACCCTTTAGGG
Source organism: Leptodactylus fallax (assembly GCA_947044405.1). NCBI lineage: Eukaryota > Metazoa > Chordata > Amphibia > Anura > Leptodactylidae > Leptodactylus > Leptodactylus fallax. Next base: position 7,959,561 of record CAMRHE010000012.1, on the reverse strand, counting down.
GTGTAATGGTTCATTTCGTTTGTATATTGCTCTTAGGTTGCTGCACACCACTCTGTGTCTCACTCAGCCACGCACTACACACTCATAGCCGGGTCACTTTTGGGGTCCTGAACTGCCATGATTACATTACATTCTTAGACGACCATGGCGTCCTTTAGTGTACTATCTTGGAATGTGAGGGGCCTGGGCAGCCCACGAAAGAGGTCGTTGGTTTTTTCTCAGATTAGGAGGGCTGACCCACACCTCATATGCCTTCAGGAAACTCATTTGGTTCCAGACAATTCCAGACGACTTCAGAAGCCATGGGTTCAGTGGGCGGCTCACTCTACACATACTTCCTATTCCAGGGGGGTGTCCATTTTGGTGCATCGTAGACTCAGGTGGGAGCCAGGCCTCATTGTAAAGGACCCCGAGGGACGATACGTTTTTGTCCAAGCCTGGGTTGACTCTGTCCTGTATGTTATCCTGGGTGTGTATTTGCCACCGGCGTCTGATCTCACTGTGCTCCAGCAGGATGCACAGTTTGCGACCCGATTCCCTGGGGCTATTGCATTATGTCTGGGTGACTTTAACAAAGTTATGGATATTGCCTTGGATCGGTTCTCTGCGGAACCGGGTTCCCCCTCTCTGCCTCGCCCTACTACAATGGCCGGAGTGATCCGTGAATTGGGGTGGTTGGATTTGTGGCGGGTCCGGTTTTCGGAGGCCCGCACCTTTTCCTGTCACTCTGCCAACAGACATACTCTGTCCAGGATTGACCATGCTTTTGGAAATACTAAAGCATATTCTTGGTTGCAGACCATATCCTATTTACCCAGGGCAGTGTCTGATCATTCCCCGTTGTTGGTCCAATTAAACAGTAGTACGGCTGCTAAGCCACGACAGGGTTGGCGAATCCACCCATTTTGGTTGAAACTATTTGTACCACATGATCGAATACCTGATCAACTTCAGACGTTTTTGACCATTAATTCCCCAAACACTTCTCCACTCCTCTTATGGGAGACTATGAAGGCATATCTTAGGGGTTGTATTAAGTCCTCCATTTCCTTTGTAAAGAGGGAATCCTCGCTGTTGGAGACCACCTTAGCGACCCAGTGTGCCTCGCTCGAAGCCGCCTACGTGGCTAATCCAACTGATGAGGCTAGATCCCAATGGTTGCAGATGGGTAGACAATATCTGCATATACTGCATGACAAGGCACGTAGGTCTATGTTTTTTTAGCAAACAGAAGTTTTACGAACTCGGTAACCAGTCAAGCAGCTTTCTAGCTCAACTGATACATCAAAACACAGCCTCACCTGCAATACTACGAGTACATTCAGAGACGGGGGAGGTACTGTCCAATAGCTTGGCCATTAGTGACAGATTTTATAGGTATTACAGTGAGTTGTACCTCTCCAAGCTTAGAGTCACTGATGGAGAGCTTGCTACCTATTTGGGTTTGATCCCCCTTCCTACATTGTCAGAAGACCAACGTGAATCTTTAGATTCCCCTTTTACGCTAGAGGAGCTATCGGGAGCCCTGGCAGATATGGCAAAGGGCAAATCACCGGGTCCAGACGGTATCCCGGTGGAGGTTTACGCCCAGTATGGGGGCCTGCTTCTCCCGGTGTTGCTTGAATGTTACAATGCTGCCTTTGTGGGCCGCAGTCTCCCGGAGTCCTTTTATGACGCCACCATTATCCTGTTACTTAAGCCTGACAAGGATCCGCTGGACTGTGGCTCATATAGGCCTATATCACTGCTTAATATAGATTATAAACTCCTTACTAAAATGTTGGCGAAAAGGCTAAATTCTGTTCGCATCAAGTGTAGCTGAGGGAAATGTGGTATGTGGATTGACTACAGTCTCAACTTGCAAATATCTGGGCATCTTTATATCTAGGGACCATAGGTGTTTTTTGGAACAGAACATTTTTCCACTCATCTCGCACTTTAGGGTTAAGTTTAATCTTTGGGCTACACTGCCTTTGTCGGTGGCTGGTAGAATCAACCTTGTTAAAATGATAGTACTACCCAAATATCTATATGCTATAAGCCATTCTGCTGTGTCCGTGCCCCTTAGATTTTTTAAACAAATGGACTCCCTCATTATCTCCTTTATATGGGGAAACTCTAGATCTAAGCTTAGGTTGTCATCTCTACAACAACCGAAGCAGCTCGGGGGCACATCACTCCCTGATCTGTTTCTTTACTACCTAGCAGGACAGCTCCGTTTTATTAGGAAGTGGCTCTCATTTGATTCCCTACCGGGGTCCGAGGCACATCTGGCTCACCACCTGGGTTTGCGTAATTTGTGGCCGGTGTTGGAACACCCGGCCATGTTCAGGGGGAGATTGTTGCCCATCCTTACCCTGGCTGGACAGGTCTGGCGTCAGGCGAAAAAGGTGTCCGCCTATTCTGATATACCTGCGGAGACCCCGCTTTGGCACAACCCTGGTTTGGCGACGTTATTTGCCCTGCCTGGCGCCCGGGCCTGGTCGCAGTATGGCGTGTCCTCTCTCAGTGACCTGTATATACAAGGTGTTTTTAAAACATTTGACTCGCTGAGCTCCTCTTATGGCATCCCTAGAACACAGTTCTTTAGATATCTACAGATTAGACATACACTCTCTTCTCAGTTCCCGGATCGATTGGACAATATATCTGAGTATCCGCTTATCGGCATACTTCGCTCACAGGGCCCTGGGGGTTTGATATCTACTTTATATGCACATCTGATACAGGCCAAGATATCCACATTGGACGCCCCGGCCCTGACGCGGTGGTGCATCAATATCCCAACTCTCACAAATGAGATGTTTCAAGACATCCTTGAATCTCCTCAACATGTGTCACCTTCAGCTAACAACAAACTGATTCAAACATATATTCTACACCAATGTTACTTGACACCTTCCCGTCTCTACAAAATGGGACGTCTGCCCAACCCAGGATGCCTTAGGTGCCCTTGTCTACAGTCAGACTTTTGGCATATGATTTGGGAATGTCCGATCATACAATGTTTTTGGAAAGGGGTCGTGGATCTCCTGGTGGAAGTTCTGGCTAAACCTATACCATTAACCCCAGAGATATGCCTTTTCGGTGTATTAGATGAAGAATTATGGCAACACCATGTTAGAATCCTTTTGAGGGAGTCTTTATTTTATGCTAGGAAAGCTATCGCACTGCGATGGATGGCTCCGAAACCCCCATCAGTATCTCAGTGGAAGAAACTTGTTAATACTGTTCTTCCTTATAACCAGATTGTGTATAAAGGGAGAGGGTGCCCTCAGAAATTCCATAAGGTGTGGGGAGCATGGTGCAATTCTCCGGTAACCCAATATACGGCTCCTTCATTGCGTTCTGCCATTCATTTACTCATGCCGTGAGGGGTGCGAGACACCGGGAGTATCCACGACCTCTCATTTTGGAGAGTATCCTTGTTGTTACCTTTGACTTATTGACTGCATGTTTTGTACATGATAACTGATGTATACTGTATTGTGCATGTCCTGATTATATCCTCTCTGTACCGAGTCTGAGTTGTGGGGTCCGGTGGGACGAGGGCCTGGCGAGGTGGGATGTGGTGTGTTGAGTGAATTTACATTTAAATTCTCGTTTTCTGGTGCGCAACATGTTATGTATATGTTTTGATTCCTTTTCTTGTGTCTGATACGCAATTTTCAATAAAACGAGTTTAAAAAAAAGTTGACTCAACCTCTGTCCTGTGTCCTTGTGTGTACCACATTGAGCATGGAGAAAAGAAAGAAGACCAAAGAACTGTCTGAGGACTTGAGAAGCAAAATTGTGAGGAAGCATGAGCAATCTCAAGGCTACAAGTCCATCTCCAAAGACCTGAATGTTCCTGTGTCTACCGTGCGCAGTGTCATCAAGAAGTTTAAAGCCCATGGCACTGTGGCTAACCTCCCTAGATGTGGACAGAAAAGAAAAATTGACGAGAGATTTCAACGAAAGATTGTGCGGATGGTGGCTAAAGAACCTCGACTAACATCCAAACAAGTTCTAGCTGCCCTGCAGTCTGAGGGTACAACAGTGTCAACCTGTACTATCCGTCGGCGTCTGAATGAAAAGGGACTCTATGGTAGGATACCCAGGAAGACCCCACTTCTCACCCAGAGACATAAAAAAGCCAGGCTGGAGTTTGCCAAAACTTACCTGAGAAAGCCAAAAACTTTTTGGAAGAATGTTCTCTGGTCAGATGAGACAAAAGTAGAGCTTTTTGGGAAAAGGCATCAACATAGAGTTTACAGGAAAAAAAAAAAGAGGCCTTCAAAGAAAAGAACACGGTCCCTACAGTCAAACATGGCGGAGGTTCCCTGATGTTTTGGGGTTGCTTTGCTGCCTCTGGCACTGGACTGCTTGACCGTGTGCATGGCATTATGAAGTCTGAAGACTACCAACAAATTTTGCAGCATAATGTAGGGTCCAGTGTGAGAAAGCTGGGTCTCCCTCAGAGGTCATGGGTCTTCCAGCAGGACAATGACCCAAAACACACTTCAAAAAGCACTAGAAAATGGTTTGAGAGAAAGCACTGGAGACTTCTAAAGTGGCCAGCAATGAGTCCAGACCTGAATCCCATAGAACACCTGTGGAGAGATCTCAAAATGGCAGTTTGGAGAAGGCACCCTTCAAATCTCAGGGACCTGGAGAAATTTGCCAAAGAAGAATGGTCTAAAATTCCAGCAGAGCATTGTAAGAAACTCATTGATGGTTACCGGAAGCGGTTGTTCGCAGTTATTTTGTCTAAAGGTTGTGCTACCAAGTATTAGGCTGAGGGTGCCAATACTTTTGTCCGGCCCATTTTTGGAGTTTTGTGTAAAATGATCAATGATTTGACTTTTTTTTTCATTCTCTTTTGTGTTTTTTCATTGCAAGCAAAATAAATGAAGATATTATTACCAAAGCATTTGTGATTGCAATCATTTTCTGGAAGAAATTGAGTATTATCTGACAGAATTGCAGGGGTGCCAATACTTTTGGCCAGCACTGTAATAGAAGATTCACAGGTCAGGTAACTATCAGGGCTGTGGAATCAAAGTCGGGACACTTTTTGGTGGGGGTGGAGTTAAAAAAAAGTAATCAACTTCGACTCCAGCTTAACAATAAAAATTTTAGTAACATATTATGTTATATAATTATTGATATTGTATAATTAATTATATACATAATGTCTTGCATATTTACTTTCATAGGAATTCAATCACTTTTCTTGCTGTCAGCCATTTATGAAGGGGTTGGAGCTGGAGTCAGGTGGACTCAGGCTGTGGATAAATAGAGGCATTAGAGTTTAAATTAGTGGTTTGGTCTACCAACTCCAAAGCCCTTATATTTATAGGCTTTTCACTTGCAAATCATGTACTGATTTTGTAGAATAATTATAGTGATAAAAAATATGAAATTCTATATACCAAACACATAAAGAAGAAGTGGAACCATTTAAATAACGCTAATATCAAGAGCCAAAAAACTGCTTGGTCAAAATAAACTAAGGGTACATATGTTTAATAACTTAAGGATAGGGGAACAAATCCCAGGGCTCGAATGGTAATATAGCTATAATGATGATTTTTGATTAATTACTGGCTTTTGAATTATTTGAGCGTTTGATTAAGGTCTAGGCTGGGCATTTGCTAGGGTCTAGTTGGTTTTGATATGCCCTTTTAACCCTGGATTATTGAATAGTGATAAACTGAGTTGTAGTCCAAACCAAAATCGTGTATTTCTTCTAATGGTGTGATGGCCTGAAACTTTGGAATACAGCATTATTGCAGCAAACCTAATTAGAATGGACAAGTATAAAAAGGTTTTAATGAGCAAACATGTTTTACCTCCTTAATGACAAAAAAAAATCCCTTTTTACGAAGACAGTGACAATGACAAACATTTGTAATGTGCTTTTCTCAAACAAGGGACTCAAATCGCAGGCAGTGTTGCGGAGTATAGAGCTTAGTGGATGCCATACAGGCACTCATCCCCAACACCCACAGGGGTTGTTTTATAGGAAGCCTATTTACCTATCAGTATATTTTTGGCATGAGTGAGGAAAACGGAGTACCTGGAGGAGACCCACGCAAACATGGAGAAAACATACAAACTCCATGCAGATGTTGTCCTTGGTCAGATTTGAACCCAGGACCCCAGTGCTGCAAAGCTAAGTTTTACATTGCTGTCTGCATCTACTATGACAGCGCAAATCAAATTTTTTTCTTGCCTAATCATTGATTGGAGTTTATGACAATTTCGGTATTTTTATTTGTCCAATTACTTTTTGGGCATTAACCACAGGTTCTCAATTGGATTGAAATCTGATGAGTTTCTTGGCCATGGACCCTCAATTTCCATGTTTTGTATACAAAGCAATTTAGGTATTACTTTAGCCTTGTGACATGGTGCTCCATAATGTAAAAAGCATTGTTCATCATGAAATTCTCTCCCAGAAATGCACCAAGGACAGACATTCTACAAAACTTATTTTCTTTGATAAAACCCCCTCAGACTGTTTGGGAAATGTGGAAAATTATTGTAGTATGTACCCCAAAATGGTGCCATTAAAAACGACAACTTGACATGCAAAATGCAAGCCCTGGGGAAATAAGTTATAACACATAGTATGATAAAACCAAAAATGCTTGGTTAAGATGGAAAACAGGTTGCTAGTTACTCTGTAAGGCATTAAATAGACAATGAAGGGAAACCAAATTTCAACAGGTCACTCATCCTTTTTTATTTTAGGTACCTAAATGCAAAAAACTTATTCAGTGTTATACTGGGATGACCAAACCATCACAGAGTAACTTTAAATACGATTCACATCAAGTTCACAGTATTTGGAGTAAAGCTTCCTCTGGCCACATATATCCGTATGAGCAGTTTTGTGTTTACTTTAAATGCTTGGCACAATTTCCATAAAATGTTATCATTGGCTATTGTTTCAAAGTTCTTTTTTTAATAATTGCTCAATATCTGTCTCTTTGCAGATCAAAGACATGCTGTGCAACTACTTTATATCTTCTGTGGCAATTCATCACAACAAAATATATTTTACATTGTCACTATTGTACAAGTCTGCACTATTTTTCAACAGTTTGCTCGACCAACAACAAAGGCATTCATCAAACTTTGATAAGTTTCAAAAGTATATCTTCAGGTGAATATTGCATGGTTTATTAAAGATATACACTATGATGTGCAAAAAGTAGAGAGTGGAAAATGGATGTGGCAAAAGTTGTTGTGAAAAAATGTCCATCACTATTTGCAACCAGATTTGTTTTTAATTTGGACATACTTGAAGGGAATGTCTCATGTGTATAATTTTAATTTTATTAATTGGATATAATTCTATAAAGAAACAGTCTGTTTCCTCTTTTCTATTTAAATGTTGTATCTTTTCATTTTTTATTTTTGAGCTTTACTGAAGGCAGACATATTAAAAGTAAACCTTCCATAATATATTGTCTGAATGAAAAGTGCAGCAGTTTGTTTGTGACTTTATTCCTGATGTAATGAATGATAGTTACAAAGAAATCTCTTAGAATATTACAGTTTCCAGGAATTGATGGAGTACAGCCTCTCCTCAGAGACCAGGGGGAAAAAGGGAATTGCACAGAGGACATTATATATAATAGATAGTGTCCCTATCCTGCTTTATCTAGGCCTCCGATATTGCAATTGAGCATCATTAAATTCTTGTTTCCTATTGAACCTGTTCCAGTCTAAACAGGAAAGCTTACAAGTGAGCTCCTCGTCCAGGCTACACAGTTAAGGCTACAAGTGAGCTGTAGAAGAGATGCCATTTCAGACTATTTAAATATATTTTTATGTGGATAAAAATGAATACCTGATTTAATACATTTCAATTTTTTAATGCTATATTCAGTTGGACAAAAAGCAAAATACATTGTTTCTAATGAAACATGGTTGTGGACACAAACTAAATTCATCCACTAACATCCTGTAACATCCTTTTCTGTACAGACTTCTGTGCCATCCTCTGGCAGCATGGTACAGTGTGGGAGGCATGTACACTTGTGATCCACTGCTCCTGGGCCTCCTGTTGTATTCTGTTTTAGTACAGCTGAGAGTTTGTGTCAGTGTATCAGTCCAAACATTACTCTGAGTTCTCTCTGGTTCATGAAGAGTTAACATTTGTTGTCCTATGATTCACATCTTACCTTCCAATCATGTCTGGGGCAGATTCCGGCCTTCCCATACACAGTCCATTAGTTCACACATGGGTGCTTGCTATTAGTCTCTTAGAGTGTGGTAGCGGATTACTGTTTCTCTGATATCTATATTCTGACCTTCGCTTTACCCTCTTGACTTTTCTTCTGGATTCCAATTTTGTACCTAGTTGCCTGTCTGGTTCCAACCCCTTGGCTAGTTGACCTCCCGTTCTCATTGTTTGTCTTATCTGCGTTCAGTGTTTCACTTATTCACTTGTTAATGTTGTATTGAGTCTCCTAGAAATCATCAGCATAATTCTGTACAATGAATCAGAGAATTGAAGAAGAAAATTTCATGTAAAGTTATCCTTGTATTTTGTAGTAATTTACAAAAGAATAGATGGAATAGTAGAATGAAAAGAGAAATATAGTAAATAAGAAATATCATAAATAAGAAGACAGATGAGTTGTTGTTCCTGTGAAATATGTAAACTGTTACGCATAGTACATTTTCTGCAGTCTAGACATGGAGCAGATTTTTGAAAACTGTGTAAAAGCAAAACTTTCACAACCAATCACAAGGCACCTTTCATTTTGTATTATGCTCCTGAAAAATGAAAACTACATTGTGATTGGTTGCTTAGGACAGGGCAAGTAACACAGTTTTTCTTTTAAGCAGTTGAATAAATTTTCCCTTTTACAATTGTACAATTAGTTATTTATTGATGATTAATTAACCGTTACCTTTTTCTCAATATTTATTAACATTCTAGTACGTGAAATCATTATGCATATAATTAAGCAATCATCACGAACTTTACTTGATACCCACCAATGTGCAAGACATTTTGCCCACAGTGCTGTGTGAAATGTTTTATTGTTTGCCACACTATATTCCTTTCTTTTTTGTTATGCATAAAAAAGGGCTGTTTTAACACATTGGTGGGCCCTGCGCAAGGGTTTCATAAGTAGGCCCCCCCATCACCACCAGTTAGAAATCCCTGACCTGCACAAATTCTAATGTCCCCTGAATGGCCCCCACATAGTATAACACCCTTAGTGGCTAATGCATCCCTAGTGGCCCCATAATGCCCCCTTCCAGGTTGCCCCCAAATTTTCATGTCCCCCTCCAGGTTGCCCTCACACTGTCATGTCCGCCTCGGTTTTCGTCCACAGTGTCATGTCCCCCCCCAGGTTGCCCGCACAGTATCATGTCCCCCCCAGGTTTCCCCCACAGTATCATGCCCCCCGACCTACCAGGTTGCCCCCAGAGTATGTCCCCTACAGTGTCATATCTCCCTCAGGTTGCCCCAAAGTATCACGTTCCTCAAGGTTGTCCCCACAGTATCATTTCCCCCCACACTGTCATGTCCCCCTCAGGTTGCTCCCACAGTATTATGTCCCCCCACCTCCCAGGTTGCCCGCACAGAATATCCCCCCCAGTGTCATGATCCCCTCAGGTTGCCCCCACACTATCATGTCCCCCCAGGTTGCCCCCACAGCATGTGCCCCCACACTGTCATGTCCCCCTCAGGCTGCCCCTACAGTATCATGTCCCCCCACCCCTCAAGTTGCCCCCACATTATGTCACCTACGCCCCTAGATTGCTTGCAAAGTATCATGTTCCCCCCACAACATAGGTTGCCCTCACAGTTTTATGTCCCTTGCTGTATATAATCAAAGAAAAAAAACAAACCTTAATACTCACCTTTCCTCGTTCCGCCTTTCACTCTCTCTCTGGCCCGGGAGTCTTCTAGGAGTAACAGGCGCGATGTAAGTGATGTCACTACATAGCGCCTCTGGCTCCTCGGAGAATCCCAGCAAAGACAGCGGCTGGATGATGAAGCTGGCTTCAACTCATCGGTGTCCACTGGACGCCGATGAATTGGGGCTGTCCGCACCCACTGTCCTGGACAGTGGGACAGAAAATGCAGGACTGTCCCGCTGTCCAAAGGGGGCCCCAGCTACCATAGGGTCCAGTGCAAGTGCACCGTCGGCCCCATGGTTAAAGCGGCCCTGCATAAAAATTATAGTTTTGTGGTATTGTGCATTCCGGCATTTGAAATTATTCCCCATCCATAGTGAGACTCAACAGACTAGGGCATAGCATAGGTGAGGCCACTGGCCCTGTGAGATTTATGATAATTTAGGTATGCAAGTTTACTATCATAAATAATGCCTGAAATCTAAGCCAATTATGAGCTGGTGTAGATTTCGGTGCAGGCACATGGCCCTGTAGGAGGATGTGCCTAATTTATGAGGCATCCTCTGACAGCACATGGATTATCAAGAATGGTGTACTAAATGAAGGTCTTGAAATATCTCCTCCATTAACTTTCCATTTCTTCATCAGTTTGTGGCCTCAAAGGTATGTTTCTGCTCCTATTAAAGGCTCCAACATTGGATTGGAAGGCATTTGGACCTGACGGACTCCCTTTAAATTGTATGCCAGTGCTTTCTCTTTTTCACATGGTCTGTAAGGTTTTGCACAGGTTTTGCACAGCAGTATTCCGGTCAGCAGTGTGTTATACACCTGGTTTTAACTTATAAACACTGATTCAAACTACTGACCAAGTGTGAAAGGTTAGTTATTTGAGATTTTGTGGTTTTGTGGCATGTTGGTCTGCAGGTGAAATTAACATAGATCAAAATACCTAAGATTTAATATTATTCACAATTCATTATTATTTGTTAAACATGAAGAATTTGTTCTCTAAAACAGGCATACATTGGTCAAGTGGTATCTAAAAAGACATGGCATAATAAACAATACTAACATGTTACTGATAAAACAAACACAATGATGGGTCCCTCGCATTAAGAAAGAGAAGACTATTTTTTTGTAATAACAATTGAGGGGCTAGTACTGGGAAAAGTTCCAAAAATATCACAATATTTAAAACAGAAGAATCATTAGCATTCTGTAAATCCATTCCAAATACACTGAAAATATGTATATTTTAGCATAATAAAAACAAGAGTTAATAATAAATAAGGTATTAATTTGGTGCTCATTGTTTCCATTTGCACATAAAAAATATTGCTAACATTATTTTGCTAATATTTGGTGTGCCCTGATAAGGCTTTACAAGTAAATACACATTGGCCAACAGTGCACTGCCCAAGGTTATGAAAACTGATAAACACTGATAATAGAGAGACCAGATGACTTATTTTTTTGTTTTGAGTAGAACTGCTGTATATTACAACCTCAGAAGTTATCAGCAATGCTCCATCACACCATACCTCAAAGGTTTACACTGGGGATTTCATTCACTGTGTTGTATGTGGAAATGGGTCAGTGCTTAAAGTTCAGCCAAAAATTGAGGTCTCACATTTGGCTTTTTTCTTTTATGATGACTTGAGTTTTAAATGAGCCCAAGACATTTCTCAATGCCATAAATATCTCATAGACATAAAAATATCAGACTCTGCAGGTTTTTGAAGACACTCGTGCAATCTGCCTTCCACAGATTATTTGTATGGCAAACATTAACATGCTTGCAACATTCAGCACATTGCTCTCCAGATTAATATTGAAAACATATTTAATGAAATGCTGAAAGGATTAGAGCATCCTGAAAAAGGGAAAGTCTGACTAATGTTGCAGCTGTGTAACATTCCTAAGAATGTGCAATATTGCCAAAATGTATTAACTAGTCAATTATTGGAAAATAAACGCAATGCAATACAAATACATTAAATCCAAGCGGTTTATAGTTTGCTACAAATACACCTTACCATAATTATATATTATTTAGACCATGGGTGTTTTGAAAAACATTACTTTATCCACTGAGTTATAATAAAATCTTTTAAACCTATGTATACAATAAGTCATCCTCATGAAATTCACCAAGTCATTTAAGGTGAGTAATATAAATACTAGCTTTCCTTATATTGACATACTAATCTTATACAAAAACTAGATGATAACTCCATGAACTAGATTGAAATGGTTATATACAGTAGACAACATCCACAACACATTAAAATTTGCAACCACATTTTCCCAGTATATTTAAAATAAAAATAAGCAACTTTGCAAATAATCTTCTTACTTTCTATAGTTCTTTCATACACCTCTTATACAGAGGCGTAGCTAGGGGTTCAGCACAAGGGGGACGAACATGTCCAAGTGGGCCCCCAACTTAGGTATACCGATATTATCACTATACGGTGACCGTACAGTGGTATATATCTGCTCTACACAGGGTTCTGCAGACCATTTAGGTGAATACAGGGCAGTAACATTTAGTGACTTTCAGGTGACATCTCTGACTAATCGTCCATATTCCCCATCTCTTTCATCTGGACCGCCATGACCACGTCTTCCAGTCTCTGTAAAGTTTGCAGCACAGACATCTTTGGCTCCTTACTTTTCCAGGCACCTGACCCACATTGTCCTCACCTGCACACCCATCCAGCTGCTACCCCCAATTATAAAATATATACAGTAATATAACCCCCCCCCATAATGTATAATACCCACGTGTGCATCTTTAAATTAATAACTTCTCTGTGTACTCACTTTAAATAATGTGCCCCTTATTAATAATGCCCCAGGTGTTACCTAATTAAAAGGTAAACAAAAGGTGAAAAAAATAGTGGGATTCCAATACCCAGGACCCCCAGGATCAGCTGTTTGAATGAACTGTGGTACCTGTGTAAGAGCCGTGACCCCTTCTCTGTTTACATAGGGTCATTCATTTCATAGCGGCCATGTAATGTAACTACAGCCTCGTCCTATACACGTCTATGTGACAAGGCTGTAATTACATCACACGGCCACTATAAACAGACAGCGTGTGATATAAACAGGTGCCATAGCCCCCCATACAGCTGATCCGTGGGGAATCTCTGAGGATAGATCACAATACTGAATTCTGAGGAGAGATCATCAATAAAAGCTGGAAAACTTCTTAAGGCTAAGGCCCCAAATGGCGTCCCGCAGCAAAAAAGCACTGCAGAAAAAACTTTGCACAGAAAGTTCGCAGAGGTTGCTTCAATTATATCTATAGGGAAACCGCTGGCATTTCCATATGTATGCAGCGATTTCCGAAACCGCTACTATTTTGGAAATCACAGCATGTCCACTGTGCGTATTTTACCGCAAAGTGGGGATGGGATGGGGCCCCACGTGGCGAAAACACCCCGGGAAAAAAATGCAGCATTTTACAGTCCCTACAAAGTGGATGGGATTTGCAGCATGCAGTGGACAGGCTGCGATTTCCAAAACCGTTGCGGATTTGGAAATCGCAGTATATCAATTATACCTACAACAACAGTGGCGGTTTCCCTATAGGTATAATGGAAGCAGTTTTTTTCTGCAGAGCTTTTTTGCTGCAGCCTGCTACGTGGGTCCTTAGTCTTAATAAGGCCCAAATGCCACCTTAATTAAAATTAATTGCCCCCTCATAGTATTCCCCTGATTACCCCTAACATACAGTACAGACCAAAAGTTTGGACACACCTTCTCATTCCAAGAGTTTTCTGTATTTTCATGACTATAAAAATTGTAGATTCACACTGAAGGCATCAAAACTATGAATTAACACATGTGGAATTATATACTTAACAAAAAAGTGTGAAACAACTGAAAATATGTCTTATATTCTAGGTTCTTCAAAGTAGCCACCTTTTGCTTTGATTACTGCTTTGCACACTCTTGGCATTCTCTTGATGAGCTTCAAGAGGTAGTCACCTGAAATGATTTTCACTTCACAGGTGTGCCCTGTCAGGTTTAATAAGTGTGATTTCTTGCCTTATAAATGGGGTTGGGACCATTAGTTGTGTTGTTCAGAAGTCAGGTGGATACACAGCTGATAGTCCTACTGAATGGAGTGTTAGAATTTGTATTATGGCAAGAAAAAAGCAGCTAAGTAAAGAAAAACGAGTGGCCATCATTACTTTAAGAAATGAAGGTCAGTCAGTCCGAAAAATTGGGAAAACTTTGAAAGTGTCCCCAAGTGCAGTGGCCAAAACCATCAAGTGCTATAAAGAAACTGGCTCACATGAGGACCGCCCCAGGAAAGGAAGACCAAGAGTCACCTCTGCTGCGGAGGATAAGTTCATCCGAGTCACCAGATTCAGAAATCTCAGGTTAACCTCAGCTCAGATTAGAGACCAGGTCAATGCCACACAGAGTTCTAGCAGCAGACACATCTCTACAACAACTGTTAAGAGGAGACTGTGTGCAGCAGGCCTTCATGGTAAAATAGCTGCTAGGAAACCATTGCTAAGGACAGGCAACAAGCAGAAGAGACTTGTTTGGGCTAAAGAACACACGGAATGGACATTAGACCTGTGGAAATCTGTGCTTTGGTCTGATGAGTCCAAATTTGAGATCTTTGGTTCCAACCACCGTGTCTTTGTGCGACGCAGAAAAGGTGAACGAATGGACTCTACATGCCTGGTTCCCACTGTGAAGCATGGAGGCGGAGGTGTGATGGTGTGGGGGTGCTTTGCTGGTGACTCTGTTGGGGATTTATTCAAAATTGAAGGAATACTGAACCAGCATGGTTACCACAGCATCTTGCAGCGGCATGCTATTCCATCCAGTTTGCGTTTAGTTGGACCATCATTTATTTTTCAACAGGACAATGACCCCAAACACACCTCCAGACTGTGTAAGGGTTATTTGATCAAGAAGGAGAGTGATGGGGTGCTACGCCAGATGACCTGGCCTCCACAGTCACCAGACCTGAACCCAAATGAGATGGTTTGGGGTGAGCTGGACCGCAGAGTGAAGGCAAAAGGGCCAACAAGTGCTAAGCATCTCTGGGAACTCCATCAAGACTGTTGGAAGACCATTTCAGGTGACTACCTCTTGAAGCTCATCAAGAGAATGCCAAGAGTGTGCAAAGCAGTAATCAAAGCAAAAGGTGGCTACTTTGAAGAACCTAGAATATAAGACATATTTTCAGTTGTTTCACACTTTTTTGTTAAGTATATAATTCCACATGTGTTAATTCATAGTTTTGATGCCTTCAGGGTGAATCTACAATTTTTATAGTCATGAAAATACAGAAAACTCTTGGAATGAGAAGGTGTGTCCAAACTTTTGGTCTGTACTGTAAATACTGCACCTTTAATTACCTCAACAGTAAACACCAGTGGCAGTATGTGGAGCAATGACTTTGTAATATAATGTGCACTATGCTATATTTCCTAAGTGGTACTGAAGTATTAAATTTACTTTTTAATATATTGATTTTCCTTGAATAACTATTTAATATACCTAGTGTGCATGTGCTCATGTTTGTGTAGGTGTACCTTATCCAAAATGTCCCTGAGTGCATTGAATGAATCAACTGTACATGTATGCACATGCACACACCCTCGAAGAATAAAGTTAAAGTCAAAGTCCTAACCTTAATCCAATAGAAATGTTGTGGAAGGACCTGAAGACCAGTTCATGCGTTGAAACACACCAAAACAACAGAGTTGAAGCTGTTTGGTACAGAGAAATGGGCTAAAATTCCTTGAAGATGTGCAGGACTAATCAAAAATTACTATAAACGTTTATTACTGCACAAGGGGTCACACCAGAAACTGAAAGGACATACCGTTGCCACTCACAGACATATGATATTGGATTATTTTATTGCAAAAATAAATGACCAAGTCTAATATTTTTGACTTATTTATTTGACTTGGTTCTCTTTATTTACTTTTCGGTCTTGTGAAAATCTGATGTAGTTTTAAGTCAAATTTATGCAGAAATATAGAAAATGCTGAAAAGTTCGCAAACTGCCAAGTATATTGTAAGCTACCGTGAAGTCAGTCTCTACTGAATGTGCTTGCCATTTATGTATTAGATACTGTTATACAGTATAAACAAAATTTAGTGCAGTTTTCCTAAAGGGCAACAATTGTGCAGTATTCACATGTTTGCATTTTACAGACATCTGATGTCTGTGAAAATTTCGGACTGTCTGTGCATCCATTTATTTTGGGGTTCATGTTCTATATTGGTCCATTTTGTGGACCACAGAGATGCCAACCACATGCTGTCGGTTTTTCACTGACCCACAGGCATATAAAGCTATAAGAAATGGGTGTTTTTTTGTTTTTTTATTTTTTTAAATTGATCCATTTTTCACAAATGGATGACTTACAGACAGCCGCAACCTGAAAATAAGCACAGTGAATGCTGTAAAATAAAAATCTACAAAACAAAAATTCCTAAATTGCTGTTTTCATCTACTGTATCTGCCACCTGATAAAAAGTATTCTTTTGTTCCCCAAAATTGCATAAATAAAACATCACGTGAAGAATTTATGGTCCTGAAAAGCGGTGATGCAAAAATGTTTTTTTATTATTAGAAGTAGTAAAACCCTCTATATATTATATTAGAGATATAGTATGTAAATATGTTAGACCAGGAAATACAAACATAGACAGTGTCATGCGTGCAGTTACTCACACATCACATGACAGTAACATCTGACAGCCTCTCAGCCAATAGACAGTGGTAGGTGGATCTTATAATGCTGATGCCATATACATTATATAAGTTTGTGCACTCATGATGAGCTTTTGTTTGCTGTAATCGCGTAAATGCATACACATCCGTGTTCTATCTCAATGCATCTTATAAAGAATGTTATCCTATTAACAGCTAGGCTATAGACATCACAAGTCAGAGTTGAAAACTGAACAATAATTATAGGCGTACTTAGAGAGATTCAACAATAATACACAGGCAGATTAGTAGTGCAGTGGAAGAATAGAATTAAATAGACAAACATAAATAGATATAGGACAGGTGCAGTCAGTGAGTCTGCAAAGCAGACAGTTAATCCTTTTATTGTTAGGCAATAATCTATATTATCTGACAGTACTCGTAATAGAACAATTTCATCTCTTCTCTACACACGTAACATATTCTTTCTAGCATTGTAAATCTGAACAGAATATTTTAATCCTTTCTCTGCATGCGCAAGTGCACTGCGTGTGCATATGTAATTCTAGGTATATGTCACACTCAATAGTAAAGTAGTAGTGGTGGCCATGGTACTACTAGTAGTGCATTCTGTTATTTTGGTGTGTTTTTTTGGTGTTTTCACTCAATACAGTCTAGCCTGCTGTAATCTTAAAAACACATTTAGGAATAGGAATTTCATGTTTTTTTCCCGCTCTGGTCTAGTGTGTGATCTATACACAGCATGGAGAATTGTTGTAAATCTGAACAGAATATTTTAAGCACTTCTCTATATGCGCAAGTGCAGTGCATGCACATATGTAATTCTAGATATACATCACACACAATAGTAAAGTAGTAGTGGTGGTGGTTGTACTACTACTAGTCCATCACTGAATTTCCCCATTGTGGGACTATTAAAGGACTATTATTATTATTATTATTATTATTATTATTATCCTTTGCTAATGCAAGAAAAGAATCTCCATTATTTCAGTGTTTTTTTTTGGTTAATAATTAAGAACTATGTGCATTAAAAAAATGAGTGGAAAAAAACAGGGCAGGTGACAGACAAAAGGAGAGGGAGAAGGAAAGACTCGGGCAAGTACTACTACTACTAACAATAAGAATGTGGGTCATTATGGTACAGGAACTGAGACTCCTAGACTGGAAGAGGAGGAAGACTCTCCCTTGGATGCAGAGGGGGCCCTTGACGACGACTACTCTGGCCAAGAAATCCAATAATGGCAGGTCCCTTGGTTTTTTCATACATAGGCAAGCATGGCAGGCTGTATGCTTCAATCCTTACACAACCACAAGCGTAATATTTGCATCAAACAGAGGGATGAGTACTGGATGGCAGTACTCTTAGTCCCTCGCTATAATGACAAAATGAGGGAAATCTCCCTGATTCCCAAAGGGAAGAAAACTTAGAATATTATCAGAATAGGTTGTATACCCAGCTTGCCATAGCATTTAAGGAGAGCACTGCAACTGCAAGTCACACACGTACCCAGGTGGCCTCTTCCCACTCCCAGTCCACTTCACTCTGCCAGTGCCACAAGTGTCAGGAGGAGTAAAAGCAGCAATAGCAGCCAGGCCCAGTACAATGTCTGGAAGTTGATGAAACAAATATTTTTCCGCTTGCAGCATCAATTGGAGCCACAACAAGCAGCTGACACCCACCAGCTGCACCAGTAGGTACACTTGTACCTAGAGTGCACCTATAGTCTAACTCTGACACCTTGGAATTCTGGGCCAATAGGTTAGAACAGTAGAAGGAGCTGGCCCAGTTTGCCATGGGAGTTTTATCTTGTTCGGCCTCAAGTGTTTTGGCCGAGAGGATGTTTAGTGCTGCCGTTGGCATTGTAACACCTAAACTATCCACAGGTACCATAAAAAATATTACTTTTATCAAAATGAATAAGGCATGGATCCATGAGGATTTTCAAACTTATCATCAACTTCCATTTGCTGTACTGCTGCTAATGCTACTCCTAAATAGCTATCAGTACCACCACTGCCACCGATCACGCAGACATATCCTGTTTCCACAGCTGCCTAGATGCCTACCACTACTGCCACCACTCAGGCAGACATGTCCTGCAGCCTATTCTATCATATCATGCCCTGCCACACTTGTTACCACAGCTACCTAGTGCCTACCACCACTCAGGCAGATATGTCCTATGGCCTGGTCCATCATATTAGTCCCTGCCGCACTGCCACACATGTTGCCACAGCTGTCTACCACCACTGCCACCACTCTGGCAGACATGTCCTGCAGCCTAGTCTATCATATCATGTCCTTCCCCACTGCCACACATGTTGCCACAGCTACCTAGTGCCTGCCACCACTGCCTCCACTCAGGCAGACACGTAATATGGCCTGGTCCATCATATTCGTCCCTGCCGCAATGCCGTACATGTTACCACAGCTACCAACATTCAGGCAGACAAGACCTGTGGCCTAGTTCACCATCACATTCCACTGTAGCACACTGTTGTTGCCATTACCACAGTTTTGGTATAAAAAAAAAATACAGTTTTAATTTCACATCTGCTCCCATCATGGGATAATTTGTGGTTGGTTTTACTTTTGTAGCTCACAGCCACAAATTTGTCTTCCAAATAACAATAAGCTCCTGTAGCACTTAGAAGCCGTCAAAACTTGCTAATTTTTCTACCAAACCATTGCTTTTTTGCATTATAACCACCAGTCGCGTAACTAGAGTCTACCCCCCTCCCTACAGCGTATTCTTTGTAGTGACAGTTACAGGTGCTGCAGTGGTATCTCAGATACTTGAATGGAATACAGCTTTAGTACCCACAACTGCAGTTATCAAGAATATGGTGAGTGAGTGGCGCAGCCCCCCAGCATGTAAACAATAATGGGAGCTGCGTGCTGTGGGAAACAGCTGATCTGCAGGGTCCTAACAGTCTAAGAGAGGTAAGAGATCAGTGGGGGTCAAACACCCAGGGCCCCTGAATATACTGTTGTGCTTTTGCGAGCGCCATGATCATTTACTATTTACATTGTACATTGCAGATTTATAATCACCATGCAATGTTATTACAGCCTGTAATAATAGCACACAGCTGCTATAAAACAGATGGTGTGTCATGCATGTGAATAGTAAAGGGGCCCCACACAGTATAATAAGCTGCTTCAGGTGAACTCTACAAATTTGACGAATATTCGTGAGGTTCGGCCCTCCATTTCAGTGCTACTATTATACTTTTTGGGTCTTCTCAGACCCTAGAGTCTAATAAGTAGAGACCCAGGGAAAGTGATTAAAAATAACAAACACCTATATTCACCTTGCCTCACCTCTCCTGGGCATCCTCGCTCCATCTGGCTATCCTCAGCATCTTCTTCGGTCCTTTTCTGCCTGTGACTGAGGTGATGCGCCCCAGATGTCACTGCTGGGGCTGTCATTATGCCAAAAGAGCCCCAGAGAGGATGTTGAGGACTGTCAAAAGCCAGGAGAGGTGAGTATAAGTATTTATTTTTGGGCACCTTCCCTGGGAAGGCATCTATCGGAAAGGGGCGACATGCCAGACTGCTTTCCATTAACAATATGTATAGCAGTCGGGGAACCAGGCTTTCCCCGACCGCTATCATGGTGTTTCAAGGCCCCGGCCATATCCAGCAGGCCACAAGCCCCGTACCAAAGTGTCAGCGTATGATTAAACCTTGAATTTGTATCCTCTGCTTGCCATTCGTTTTTCCATAAACATACATGTCACATTGACTTTGACATAACTTGCTAGAAATTGCATAGATAGGTTACTAGGAGTATCTACGCTATGTTTTAAGCTAATTTAAAGTATGGTTCGTACCGAACTTGTTTGCCCCAAAACAAACCAAGGATCTGAGCCACCAAACACAAAACAAATCTTGAGAGGTTCACCTATCTCAAAGATAGATAGTCAGATAGATAGATAGATAGATAGATAGATACAGCCGGTGAAATAAGTATTGAACACATTACCAATTTTCTAAGTAAATATATTTATAAAGGTGCTATTGGCATGAAATTCTCACCAGATGTCGGTAACAACCCATCCAATCCACACAGGCAAAGAAAGCAAACCATAGATGTCCATAAATTTAGTTATGTGTAATAATGAGAAATAGCACCGAAAAAGTATTGAACACATGAAGAAAGAGAAGTGCAAAAAGCCATGGAAAGTCATGACACCAGCAGAAATCTCTCAGTAATTAGACAGCAATCCTGGCACTTAGTGCCAAATAATATCAGCTGGTTCAACTGATGGCCTAAAAAAAGGTGTCTCCTATAGACAGCAACCTATAGAGTAAATATATTTATGTTATTTAAACCACATGACAAGTGGTGCAAAATTTAAGGCATATAAAGACAAATCAAAATGGTGCCATTAAAAACCACAACTTGTCACGCAAAAAAACAAGTCCTCATATAATTACATTAACAGAAATATAAAAAAGTTAGAGCTCTTGGTATGCAACAAAGGAAAAACACAAAAATTGCATGCTCACTGGATTTTCAGGGACTCTGCAAAAGTGGCATGGCATCCAAAAACCAAACATTAAAAATCTGTGCTTCAAAAACCAAATGGTGCACCTTCCCTTTCGTGCCCAACTGCGTGCCGAAGCAGCAGTTTATACCTACATAAGACATTAAGTACGTTATCCTGGGTACAACAAAGTCATACATGTGGGCATAAACTGCTATTTGGGCTCACAGCAGGGAGCAGATGTGAAGGAACGCTATGTGGCTTTAGGAGTGCAGGGGTCACTTTTGGTGTCTTTTCCCTCATAAGTTCTAAAGCTAAATAAGATCAACTTATACATTCCCTTCCTGTCGCAGCCAGTTTTGTCCTAAAGATTTGGCGTTTTGTGAGTTTTTTTTGTCGTATTGTACAATTGGTATAATTTTTTTTTTATTTTTCTGGTGATGTAGTCATATGAGGGCTTGTTTTTTGCAGGATGAGATGTATTTTGTAACTACACCATTTGGAGTGCCTATAACTTATTGACTAAATATTATTAACTCTTTCTTGGTAGACTAAGAAAGACCAGTTCACCTCTTATATACCATTATGGTTACACTGTGTATAGGGATATGATATCCTTTTGCATCAGGTATATTAGAGTCTTATATGTATTTACATTTATATTGGTAGCATTTGGCTGCACTGGATTATCTGATAGATTCTGCATTACTTTAAATACATTATTTATTATATAATGATATATTTTCCTGATATATATAGGGTATGTTAACATTTTGTTGATTTATATTGCTATGTATTCTGTCTATGTGGAATTTATGAGGTTTTCTGCGTACTTTTCCACATTATATATGTAATACCCTTATATGGGGATTGCAGACATGTTATAACTGGTATTGGCATGCACAATTCTATTTTTATATTGATAAAAAACATTTATTTTTTATATTATTTTTCTTCTGGTGGTTTACATTGTATAATGTTCATTGAGCAGGGAGCATGTGGCTTGTTTTTGTATCGAGGTATCTTTGTGTAATATCATATTTGTGTTGCAGAAAAATCCTCGAATTTGATGGATTATAAAAAGAGAGATAAAACGTGGCTCTCAAAACTGGGTTCCATTTTTGGCGATCTTCCAGCACAAAACATAGAGTCACAGGAAGCGAAACTAAAACTACGAGACCTTTTGAAAAAACATATGAAATTGTGTTGGAATAAGGCCTACTTAGAGAATTATTTACAGAGGGATATTATTCCCAGAGGCCTTCAAGTACAGGTTTTTCCAACACTAGATGTAGAAGATATAACATTTAAAACACGGTGGGAAGAAACCTTAACCAAGTGCTCCTGCACTTCTTACTACTTATTGGAGCAGACCACAAAGCATTGGAAACCGTTGAAAAAGAAATTGACTCACTGAGGGAAAAAAAATCAACAGAGTTTATCTGAATCAGAGATTGAGAATTTTGGTGGTTCCTTAGAAGGAGAATAATCTGAGAGGGAAAAGGAAATTCAGGAGCTCAAAATTAAGAAATTTTTGTGAGATTTGAGGGACTTCCAAAATAAAAACATCTATAAGTGGCACCATTCAAAGGGACGTATAGAATCTAGTTCTTGTTTTAGATCTCAGTCTGTTACATCTGGCATATCGGACAAATCACGTGGAGATCATTGTATAGGAGGATGATTGGGGACGGTCAGTGGAGGAAATGTAGACAACTGAGAACCCCTCCCCCGCACGCCATCAATAAAACTCAAAAAAGAGGAGCCACCAACAGAGGCAAACAAGAGACATTGAAGGTAATTAACCTTTCTAATTATGTCTTGACAGAATCACAAGAGGTTTTGGGTATGGGCCTATCTTTTTCACCAACTCAACTGGAAAGTATGATTTCTTTACAGTGGTGAAAGATTTAGAATTATTTGCTAGGAAGCTATTGTTTAAGAAACATTTTTGCAAAGTGAGTTTGCAGGAATTCACGAGTGATGAGGTGGAGAGACAGGCTCTTTGTGATCTACAAGATCTCTTGGAGGAACAAAGAGATGAAGCCTCAGATTGACCTCTACATTTATGTCGCTGGTCACAGCATTTTCCCCCCTTGTCACTATGTCCTTCAGTTGACATATTTGTCAGATTATTCAAGTGTGATTTACAGCAGATCTCTGATACAGGCATGCGATCGAATCTTACTATAGCTCATCAC
This sequence comes from Leptodactylus fallax, assembly GCA_947044405.1. Lineage (NCBI taxonomy): Eukaryota > Metazoa > Chordata > Amphibia > Anura > Leptodactylidae > Leptodactylus > Leptodactylus fallax. The sequence goes on along the minus strand of CAMRHE010000012.1, from coordinate 7,936,266 downwards.
AGGGATATTTAAGAAATTAAGAATATGAGGGACATAGTTATCAAACCAGCTGACAAGGAGGGAAATGTTGTGATCTGGCGGCCAGATATGTATGACTCTGAGGCGTTCCGCCAGCTAAATATGACAGTTTTATTGTGCCTCGCTTGCAATCCCATTATTTAATTCAAAATTAAATTGGATCCTTATGAATGGAGTAGTGGATGGGGTTATCACCAAAAAATTGATTGATTGATGGAGGTTCTCATAACTGATCACCTAGTCATACCTACTTTTTATTTACTCCGAAAGGTACACAAAAATGCACAAAAACCTCCCAAGTGACCTATTGTTTCTGGAATTGGGGGCCTTTGTGAGAGGGTGTGCAGATTTGTAAATTTTTATCCGCAGAAATGTGTAGAGACCCTTCCATCATTCACACGTGATACCACTGATATTTTACGTCACCTGGATGGGGTCCATTTAGATGACAACATGTTTTTGGTCACGTGTGACATGGATGCATTCTATACTTCGATATGCTATGACCACGGGAGACAGACTGCAAAATTCTTTTTGGATATGGCTAATTTAGATCCAAATGTGATTGAGTTTATATCTTTAAGGGCCTTTGCTCTAACACATAATTATTTCATCTTCAAGGACTGCCTCTTCCTACAGCTCAACTTATGCGCCCTTGTATGCCAATCTGTTCCTGGGGCTGTGGGAGGGGGTGGTTGTAAACAATTGTCCTGTTTTCGGACCTGTTCTCTCGTGGTCAAGGTATATCGACAATATACTTTTTTTTCTCGCAGGATCTGTTTTAGATCTATATCTTTTCTGTCCACCCTAAATCAGAACGAATTGAATATTCATCTTACTTGGCAGTACAGTGTAGCTAGAGTCGAATTTCTTGATGTACTTATTGCAAAAGATACAAATTGATTGTTCGTACTATTGATTGATACGTACTATTACAGTTTGTGTCACCTATGGGTTAAAGGGATATTCCTATCTTTGACATATCCACTCTCTCCATAAATTTCTATGGCAGCTCTGATTTGATTTTTGTAGACTTATAGTTATCTTTTATAAATGATAGAATTCCTGTTTATAATGCATTTTCAAGCCAATTTTTTGAAATGGTTATCCAATAAGAAATAAAATTGAGTTTTATAATTAATCCGACAATATATTATAGGAAATAGATTGTCAAATTTAAAGTTGGGAAGGAAGTGTTCCCCTAATGTATAATTGGCATCTGCCATATGGGGGGGTTTAGCCTTCTTCTGGATCAACACTGTAGGGATATAGGTTGAACTTTATGGACTTGCGTGGTTGTGGTATTTTAGTCACACAGAAGCTCATTACCAAGGTTAGATCTCCTCATGAAAGCAAATTAACGTTCAAAGCCTCCTGTACAACATTAAGCCAGAACAATACCACATTTATTTGCTGGTATCATTCTACTTCGAGATAGTTGTTTTTCCTTTTTACCACATGTGATGGAAATGTTCCAAGTGAAAACTTCTCCCCAGTGCATTCTCCAAGACAGATGCATTAGCTCTATAATCAGTCAATGGGATGCAGTTGTATGCTTTATATTTAAGTTCAAAGATTGCAATGTGTTCTGTCTGCCATTGGAAAGTGTATCACTGATTCATATATCAGAGTTTAATTTAGAAAATGCCAGTCACCATGGCTGACAGTGTACAAATAACAGAGTGATTGTTGGATGGAGTCTCCTCCCTTCAGTCCTTTGAAACTCGGAGGACAGTCTGCCAACTTGAGACCTTGTTTTAATGACATCAACCACATAAAAGAACTGGATTTGTTTATCGCAGGTCATTTCAAATACCAGTGATAAGCATGCTTAGGAAAATTCCATCTTACCGCACAGTTCACATGTTCTTTTTTTGTTCCACTGTGAATTGTTCTCTGAAACACATTTTTTGTACTTTATGTTCTACTTTTAGACAATACTTTTTGAAAGACTTCTTATTATATTGTAACAAAAATAACACTATTTTAAGTTTCATTTTATAGGATGCACTTATCATACCAAAAACAGCCTATGCTCCAAGTTCCATACGTCAGAACTGTGTGGAGTCCTTCTCTCTTAGGCCAGTTACAAATATATATTATGGGCAGATTTTTGCACCTGTATTAAGAAAAAGTGCCTCAGCTCAATTGTGGGTCTATTGTCCCACAGTCACAGCATCTTAGGGATGTATAATCCTACAAATTTCTCTACACTAGAGGTAATCGGCGATAATTAACCCCTTTAACAACAAAACGTCCTATCTGGGTTCATCGCTCAATAAATGAATATTTACCCACAAACAATTATGAATGTAATACTAAAGTTTATTGATAGAAAAAAGGAAAAAAAAAACAAAATTTAAAAACATCTAAAATGTATTAAATGAGAGTGGTGGTCGCAGGGTCACACGCCAGCAAAAACAAATAGTATGTATTTCAATACAACATAATCACTATATATGCACGTACATTAAAAAAGGATATCTATATTAAACCTTTGTGCAATAAACATTAGTGATATCTGGTACAGTATTTGTATCACATAGCAAATAAATTAGAATTGCTGGTAGTGCATATAGTAAATACAGGGCATGAGTAACATACAAGCATGATTTGAGACAATGAAATCCATTACCTCCTGGCAATGTATGTGGACACGCACTGCGACCTCCACTCTGAGCCCCAATGTACGTTTCGCACCCCACTTCGTAAGGGGGCTACCTTAGTCATGATTATCTAAGATGAGAATAAGCTCGCCCAACAGGGCGGCTTCAGTTTCTGAGATACCTCTGATTTAGTGTCTGGTACTGTTATCAGCCATATTGGATTATAAATATAATCTATAGCTGGATTATAATATTACATATAGTAAATATAATATCACTATCTCTTCTTGCATCCCTTTTAGTTGGGACAGTGTAGTTGGTGCTTTCATGGAAAAACTGTAATGATAATATTTTAGTAGCATGCTCATGCAATTCTGCAAGATTCATTCAGATAAGTGGAATAGTCTTAGATATTCCTGCATCAAACCCGCCATGTGTGAATTTGTGGATGCAACTTTATTTTATTTCTCTAATACTAGGTTCACACTAGCGTTTGTCTCTCCATCATTCAGCTGCACGTGGGGACCCAAAAGACAGAAAGCCATCGTCTAAAAACGTGGTTACGGTTGACCCCATAGACTTTTCTGTGCAGGACTTTTCTCTCCACTGATTTTAGATGGAATCGTAGAGGAGTCCGGAGACTCCAAAGCAGATGTGAACCTAGCCTTACTTGCATATTGCCAACATACTCTGCAACACTTTACAGACCTTGTCAGTCACCGTCCCACGTAGGACTCACAATCAATATTCCCTATCAGTATGGGAGGAAACCCACATAAACACAGGCTAATTATAGTACTGTAAATATGCAATTTTGTTTCTTAGAAATGATTTAGTATTCTTACAAAGGATTTAAACAGTTTGTCTTTTTTCTGAAGAAAACATCCTAAATTAATGACATATATTAAAGGGCTTTTTGGGCTAAAAATATAGACAACCTATCCTAAGTATTGGTCATTAATATTAGATCAGTAGGCATCCAACAACCAGCGCCCTTACCAATCAGCATCTGATAGAGAATGCAGCAGGAAGCAGATTGCTCCATTCTCTGTGTAGAGCCTAAACAGCTGCTTAGCTCCCCTTCAAGCAAATAAGCTGATCTGCTTGCTGCTGCATTTGCTGCATCAGATGTTGATTGATGAGGGTGCTGGGTGTTGGTTGCTTACTCATCTGATATTGATGACCAGTCCTTAAGATAGATCATCAATAGCCACAAAAAAAACCTTTAAGTTCATATTCAACGTATATAATAATAATAATATAAATAACACATTTCCTCTCTTTTTCATAGACTGCAACAATCCTTAGTCTATAGTACTAGTGTTGTACTGGAAAAGCCCTAATAATATGTTAACAACTTTTATTATTGTCAGTGCCTTTGCAATTCTGTGATATTTATGTTGGCAGCTAATTTCATTTATAATATCCAGCATTCGTTGCAAACTGCATATTTTATATTTATGGACTTATTGTTTGAGCTATTTTTATTCAGGTTTATGACTCACCAAAAATGTTAGCTGTTAAAATAATTTTGCAAAACATTTTCATGTTAACGGAGAATATATCATAATTATGTAGGATGGGAAATATAAATCAAATGAATTTACTATATTTTTGGCATATTTATATGTGTTCTCAAAATTAACAAAATGAAAAAAAAAACACCGCTTATGCGATAAAATCTATAAAAAATAAATAAAATGGAGATTGTAGTCACCAAATTAATAGAACCTGAGGTTACCTGAAGACCAAAAATTAAAGGGAGTTACACAAACACTTTGGGTTACATTGTTTTTTGATAACACGTATATTGCTAAACTGCGCAAAATATTATGATTTAGTTTCTTCTAAAATACTTTATTTATACAGCAATTTGACTATACACTTGATAGTATGATCATGACTCAGGTTTTCACCAATAAAGTACCATGCACAGAAGTGCTATAATATAACAGTAAATTACAGCATTAGAAAACGTAAGAGGTTAGCAGCAAATAATTTCTTTTTATTTCAGACAAAACTCAACGCATAAAAGTGATGTTTTGACTCATATTTCTTGTTTATTTCAAGGCTTAATAAAGTGCACAAGTGATCATACATCTACAGCAATAATACATGGACAAAATAAAGGTGACCTGATCTTACATGTCACACACTATAGTTCATTGAAGTTATACACCAGTACATATACCTAAATTTCAAAAACATCTGTTATTAAAGTTTGATAACACACTGTGGCTCTACCGCACATCCCGAAGACACACCATCAAGTTCTTCCTGTGTATGCTCAATAGGAATGTAATGGAACAAAGTAAAGGGGTTGTCCACCTTCAGACCAATATTGAGAGACCAATTGTAAGGGAATCACTAGAGGAGCGATTCCCCAGAAGCTGCTGGAGAACTAGGGGGGAGGGGCACAACGAGACAGTGGACCCTAAGCTGAATCCCCCCACTGTCCCTGGCTAACTTGCCCGATCTGTCCTAGGTGACAGCCAGCAACCACGTCGACAGTCCCTCCTTATAATAAGTGATCACATAGAACGCAGACAAGACGCACAACAACAAAGGGAGGTCAGCTAGCCAAGGGGTCAGTAACAAACACGCAAAGCAGTACAAAGTCAAAATCCAAGAGAATAGTCAAAGAAAAAGCCAGTGGTCAGAAAATCAGGTAACAAAGTAGTAAGGTATATCACAAGGAGAGCAGGCAAAGACAGAGCAATAACCGGCGACCAAGTGAGGGCTGACAACCTGTTTATAGAAAGTCTGGGACCAGCCCCAGAGCTGATAGGTACACAGGCTGTCAATCACTCAGGCCAGGAATAGATTAACTCTATGCAGTCCAGAGAGAAATGTTCCTAATTACACGGGTGTGGCTTTACACAGCAAGAGAACTAGAACCATGTTCAGACTGAGCATCAAGAAGCTTACACAAAGAACCAAATTGAAGACACCTCCTTCGCCACAGCGTGCGAGCGGAGGGCGGTGCCGAGACCCGAAACGGCAGAGACGTTACACCAATGTTATTGTTTGTATAATAAAAACTTTTACAATTTTCCCATATACTTTCTGTATCAAGTCCTCATGCTTTTCTAGATCTCTGTTTGCTTTCATTCATTCTGCTTACTCCCAGTGGATAAAAATCAGTCCATGGTCATGTGATGAGCACACAGGTGCACAGATGTTTGATGACTGTACTGCGAATATAACAAGCTGTGCACCTGTGTGTACATCACATGACCATGGAATGTATATCACATGACCATGGACTGTATATCACATGACCATGGACTGATTTTTATCCACTGGGAGAAAGCTAAATTAATGAATCAGGCAGAGATCTAGAAAACCAGAAGGACTTGATACAGAAAGTATATTGGAAAATTGTAAAAGTTTTTATTATACACAACAATAAGCTTTGTCTCTCAATATTGTTCTGAAAGGGGCCAACCCCTTTAACTGATACTGTCTAATCTTTAGCCTAGTCAGTTTTAAACTGCTCCAGATTCTCCAAAGTGTCGAATGCTGTTAGAAAGTATCTAAAACTTTTGGAAAATGTTGTATAAAACATGTACACCATTTTTTATGCAAATTATACCAGAAGTCTAATACATTTTCATCAGTTTATCTGCCCCACTGTGTACTGTACAGTATGTACAACCTCCCTCATACTCCTGTATATTAACTATTTTGGATAATTCCAACAGAATATTCTCATGAAATAGTAGAATCACATTGCAAAGTTATGGAAATATTAAGAAGGCACTGTACACTAGAGGAAAGATTTTTCAAGAAAAGAGATGTAAAGTTCCTGTAGTATTATCATAAACTATGTGACTTTCTCTAAAAGTACATTGTATAAGAGGGTATGGGAAAACACAATAGGAAGGGTATGAAAGGCAATAGTATTGAGTTATGATAGAGCCAGCAGTAGCCTCTTTCCTCCCTCCCCTCTCCATAGACTTCCATATCTGCAATTTGAGCAGTGTGTGAAGCTGACAGTCTGTCTCCTCTCTGGATATAGGTTCTATTACTAATAACAAACTGAGTTAAGGGAGAGAGAAGGAAAGCTGTGTGATAAATGGATAAAGAAGCATTTTCTTTAATAATATATGTTACAAAGTTTATTATATTCACTTGTGCTTTTTATGTACAAAAGGTAGACTTGGAGGTACACATTAAATGTACTTACTTTAGTAATCATCTCTTCTTGGCAGCCACTACTGTATAGGATGTATGGACAGTTATTATAGAGTTAAAAGATAACTTATTGTACTGCTAAGTATATGTAGAAATGAAAAGTAATTTCTTGTGCAATGTTTGCGTAACTGTTGACCTGTTTTTAACCAACTATACTCAAAACTTTTTTCCTGTGGAGTTAGTTTATTAGCAATATGTGTTTTTTTTATATCTCTATATTACAGGCTGAATTGTGATTCTGAAAAAATATAGGCCCCAAAAGAGTTCTAGAAGGAAATACAAAACACTTGTCTAATATAAACTAGAAACAGAAGACATCTCTGAAGACACCTTGTATGTATTTTCTTCTTGTTTAGAGTACTTATCTGTTGAAAGCTGGATGTTACACGAGACTTGGCAATGATTTTAGCTGAGAGACGACCACCATGCTAGTATTTCCTTGTTCTCACATAAAAGTTCAAGATAAGAAGTTACCATGTTTCTTTGTGCATTAACTTTTTCCCTTGCACATACTTGATTTTTAAATATTCAGACACTCATTAAAATAAATAAATGTTACAGTGTAGCAAGAGAGAGGTGGAAATTCTCTCCATACCCAGAATCTAGGCAACCAGCATTTACTGCACAACGCAGGAGACAAACTTGAGATCATCACCATCTGTTTAACTGAAAGCTGGCAGATGTCAAAAGAAAATAAAATGTTAGGAGTCATAAAAATATTTTATTATCTACTCTTCACATCTCACATAGACTCCTATTACACACATGCATTTGCTATGTGTTAAATGGATAGTAAAATAATGAATAGATTGGCCTAAATAAAAGCCTAAACAGAAAATAGTATTTGGAGATGGCGAGGATCAGGAATCTACTGTACTTGGCTATATGTTACCATAACCTAACGCTTAATCTATATACTATAATCATATCATAGAACAAACATACATATGTTTACTCTAGGTTCACACTTGCACCTGGGTTTTGTTCTTCGGGTCTGTTTGGGGACGCAAAAAAAGGAAACCTTATCCGCTTAAAAACCGGTTACCTGCAGAAACCCGTAGATCCCATAGACTATAATGGGATCTGCCGGGTTTCTGTCCGCTTTCCGCCCTAAAAGTGGAATTTCAAGCAGAAAGGGGGATGGAATCCCCAAACAGAGTTTGGGTGCATGTGTGAACCTAGCCTCAGTTAGCTTGAATCTGGTTTAGAACTCCAATTTCTCATCAAACTAATTCAAGACAATATCACAACATGCTGGCAACAGTCTTGAAAGAATGAAATGCAGAACAAAACCATTGGACAGCCATACACAGACACATATAACGTATCACTTTGTGAGACAATAATGTAAAATAATATTGTCTGGAAAAGCTAATTATTTCATGACACACATATAGGGACATGTCCAGCCAAGAAAAAAGGTACAAATAGTCTAAGAAAGGGACAAAAGTAAAAACACCAAAAAGACACACAGACACCTTTAGTAGTATCAAATGTACATTTGTTGAAGTTAATACTTAACGTTGTTCTAATGTGTAATTTCACTTTCACACATAGATGCATATGTATCTGGCATTTCCTGTTCATCTTTATTTAGTTAGTATTATAGTCATCAAAAAATGAATGTTTATACAATTTTAAGTCATTACTTGTTTTGGTGTTACTTCAGTGTAAAGAAATGTAATGACTAAAGATACCACATAAATAGATCTCCAGAGCAACTCCTCTAATTTCTAAAATTACTTTTCCTTCATTTTTTCACATTGTCTCAAGGTCACAGTCTGGAAAAGGCCTGTAGGCTGAGTTTCTCTGTTCATTATTGGCATGGGGTTAAATGAGTATACATTTTATATTTTCCATTCAGCACTTTTACTGTGTGAGGGCACTTTAAATGTTTGTAGAATATATTATCTGTATCGGGTGTCTTTCATTGTGTAAGGCAATAAAGGGGCACTGTTACAGTAAAGTGAGCACTGAAAGGTCACTGTTACTGTGTGGAAGGTAAAATATGAACAGAGGCAATATCACTGTGTAGAAGTAAAAAATGATCAGCTATGCCACAGCAAGTAATTTTGAAATTATGAATAATTTTTATGATGTGGCCAACCCCTTTACGGGTGTACATAACACTTTGGTACATAACACTTATTTGGACGTTGTGTTCAGTTACAGCTTTGGATATTTAATGAAATAACATAGAAAGATGCTGAACATCATGTTTTCATTTCCTACAATATTTTTTGTGTGAAGATGATGTCGTCAGACAGTCCAGCGTTTATGGAAATCTTTGACACCTGATGTCATACAATCTTTGTTATAAATTGCTTTCTCATTTCAACTCAGAAACATGGAAAAGCTTGGGTAACATCACACCACATGATCCAAACCTATAAAGAAATGTATAATCATGAGGTCAGGTATATTCACATCTGCCGGGTGAAATATTTCATGAGTATCATACAGATATTTTTGTTGCTGCAGATACTATTAACACTGCACATTCGTAGAGATGATCCAAAGAAAAGTAAGACTTGCCAAACAGCTCTATTTAAGTGAAAGATTTCAGCTTTAGGGGAGATTTATGAAACTGTCACATAGAAAAACTGACTTTGTTGCTCATAGCAAACAATCACAGTGTAGCTTTCATTTCTTATAATATGCTTGAAAACTAAAGCTGCACTGTGATTGGGTGCTAGGGGCAGAAATGACTTTTTTTCCCATTTAGACAGGTAGCAATTCAAAAGAGGAGAAGAAATGCAAATCTTCATTTCGTGGAACAAAATGCAAATACCTTTTTAACCCTCCAGTACAGAGGTACCAGTAGTTCCTATGCCTTCATATTATATAGCTGTAGGTATTCCATTTGTTGTGGCATGATATATTGGAACTATTCTCTAGAAGCAAGACACCCAATGGAACAAGCCACCATTTTTTCTATTGAAAATAAACTTCACATGTCTCTGCACAAAAGGCGGTAAGAGTGCCACACAATGGCCTAGTGGATGTTATATGGACAAAATGGCTATGTTTATAAGTTCTAAGTAGTATGTACACTCTGCATTCTGAAGTATGTATACTCTGCATTTTCATGTGAACTACATAATGCTCAATCTGAAAGTGGCAAACTATTTCCTCCATGGTGAATGATAACCCTAGACATTATTATGAAAAACAAAGACCTGTCAGCGTTACTGTATGATGTCTACCAAGACATACACACTATAGCATGTAGACTAATGGTAGGCTAGTAAGTTATGGCATGCCAATAGTAGCACCATCACAGCAGACAAACCTCAAACTTTATGTGACACTACTGAGAGAAAACAGCCAGAGAAAGCCAGCATTGACCCCAAATCCCCTTTCACCAGAGCTGGTGAGTATATGGTGCACCCTGGGCTCTTGATTTACTGCTGATCAAATCTTATCAGGCTGGGCACCCAGTTCCCAGGCCCAATGGCTGTTATGGTTCTCCTGTCTGCCTAAATATTGTGTAAGAATAAGTAATAGAAACCAGTCTCCTAATAGAAATTTTTATGTAAAATTGCTCTTTTTTTGTTCTTTTTTCATATCTCAAGTAATAAGTAGGGACGAGCAAACTGATTTGGATTGAACTGGATTCAACCCAAATTTTGAGCCCGAAACTTTTGGGGTTCATTACCCAAGAAACACGATTACACTTTGCCACATTTTGCCTCTCCTGGGTGTCCAGTGCACCTCATGTGACCTCTGAGACCCAATCACAGGCATCAGCAGTGACCCCAGTGTGCATGACATCAGTCAGGGGAGAGAAGAAGACCGAGGAAGATCCTGGACATTCATTACAGTATACTATATTTTTACTTTTATAGCTCTTCACAATTTTATATAATAATACAATTTGCTTAACCTATAGAAACATTTAAAAATATACACATCAGCAGTACAGGAGTAGAACAATGGTGCAATCACAAAAACAAACCCTATTCAAGGTTCCAACCAACGTCCAAATAAAGAGAAGTCAGGCAGCACGCCAAGTCAAAAGCCATTGTTTTATGCAATGTTTCAGGCAACATTTCAGCTCTGTAGTGAGTCTTTCTCAAGCATGAACATAAGCCTTTAGATATCATTCTATTTTTCTTTACATATTAAAACTCATTTGGGAGACTGAGGTTTTATACATTGATCTTAAAAATAGGAGCACTGGAGTGAGATGTGCCAAATTTAAAAGGCATTAGCCTTGTGATGAACAGACCCTCATTTATATATCTTTCTTGGAAATGTATTTTTACTTGCGCATATTAGTCCTCCACATACCTTTAAGAATGTTGTACTTAAGTTGTGTTTACATTGGTGGACGATACGCTTCAGTGGTTTTATGTGTATATCATGGGAGATGGCCCTATCTAGCCAGCAGTTTATTGCCCCAGGATGGCAGATGTACAGGGAGGGAGAAGAGGCCAGTGACCTTAAGTTCACCCACAGAAACACATCTCTCCCAGCAAAGGGGAGAAGGAGGAGGGGCCCTACCTGGGAGGAGGTGTGGGTGGGGCACTAGCCATATGCTGAAAGGAGACCTAGATTCTTGGTCACTCAGCAAAGAGGCAGCAAGAAGTTTTTATCTTGGAGAAGATGTGAAGGCTTGTCCTGCTGTGGACTGAGCATGGGCCTAGCATTGAGGCCTGAAGCCTTTCTCTTTTTTCTGGACAGCATGTAGGAGACACATGCTCTGTAAATTGCTTAAGGAAGTGCTCTAGGCCCAAAAACCTGCTTCTGGTTCCTAGTGAAACGGACTACAAACTTGTGCCAGTATTTTTCTACCTTTTATTTCCCATTTTATTTACTGTACCGTAGTTTTACTTTTACCCGTATCTGCTTGATAATTCATTGATATATATATTTCTGTATATGTTAGTGCCTAGTACGGACCCACTGGGGTTAATAAACATGTAAAATTTATAAAGCTCATTTCGTATTATCCTATGAACTGGTCCGCTCACGGTGTGTGAGTGGCAGGTAAAGAAGGTTGGTTGCAGGTGTGCCAGGTAGTGTGGCAAGGCAAGATCCTTCACAAGCCTCTTAATAAATGTGTCATATTTTCTGGTAGTCCATGTTCCAAAACAGCAGCTGTGAGTTTCTAGTGTAAATTATTGTAAATAAAACGTGTTAACTTTTGTAAAGGTGCCGAATGGTGCAAATCAGCAAAAAGTTATGAATAATTCCACAAAAATGGCCTTGCACTAAATATGCAAACTTTCTGTGTCAGAAAACTGGCACATGGGAATTGTATAACTTTCCGCATTGACTTATAGAATGACTCAGGTACCAAGCCCTAACTGTATAAATAATAAAGCTAGGATATTTTAACAACTATCCCAAATTTTCTCTGTAAATGCAATATAGTTTTACAATTTTGGCCGGGAATTACAAAAAGTATAAAATATACAGCAATGACTGACATTTATCATTTTTTAACCTGTGTAGTACCTCCTGAACAACTGATAAAAAATACAACTGTTGTCATTGCGTGTGCTCTCAGTGAGCAGTTAGAGGAAATCTTGGACTGTACAATGAAATCTGCCATTTTGACTTAGGAAAACAGACCAGAATAGGACATACCGTACTTTTTTCACAAAGTGTGAAAAATTAAAATCAATGGGAGGGCAACAATCACACTTGGATGGCAATCACTCATCTAAATAGAGCCAAGATACAAATAAAAAAATACTTACAAGTATTTTTAAATTACATAACAAATGAAGAAATATTCTTTCTAAATGACTGACTAATAATTGCTTATGACAAGAAGAGCAGGAAGTCAATGCAAATGACCCATTCATTGACTTCTAAAAATATTCCATTCACTTCTTTATGTTCCTTTAATTGGGGGAAAAATACCTACTCATACATGCTTTGTTTAGTCTGGTGTCACACCCAGTCTTTTTGTGGCAATTTGGTATTTTCAGACAAAGCCTGGAGTGGAATGAAAAGAAGTGGGAAATATAAAGGAATGAATTACACTTCTTCCTTTGGGATCTACTTCTGACATTGTGCAAAAATGCAAGAAAAGCTGCCAAAAAAGACTGTTTGACATCAGACTGAAAAGGTATTTACATATTAGAAAAACATCTCCATTTTTTTTTTATTTTGTTGTTGTTAGTTAGGTGTTAGCTATAATGCGTTAATAGCTGTAATATGTTACTTTCTGTAGTGAACTTACAGTTATATGACAAATGACATACAGTATATATAACACATAATAGACTTGTATAAAATGGTCACATTAAAGTGTATAATTCTTGGTATAAATGCAATATATCTTTATATGGTCAAATGTCTTTACTCTCCATTTCTTCTCTTTTTTTTATCCATCTAAATTTGTCAGTGAAACCTGAGGAGACATTTTAGTGTCTCTGATCTACAGATTGCAGGTGGTAGTACAAAGTCACCCTATAAAAGTTATCCTTTTAATCCATAGATTTACTTGAAACATTTACTCCCTAAGAAGCAAATAATTCTAGTCCTGTTTTTATGTGACTTTATATTCTCTGGAAGAAAGGTCACTTTAATAAAAATCTGTTTATTCAGAAAGATCATATCAAACCTTATTTATCTTGTAAGGAAACGAAAACATGGTTGGTTTTAAGGTGCTGAGATGAAATACAGTAGTTGTTTGCATAATCTGAATAAAGAGAGTAGCACTGACTGAAGCTCGGGAAGGACTAGAGTCAATATATATCGCTGAGATCCCATCACTATTACACAATATCTGAATTCAATTCTTCTTCATCTCTCAAAACTTAGGTAAAGACTTGGATTTACCAGGCTGAATTTGGCCATGTTGTATGCAGTCTAGAGAACTCTTATTTTCTGTCTCTTGGCTACCCTTTTAGTAATAAATGAAGGCTTGGTCCTTAATAGAAACCAGCTGAGCGTCTCTCTAGGTAGTGATGCCGTCTCTTTTTTTTTTTTTCCACCATTTCAGCCCATATTGTTCCTACTCTTTCTAATCTTTCACATCTGCCAAAAATCCATCTTATCTTTGCATGAGGTGAAGTTTCCATTAACAGCTATTATGGTAGCAGGGGTCAGGTGCCCAGTGTCAAATAGTAAATGAGACGCTCAGAATAACAGACTAGTAAGAACAGCTCACTTGCAATGTACAGTTGGCTATTGACCAAAAATATTCTACATAAAGCGACCTAGCTTTATTACCATGAGAACATTTTTGGATCTTACAGTGGATAAAGCATCAAGGGAAATGCAGCCAATAGCATATAGATGTATAGGAGGTCTAAAAATAGTGCAATTGTTCCAACTGTTAAGTGTATCCATCTGAGTGATATTTTTCTTATCTGTTAAGCTAACCTGTACATGTTACAATGCATGCAGTTACCTTATTGGCAGTGCTCGAAGTGATATATTGGCAGCATGGTCCTGGATTACTATACTGTACTTGGATGAGGGACAACATACTGTTATTACTAGAAATATAAAAGACAAAAAGTAAACATGAATGCTTATGATTAAAGCTTTATGACAAAGTTCAGCCACATAAAAATATATATATATTTTAATGTTATACATAAGGCAGGAGTTATATTTTGCCAGTATAAAATATAGATTTTCATATTCTAAAACAGAATTCAATCCATATTCATAAGCGGTTCAGAGCTAGCGTGTTCACTTAGCATAATGTCACTGTCTATTAACTATCAATGTAAAGATACTTGCTATTGAAATTAAACCTTTGTCTTTAGTTTATTTTATTGACAAGGTCACATCTGAAAATGGACCCTGCCGCTCTTAACATTTTCAGTCTAACCAAACTTATGATGAATGTTGGTGTTCATGACACAAAAACTGTTTATTGACACTGACAGTAAAGCTTTTTATGGGATTATTGGCTACTGCTTTGTTTTTTGACCATAATAGTTTTCTTTTTCACACAGATTATTACGTAATGTTTTCACCTCCAACAACAACCACAGTAAAGTGTAAATGTACATTATCAGGATTGCAGAATGAAATTTGGGAATTTAATTTGAATTTCTCAACATTGAGCTATATCTACTTTTATAGCATACAATATTTTAAGAAATGTATCATTTAGTGACATTGTATCGTACTCCAGTGCTAGGTCTCCATAGTGACTTGAAAATTAAACATGATTGTGTGAAAATGCAATTTCTGTTACTCCCCATGGGAAAATAAAATTATACATGAGTTGTAACTATCACAATGACTATATGTTAAAGACAAATGTTTTTCCCATGCACTTGTAACTTTCACGCGATTTTTACCTCCTGCGCAAATTTAAATATTAAGTCCCAAAATGTTTATTACCAAAGTTATGCAGGACTGTACATATCATAAGCACAGTCTACAGATCCACTATAGAGTCCATGAAAAGAGGAGGCCCAGGTACAACTTTCCTCTTTACCTATGATTTGCATTATCCTGAATTTATGTAAATTAATAGTGAATAAAAATAGATGATTAAAAAAACTGTAATAAAATTGTAATATATCAGAGAAAAGTGTTTCTATCTGATGTCAAGAGCTCCTCCCCTGTCTGCTAAAATGCTCAATTCACTGTGGGAGATGTGTCTTCCCTTAAGGACAGGCTGCAGTTTATAGAAAGCTATGGAGAGGGGAAGGGGGAGGAGAAAGAGAAGTGAATAAGAAACAGAGAGAAACAGGTATCCTGGAGCCGATTACAGTAAGATATTTCTTTCACCAGAGCTTTATTCACATCTATACTGCTCACTCCTGCTAAGATTTGCTAAAAAACTGTTATATAAAGTTATATAAAAACAAGAAATATTACAGTAGCCTGTAGCAGCTTGTGTCACCTCTATGTAGTCTCTTCTGTGCGTGAGATCTACCCATCTGACACTTCACACTGAAGACAGATCTCTCTGTGAACTAAGCAATCTAGCAGGCAGGAGAGGAGCTGATGACAGGAAACACTTTCCGCTGACAAGATATATTACAATGTTTGTTATTTTCACCTGAACTATTAAAATGCTTCAAATGACAGTTACTCTTTAACTGATGCTGGAACTTAAACAATGTAGTGTAGTCTGCTGCTCTTCTTAGGATAGCATCACACAAATATATGCATGGAAACTTGCTTCCATTCTAAAAACACAAAAGTCATTGTATTTATACTAAATAAGACTCTATAGCATACACAAAAAATGCATGTTTGGCATATTTTTTTTCTATTTTCTGTACTTGATTATGGGGTCTGCCACCTTATCTGTGCTTCCCCTCGGCAGTGCTGTCCCATAGACTTTAATGGGACAGTTTTGCAGTATTATATCCCACTGCTATAAATTGTACAATGAGGGAAAGGCGTGACTTCCAGCATGCAGTGGCGGAACTACTGCTGTAGTAGCCATAGCGGGGATTGATAAGTAAATAGGGCTGCAGCAACAGTAATTGTTGGGTGATTCATCTCGTGAGGTTTGCCTGACGGTTCCGTTCGAAACTACTATTATTATACTCTGGGGTCTCTTCAGACTCAAGAGTATAATGATTGGAGGCTCAGGGGAGGTGATGACAAATAAAAAAAAAATTTTACTTACCTCTGCTGGGCTCCAGCGCGGGTCTTCAGGTCACTTGGGTCTGACCGGTGTCAACACCTAATGATGCCGGCATAATACACGTCTGTGATGTCATTGAAGAGGCAGAGTCATGCTGGAGCCCAGGAGAGTTGATTACCACAGATTTTTATGTTTGCTCACCTCTCCTGCGCCTCTGATCATTATACTTCCTGGTCTGAAGAGACCCCAAAGTGTAATAATTGTTTGAGGGTGGTGAACCCAAAAAATTTTGTGTTCTGTCAAACCCAAATTTTTGCAATATTTGCAACAAACACCATGGACAAACCGCTATGGGACATTATACTGTGTGGAGGGGCCCCTATGGGAGATTATAATGTGTGAAGGGGCTGCTATGGGACATTATATTGTGTGGAGGGTCCACTATGGAACATTATACTGTGTGGAGAGGCCACTATGGGACATCATACTGTGTGGAGGCCGCTATGGGACATTATACTGTATGGAGGGGCCGCTATGGTGCATTATACTGTGTGAAGGGGCCACTATGGGACATTATACTTACTGAAGGGGCCCTATGGGACATTATAGTGTGTGTAAATGGGGAATTATACCATATTGTAGCCAGGAAAGGGGTCAATAGTTTGCTATGGGGCCCAGTCTTTGCTAGTTATGCCCATGCCAGCATGTTAACATTACCAGAAGCCACAATGTCTTTGAACAGCACATCTGGGAAATTTTTCTCTGTCGGACCCTTGCAGATCTAATATTGAAGAGCTATCTTAAGAATACAGGACAGACCAAAAGTTTGGACACACCTTCTCATTCCAAGAGTTTTCTGTATTTTCATGACTATAAAAATTGTAGATTCACACTGAAGGCATCAAAACTATGAATTAACACATGTGGAATTATATACTTAACAAAAAAGTGTGAAACAACTGAAAATATGTCTTATATTCTAGGTTCTTCAAAGTAGCCACCTTTTGCTTTGATTACTGCTTTGCACACTCTTGGCATTCTCTTGATGAGCTTCAAGAGATAGTCACCTGAAATGGTCTTCCAACAGTCTTGAAGGAGTTCCCAGAGATGCTTAGCACTTGTTGGCCCTTTTGCCTTCACTCTGTGGTCCAGCTCACCCCAAACCATCTCGATTGGGTTCAGGTCTGGTGACTGTGGAGGCCAGGTCATCTGGCATAGCACCCCATCACTCTCCTTCTTGGTCAAATAGCCCTTACACAGTCTGGAGGTGTGTTTGGGGTCATTGTCCTGTTGAAAAATAAATGATGGTACAACTAAACGCAAACCGGATGGAATAGCATGCCGCTGCAAGATGCTGTGGTAACCATGCTGGTTCAGTATTCCTTCAATTTTGAATAAATCCCCAACAGTGTGACCAGCAAAGCACCCCCACACCATCACACCTCCTCCTCCATGCTTCACAGTGGGAACCAGGCATGTAGAGTCCATTCGTTCACCTTTTCTGCGTTGCACAAAGACACGGTGGTTGGAACCAAAGATCTCAAATTTGGACTCATCAGACCAAAGCACAGATTTCCACAGGTCTAATGTCCATTCCTTGTGTTCTTTAGCCTAAACAAGTCTCTTCTGCTTGCTGCCTGTCCTTAGCTAGTGGTTTCCTAGCAGCTATTTTACCATGAAGGCCTGCTGCACACAGTCTCCTCTTAACAGTTGTTGTAGAGATGTGTCTGCTGCTAGAACTCTGTGTGGCATTGACCTGGTCTCTAATCTGAGCTGCTGTTAACCTGCAATTTCTGAGGCTGGTGACTCGGATGAACTTATCCTCCACAGCAGAGGTGACTCTTGGTCTTCCTTTCCTGGGGGGGGGCCTCATGTGAGCCAGTTTCTTTGTAGCGCTTGATGGTTTTGGCCACTGCACTTGGGGACACTTTCAAAGTTTTCCCAATTTTTCGGACTGACTGACCTTCATTTCTTAAAGTATTGATTGCCACTCGTTTTTCTTTACTTAGCTGCTTTTTTTTTTGCCATAATACAAATTCTAACACTCCATTCAGTAGGACTATCAGCTGTGTATCCACCTGACTTCTGAACAACACAACTGATGGTCCCAACCCCATTTATAAGGCAAGAAATCCCACTTATTAAACCTGACAGGGCACACCTGTGAAGTGAAAACCATTTCAGGTGACTAGCTCTTGAAGCTCATCAAGAGAATTCCAAGAGTGTGCAAAGCAGTAATCAAAGCAAAAGGTGGGTACTTTGAAGAACCTAGAATATAAGACATATTTTCAGTTGTTTCACACTTTTTTGTTAAGTATATAATTCCACATGTTTTAATTCATAGTTTTGATGCCTTCAGTGTGAATCTACAATTTTTATAGTCATGAAAATACAGAAAACCCTTGGAATGAGAAGGTGTGTCCAAACTTTTGGTCTAACTGTAGGTCATCAAAATGAGAAACTATATGACATTTTCAATTCTACAAAGATATACAAGCCTCAATTTTGGAGTATCAAGCATCCCCTTACACTTCATATTTATTGGCCTGATCATCATATTAGGAAACAAGAGAATCATGCACAATACTGCACAGGGAGATAGTATCATCCTTAATCATGTAAGTCAGTACATAAGCATAGTTTCTTTGTCCCTCTCCAGCATCCCATGACATACACATTTATTTCCAAAACTCATGTTCTATACCTGAAACTTCAGTCCCTATTTGCATTCTTGAAAATACTCTTAGGCTTGAATCACACATAGGTTGAATGCTTCAGTTGTTAATGCAGTTATATGAGCAAAAACCAGAAGTGAATCAAAGTGGAAAGAAAAACATGAAAGAGACTTAATTCTAAAAGTTAACAAGAGCCATTCTATCCCAGATCTACAGGGGTCTGTAGCTCTAATATAGAAGGCAATCAATATTAGAAACTGAACAACCCCTTTAAAAATCCTTCCCCTTTAGGAGTACCTCCTACTATAAAACAGCTTTTCCCAAATGAATAGATAAATAGTACAAGCCAATATAAGAAACTTTCCTTCTGCCTCCCTTCATTTATTCTGTTATCACTAATAAAAACGCATATGCAGAGAAGAGTCTCACATGCAGAGCAAATCACTTTAAGGTACTATACTGTACACCCTTAGAAAAAAAAGAAACTAGACCTCTGAAACTCCATTTGTACAATAGATAAAGAGTTGGGAGCATGAGGGGAAGTGAGTCAGTCCCACATTTTCATGACTTATGTGACCATATATGACTAGATTTATTCATATTATGATTAAATATTGTACATAAAAAATATTTATTGTTCTGTTAGCATTACTAATATGTGGTACAACATCCTCATTAATCCACCCAGAGCTTCAACTTGTTGACTTTTCATGATCATTTTTACATTTCTCTTACATTTAATATTCTTTTTTCTTTACTTTCTGTATGTCAAAGTAGTTGCAAATGAAACTTGAACATGCCATGACTCTATTTCATTCTTTCAATATAAAAAAACATTGTTTGCTTTAAATTTTGTTTAAAAATAACTTAAAAAACTTAAAAAGTGTTGGCTATTTATAGCAAAAAAAAAATTTTGCAAGCTGGCAAGTCCATTTCAATTATTCATTGTAAATTATAGATGATTACAACTTGATATGAATGCATGCATACTTATAATCTTATCAGTATGTCAGCATTTTGGATCATTTGACTATTTTTATACATTTTTTAGATTGTGTGTTTCTCCCAAGTGTCAGAGTACTAACTTCATGTAAGCCATCAATTCCAGAACAGTCTTCCGAGGTGACTGAAAAGCATTTTAATCCCTGCTGGCATCAACCATGTGCTACATCAACATGTGCTACATCTGTTAAACACTCACATTGGGATTTATCAAGCAGCGTTTCCAAACAGAGCTTTTTACATCGTGCAATGCTGGCAGAAGAATTGAATCACTGATATCATGATGAGCTCCCTCTGTGATGCACACCATTTCCCCCTGATTTATCATCTCTTGTCATTATTTTCTTTTCATGGCCATATGATTTCAGGTTGTCTGTCTCACCATTGGTGGTGGTCAGCTTACATTCTTAAGTCATTTACTTATTCTTTGTTCAAATAAATTCTTTCCGAAAGACTTAATATTTTGAACATGTGATAGTACAGTTGTTTCCCAGCTTGTGGTAGGAAAAAAAGAACGTGGCACCAGAAAATATCTGAAAATTATTATTTGTCATGAACTCATGTATAAAGAATTGTATATTCCTATTTCTCCAATGTGACAAAGCAGATAACTTGCTTACCTTTCTCATTATCTTTTTAACTCCTTGAATTGCGTAGATGTACTGTAAGGGTCTTGCCAGACGTAACAATACCCTACACTACTGCAGCGGTCTGGGAGGAAGGACAGAGACCAGTGAGCCCTAATCTCACCCCAGCCACTGTCCCTTCCTATTGCCTCAGTTACCCTAAACGGTAAAAGGACAACCTGAAGATGAGCCCTATACTGAGTAAGTGACCACACAGAACGCAGACAGGACGCACAACAAGAAAGGGAGGTCAGCTAGCCAAGGGGTCGGTAACAAACGAGCAATGCAGTACAAAATCACAATCCAAGAGAATAGTCACAAGGTAAGCCAAAGGTCGGAGAATCAGGTAACAAAGCAGCAAGAGATATAACAAAGAGAGCAGGCAAAGACAGCGCAATAACTGGCGACCATGTGAGGGCTGACAACCTGTTTATAGAAAGTCTGGGCAAGCCCCAGACTGGATTGGTAGACAGGCTGTCAATCACACAGGCAAGGCTGAGATTAACTATACGCTGTCCAGAGAGAAATGCTCAGAACACGGGTGTGGCTGGAAATCCATTACATTGTCTAGGACCATGTTCAGACTGAGCAACAAGAAACCTACACAAGGAACCAAACTGAACACGCCTCCTTCGCCGCAGCGTGCGAACGGAGGGTGGCGCAGAGACCCGAATAGGCAGAGACATTACAGTACCCCCCCTTTATGAGGGGCCACCGGACCCTCACCAGATAAACCAGTTTTAGTAGGATGTAACATCCTTGCCTGTTCAGGCTTTGGCACCATCCTCCGGGCGCACGCTGCGGCACAGGAGGCGTGCCCGGTTGTGATTCCTTCCTTTGGGTTTTTCTTGTATTGTCTGAACACTGTCTTATTCCCTCACCTCCTTAATTGATTTTCCACCATGCCCTTCTCCTTCACCTTGCTTCCCCCCTGCTCCACTAAGAGTTAACTTTGGTCCTGCCTTTGTGATTGACAGCCTGTCCTCCTATCAAGTCTGGGGCGGGTTCTTTCTCCCTATTTATTGTTTGCTCACTTTCCCATTGGCACCTGCTATTGCATTTCACTTATTGGCTATACTCCTTGTTCCTTGTTACCTGCTCTTCTGATTTTCTGACCACTGGCTTACCTTTGACTTCTCTTGGATTGTGATTTTGTACTGCATTGCTCGTTTGTTATCGACCCCTTGGCTAGCTGACCTCCCTTTGTTGTTGTACGTCCTGTCTGCGTTCTGTGTTATCACTTATTATAAGGAGGGACTGTCGACTGGTTGCTGGCTGTCATCTAGGACAGATCGGGCAAGTTAGCCAGGGACAGTGGGGGGATTCAGCTTAGGGTCCACTGTCTTGTTGTGCCCCTCCCCCCTAAGTTCTCCAGCAGCTACTGGGGAATCGCTCCTCTAGTGATTCCCTTACATAGGACCCAGTATTTTCTCTGCCTTCAATTCCAGATCTCCTTGAACAACAGGCGCTGGAGGACCAGGCAAACATTTTTTTATTCGCCTGGCGTTTCCAACCTTTACAGCTGAGACCATCTCCTCACTGACACAATCTAAGGTGTGCAAATTAATATAGTGGGATGAGCACTGATCTCCCCATTTTACCAACTCCCTTTTACCCCAATCAAAAATAGGGTTATGGAGGTTCAACCAGGGGAGCCCCAAAATAATATCGGAAGACAGATGCTCCATAACAAAAAAGCTCATGACCTCTGAATGAGCAGAACCCACTTGCAATGTGATTAAGGGGGTCTTGAATCGAACCTTACCCCTGGCCAGTGGGGCAAAATCCGCTCCAGTAACCGCCAGAGGAGTGTCAAGTGGCAAAAGCTCAATGCCTAAAGCTGAGACAAACGAGAATGTGACAAAGTTTGCCGCAGACCCAGAGTCAACTAAGGCCTGGCCAGAAACAGATCTGTCTCCAGAGGACAGAGATACAGATAACAACATCTTATTGTTAAATCCCAGTACCACACGGGGGGACCTAGTGAATGACCTGCAGAAAGCTGGGATTAACGTAACAAAGGCTACCGTCAGTATCACACTACACCGCCAGGGACTCAGATCCTGCAGTGCCAGACGTGTCCCCCTGCTTAAGCCAGTACATATCCGGGCCCATCTGAAGTTTGCTAGAGAGCATTTGGATGTTCCAGAAGAGTATTGGGAGAATGTCATATGGTCAGATGAAACCAAAGTAGAACTGTTTGATAGAAACACAACTCGTCGTGTTTGGAGGAGAGTGAATTCTGAGTTGCATACAAAGAACACCATACCTACTGTGAAGCATGGGGGTGGCAACATCATGCTTTGGGGCTGTTTCTCTGCAAAGGGACTAGGACAACTGATCCGTGTACATGAAAGAATGAATGGGGCCATGTATCGTGAGATTTTGAGTGCAAACCTCCTTCCATCAGCAAGGGCATTGAAGATGAAACGTGGCTGGGTCTTTCAGCATGACAATGATCCCAAGCACACCGCCAGAGCAACAAAGGAGTAGCTTACTAAGAAGCATTTCAAGGTCCTGGAGTGGCCTAGTCAGTCTCCAGATCTCAACCCCATAGAAAACTTTTGGATGGAGTTGAAAGTCCGTGTTGCACAGCGACAGCCCCAAAACATCATTGCTCTAGAGGAAATCTGCATGGAGGAATGGGCCAACATACCAGCAACAGTGTGTGCCAACCTTGTGAAGACTTACAGAAAACGTTTGATCTCTGTCATTGCCAACAAAGGATATATAACAAAGTATTGAGATGAACTTTTGTTATTGACCAAATACTTATTTTCCACCATAATTTGCAAATAAATTCTTTAAAAATCAGACTGTGATTTTCTGGATTTGTTTTCTCATTTTGTCTCTCATAGTTGAGGTCTAACTATGATGACAATTACAGGCCTCTCTCATCTTTTTAAGTGGGAGAACTTGCACAATTGGTGGCTGACTAAATACTTTTTTTTCCCCACTGTATGTTGTTACAAACTACTGTAAGGTACATGGCGGGGCTCGGAATGGAAAGAACGCTATTTGGCTTTAGCAGTGAAGATTTTGCTGTAATAGTTTGTGTGCTGTGTCTCATTTGCAGAGCCACTGAGGTGCAAGAACGATGGAAACCCCCAAAAAGTGACCTCACTATGGAAACCACACCATTCAAGGAATTTATCAAGGTCAGCAATGGTGAGCATTTTGACTCAATACTGTAGCTGTTTCACAGATTTTATTAATATTAGGATGTGAAAATAAAAAAAATACATTTTTTGCAATAAAATGTCAAACTAACCCCAAATTTTTCATTTCACAAGGAATTAAAGAAGAAAATACTCCACTTAATTTTTTAAGCAATTTCTCCTACACAGAAAAACCTCATGTGTGGATGAAAACTGCTGTGTGTGCACACTGCAGGCTGATAAAGATGAGGAGTGCATTAGGCTTGCAGGAATGACACATTTGGGGGATATTAAACTATAGCATTTCTGGCATTACTTTTTAATATTTTACATTTTTTGCCTTTCACAAGTACAGCATCATTAACAAATAATTGTTTATTCTATGGGTTGGTATGATTATGGTGATACCTAAGCTATATTTTTTGTTTTTGAAGAATAAAAACCCACTTGGAGAAAAAAAAAATCAAATGTTTTTGCATTGCAGTGCTCTGAAAGTCATAACATTATGACATCGCACACCATAATGCCGGGAGTAGGACTGATGTGACATTCCCTTGTGAAGGCATAAGCGTTGGTAACAGAAAAGTCGACAGAGAGGAGGCATCACACAATCTTCCCACACTACTTGATCTAATTTTTGAGGTTTCATGTGTTTAAGTAGCTATACTTTTATGTCCAACCTACATGCCACAGATTAATAATAATAATACATTTTATTTATATAGCGGCAACATATTCCACAGCACTGTAAAATTTGTAGGGTTCAAGTACAGGCAGAAAAAAGATACATTACAAAGAAATAGATAATTCACACAATGGGACTAAGGGCCCTGCTCACAAGAGCTTACAATCTATGAGGTAGACACAAGAGGTAGCAGGAGCGGCATCGGAGGTAGCATTGTTTATGCAATGGTCAGACAATTTTGTGATAGAGGTTACTGTCATTACACATATATAAAGCTGCATGAGCCGTCACCAGTCGTGTCCTTTAACGTGCAGATGGTGCCTGGACATATAAAGTTAGTCTGAAATGGCATCATATCCTGTGGGGTAATGTGGGAGTGTGAACAGAGGGTACATTTTAGGGAATCTAACTACGGAAGGGTTTACATTAGGAGTTGTGATAGGCCTGTCTGAAAAGATATGTCTTTAGTTTGCGCTTGAAGCTGTGGAAATTGGGGGTTAATTACAAAAGGAGCTGAGGCATCAAAGCAGGCAGGGAAAAGCCAATTATAAAGAAAAAATGGAAAAGCAAATGGAAAGAAAAGACATAAGGGGGGGTCTGGGAGGGGCTTAAGTCAATTTCGGGTCATAAACAGTCTGTCTGCCAGATTGAGGCAGATGTTAATTGGCTTAATGAACTAAACCTATTCTTCAACAGATTTGATCACACACCAGCTCCTCCCACCCCAGTATGTCCTTCAGCTCCCCCCACCACAATGACTTCTCCCTATGCGGCCACTTCCCAACAGACCAGTAAATCCAGAATTCCATCTTTGTCTGGCCACAGTCTGACCTTCACACGGGCCCAGGTGAGGAAGGAGATGAAAAAGATCAAGGCGAGGAAAGCCGCAGGGCCAGATGACATCAGTGCAAGGCTAATTAAGACTTGCGGGGACCAGCTGTGTGGTATAATTACATATATGTATAATATGAGCCTGAGGCAGGAAATAGTCCCTGAATTATGGAAATCTTCTTGTGTGGTACCAGTTCCAAAGAAACCCCACCCTATGGACCTCAACGACTACAGACCTGTAGCACTGACATCCCACCTGATGAAGATCTTGGAGAGATTGGTTCTCACACATCTCCGCCCTCTAGTGAGCCCCGCTATGGACCCACTCCAGTTTGCTTATCGGCCGGGCATTGGGGTAGATGATGCCATCATCCATCTTCTGCACAGGGCTCTGTCTCACCTGGAGAAACCAGGGAACACGGTGAGAATAATGTTCTTTGACTTCTCCAGTGCTTTTAACACCATACAGCC
Organism: Leptodactylus fallax; assembly: GCA_947044405.1. Taxonomy (NCBI): domain Eukaryota; kingdom Metazoa; phylum Chordata; class Amphibia; order Anura; family Leptodactylidae; genus Leptodactylus; species Leptodactylus fallax. The sequence continues at coordinate 7,910,471 of CAMRHE010000012.1, read as the reverse complement.
CAGGTTATTGAGGGACAAGCTGGGCCTTGCTGGAGTGGACCACCACCTCTCCAACTGGATCCTAGACTACCTCACAAATCGACCTCAATACGTGAGAGCCCGAGACTGTGTGTCAGGTACCGTGATCTGTAATACGGGGGCACCTCAGGGTACGGTTCTCGCCCCTTTCCTCTTCACACTGTACACTGCAGATTTTAGGTGCAACTCATCCAGCTGCTACCTACAGAAGTATTCTGACGACTCTGCAATAGTGGGTCTCATCACAGATGATGATGACAGGGAGTACAGAGAACTGAACCAGCATTTTGTGGACTGGTGCCACCGGAACCACCTGAAGATTAACGCGGGGAAGACCAAGGAGATGGTTGTGGACTTCCGCAAAGGCAGAAGCCCTCCTAAACCAGTGGACATCCTGGGGACGGGCATCGAGATTGTGAACACCTATAAGTACCTGGGTTTGCTCCTTAATAATAAGCTGGACTGGGCAGATCATATGGAGGCCCTGTACAGGAAGGGCCACAGCAGGCTCTACCTGCTTAGGAAACTGAGAGCCTTTGGAATCCGGGGGGCACTTCTTAGAACTTTCTTCAACTCGGTAGTGGCATCAGCCATCTTCTTTGGAGTGGCCTGCTGGGGGAGCAGTATATCAACCAGGGACAGAAATAAACTTGACAAGCTGATTAGAAGGGCCAGCTCTGTCCTGGGGAGCCCACTGGACCCAGTGCAGGTGGTGGGTGACAGAAGGATACTGTCCGTGGTGAGCTCCATGCAGAAGAAGAAGTCCCATCCCATGCATGAGACTGTGATCGCGCTGAGCAGTACTGTCAGTGACCGACTGCTCCACCCTAGGTGTGAGAAGGAGCGCTATCGGAAGTCTTTCCTCCCCACCGCGGTTAGGCTGTACAACCAACACCGACCTAAGCGGAGATCATTACACACAGAGAACTGAAATATCTCTCTGCCTGTTAAATCCCCCCCCCCCTCTGCTACGCCCTATCTGTCTGTCTGCTATTAATGTAATGCCTCTCACCTTGGAACATTCCTGTACATGTTGTATTTGTATTTGTATCTGCTTATCTTATCTTATCTTTGCTGCTGTAACACACTGAATTTCCCCATTGTGGGACTATTAAAGGATTATTATTATTATTATTATTATTATTATTAATCTGATAGTCCGGGATAGAGCATTCCAGAGAAGTGGTGCAACTCGGGAGAAGTCTTGTATACGAGAATGGGAGGTTCTGATAATAGATTGGAGCTAGGTGCTTGAAAAATTGATGATTTGAACATGTTTGCGACGCCCTCTATTTCCTTGATTTGCATAACCTTATGGCTTGTGTTTTTGGTGTTGCAGTTTCAATGTGGTGGCGTATAATACATGGCTTGAACCTCACCTAGGGCTTGGTTGCTATATAAATTACTTAATTTGATAGTTGAGGATCATTTTATGTATTTGGGCATTAAACTTTCATCATTGGCATTTTGAACCAATACCATAAGTGGGTCCAAATCATGGAAGAAATATAAATTTCTTCATTATACATTTTCTCTTGTTTATGATGCAAGAAATAAATTAAATATGTTCATGTTAAAGTGACCCTAAAGGGGTCTGCTCGTGAACATAACCATACTTAAATTTGTAGACAAACAAAATTTTCCAGAGTTTTAAAGATTTCCTCTAACCATCTTAGTCTATTGTCTTGATCAGTTGTCAATAGATACAACCAAGAATACAAAAACTTTCTATAGTTCGGGACTTCGTAGAATCCAGCCATGATTTCCTTATTGTGGACAGCTTATCATACAGGGTCACTACATGCACAAGAAGATAACCCAACCACAAATAGGAATCATAACTCGGTTTCTGACAAGTCCCAGACCACAGAAATTCCTGCATTCATGGTCGTATCCATTGGCAAATGACCAAAGCAATAGACTGTCACCACTAAGATGGTTAGAGAAAATCTTTAAAACTCTGCAAAATTTTTAATCATTTATATTTGTAAAAATGTTTAACTTTTAATTGTCTACAAATTTAAATATGGTTATGTTCATGGGAAAGCTCCTTAAAGAGGACCTTTCACGTCCTCATGTATATGCGGTTTTACATACCGCTAGAAAGCTGACAGCGTGCTGAATTCAGTGCACTGCCGGTTTTTCTGTTATATGCCCCAGGGCTGGAGATATCGGGGGTCTAAATTTCACCGTTCACTGTCAGAAGGGCGTTAATGACAGTCTAGCTGTGCTGTGAGGAACGCCCTCCATGACAGTACTAGTCCATAGACTTGTACTGGGGGGCGTTCCTCACAGCTCAGCATCATCACTGGGCTGTAAGGAACGCCCCCTCTGACAGTACTCAGCTATGGATGAGGACAGAGAGATGGGGCGTTCCTTACCGTCCAGTACAGGGCTATGGAGGAATACTGTCAGGGAGGGCGTTCCTCACAGTGAGGCTAGACTGCCAGGAATGCCCTTCTGACAGTGAATGGTGAAATTTTGACCCCCCCGATATCTCCAGCCCCGGGGCACATACCGGGAAAGCTAGCAGTGTGCTGAATTCAGCGCGCTGTCAGCTTTCTTTCGGTATGTAAAACCGCATATACATGAGGACGTGAAAGGTCCTCTTTAAATATTAAATGTATTTTTCTTCTCAATAGGATTGACAAGGTCATCAGAGTACCCTATGTAAAGTATTTAATATCAAGCTAATGTTGCTACTTGCATGCATTATTTTATTTTTTACATCTCTTTTAGTACATATGTATTGCTTACCCATTACTCGGTGGTCAAACATGCTTTTCCTAAGTTATCAAATAGAGAGATTGTTGTATGTCAGAAATGGAAAGCATTTCTAGGAAGACAAAAAGAGAATAGGAAACAAAACAAGTAAACACATTACACATCTAAATTACTTTAATACTATCAATGTATTAGACTACATCATGACAAGAAACACTACTTGGCAAACAGCGCTATATTGGCTGCCAGAAATGCTCACTAGGTCGGAGACACCACCCTGTAATTGCATGCTTTATGGGCTTTTATTGCTTCCTAAAAAAGGAAAACAAAATAAAGAACTAAATAATTGTATGTTTCCAGATTACAGTATTATTGTATTTATTTTGCAAAAGAGCATTCTTATTCTCCTTCAGAACATTGTCAGCCAGGCTGTATTTAAATCTGAAAGACATGCATTCTTCCTGACATATCCAAACTCATTAACAAATGTATCCATGCCTACGAAAAACCATATATGGCCACAGAACACCCTGACAATGTTATTCACATCTGGAGTAGATTTTCAATGGTTTCAAAGGGCAGAAAATACACAATGAATGATCTCAGTTCTTTTTAAAACATGCAGCTGTGTACTGTGGTGGCATTTAAGACAACTTATCAAGAACCTTGTTGTAAGGTCTCCATTGATGCTTAAGGGGATTAACAGAGGCAGACAGAATCAATAAAGGTCATCAATGCAGAAACATAATTATTCAGAAGACACTTAAGAGGAAAATACCTAGAGGTAGAGCAGTGAATTGGAATGACATGAAGATATAATGTTCCCTTCACAAACCAGGAGGTGCAGAAAAATCAAATCATTTGCTACATATGTCACATTACATCACACATAGTTCAAACACTTTGAAATATTATAAGATGCCAAAAAGAATATAAAATATATACAAAAATAAAATATAATAAAAATATAATCTAATTTGCCATAAAATAAATCTACATACTTTATAAAGGAATACAGAAATGTTGATGCAATTTTTTATTTTATTAGTTTAGAATCAGACTGACCAGAAGTGGCCATTAGTGAAGTTTACAATGCAAACTATTAGGTCTTGAAATTGGGCCAACGAGCTGTTCTCCTGCTAACCTCAGAACAGAAGTGGGGAAAATTATGTTCCACGACTTTTGTGTACTGAAATGTCCAGTAGTAGTCGCTGGAATATGCTAAACAATTTAGCTCACTTCTCAAAGTAAGTTTCAAATATCTAGGTTCCAGTCATTTTTATTACACAGTTAATACTCTAATACTGTAACAATGAAAACCCCAAAAGAATGTGACAATGGCAGAATTGTTGATTGCCCAATCCACCCCACAAATCATTTTCTTTAAAGTTTACGAGACATTAAATGGTGAAAGTTAGAGATGAGCGAATTTCTCAAAAGTTTGATTCGGCAATTCGATGTTCCAAAAAAATTTGCTTCGATCCAAATTACTTTGCGGCGAATATACAGTGGGGAAAAAAAGTATTTAGTCAGCCACCAATTGTGCAAGTTCTCCCACTTAAAAAGATGAGAGAGGCCTTTAATTGACATCATAGGTAGACCTCAACTATGAAAGACAAAATGAGTAAACATATCTAGAAAATCATATTGTCTGATTTTTTAAGAATTTATTTGCAAATTATGGTGGAAAATAAGTATTTGGTCACCTACAAACAAGCAAGATTTCTGGCTTTCACAGACCTGTAACTTCTTTAAGAGGCTCTTCTGTCCATCACTCATTACCTGTAGTAATGGCACCTGTTTGAAATTGTTATCAGTATAAAAGACACCTGTCCACAACCTCAAACAGTCACAATCCAAACTCCACTATGGTGAAGACCAAAGAGCTGTGGAAGGACACCAAAAACAAAATTGTAGACCTGCACCAGGCTGGGAAGACTGAATCTGCAATAGGCAAGCAGCTTGGTGTGAAGAAATCAACTGTGGGAGCAATAATTAGAAAATGAAAGGCATACAAGGCCACTGATAATTTCCCTCGATCAGGGGCTCCACACAAGATCTCACCCCGTGGGGTCAAAATGATCACAAGAATGGTGAGCAAAAATACCAGAACCACACAGGGGACCTAGTAAATGACCTGCAGAAAGCTGGGACTAACGTAACAAAGGCTACCATCAGTAACACACTTTGCCACCAGGGATTCAGATTCTGCAGTGCCAGACGTGTCCCCCTGCTTAAGCCAGTACATATCCGAGCCCGTCTGAAGTTTGCTAGAGAGCATTTGGATGTTCCAGAAGAGTACTGGGAGAATGTCATATGGTCAGATGAAACCAAAGTAGAACTGTTTGGTAGAAACACAACTCGTCGTGTTTGGAGGAGAGTGAATGCTGAGTTGCATCCAAAGAACACCATACCTACTGTGAAGCATGGGGGTGGCAACATGATGCTTTGGGGCTGTTTCTCTGCAAAGGGACCAGGACGACTGATCCGTGTGCATGAAAGAATGAATGGGGCCATGTATTGTGAGATTTTGAGTGCAAACATCCTTCCATCAGCAAGGGCATTGAAGATGAAATGTGGCTAGGTCTTTCAGCATGACAATGATCCCAAGCACACTGCCAGGGCAATGAAGGAGTGGCTTCGTAAGAAGCATTTCAAGATCCTGGAGTGGCCTAGCCAGTCTCCAGATCTCAACCCCATTGAAACCCTTTGGAGGGAGTTGAAAGTCTGTGTTGCCCAGTGACAGCCCCAAAACATCACTGCTCTAGAGCAGATCTGCATGGAGGAATGGGCCAACATACCAGCAACAGTGTGTACCAACGTTGTGAAGACTTACAGAAAACGTTTGACCTCTGTCATTGCCAACAAAGCATATATAACAAAGTATTGAGATGAACTTTTGTTATTGACCAAATACTTATTTTCCCCCATAATTTGCAAATAAATTCTTTAAGAATCAGACAATGTGATTTTCTGGATTTGTTTTCTCATTTTGTCTTTCTTAGCTTCAGAGAACCTGTATAGTGGTGTAGAGCTCTGTGCCTTGCAGTAACATGCATAGGGAGCCTACTGTGGTAGTCAAACAATACTGTGAGCCAAAATGACACGCACATAACAGGCGTTGCACACTTCACTTATTTGGACAGTTACGGGGCCAAAACTGACCAACTAACTCAAGTGTGAACCCAGCCTTACAGGTCCATGTTAGTGCCAGGTAGAAAGAACCGTGCAGAGGCCCAACATCCTACTGTAGAGTAAAAGAGCGCATTCCTTTTACACTCTCGTCTGCAGATTCCACATAGATGCCTACAGAGTGGCACACTTAGAGTACACCCTGCCACCTGTCATCAAAGATCCACTGGACTACTGAGCAGCCAAACTGGATTTGTGGCTGCAACTGGCCGAATTTGCCCTGGAAGAGCTGTCCTGCCCGGCCAGTAGTGTGGTGGGGGCCATAGTTACCCCAAGGAGAACTCGCCTGTACACCCTAAATTTGGAGAGACTGACCTTTGTGAAGATGAATCAGGCGTGGGTCAGACAGGATTTCTACCCACCAATGCCTGATGCAGCAGATTAGGGTGGGTTCACACCTGCGCTTCAGTCCGTCCGTTGCCAATCCGAGTGAAAATCTCGGCAAACGGGATTGGCATCGGATACAGACAGGTTAGCGACGCATTGGTTAAAAACTCATTCATTTGAATGGGTTTTTATGTTTAATCAAGTTTATTAAAGTTTTATAATAAGAACAGAAAAAAGAAAAGGGAAAAGGGTACAATGCTATGACATCAATATCAGATAAAACAATAACAGGGGGGGCACGCAGGCCACCTTATTAATGGATAAGGCACAGTAAGGAAAGTTTGGGTAAAAAGGCCAACGAAGCCCGCTACAACAGGATCAGAAATAAATGACACAATAACAACTAAAATGACTATAACTTTAGGTGGGTGATAGCTAAAAAAAAAAACTAAAAGGTCAACTGTAAAAAGCTACCGCAGGGCCACCCACCTAACAGTAAATTAAAACAATCATCAATAGGAAGGGGACCGAAAGGGGAACACAGGTGTACAAGACATACGAAGCCTAGGACACGACAAGAGCAGGGGAGGGACACAGGAGGGAGGAGGTAGGAGATGGAACGGAAGGGGAAATTTAGAAATGGAGAGCAGCCAGACACTGCACCAACAGAAAAACAGAACAGCCCCAAGTCAAGAAAAAAAAAGAGAGAAACTCAGAGGACTCCTGAAACACCACCCACGGCCGCCAGAGGGACTCAAATTTGGAGGGGTCGGGCGAGTCCTCAGCCACCAGGGCCTCCATTCTCCTGATAAGGAGAAGCTCCTGAAGGAACTCCACCAGGGTAGGCACAGCAGTGCTACGCCAATGCCTGGGGATAACTGTTCTGGCGGCGGTGAGGAAGTGTCGCAAAAGGTCCCTTTTAACGGCAGAGACCCTCCCCGTTATAATAGAGAGAAGTGCGAGCTGGGGTGAAGGCGTAACAGATCTTCCACTCACTTTGGCATAAAGCTCAAAGATGGCATCCCAAAAGGGTTTAAGGGCCACGCATTTCCACCAGATATGGTATAAGGTACCTTTTTCGAAACCACAGCGCCAACACCGGTCAGAGACACCAGGGTAGATTCTATGTAAGAGGTCAGGACAGCGGTACCAGCGGGTCAATATTTTGTAATTCTTTTCCTGCGCACTACAGGACAGCGAGAGTTTGTGTGTGTACAGGTAGGATTTATCCCAGTCGGCAGTAGAGAGGCGAGTACCGAGGTCAGACTCCCAGGGGCCAATGTAGGAGGGGGGCTCAAGTGTAGCGTCTTGGAGGAGAATGTTATAAAGAACAGAGAGGGCGTGTGGAGTGATGTCAGTCTGGGAAAGGGCAAGCTCCAGGTTAGTTAAAGAGGAAGAGAGCGTGGGAAGCAGGGAGAACCTGCGGATGAAGGTAGTGAGCTGGCCATGTTCCAACCAGGACAAACGGAGATTGGGATGAGAGGCTTGCAATTGTAACAGAGAAAGAAGAGAAGTGTTATCCATGACCTGATGCAAACGAACATCATCCCTAGCCAACCAGCAAAGAAATCTGTCAGCAGAGCAACCCGGTGGGAACATGGGATTTCGGAACAGAGGGCTGAGAGGACCCGGGACCCTGGCTATGCGACCACCTGCGCTTATGGAATCCCAGATCTTAAGGAAATGAGAGGATAAAATAGAGTGTCTGATAATACTGGGGCAAAAGTGAGACGGAACCCAGGGCAAGGAGGGGAGATGAGCTGACAGCAAGTTGGCCTCTATAGAGACCCACTGCTTGTCCGCCCCGCGATAGCGCCAGTCAAAAAGGCGCAACAGTACTGTAGCGCGATAGTATATTCTAGGGTCGGGCAGGCCCGCACCACCGCGATGTCTACGGCGTGTCAATGTCCGGAAGCGTAACCTGCTTCGTGACGCCCCCCACACAAATCTCCCAAACAAAGTCTGGGCGCGAACAAAAAAGGAGCGTGGTATTGGAATGGGCAGAGCTTGAAACACATATAATAACCGGGGCATGACATCCATTTTTAGCGCGTTGATGCGACCAAACCATGAGAGCATGAAGGAACCATATTTCCGCAGATCTGTCGAAAGGGATTCAAGGAACGGTAAGTAATTAAGGCCGTAGAGAAGGGAGAGGTCTGAAGGGATGTGAATCCCGAGATATTTAATGGAAGTGCGGTGCCATTTGAAGAGGAATTCGTTCGCAAGGAGGGCTGCTTCTGCTGGGGGCAAGGTGATATTGAGGGCCTCACTCTTAGAGAGATTTACCTTAAAATTACTCAGGTGGCCAAAGCGACGGAACTCACGCAGGATGGCCGGAAAGGAAACGCGCGGCTGAGAGATGTATAAGAGGAGGTCGTCGGCATATAAAGCCGTTTTGACCTGGCAGTTGCCCAGCTGCACGCCATGGACACTAGGACAGTTCCGTAAGGCAGTCGCTAGATGTTCCATGACCAGTGCATATAAAAGAGGAGACAGGGGACAACCCTGTCGCGTGCCATTCCGGACCGGAAAGGAGTTGGAGAGGAGCCCGTTAACCCGCACCCGTGCCGACGCGTCGCCATAAAGAGAAAGCACCTTACTCAGGTACCCCGAGCCAACTCCAATTTGCTGGAGTGTGGCCCGCAGGAATCCCCAATGTACACGGTCGAACGCTTTTTCAGCGTCCACCGAGAGCAAGCACATGGGGGGTATCAGTAGCGCGAGCCGCGGAGATCGCCAAGAGCGTCTTGCAAATATTATCCCTGGCCTCGCGGCCTGAGATAAAGCCGACCTGGTCAGTGTGAACCAGGCCCCGCATCAAAGGGGACAGTCGGTTAGCCAGCAATTTGGCAAATAGCTTAATGTCAATGTTGAGCAGGGAAATCGGGCGATAGCTGGCGCAACTGGACGGATCTTTCCCAGGTTTGGGGAGGACTGTGATAAGGGCCGATAGGGATTGGGAGGCAAACGGAGTGGTGTCATCAATACTATTAAAGACACGGGCCATTATTGGAGAGAGGAGGTCTCGGAAGGACTTATAAAATCTGGGGGTAAACCCGTCAGGGCCCGGAGATTTGCCCGAGGGAGAAGATTGAATGGCAAGGGAGACCTCCTCTTCGGGAAAAATGGTCCTCGAGAAGCGCTCTATCCGAGGGGGCGATGGTGGGGAGAGAGGTCTCGTCGATGTATTCCCTGATTTTCTCATGAAGAGAGTCCGGGGTAAGGTCAGCATATTGTCCCCGAATATTATAGAGGTCGTGGTAAAAGGAGCGGAATGCCTCTGCTATGTCTGCTGGGTTATGGACCGATCTCCCAGTGCCTTTATTAATCCGAGGAATGTATGTGGAGGTGTTGCGAGGATGTAGGCGATGCGCGAGGAGACGACTGCACTTATCCGCAAACTCATAGTAATGTTTCCGAACACGGTCACGGAAAAGCATAGACACCTCGTCCAGGTGGGCTCGGAGCTCCTCTCTAGCATTGAGGAGCTCCGTGAAGTCTGCCTGAGAGCAAGACCGTTTATGCAGCACTTCAAGGGAATGTATCTTGGCTAACTGCGCAGAAACCCAGGCCGCCCGTTCCTTTTTCAGGCGCGCACCATGTTTAATCAAGACTCCCCGGACCACGCATTTTAACGCTTCCCATTGAAAAGGGGGTGATGTAGAGTCCCGGGCATGATCAAGGCCAAAGTTCCTGATCGCAGCGCCGACGTCCTCCCGGCATGTGGTATCTTTTAAAAGGCTATCATTTAGACGCCAGGTAAAAGGACGGCGTGCGAGTCCCGGAATCTCCAGTGACAAAAATACGGGCGAATGGTCCGACCAAAGGGCGGAACCAATCTGCCCCGTGGGGGCCCAAGAGAGGGCATGATGGCTGATCAATGCGGCTATAGGAGTTGTGCGCAGGGGAGTGATACATATAGTCTCGCTTGTTAGGATGCAGGATGCGCCACACGTCGACCAACTGGGAGTTATGGAGGGCAGTCTTAAGGCTACGCAGATGAGACTGAGAATGGGGGGGGGGCGGAATGGGGTAGAGTCAATCAAAGGATCCAATACAAAGTTAAAGTCACCCCCGAGAATCATGACCCTCTCGCCAAAATCAGAAAGTTTGCCGACCAGGTCCCTACAATACCGCAATTGTCCCTGATTAGGGAGGTAGCAACCCGCTATGGTGAGAACCGTACCCGCGATGCGCAATTTAAGAAAAACAAATCTACCCTCAGGGTCAATCAGGGTGTCCATTACCTCGTGATGCAGAGACCTATGCAAAGCAATAGATACTCCCTTGGACTTGGCGGCCGGGTTGGCGTTGTGGAACCAAACGGGGAAATGGCGGTTGCGGATATCCGGTACGTGACCTTCCTTGAAGTGCGTCTCCTGTAGAATAAGGATATGAGAATGCTTTTTATGAAGTTGGTACAAAATTTGGCTGCGTTTTTGTGGAATGTTAAGTCCCCGTACATTCAGTGTACAAATATTCCGGGTAGACATAGCTAAACAGGGAGGGGGAGGGAAGACACACTTAGGTAAGGGAAAATCTAATGCAATTTATCACTAATTAACACAGCTATGAAACAAAGTCTTAACTGACTAAACAGTAAGGTGGTGGGGTGAACCACCACCGAACCAGGTGGGGAAAAGGCAAACAATGCCAAAACACGTGCTACACAGTAGCACGGAGACCCCGGTGGGGAACGAGCTTTCCAAAGAGGAGCTGCTCCCCCCCGGACCCCCGGGCCACGCCACTGTAAAGATAACTGTAGTAACAAAATAAGCTGACCGAGAAAAACGATATGCATAAACATAAATGAAAAAAAGAAGAAAAGAAGGGAGAGGGAAGGAAGGTTAAGAGAAGAGAGAGGAAAAAAAAAAAAAAAAAAGGGGGAGGGAAAAGAAGAAGGGAGGGAAAATAATAACAATACTCATACTCACTGCCCCACAAGGGGGCGGACGAGAACCCCTAGGGGTTACGGAGAGACTTTCTCACTGGCATGTAAAAGGAACAGTTCAGTGTTCAAGTTGGAAGGGCTTGATGGTCCCGTGTCAGTGCTGTAGGTGTGGAAGCTCGGTCGCGTCAGCGGCGTCTGGAACGGCGCTGAGACTGTGCTGGCTGGGCTGGTTCTGAGGAGCCAGGTAGCAGTGGCCAATCCAAGATCTGTACCATAGGAAGACCAAGAGCAGTTGTGAAGGCAGGAACATCGTCTGGACGAGACAGGGAAATGATGCGGCCATCCCGCCGGACCTGCAGGCGGAAGGGGAATCCCCAGGAGTACGGGATCTGGTGATGGATCAGGAGGTCCAGAAGAGGCTTCAAGGCACACCGTCTAGCAAGAGTGAGTCTGGACAGGTCCGGAAGCAAGCTGATGGTAGCGTCCTGGAAAACCACTTGGCGGGTGTCCCTGGCCTTCCGCATAATGGCCTCCTTGAGCTGGTATCTGTGCACCCGACAGATGACGTCTCTAGGGTTGGCAGAGTCCAGAGGGCGTGGGCCCAAAGAGCGGTGCGCCCGGTCCAACTCGAGTGGAGAGTCAGGAGGGACCCCCAAGAAGGAGTTAAAGATGCCACGTAGAGTGGCGTCCAATTGCTGAGGTTCAATGACTTCAGGGAGGCCCCGTACCCTGATGTTATTCCATCTGTTCCTGTTCTCGAGGTCGTCCATGAGGTCTGTCAGATGATGTAATTGGTGAGTATGAGACAGCATGGAGTCATGGGTAGATAACTGGGTAGAAAACGAAGTGGCGGAGGCCTCCAAGGTATCCGCTCTTCCCTCTAGTGATTGTACCGTGGCACGGACGGCTGACAGTTCTGTTTTGTATGACTGCTCCAGGCGCGCCACATATTCCTCCATGTCAGACTTTGTAGGGATGGCTCGTAGATGGGCGCTCAGTTGACGCAGTCCAGCCAGGGTGTTGGAGGAAGCACCAGAGAAGGAAGGTGCACAGGTTGCAATAGTCCCAGTGAGGTCTCCCGCACTCTGACCAGCAGAGGCGGGGGGCTGTGACAGGAGTAGTTAACAGAGGAACATGAGGCAGGTACGGGGCCGCCGAGGCTGATAACTGGCTCAGAGGGGCCGTGGTGGTATCCAGACAGGGGCTGCGGATGGTAGGTGCGCCCAGTGGAGATGTGGCCAACTGTGACCCAGTACCAGGAGGAGCAGACAGAGGGGCCTGCAGCACAGGCTTCAGTGCTGTAGTGGGAGTGGAGAAGGCCACAGGCCAGGGTAGAGTAGGTGTCTCCCTACCTCTGGCCGGGTCCAGGAGAGAGCGCTGCAGCGGTGCATTGGTGTCAGTGGAGCGCTGGTGCCCGGAGGATGCGGGGGACGGCGGTAGCGATGGCCAGTCCTGCCCCGCGGTAACTATTAGGGGAGAAGCGGGGGCTGAGCGGAGCTCAGACTCCCGCACGGTCCAAGGCTCAGGGGGGCTGATGGAGCAGGCCCCAGTTACTAGTAGAGGCCGGGGAGCCGCTACGTCAGGAGCTGCAGCGGCCGCCGGCTGCGAACCCGCGGGGGTGCCGCTTGAGGAGGCGGCGACGTCAGGCGCCATTTTGGAGGGCGCACGATGTAGGCCGGGAACCGGGCCCCGCAGAAATTTGTCCATAATGGACTCCGTGGAGGCCCCAGGAGGGGTAGAAGAGGATCCAGAGGGTAACCGCCGGGACTTGCCCATAACCCTGGGGGCAAAAAACGATCCAGTCAGCTGGATCAGCGTCGGTCCGGGTAAGTCAGGGAAGGAGCTGAGCAAAACACAGCCTCACTCCTCCATAGCCAGGCCACGCCCCTCCTTGAATGGGTTTTTAAAGCAATGCGCGGGTGTCCGATTGCACCCTCTGTGCTGCAAATACTTTTTTTTTCATCGGAAACAAAGTCGGACATGCAGGACTTCGTGTCCGACGAAAAAAATCGGCTTCGCCACGTAAAGGGTGCAATCGGACACCTGCGCATTGCTTTAAAAACCCATTCAAATGAATTCGTCCATCCTCTCGCATGTCTGACCGGGGGGGGGGGGGGCCCTGAGAACTCAACTTGCACAGGCATGGCAACTGTAGAAGGGGGTGAGGGTGGCAGGAGCAGTATCGGCTCCATCAGCACAATGGGAACAAAATGGCGAATATGGTTCTCCTTATGGGTTTAGACACTAATAAACACCTTTAAATAAGTGATAATAACAGCTAAGAATTATTGAATTATTATTGACAATACTGTTTTAAAAATGGCCTGCAACTTTATACTGGTAACAAAATGGCAAATATGGTCCTTTTTATGGGTTTAGACACTAATGAACACCTTTAAATAAGTGATAACCGCTAAGAATTATTGAATTATTGAATTATTATTGACAATTATGTTTTTAAAAATGGCCTGCAACTTTATACTGGTAACAAAATGACAAATATGGTCCTCCTTATGGGTTTAGACACTAATAAACACCTTTAAATAAGTGATAACCACTAAAAATTATTGAATTATTATTGACAATACTGTTTTAAAAATGGCCTGCAACTTTATACTGGTAACAATATTGTGAATATGGTCGTCATGTCTTTCCCCACGTTAAAGGCTTTTTTTTACAGAGACGTGCAGCTATTATTTGATGATAATTCAGTTTTCTTTGGCACAATAGTACTGACTAATGTTATGCTTTGGAAGAACAGTGACTTAGCCCCTTATAATAAATGCCTTTAAAAAGGCGTTTTTTACAGATACGTGTAGATATTAGTGCATGACAGGCTTGTTATGTTCCACCTTGAAGACACAGATATGAGTAATGAGCAGCAGTATAACGGCAGTGAGTAAGTCTTTCCCTAGCTCCTGCCGACGTCTGTTCCTACAGTAAGAGCAATGTGGAATGACTGTACCTAAAATGGCCGAGGGTTTTTATAGGGCTGTGACCAGTGGTGAACCTAGCCTCTTTGCTGCCTGAGGCGGACTATAGAAAGACACCCCCCCCCCCCCAAAAAAAAAAAAATTGAGTTTCCATGCTACTAGTTTAACACACTGTGATAGTCGCACAATATACACAATACACAAAGTTATAAAACAGTTTTTAAGAATTCTTCTTCCTGTATTACTTCAGTATCAGATCAACAACAAGGTATTAACAATGACAATAACTTCACACATCTTCTGCTTGGTGGATGGACGAGCCCACGTGGCCCCCATTCTCTATAATAGGAGCGCCGCAGATAGCTGAGTACGGGACTCCGGCTATCTTTGGCACTCCCATTGAAGTGAATGAGAGCCCCGCGGGTTCGTCCATCCACCAAGTGACAAACCTATATATATGGCTGCGGTCAGGCTGAATTTCCACCGAGTGGGGGGAAAAAACCCAATTCTCAGGTTCAGTAGGGGTCTCAGCAGACAGACCCCCATCAATCAGGTATTTATCCTCTATCATTTAGGTGAATGCAGGGCAGTAACATTTTGTGACTTACAGGTGACGTCTCTGACTAATCCTTCACATTTCCCTTCTCTTCCCTTTGTACCGCCCTGACCACTTCATCCAGCTGTGACTTGTTTCTGTAAAGTTTGCAACACATAGACATCTTTGGCTCCTCACTTTTCCAGGCATCCAACCCACATTATCCTCTCCTGCACACCCATCCTGCTTCTTCCCCCAATTATAAAATATATGATATAACCCCCATAATGAATAATACTCCCAAGTGCATCTTTATATTAATAATGTCCGTGTGTACCCTGTATAAATAGTGCCCCTTATTAATAATGCCCCAGGTGTTAACTAATTAAAAGGTTTTCCAGGTCATTAATAAACTAATCAGTGGGACTCAAAAACCCAGGACCCCCACTGATCAGCTGTTTGAATGGTACCTGTGTAAGCGCCATGTCCGCTTCTCTGTTTACATGGTGTCATTCATCTTATAGCGGCCATGTAATGTAACTACAGCCTCGTCCTGTACATGTCTACAGTATGTGACAAGGCTGGAATTACATCACACGGCCACTATAAACAGACAGCGTATAATATAAACAGGCGCCATAGCCCCTGTTTATAGCGCAACATTTACACACACTATAATGTTCCACAGCAGCCCCTGCACACTGTATTATGCCTCGCAGCGGCCCCTGCACACGGTATTATGCTCCATAGTGGCCCCTTCACACTGTATTATGCCTCGTAGCAGCCCCTGCACACGGTGTTATGCTCCATAATGGTCCCTTCACACGGTATTATGTTCTACAGCAACCCCTGCACACAGTTTTATGCTCCCTAGTGGCCCCTGCACACGGTATTATGCCCCATATTGGCCCCTGCACATGGTATTATTATCATTGTATTGCCGCCTGCGCTGAGATGCGACGTCTCGTAAATCAGCCCAGGACAGGCCCCGCTCAGCTTTGTTTTTTTTTTTAAAGTGGTCTGTCCTGGGCTGGTTTACATTGAATAGTAAAAATGCCACCCCCCCCCCCAGAAAGTGCCGCCTGAGGCGGCCACCTCACTTCGCCTCATTAGCGGTGCGCCCCTGGCTATGACATCACAGGTCCTGCTGACTGTTGATTAGATGCACGCTTGGCATTGTGGGTGAGCCCGCTCTCCCAGAGTCCCTTCCCCCTCGTCCTGACATGTGCGGGGCCATTTTATAAAAAAATGCAATTCGATGCATCAAAGCCTAAGGAAATCTGGAATCCTGGCAAATCGAAGATTTCCTGAAATTCGGATCGAATTCCACTTCTGCAGAATCAATTCGCTCATCTCTAGTGAAAGTGTACCTGGCATTTTCCTTTTTTTTTTTTTTTTTGCTATTGTGTAGGGAGGAGATTGCTGAATATTTTTGTGATATACTTTATTAACCTATTGTACCGTATTTTAGCAAAAACAGGTTATAAAGTTCCCTTAGCAATGCTCTAGCTAAGTGTTGTTAAGGGGACCTGTATTTACCATGTATTGCCAGTATATACAGATACAGCAATTCACAATGGGAAAGGGGGAGGGGCGTAAGAGTCACTTCAAACATTTGGATTTCTTTTTTTTACCACAAAGAAAAGTGCTTCAGGTGTCATTGTAAAGGTAATTGTCTCAGTTTTCATATGCTACTAGTATTATTGCCACTCTGGCTGTAGCAGAAGTCACTAGTTAAAAACACAAAAATAAAATTTCTGTTATTTTTGATTGAAAATGCATTTATTAATAGTTAGTCATCTACAAGCATACAATAAATTAAGTCACAAGTTCACAATAAATCATTACATTTGTTGCACATAAAATGACAGCATGACATATACTACAAGTCACCCTATCACACAGCATGCTACACTAACATCCTTCAACACTCAAGCATTATATACACTCAATAAAGCATGCAGGCAAATGATAGAGGAAGGGGGAAGGAAGGGATAACGAGGGGAGGAAAGCTTTACGAGAGGAGAGGGGGTTAATCCTCTTCTTCAACATCTCGGCTGTCTAAATTGGAGTAGTCTCTAAGTAGGCTGTGGATAAGCTGGCGACAGTCCTCGATGGAGACGCTCTCTCTTCTCAACACAATCTGACAAACCATACAGCGTCCTTAAAACAGTTCACAAGGCACCAGGCCTTCTGGATTGCCTCAACAGAATGGATCCAAGGAAATAGTCTGTAAAATACTGAGTGGTAATAAAGGCTGTTTCTGGACACAGAGTCCTTGAATTCATGTTCCAGTGCATCCCACAGGCCCTGCTGCAAAGGGGCAATCCCAGAAGAGGTGCACCTGGGGCAGCACTGGGTGTTTGCACAAGTGGTGGGCATGCATGAATGACCTCATTTGCAGTCCCCTTCAATATCCATCCACGAAATGTCATTGTGCCCACCAGCTTACTTTAACACACATTGGTCCAGATAGCCTCCAAAGTCTCCACATAAAGCCCTGGAACAAACTCCACCAAGTCCTTTGCTTTGATTAGATTGTGGAAAGTCTTGGGCTTACACAAGTTGGGCTTGAGACCCATCAGTTGCTGCTCCCTCAAAAACCATTTGAAATCTCCATAGAACCAGGGAGTATGACAGTTATCAGGGTAAGAGCTGTCCCACTTGTCCCAGCTGAGTCACCACCAAAGGGGAAGGAGGAAGAAACTGGATATAGCCTTGCCCACAGAACCAATTACAGTTCTCAGAGTCCTGCGAACTCAGTCACATACAAAGGTGATTTCAAGAAACGTTGGGATATCTGAAATAACCTTCCCGCCCTTGCAGGGGTCCTTTCACAGGATGGTCTGCTCAGCTTTGTCCATTTTTGAACCCCAAATTAAGCGAAACACTGTCCTGGTGATGGCCCTAGAAACAGTGGCAAGAGGGGGCCAGGGCTGTGTAGTGAACTGAAGCACAGACAGAACTTCATTCCTCAGGGTGAGTGCTTTACCGTCAATGGTGAGCTGCATAGTCCAGTCTGTTGGTTCACTTTGGCCAAGCAATCTTGCCAAGACTTGAGGGCTGTGCATTCCTTCCCAAACCAGACTCCCAGGATCTTGATTAAGTCCAGTTTGATGGAAAACAGGAAAGTGGCAGGAGAAGGAAGTTGCCAGTTCCCAAAGAGCATGGCTTCTGACTTCCCGCAGTTGACTTGAACTGGCCCCTGAACTGGCACTTCAAGCTTGTCCGAACTCCTCGGAGGTCTGGACGAGTGCAGTTCCTGAATGCTGATCAGAGCAGAAGACGGTCACATCATCCATATACAGTGAACACTTGACCTCAAAGTGTCCCAGTCCTGGTGTGGCGATTACTCTTATTTCTCGATCGTGCCAGATAGACCCAGTGAAGAGCTCTATAAAACAAACAAAAATGAGAGGTGAAAGAGGACAGCTTTGTCTGATCCCAGAGAGGTCCAGAAAGGGGTCAGTCTTCCAGCCGTTCGCCAACATCATGCTGAAAATGTCAGAGTACATCAGGTTAACATAGGAGCAGAACATCTTACCCAAACCTAGTTTGCGCAACACTTTAGCCATGAAGTTGTGGAATACGCAGTTGAAGGCCTTCTACTGATCAAGACTGACCAGACCCTTGTGTAATGGACTGTGTCTCTCATGAGGGCAGGGCTGTTGGCCACCCTGCAACCAGGAATGCTGCAGATCTGGTCCAGATGGAGAATTCTGCTGATGACAACTTTTAGCCTGTTTTCCAGTACCTTTGCGAGCATCTTATACTCTATGTTCAGCATAGAGATGGGACACCAATTCTTCAGGTTGCAGCCCTCCCTCTACCACTTTTTCAAGATCATGATAAAGCCTTCCCATCATATCCTCATAGAGATCCTTTAGGGCATGTGAGGTCCCCCAGTGCTATATAGAGCTCTTCTGGGAGGCCATCATTGCCTGGCATCCTGCCAAATTGGAAGGAGTTGGCTGCTGAGAGCAATGCTTCAACTGCCAGAGGAACATCCTTGGCCCCCACATGTGTAGGATCAAGGGTGTTAGTGATACCTGACAGGAACTTATCGGCGGATTTTGGGACAGTGTTTTTTTTGGGAGTAGAGTCTGAGGTAGTAGTTGGTGATGACTCCCATCACATTTTTTTTTCCCGTCCGCATGTTTCCAGCTTCATCTCGCAATTCAGTCAGGGAAGTGTTGCCTGCATAGTGCTTCTTTAAAAGTTGCATTTCTCACCCTTCACCAGGTTCTCCACCTTGGAACGGAAGATGATTTGCTTGGGTTCCTCCTCAAAGTGCATCTTGAGGCCCTTCTTAGCTTCCTCCACCTCCTCTATGATTTTCCAGCAGCAGTTGTGGACATCTTGCAGGGACTGCAGCTGTGGCTGCAGTTCTGTGAAGTCTCTCTTCCACTCACATGCCCGTTGTCTCCCTTTTGCCTGAAAGAAACAGTGAAACTCTACTTTAACATATGTCCACCAGTCAGACATATTCGTGTAGCCATTTCTGTATAGCTATAGCTGCAATATTTCTGAGACTTGCAGTTTTAAATTGACACCTTTTTCACTTTCCTGGGTGGTATCAAATCTGACCAAACAATAATTGAGCTATCTCATCACATTTACCCATCTTTTAGCTTAAATACTAACCAGATTAACACAGCCTTAAGCTTAAACTTTTTTTTTGTTAGACAGCACTATTTAGAAATGTTATCTATCAACAACCAATGTGGTCCATCTTGAATTAATTGCTTGAAACATCTTTAAAATCTCACCATCTGCTTGTCTTACCTAGTGAAAGAAAACAGTGCTTACTACATCTGAATCATTGTGTTGCATCTTAGAAGTTTATTTATAAAATGACAATTCAGAAGTGAATGGAACATTTACAGACGATAATTCCAAAGCTATGAGGAGCAAGACTACAAAATGATTCTTCTATTTATGGAAAAAGACCTGAAACATCTGTAGCGTCAATGGTCCTTAAATATGGATGAAAACATGTCTGTTTGGTGCATGAGAAGTGCAGACAATGGGGAATATTTATCAATCTCTTTATGCCAGTTTTATGATGTAGAGGGATTATATTAGGGTGCACATTTGGTGCAAGGCCCCGTTGTGTGCCTCACTTCCCACATTGGGAATCTGGGTGTAGTGTAGGGGACATCTCAGTCCTACATATTTCTTATAACTTATGCCAGTTTTCTGGCATGAACTAAAATGAAAATCTATGGCAGTTCCTAAGTAGTGTAGATCTCCATTCTGGCATATTAACATGCGCCATATTTACAAGGAGTCCAGAGGCTCTTCATAAATGACTTGTTCCATTTGCTAGTCAGGGCCTTTATTAAGACTGGCATACAATACTCTAGTTTTAATAAAACTGCCCCATTATGAGTTTATTGTTTAAACCAATTTTTTAAAAGTCTTATATGCATTTTATGAATCATTTTTATTTGATAGTACAATTAATGACAAACAAACAACTAGGTGAATTTTCTTTTCTAGAAATAGTGCCCTATCTGTTTATGGATTTTGGATCATGGATATGCTGCAATACTAGACTCAGCCTTTGGATTGATGTGGCACTGTTTGTAAAGGAAAATAGCAAATCCTTATTTCTAATCCTCAAAAACTGCATTGTGATGAATTGGAAATAAAGGGGACGTTGAATTATATGCTCCCTGTGTATGTGGGCTGTGAAGGAGTGTCATGCTCTGTGTAGAGATCTAGGTAGTGTAGGGAACCGCTCAGGTAGATGCTTGGTAGCAGTGCAGGAAACAGGGACACAGAGACTGGGTCACACTCAAGTTCAGCATTTATTCACTTGTAGGTGAAATAACAGGCTTTGCCTTTACAAAGGCACAAACAGAAAAAAACAAAACCTTCTCGGCTGAGAAATAACTAATATAATGAAAGACAATCCCTCTCTATACAAGAGCATGGCTGCCAGACTCTCGCTCTGGTTACATTAGCCGGGTGGCACAGATTTACCTTCATGCAGGTTCAGCTATACAGCTCAGACTGTTCCTCAGTGTAGTGCCACACCTTCTAGTCCTAACACGCAGCCTATATCAGGCCTTAATTAGTCAGCTGACCTCCAGCTGTGGGCTTCTACCAGACACCCTTTAACTGCCTGGCTGGAACATACCTGTTCTCCCAAACCACACCCTTCACTTTCTCACATACCCCCCCTCTCAGTTCTGACCCCTCGGGGCGAACTCCAGACATTAAACAATGAGACCGGGACAAGGCATCCGCATTTCATTGCAGTTTCCCGGCTCTGTGCTCCACCGAAAAACTAAAATTTTGAAGGGACAAGAACCACCTAGTAACCCTGGCATTCTTGTCCTTGGATCTGCTCATCCAAGTGAGGGGTGAGTGGTCGGTCACTAGACGGAACTGCCTACCCAGCAAGTAGTACCTCAGGGCCTCTAACGCCCATTTTATCGCCAGACACTCTTTCTCTACTATGCTGTAGTTCTTTTCTGCTGGTGTTAGTTTCCTGCTCAGGAAGGTAACTGGATGCTCTTCTCCATTCACCTCCTGAGACAGGACAGCTCCCAGCCCTACATCTGATGCGTCTGTTTGTACCACAAACTCTTTGCTGAAGTTGGGCGTAATGAGAACAGGAGACCCACACAAGGCCAGCTTTAACGCCTGAAAAGCACTTTCGGCCTGGTCATTCCACCGTACCATAACAGACTTTTTACCCTTTAGAAGGTCCGTCAAGGGAGCAGACACTGTGGCAAAGTTTGGTATAAAGCGTCTGTAGTATCCCACAATGCCCAGGAATTACCTGACTTGTTTGGTGCTCATAGGTCGAGGCCATTTCTGAATAGCATCGACCTTGTTGACCTGGGGTTTGATTATACCACGGCCGATCACATATCCCAAATAGCGTGTCTCCTCCATCCCCAAAGCACACTTCTTGGGGTGAGCAGTCAGGCCAGCTGCTCTTAAGGAATTCACTACAGCTTGTACCTTGGGCAAGTGACTCTCCCAGTCATTGCTGAAAATGATGATATCATCCAGATATGCTGAGGCGTATCTCCTATGAGGTTTTAAAACTATGTCCATTAACCGTTGAAACGTGGCTGGGG
This sequence comes from Leptodactylus fallax, assembly GCA_947044405.1. Taxonomy (NCBI): domain Eukaryota; kingdom Metazoa; phylum Chordata; class Amphibia; order Anura; family Leptodactylidae; genus Leptodactylus; species Leptodactylus fallax. The sequence goes on along the minus strand of CAMRHE010000012.1, from coordinate 7,888,751 downwards.
CCCCATGGAGCCCAAACGGTAACACAAGATAATGGAAAAGACCCTCAGGAGTAATAAAGGCAGTCTTTTCTTTGGCACTATCCGTCAGGGGTACCTGCCAGTATCCCTTAGTGAGATCGAGAGTAATGAAGTACCGGGCCCCTCCCAGTCTCTCAATAAGTTCGTCTACCCGTGGCATGGGGTAGGCGTCAAATTTAGACACCTCGTTCAGTTTCCTGAAGTCATTGCAGAACCGCAATGTTCCATCTGGCTTGGGAACTAGGACAAAGGGACTAGCCCATTCACTTTTGGACTCCTCAATGACCCGTAACTTTAACATTTTCTGCACTTCCTCTGAAATGGCTTGTCGACGAGCCGCAGGGATCCGGTACGGTCTCGACCGTACTTTCACCTGGGGCTCGGTAACAATATCATGTTTGATTACGGACGTACACCCGGGTAGCTCGGAGAACACGTCTGTATTCCTTGCTACAAACTCTCTGGATTCCTGCTGTTGGCTTTTTGTGAGAGACTCCGCTATTGTTACCCCTACTGCTTCCTCTGTAGTCCTAACCGCAGCCTGTGGAGACATTACAGGAGGCAGTTTGGCCGGAGATCTTTCTGTAAGCAGACTCTCTCTGTCTTTCCACGCCTTTAGCAGGTTTACATGATAAATCTGCTCTGGTTTTCTCCTACCAGGCTGACGAACCTTGTAGTCCACCTCTCCTATTTTCTCCATCACCTCATAGGGTCCTTGCCACTTGGCAAGGAACTTACTCTCCACTGTGGGAATGAGTACGAGAACTCGGTCACCAGGTTTAAAGGTCCTTACCTTCGCTGACCTATTGTAAACCCGGCTTTGAGCCCTTTGGGCCTCCTCCACATGCTCTCTGACTATGGGCATAACGGCCGCTATCCTGTCCTGCATACCAGCGATGTGTTCAATAACACTTTTATGGGGGGTGGGTTCTTGCTCCCACGTTTCTTTGGCAATGTCCAACAGACCTCTAGGATGTCTGCCATAGACCAACTCAAAAGGGGAAAACCCAGTGGAAGACTGTGGTACTTCACGGATGGCAAACATCAAACATGGTAACAGAACATCCCAGTCCTTTCCATCTTTGTTTACCACCTTTTTTAACATGCTTTTTAGGGTTTTATTAAATCGTTCTACTAACCCGTCTGTCTGGGGATGGTACACAGATGTACGTAACTGTTTAATATTAAAGAGTTTGCACAGTTCCTTGGTGACTTTAGACATAAACGGGGTACCCTGATCCGTGAGGATCTCCTTGGGTAGACCCACTCGGCAAAACACGGCGAACAATTCCTTGGCAATCAACTTTGCCGACGTATGCCGTAGTGGGATGGCTTCAGGATATCGGGTAGCATAATCCATGATTACCAAAATATGCTGATGCCCCCATGCGGACTTAACTAAAGGACCTACCAAGTCCATGGCAATCCTTTCGAAGGGCACCTCAATAATGGGCAAAGGTACCAGGGGGCTTCGAAAGTGTGCCTTGGGGGCATGTAACTGACACTCCGGACATGTTTCACAATACTCTTTAACTGTACGATATACCCCCGGCCAATAAAAACGCTGCACTATACGGTCCAGCGTTTTTGCGGCACCTAGGTGTCCCCCTAGCGCATTTTTATGTGTTAAATCCAGCACTGTCCGGCGATAAGACTGGGGTATCAGTAACTGTTCTAAGGTCTCTCCTCGCACCTTGTCAACTCGGTATAACAACTCCTGGTTGACAGCCACGCGGGGAAACACCTCATCAGCGCCTGGGTGCTGAGACACACCATTGATAACTATTACATTTTCCCAGGCCCTTGACAGAGTGGGGTCCTGGAGTTGTGCAGAACCAAAAGCAACACGAGATACGTTCAAATCGGATATTAGAGGTTGGGTACTGGCTGCCTCGGCTTCACCTGCCATTACCTCTAGGGAAAATACAGAGCTACCACTTCCTTCTATCACGGTCACCCCTACGGCAGGACCCCTAGAGTCCAGGTCATCGGGTTCAGGCTCGAGGACCTTACTAGACAGTACCTGTGGTAAACTTGGGGGTGGGTTTTCTGACTCTTGTTTTCCCCGCCATAGAGTCCAAAACAGGGGAAAGTCCCGTCCCAGAATGAGGTCATGGGGCAAATTCTGGACAACCCCTACCTCGTGTCAGCTCTCCCCACACGGGGTCTGGATAGCAACAATCACAGTCGGGTAGTCTTTTAAATCGCCATGTATGCACAGGACCCCTACTGTGCATCCGGTGACAGTCCCGAGGTCGACACGGGACCCTTTTACGAGGGTCACCCGACTGCCAGAGTCCAGTAGTGCCACCACTGGGCACCCAGCCACGGTCACTTGGCATAGGTGGCGCCCATCATCAGTGTCCGAGGTGGCAGCAGCATAGGCTGGGGCATCATAGAGGGACATCCTCTGACCCAGACTGCAGTCCATGGGCTCTAAGGCATGGGGACAATTAGCCGCAATATGGCCCGGCTCGTGGCAATCTCAGCAGACAACAGTCTCTCTCCTCCTCCCCTGGGTTACTCTCTTATCCTGGGGAGCTCGAGGAATGTTGGCCCTCCGGGCCTTGGGGACTTGTGGAATCTGGGGGAACACCTTCCTGAGGGACTGTGTAGTCCAGTAGCGTTCCACCAACCCCACCAATTCATTGGCGTTAGTTGGGTCTCCATGTCCCACCCACTGTTGGATCTTATCCGGTAAAGCCCTCAGGTACCGGTCTACGACGACCCGCTCCACCACCTGGGCTGGGGTCAACCTTTCCGGGTGGACAAGCTGTACAAGGTGTTGCATCTGTGACCTCGGTGGTAACGCCTCCTGGTATTCCCAATCATGGACTCTTTGAGCCCGAACGTGCTGGTCCACACCCAGCCGGGCCAGGATCTCCGCCTTCACCCTCTGGTAATCGCAAGCATCCTGTTCACTTAGGTCAAAATAGGCTTGCTGAGGCTCGGCGACTAAAAAGGGTGCCAACACCTCGGCCCAGAGCTGTCGTGGAAGCCTCTCACGGTTGGCCACTCTTTCAAACCCGGTCAGATAGGCCTCTATGTCGTTCTCTGCCGTCATCTTGGTCAGCGCTTTTCGGACCTCTTTCCTGACGTCCCGCTCTGGCTTTGGTGGATCAGCCTTTTGCTGAGCGGCCAGCAACATCGACAACTGCTTGGTCAGAAGTCGATTGGTCTCTTGTTGTGCTGCATTAGCCTGTACCAGCTGCTTCACAACCTCCTCCATGGCTGTGTCTCTTTATTTCAGTTCTGTCAGCTACAGGACACGCAGCCCGTGTATGTCTCACTGCACATATGCCCGCATTCAAAGCACCATATGTAGGGAACCGCTCATGTAGATGCTTGGTAGCAGTGCAGGAAACAGGGACACAGAGACTGGATCACACTCAAGTTCAGCATTTATTCACTTGTAGGTGAAATAACAGGCTTTGCCTTTACAAAGGCACAAACAGAAAAAAACAAAACCTTCTCGGCTGAGAAATAACTAATATAATGAAAGACAATCCCTCTCTATACAAGAGCCTGGCTGCCAGACTCTCGCTCTGGTTACATTAGCCGGGTGGCACAGATTTACCTTCATGCAGGTTCAGCTATACAGCTCAGACTGTTCCTCAGTGTAGTGCCACACCTCCTAGTCCTAACAGGCAGCCTATATCAGGCCTTAATTAGTCAGCTGACCTCCAGCTGTAGGCTTCTACCAGACACCCTTTAACTGCCTGGCTGGAACATACCTGTTCTCCCAAACCACACCCTTCACTTTCTCACAGTAGGCAAAGAAAGCACTGTGAAGAATAATGTGCAAAATATTGAGAGCTATGAGAGATTATAAGAGAAAATAAATAATTGTCTATTTCCACATGCAAGCTGGTGATTAAGTGACCAGAATGCACTAACTTGCAACACACACTTTTTGCCTGACCTGTGGTTTTCCTCACTAAAGTTAAAAAAAAAAATGCCAGCAGTTGGTTTGGGGAAAAACAACTTTTTTTTCAAATGCAGAACATGACCGGAGATTTTGTAAAATCCTGGTGACCAAGCAGGTTATGAGAAATTCACACTAATATGGTGTTTATATTCAGTGGAAATTCAGTTGCATAAGTTTGTAATGGACTGTTGTAAAACTGTATACTGCATGTTGATTTGCAATACAGATTGAACCTCAAGTTCCCAACATATTTTGATAGAAAACAATGATACAACTAGAGTTGAGTGAACCAGTTGGGATCGAAACAGATTTGACCCCAATTTTCCAAAAGTTTCAGGCTTGACCCAAACCCAAAATCTTTCCTAAGTGACCGCTAAGGCCCAATCACAGGCGTTAAATATAATTAAATATAACATATATATATATATATATATATATATATATATATATATACAAAACTCCTTAAAAAGCCAAATCTTAACAATAAAATAAAAAATTTCTTGGCGTCGTCATATTCTGACACCTGTAACTTTTGTATATTTCCATGTACAGGAGGTCATGCACACTTGAGAAAGAGCAAGTCCTAAAACGTGTCGTGTGTTCACCTAATTGGAAAAGCCTTTATTTTGGACCAGCGCTCTCCTGCCTCCCCCTTTTTTTTGGGGGGGGGGGGGGTACCCAGCCCTTAATTTTATCTATTTGGATACCTGTGTGTATACTAGTTGGATGGAATTTAAACTGGATTCGTTTTATGCTGCTGCTTTAGGAAATGATACACTCAGTACACCCTGATGAGTTTTGCTAACAGCAAACAAAACATGCATGTCGGGTTTTGCTGTGTATATGTTGTGTATATATGAAACTATTGTCGCATTTTTCATAATTTGTATTCATTCGTCCTTTCACATCCCTGTAAGTAGGGTATATCTAGGGCATCCTTATATAGGGTCAGCTTCCGGTCGGGGTCATTTGCTACCTAGGACAGTGGCTCCGTGTTAGGAATTGACGGAATAATAGCTTTATTTGTTTAGGATTTACTAGGGTAAGAATTCACTCCGCTCCATCTTCTGCAGCTAAGTGCCGCTTGTCCTAACCAAATTCCCCATCACCTACCAAGATTTGGAACAACTTCCCATGGATGTTACACGATAAAATACGGTGGTTTATTTCTTTATTACATGGCCTCTGTGCTGTGCTTTGTGTGTGGGACTGGTTCACTAACAGGTGATGTGTTTTGTGTCTTTTTTAATAACCTGGAACTATCGGCCTTAAGGGTGCATTTTTACACGGATATGTTTTTTGTTATGCATATTAAAAATGAACTTTCATATTTTGGATCACTCTTTGGAATTAGTCCATGCAATAACCACAACCATTTTTCTAGGTGCTATAAAAAAGGAGGTATAGCCGTTTGAAGTGACCATCCTCGCCTTAGTAAATGCTACAACTCAACACACTGGCATAAAAAAATGTGTACAGATATTTTCCTGGAAAAAGCTTAGTTATAGGGCTGCTAGGGAGAATTTTAGAGCCTGTTTTCTATTAAAAGTAAGCTACATAGGTTAATGAAGTATATTACTACAATGTTCACCAGACACCCACCTACACAATAGCAAAAAAATTATAATAATGTTAATAATAGTAACAAAATGGGTGTTACACATTAACCTATGAAAGGTGCTTGGATTGTGGCTGACATAAGTGAAGGAGCTCTTTTTCAATAGTGTTTTCTCCATTGCATCACTATTTACAATATATAATCAGAGCAAAAATCTATTCCATCAATTTTACTTATCTTACTGTACATGACTATCCACGGTCTCATTATTGTCCTGTATTGTGCAGTGTAACAATTTTACAGACTATAATTAGATTCACATTTTTATTTTTTACCAATTTTGCAGTGTGAATGATTTTCAGTTAAACAATGTAAGATTTATGTCATGGACCTGTCTCAATTGTTTCTTTTATTGAAAGGGTTAAAGGTACAGTTTTACATTCCAACATCCCAGACTGTCCTTTTGTTCAGCTAGAGGAAATGAACTTCTTTGTGTTATCTTCAAGCCAGAAAATCTGTGTTTTCAGAAATAAGACCACCTCAGTGTTTGTAATTATATAACTGTCTGATTTTTTTTTACTTTACCAAACTGTACTGAAGTAAAACACTATAAAGTTCTGAAATACTCATGTGCTAACATAATGTCTATGTGGTTGAACATAAAATGCAGTTCAGTGCTGTAATTCTTTAGACTTTAGAATAGTAATGGGGAATACATCTACTCTCTCTATTCTATTGCTAAGGTTGGGTTCATATCCATGTTTTTCATTTCTGATGTTCTGCTCCATCATACAGTAGAAACAGAATGATGAAAATGATGAAAATGATGCCAGTGCTGAATATGTCAAACCGTGGACACTAAAGGAGCCCAGTTAACTCCATTGACTACTGTATAATGAAGTCCATCAGGTTTCCATCATGGCATCATTTTATGAGACAACATAGTGTTGTGCTTTTTCAGTCTGCAATTTAATGGGACCTCCAACACAAATATGAACATAGCCTTTGAGAGATTCCTAAAGAAGATGAACTTTGCTGAATTCGGGGTCCTAGTATTTACCACAAAATAAATGCTCCACCATTAGAAATCAATACCAGAATCCACAATTAACTTACAAAGCCAATCAGTATCATGAATGTAAATCAGGATAGGAAATGTCCAGGACAGTAGTCAGTTCAAGAGGAAAGGAGACAAGAGACAAGTGGTTTTCCAGTAACAAATCAAGGGTCGGTTTCCTAGACATCATGTCAGAGTCAGAATCAGGAGTCAAGTGGTTTTCCATTTTCAAGCCAAGAGTCAGTTCCTAGAGATCAGAATGAAACTGTGTAACACAAAGAATCATGTAAATAAACCAAAAAAGGTAAAATAATTGCAGGCACTTGACTGAGGAGGAAGGGAGCTTAAATATGCCTCCTCAGCTGGTTATAGGCCAAAGAACTCTGACATTGCAGAAGCTTCTCAGGTCAGCATTGGTAACCTTAAAGCAATAGTAGCAGAATTGAGATTTCTGACATGCTTTGGTTAGGTCCCGACTGCCATTGGAGTAAGCAATTGTCCTCTGTCTAACCACCTGCATACCCTGGCAAGCATCTGACTGGTTAAACTCATGCACAATGAATTAACCACAGGCACTAGCTAATTCGTCACCAGTTGGCAAACTCCAGTCAGTAATCATTAATATTAAAGCTATCACAGTAATGAAGACTATCACTCCATTCACAATAAAACATAACTTTTAATTACTCTTAAAATACGTCCCCTAAAAGAGTAACAGTAATATTATTAGCAAATTAATATAATACAACAAAGGTTATTATTTGTTGTAAGAACTATCTACTATTGGTTAGTAGGTGTATCCTATTATGTGTGTTTTATTGGTGTGACTTGGTAGTGGGAGGGTGTGTGAGACCCCCCACCGTTGTTGCGTTATATTGATTCGGTATTAAAATCACTGATATGCTTTTAATGGGTGCTTTAAGAGTAAAGGATCAAAATCTATGCTTTATTGTGTATGGTTCTAGTGTGAACCTAACGTAAGCTGAAAGTGAACTACAAAATACAGGGAATGCAAGCCAATTGTATATACTCCAGTGGGCAATGTGAAAGCTGAAATACTTCAAGATTTTTATTAATATGAAAAGTAACAAAAACAATAAACAATCACAAATCTTTTAAAAATATGTTTAACATAATCCTATAGTAACATAATATACAACATATAAATACATTTTCTGATGATGTATTCCCTTTAAAATCTGAACTTTTGATATACAGTGCATGAAAATCCCTTTCAATTTGCTCTGTGTTTGACACTTACAAGCTGTTATTTGTGTTTTTACATAGGACTATAAGTAAATATATATTGCAGTCATATCTACAACAGATATTATGTGATGTTAGGCTTTTTCACATTTGCCTCATAAAAGAAACCACAACACAATGCCTGATATGTCAAACAACAGACAGACTGAATTATAATGGGGTTGAATCAGTTCTGCTGAGGTATCCATAATTTTTCCAGAAAGAAATATGTGCCTCATGCAGTGCTACTTTAATTCCCTTAAATGTGTTGAAATCGGCAATAGTGGCTTATGATGGAGCCTCTAACACAGATGGACAGAGCCTGTCTTAATGATGTAAACCCTGTGTATAAACATAACTTAAAGAGTAACAAGATTTGAAGCTATCCCTTATTGATAGAGTAATGGATAACGTCCTGAAGGAGTGCTAGTCTGAGCATGCACACTGCTACTCGTTCCCTATGGGAGCTCCAGAGATAACCAAGTACAGTGTATATATATTGCTACCTATTTCTGCATATTGTCCAAATAGTCAGATCTCCATTATTCCAATTATTATTTATTCCAATAAAAGTATAGACACTCTTTGCTGCTCAGCCAAGTACCTCTGCCTCTTAGTTCTTTCAAGAGGTCCACGTCCACCAACTCTGGCTCTTTCCATTTGATAATTGGATCAATTTCACTGATTCCAGTGCATTTGGAGTTTTTTCTCTAGCTTTCATCGTTTCCAAGAAATGTATGTATTTAGTTTTGGTGCCTGATATGCTAACTAGGCTCTGCACTGTCATATGGGTAGTCTCAGCCAGGAGCATTCAAGGGGACATTATTCTGCCTCTTATTGGAAAGCATCAGAGAATATTGGTCATACCTCCTTGCCTGCTCCTGTCTGAGACTGCTCACTTGAGAGTAGATAGATTAACTGACATATCAGGCATCAAAACTAGCTGCACTGATGACTCAGGAATGGTGGGGACTAGAGAAAAAAAAATCCCACTCTCTCAGAATCAGTGTAGCAGCATCTATTAAAGGATGTAAAGAACTGGAATTGGTGGAGGTAGAGAAAGATCTATCAGTCGCTGGGGTTTCTGTACCCAAACCCTCGCAGAACAAAACTTCTGACATGTCATTGTGAAATGTTGATTTTTTTTAAAATAATAGAAGTAATAGGAGCTCTAATAATAAGCATATTGTATGACATAAAACTGGCAGGGTACTTAAGTGTAGAAATAAGTATATGCACCTGCAAGGTCAAAAAACCACAACAAACATGAAAATATCTCCAACATCAAACACCATAAGACTATTGTAGTAACATCTGAGTGCCAAATAAAGCAAAGGGAGCTTTTCTCTGCAAAACAGAAAACAAAAGTTGGATTGTGGAAGCTTTTCAACAGTGTAGCCAAAGCTTAAAGTCATATGTAATGACCGAATATAAATGTGTGAATAGATCCCAAAATTGAAATTATTTTTTATAGATTCCAAAATTCCTTCCTTGAACTTTAAGATCACATTATATACATCTGTTTGGTTTGGTGAATATATAGTATGGTTCTTTTAGAGTAAACTATAAACTGTAATGTCAGGATTCAAACTGCAAAAACATCATGACTAGTGCTTGGGTTTACAGGTGCATTTAGTATTTTTATTGTTACTGTCTGTTTCCAACAAATTCTTTTACACCATCTCTGCTCAAATCTTCACATTACTCCTTTGATATCCTTTTACTGCAGGCAAAACGTAAACTACAAAAATATGTGTTGTACTGTTTCTTATCATTTTCAAGATCTCTGCTTTCTGTCAGTAAATATGAATATTTATGAGGATGAAAACATGTACAGATTTAATACTTATCATAGGTAAGGATTTTTAAAAAGAGAAGAAATTAATACAAAATATATTTGAAAATTGCAGAACTTCATATTTATCAATATTTAAGCTTTACTTACATTGCATAGCTTGAAGACCTCTTAAAGACTTACCAGTGGTCACCACAGTTTTCTAGCACTGAATTAGGCCACATGCACACAAATGTGAAAAACGTATGTGTAACTGAAGTTTTCTTAACGTCCATTCTAAGAAAGTTGGGAGATAATGGGGACATACACATTTCCGTTTTCTTAGCGGACCATTTGAGCGGACTGTTAAAAATAAAACTTTTTTATTTTTTGTCCCTTTTTACAGATGGATAAATACAACTCAATGGGTCAGTTGTTAATGTCCGTCAAAATAGATTTGCATTCATGGCCATTAAGAATGAATGGGCGTGTTGGATAAAAATATAAACCAATGAAGTTCATCCATTTTTTTCACTGTAATGGCAAACTGATGCAATCTGATGAAAATGAACAAAGTGACCAAAAAATTTAGAAAAATTTGTGTTGTGTTCATGTAGCCTCAAACTCTTTGGAAATCCCTTGAAAGCTTCCGGCACAAGCTTTTCAACTCTTCTATAGCTATAACTGATGAATTTTCTTCAGTACCAGGATTACTTGGCACAAGTGAAGAAAAATTTACTATTGCTGACTAATATTTAAACAGCATATAGCACAAGCAGGGAGTCTGAAGATGTGTCATATTTATGGTGGTGCATACTCTATGATAGATTTGGCACATCTTCCTATTAACTACATATTATTCTGTTACGAAAATTCATGGTTGGCTTATTTTAGAACGTTATTTGCAATTAAGATTTTGTTTTATTATAATGGTAAACTAACATGTACCAGACTGGTACAGTAATTTTTGGACTGCTTTTCTCCTATTAAACACCTGTATTGGTCTGGTTTTTTTGTTTTTTTTTGTTTTTTTCTTTAATCCTTGTCAAACAGAAAAATATTGAAGTTGTATACACTACACTAGTACTATATGTCTGTAACTGAGCTTATGTTTCATAAAAAATGTTTGCTAAAAGTCAGAATATTGTAGGATGCCACGTCATCTGCCACTGCCAAAAAGATATTCCTCCAAAATTGTGCCAAGTTTTGATGAGCTTGACGGGACTAGTAAGCCTTTCAACTGTGATAAAGTAGAGGACAACATGACTGCTATTGGTGATAGTAGTGGCATAGATAGTCATGATGGTGGTTGTTTTGGTAGGAACACTAGAGGCTAGCATCTGCTGCCCACATGTCTTACCTGGTGGATCCTTTCTGCTTCTTGATGAGTTACTCCTCCTCCACCCCATCCTGTAGCAGCAACCAATACAGTTTCTACCATTTTTCATCCACAGTGCCAGCCTGATGCAGATAGGCACCTGCTGCGCAACACCTGAACTGCGTCCTTGGCCCATATCACTGCTGAGGGCAATAGATTGGACTGGTGGCAGGAACTGGTACAGTTTGCTGTGGGCGTACTGTGTTGCTGGGCCTCCAGCACCAGAGAGTATTTAGCATGGAACGTGGTGTTGTCACACTCAAACAGATGATTTTTACACACCTCCAGCTGATGTTATTGATTACTTCAGCCATTGCTGAGAGTGTGGGTGATCAAGCTATTTTGTATTGCCACTGTCTATCTTTCCATTATGTTCCATACTGTACTGCTGCTATTGTCGCTACTGATACTCCCACATAGCCGGATATCGTCATCTGCCTTGCACTTCCTGTTCTATACTGTCCATCCACTGCTACCACTACCACACAGCAGAACATTATCTCTTGCCTTGTCTATCCTTTTCCATACTGTTCTGCCACTGCTCTCACCACTGCTGCCATAACCATCACACAGTGGGACATCATCTCCTGCTTTGTACATCCTGTTTCATACTGTTCTGCTACTGCTGCCTTCCACCAAACAGCCAGACTTCTCCTGAGATCTTGTCTATCCTGTATGCTTTTATTGGAATGATAAAAAAAAACATTTAAACAAAAGAACAAACAAATATACCACATTTTTTTGCTGCTCCCAAAAAATGATAACTTTTGGAGCGCTTGAAAAAGGCATTGCTTCTTCCTATTGCACTGTGTGTATATATAAATACCCACGGCATCTGTGCTCAAAAAGGTGTAGTTTTTGGGCTGTTTTTTACTGTTATAAGGCAGTTCAGATAGTGGTGTAGTGGCAGTAATGTTATTGAAGGTTGTCGGCCTTCCTGAAGAGATGAATATTCAAGTTCTTCTTAAAGCTTGTGATTGTGGAAGACAGTCTTATGTGTTGAGGTAGTGATTTTCAGAGTATGGGGGATGCATGGGAGAAGTCTTGGATGCTGTTGTGTGGAGAGAGGATAAGAGCAGAGCGGAGTAGGAGGTCATTAGAGGATTGGAGGTTATGTGTGGGTAGGCAGAGGGAGATTAGGTTAGAGTTTTATGGTGGGGACAGGTTGTGGATGGCTTTGTATGTCAGCATTAACATTTTGAACTCTATTTGCTGGGCCAGTGAAGGGATTGGCAGAGGAGAGCGGCTGATAACAAATGGAGGGGAGGTGTATTAGAAGAGTAAGTTGGACAAGAGATAGGAGGATAGTTCAAAGTGGACATGTTGTTCAAGGAGATTTGATACATACTGAAGCAGTGAGATCAGGCGATAGATGGCTGGAGAGAACGGGTTGAAAGATGGTTTCTTAAGGAGGGGTGTGACAGTAGCATGTTTAAAGGCAGGAGGGAAGGTACCTCTGGTTAGAGATATGTTGATGAGGTGGATTAGAGCAGGAGTAAAGACTTCAATGAGGTTGGAGATGTGATTTTATTAGGCTGGAGAGCTTTTCACTGGTGACGGTGCAGAAGCAGGTTAAGGATGAAGAGCACTGAACAGTTGGGTAGAGTGGTTGTGGGGGTGTAGGTTAAGGCTCTCTCTGATGGTGTCAATTTTGTTTTTGAAGCAAGAAGCAAAGTCTTTGGCTGAGATAAGTCATGTCAGAGTGGGCACCACTGCAGAGGCTTGTAGTGTACAGGCTACTGCAATGGCCACCTGAACAGCAACTTAAAGTAAAAAAAAAAAGACGTCATCAAGCACTGGCATCAACACTGACTAAGCTGCCAGAACTGGAATATAAGATCTTGAAATGCTAAGTTTGTCTTAATTGTTTTGTTTTTTTATTTTTATTGTTATTATTATTATTTAAACTATTTGTAACAATCAGCACAATTTAAATATGTATCGGAAAGACCCAATAAGAACTCATGGATCGGTTTCACAATTAGTTTTGGAACCATGGTTCAAACTGTGTTATTTATGATTATTAATTTGTTATTTAGTATCCAATGTCTCATACATGTCATCATACAATATTCATCACATGATGTTCAATTTGTTCCCTTCCTTTAATAACTAGTGTGAGGTAGCACTGGGACGTTAGCATGCAGAATTTCCCAGCACTGACATCAACTTTTTTGTTTGTCAACTTTTGGCAATTAAATCCTCATAACAGTTGAAATCACTGTTAGTTTGCTGTGGATAATACACATCACTAAACATTTCACATTCCATCTTCTTATGTCATAGACTCAAGGGATATCTCTTAAAATTCAATTGCTCAAAGCAAGCATGTAAATCTAGCATTCATGATCTAGGAATCTGGCTGTTTAGTATTATTTGGATCCTCAGGGAACCAAACTGTGTTAAAAGCACAAAGAGAATAGTATGCAGCCAACTACCACTGTTACTCTTTTCTATTCTTTCCTGGTGTTATTCTTGAATCTATAAGTACAAACTGTATTGGGCAAAAATGTAAACAAAGCAGCTATTTTTACAGCAAAAAATGACCTACTATTCAAGTTGTTATTCAAAACTTTTTTTAACATTTGTGGTGGGTTTTTTTTTTTTTTGTTTTCTTTCTGGTTACTATCCACATAAAATATTAATAATTATTCTATTTCTAATAAGGTAAGACAATCCAAATACTGTAGACAAGTTAACATTTTAAATGTTCAAGTTCATGTTCAGTTAGATAAAGACTGAGCAAGCATGGCCTGCACAAAGCCTTTTATTTCTGAAAAAAGCGTGGCAGCATGGCTTTAAGGGGTTGTCTGGAAACGCACAATAGTCCAGGCAGAGTCAGAAAAGAAGGAGGAGACATCTCGCAGGAGGAAGTCTGGAAGGAAGAGAGGTAAGTTTGATGGGTGGGCTGAGTTAGTTGTGATGGGCTAGTAGTGGGCAGGATAGCTAGAGAGACAGGGAGGGGGTGTGAGAGGGAGGGGGAGGTAGTGAGAGTGCGAGTCAGTCTACAAGTTCAGCCTACAAGTATCATTCTTCATTAGCCAAGACAGCAGAAAGCTATACCATGTAAACAAATGCAGAAGATGCCAGGAGCTCCCAGAGAAACACAGACATCACTCAAAACACTGCAAAAGGTATTTGGATGCACTTATTAACCCATCAATTGCACTAACAGACCTTTTTTTTTTTTTAAATATTTTTTGCCTAGAAAACCTCTTTAAAGGCAATCTGTCAGCAATAAATTGGTTCTAAACCAAATACAGCACCTTGTAGAACTGATTCTGCTGTTTCCAAATATGCTTCTGTTCCTTTGGAGCCACATTTACATACAAATCATCATTATATTCATATACAGATGAGGGAGAAAGTGCTTTGGAGGTGTGCCTTAGCTTGCCTGAGCTTCGTCTCAGCTCTAAATTCCTGGGCACTTTCTCCCTTATTTGTATATAAAAAAAATGGCAATTTGCATGAAAATGGAGACCCAAAACTGAATAGCAGCGACATATTTGGAAACTGTACAATCACCTCTACAAGGTACAGATATTAGGTTTATAAACAATTTACTGCTGACAGACTTCCTTTAAGTTTGAAACTTTCATTTGTACAAGCCATAAGACTTTTGGAAAAATGTACACAAACCTCAATGAACTGAACTTAGTTACATAGTTACATAGTAGATGAGGTTGGATGAAGATACAAGTCCATCAAGTCCAACCTATAACGCTACACTGTTGATCCAGAGGAAGGTAAAAACCTCATGAGGTTTATGCCAATTGACCCACGTTAGAGGAAAAAAATTTCTTCCCGACTCCAATCTGGCAATCAGTATAAAACTCTGGATCAACTTGTCCTTAACAAAATCTAGGTACCATAACCCATAATATTTTTCTGCTTGAGAAAGGCATCCAGCTCTTTGAACTTGATCAATGAATCCACCATCACCACCTCCTGGGGCAGTGAGTTTCATATCCTCTCTGTTCTTACTTTTTAAACTTTCTCTCCTCCAGATGTAGAGGATGTCCTCTTGTCACTGTCACTGGCCTAGGAGAAAAAGATCATTAGAAAGTCCTTTGTGCTGTCCTTTCATGTATTTGTTCATAGTTATTAGATCTCCCCATAGATGTTTTTTTTTCTAAACTGAATAACCCCAAATTTATTAATCTATTGTTGTACTCCCATCCACCCATTCCCCTAATAATCTTGGTCGCCCTTCTCTGCAACATCTGTAGTTCAATTTTGTCCTTCTTCTATACTGGGGCCCAAAATTTAGCTCAATAGTCTATGTGTGGCCGTACCAGTGATTTGTATAAGATAGAATTTTATGTGCCTTGTCCGCAGCTACCTGGCTTTGGTTACTAAAGGTAAGCTTACTGTCCATCAAAATCCAAAAATCTTTTTCATTGGCAGTCTTACCCAGTAATTTATTAAGTACATTATCATACATTTTATGTCTTCGACCAAAATGCATAAACCTTATATTCGTCAACATTAAACTTCATTTGCCAAGTCTCTGCCCATGCTTCTAGCCTCCATAGATCCCCCCTGTAATATTCTACTATCCTCCTCATTTTTGATTACCTTACAGAGTTTAGTATCGAGTGCAAATATGGACACCCTGCTCTGTAAATCCTCTACCAGGTCATTAATAAACATATTAAACAGGAGAGGACCTAAAACTGACCCCTGTGGCACTCCACTGGTGACTGTGATCCAATTTGAGTATTTACAAGTACCCTCTGTTTCCTATCAGTGAGCCAGTTGCAAACCCAAATGCATATGTTTTCTCCAAGTCCCAACATTCTCATTTTGCATACCAATCTTTTATGTGGTACAGTATCAAAAGCCTTTGAAAAGTCCAGATATACTACATCTACCACATTACCCATGTCCAGTCTAGAACTGACCTCTTCATATAAGCTGTTCAGATTAGTTTGACAGTACCGATTCCTCATTAAATCATGGTGATTGGGTGTTATAAGATTACTTACATTGAG
Source organism: Leptodactylus fallax (assembly GCA_947044405.1). Taxonomy (NCBI): domain Eukaryota; kingdom Metazoa; phylum Chordata; class Amphibia; order Anura; family Leptodactylidae; genus Leptodactylus; species Leptodactylus fallax. The sequence goes on along the minus strand of CAMRHE010000012.1, from coordinate 7,872,799 downwards.
ATACTCCAGGATAGAATATCTTAGAAAACCTTCAAATATCTTACCTACCACAGAGGTCAAACTTATGGCCCATAGTTTCCAGGCTCACTTTTAGACCCCTTTTTGAATATTGCCACCAAATTTGCAATGCACCAATCATGTGGAACAGACCCAGTCATTACTGAATCCTTAAATATTAGATATAAGGGTCTGTCTATCACCGTGCATAATTCCCTCAGAACTCTGGGGTGTATGCCATCTGGACCTGGCGATTTCTCGATTTTAGTTTGTTGAAGGCGGTGCCACGCTTCCTCGTGGGTTAAACAGGTGACATTTAATGGAGAGTTTACATTACCTCTAATCATGTTGCTGGCCATTGTATTTTCTTGTGTAAATACACTAGAGAAGAAGGCATTTAATAGATCTGTCTTTTCCTCATACTCCTCCACCATTACACCCAGATTATTTTAGAGAGGGCACATATTATCAGTTTTTATTTTCTTATTATTTATGTAATTGAAGAATAATTTTAGATTAGTTTTACTTTCCTTGGCAATTTTTCTCTCAGCCTCGATCTTTGCCTCCTCTATTTGTCTTTTACACAATGTTATTTTTCTCTTTATAGTTTTTTAATGCTGTGTCACTACTTTCTTGTTTTAGTACTTTAAATGCTTAATGTTTTAGTTAGCCATAATGGTTTTCTATGATTTCTGGTCTGCTTATTCCCATAAAGTATATGTTTTTTAGTGGTCCTATTTAGAATGCTTTTGAAAATGTCCCATTTTTGTTTGTGTTCCCGTCACTTTGAGGACATTGTCCCAGTTTATGCTGCTAATCTCCTCTCCCAGCTGGTTAAAATTGGCCTTCCTGAAGTTTAGACTTTTTTTTACCCCCTCTACTGAACATCTTTTTAATGTGTACAAGAAAACTTATTATGTTATGGTCACTATTACCTAGATGGCCACCAACCTCCATTTTTTGTTTCAATAATTTTTATTCAAAATTTTCAGAGAATACATACAGTGCAGTATACATTTGACATACAATAGAGTATATTTCTTATCAAGTCACATTCTGTAAACTGTATATCACTGAAACAAATAAGAAAAATTACATAGAGTAAACAGTAACACTAACATTTGGCACATTCATAGGGTTATCATGAATTATTTAGGTGAAATTTTTCTGTATGGGATCCATTCTTTATTCACGGGTTTTATGCTTATGCACATGGTATTCGACACATACCTGCCGCACCTTGCGCTCCTTCTCTACTCCGTTTTTTAACTGGGTTAGCGTGTTTGGTATCCATCCCCACACCCGCTGCTCCACCGCGGTTGACCTTTCTGTAACAACTTAGGCTCCCTACATGGCAAATCGAGAGTGGGACCACGCATCCCACGTTTTGTCAAAGCTATAAAAAGAGTTATTTCCTATTGCGATCACCCTTTCATAGGAGTATGTGTTGTTTATGGCTGAGACCAGGGCCGACAGTGTCGGAGGAGCCATCGTCCGCCATCTTTGCACCAACATTAATTTGGCTATGGTCAAGATTTTACAGATGAGTTGTTTATACCTGTTCAACTCACCGGGGATCCCAAACAACAGGATAGCCATAGGTACGGCATAGGGGAGCTGCAGGCCAAACAGCTCCGAGAGCAGCTCAAAGACCTGAACCCAGTAGTTACGAATCTTGGGGCAGTTCCCCAGAATGTGGAGAAGTGTTCCCCTGCTTCCACATCCTCTCCAACAATTTCCAGACACGGAGGGGTATGCTAATTGTAAGGTAGATGGGGTCCTATACCATCTTAAGATGATTTTCATAGCTGTCTCTATATGGGTGCTGCATTTCAAAGACAAATGTATCAATCTAATTGTTTGTTGCCATTCGTCTGGGATAATGGCTATCCCTAAGTCTCTCTCCCAACAGCGAAATGGGGTAGATCTAGTGAAAGTCGATATTTCATCCATTTTTTCATATAAGAATCGCAGTCCCCTCATATTAGTCGACAACCAGGTAAAAAGTGAATTATTATGGGGTAATGTCGTCGCAGGGTGTTTAGACACAAAGTGCCATATTTGAAAATATTTCAGGAAATCGCCAGTATGAATCCCGTATTGTTGTCTTAGTTCTTCAAACGGTATAGGTTGCCTAGATTCAGAATATAATTGGGAAATCTGTGTGATCCCCCTCGCTTACCAATCCGAGACCTCCAAGTCACTAATCACCCAGGCCATCAATGATAAGGGCATTTCTGTAATATGAAAATACTTCGTAGGGTTTGCTTTCCCATGAAGTAGCTTCCATGCCGATAACGAGGCACACATGACTGGAGAGAAGGATCCAGGAGCTGTCCCAAAAAGGCAACCATAGCGCATCCTCCAATTTTAGGGGGGATATAAAAGCCTGCTCTATATGTAGCCATGGAACCGAAGTATCCATTGATTTCCGCCTTGCGCATTGAGTGACTAGCGATGCTATATAATAGTTCCTCACTACTGGTACCCCCAGTCCTCCTGCCTCCCGCTGTTTGAATAGAAAGCTTTTATTAATTCTAGGTCTGTTACCATTCCATATATATTTCGAGATCACCCTTTGAGCTGTTTCAAAGAAGGAAACAGCGATGAACATTGGGAGCATGCGGAACAGGTATAAGAGTCTAGGCAATAGCAACATTTTAAAAGCAGCTACAACCCTATCCATGAGACATCTGTTTTAGACATTCTCTCCGTTTCTTCTTGCACTGTTTTTAACATTGGGGCATAGTTACTTTTATAGAGGGACCCTGGGGACGCTGTCACCTGTATCCCCAAATATTGAACACTGTCCTCCCTCCACTCAAAATTATACATTGATTTCAAATATTGGAGCGTGTGTTGGGGAACGTGCAGAGGAGGTGCCTGTGATTTGGCCATGTTTAATTTATAATACGATAATCGCCCGAAATTGTTAATAGTATCCATAAGGCGAGGAAGGGATGTTTGCGGTTTAGACAGAGTGAGAATAATATCATCCGCGTAGAGTGATATAAGGTGAGTTTTGTCTCTTATGTCAATACCTCCCACTCCTGGATCTAATCTAAGTACTTGAGCTAATGGTTCAATGGAAAGAATAAATAACAGGGGCGACAGGGGGCATCCCTGTCTGGTCCCGTTTTTTATCAGGAAAGGGTCTGAAACTACTCCGTTGGTGAACACTCTCGCAGAAGGTGCAGAATATAACGCCCCAATCGCTCTTATAATAGCTCCAGAGAACCCCATATTTCTAAGCACCAAGAAGGCATACGACCAGCAAATGCGATCGAACGCCTTCTCTGCGTCCAGTGCGAGGATCACCGCTTCTTCCTTCTTAGAGTCAATGTGGTATATGAGGTTTAAAATGCGTCTAGTGTTATCGTATGACTGTCTCCCTTTAACGAACCCCACCTGATCATGCTTTATTAAATTTGGAAGACAGACTGCCAATCTGTTCGCTATTAATTTGGCATAAATTTTTAGATATGAGTTCAATAGCGATATGGGTCGGAAATTTTGGAGGTTGGTGGCGGGTTTGCCCGGCTTCGGCAGTGTAACTATCAGGGCTTCCTGATTTTCTTTTGGGATAGTGCCAGAATTAACCACATCCATCAAAAATGCTAGCAGCGGTTTCATCAGGACTGGGAAGAAACATTTGTAATAATCATTAGTAAGGCCGTCAGGGCCTGGAGACTTACGAGATGGCAGTGACTTAACTATGGCCGACAACTCCACCGAGGTGATAGGTACATTCAATGATTTCAGCTGTGATTCATTGAGTGTTGGTAGCTGAGCAGCTCTAAGGAATTGCTCAATGTCATTGTTTGTGGGAGGGACCACAGAGGAGACCGCCAAATTATATAGGCTTTTGTAAAAAGTTCTAAAGGTGCTAGCGATGCCTTTTGGGTCATAAATTTTGTAGGTACCGTCCTCACTGAGAATAAATGGGATTCTAGATTTCGCATGTTTTAGTTTCAACTTAGCTGCCAGGAGTTTGCCTGCCTTGTTAGATTGAGAATAGTACATAGCGCTAACCCTCTTCAGGTTTTTCTCATATTTGTGCAATAAGCAAGCAGTCAACTGATGACGTAATGCCATTAATTTTGCTGCATTTGAGGAAGAAGGAGATTGTTTATTGTTAGTGTCAATAGTTCTTATCTGATGAAGCAATGGATCTATTTCTGCCATTCTATTTTTCTTTTCGATATGCCCCAATCGGATAAACGTTCCTCTTATAAAAGCTTTATGAGAGTTCCACAGTATGTCCGGGCCAGAGGCAGAGGGGGCATTAATTTGAAAGAATTCCTTCAAATCATTCTCTAATGTTGCTTTTAATTTTGGCTGTGACATTAGATATTCATTACACCTCCATACATACGTTCTTGCGCATTCGTATTTTTCCGCTATTGACATGGTTATCGCTGCATGGTCCGACCACGTTATTTGTGAAATCTCAGATTTCTTAACAAGGGGATTGCTAGACTGCTCTATTAGGAATAGGTCGATTCGTGAGTAGCTATTATGCACAGTAGAATAATACGTATAATCTTTTTCGGTATTATGGAGAATACGCCAGACATCAAATAATTCGTGTCTCCATATAGCTTGCGAGAAAGAGGGGTGACGTGTCATCCTGCCAGAAGTGGTATCCACTAGCGGGTCTGGAGCCATATTAAAGTCTCCCATTAATATCAGACATCCCTGCTTCCTCTTTTCTACCGCCCTTACAAGTCTCCCCAGGAATGCCACTTGTTTCTTATTTGGGGCATAAACCGATACTAATGTGTAATTGACATTGTTAAGGGTGCATACTATTATTATAAACCGCCCACCCGGGTCCGCATATTGCGACAATAATTGAAAAGCTACTGAGTCTCTAATCCCAATCAATGTACCTCTACGCTTTGAGGAATAATGAGCATGAAACACATGTGGATACGCTGGGTGTTGAACACGATTAGCGTCTGCCTTTAAAAGGTGTGTCTCTTGTATTGCAAGAATGTCACAGCTTTGAGCTCGGGCCTCACGCCATAAATTGGCTCTTTTCTGAGGGGAGTTCAAACCCCTAACATTCATGGACACAATTTTAAGTACCATAATGTACATTTATAAACGCTATACAAGTCTTACCACAACCACCTCTACCAGGGAGTGTCAATGTTCGTATGCAGTGAAGATGTCTCCACCCTTTGTATTCACTTCGCCCAATGTGCCAGAACCAACGAAAAAGCAAACCATGCAAGTTACAGAACCTATGGATAAACCATCTGAGCAAAATCAAGAAAGAAACAAAAACAAAAGGGAACATAGTACAGCGGACCAGCAGCTGTTGTAATCCTGGGGGGATAAGTTCACCAACAGTGGACATACGGCATCCAAAAATAGGTGAGTCTCTAGCTTTGTAGCCCTTTAGGTGGACGTTTTTGGGACCTCGCTTGGCGCCAACCATCAGACACGGGACCAGGGGTTTGTTTAGGTGGTGGATCGACAGTCGAAATGTTCCATGTGGCTAGCAAGCTTTTTCCTTCCTCCGGAGATTTAATGATGTGTACTAAATTGTCCCGAGAGATGATCACACGGACTGGGAATCCCCATTTATACAAGATATGGTGTTGGCGTAGAGCTGTGGTGATAGGGATAAATTATCTCCTTGATTGTAGCGTCGAGGCTGATAGGTCCGAATAAATGGCTATTTTATGGTATGGTTCAGGTAAGCGACCCGCCTTCCTGGAAGTCGACAGAACCAGCTCTTTAGTGCGATAGAAATGAATCTTTGCAAGAACGTCTCTAGGTATAGCTTCATCTAAATGGGATGGTCTAGGAACTCTATGAGCTCTATCAATAGTTAAATCCAGTTCCGTGAGGTTCGGTAATAACGCTCGTATCAGATCCTGAAGGAATGCAGTTAAATTACTCGTAGATACTGACTCTGGAATCCCTCTAAACTTTAGATTATTTCTTCTAGAACGGTCCTCTAAGTCGGCTATTTTGGCTTTCAGAAAAGACACATCCCTCTCTACCTCATAGTGAGCATCTATAAGCGCATTGTGTGAAGTCGCAAATTCCGCCATTTTAGATTTCACATGAACCGTACGGCTTTTCAGCTCTTTAATATCTCTATCTAGTGGTTTCACCATGAGAGACATGTCTGTCGTTAGTGATTTACAGAAGGCCATAAGCATATTTTTCATGGAGGCCTCAGTAAGTAAATTTTCTGTTGCAGGGATATCTGCAAAAAAATCAGTAGATAGAGAAGTAGGCTATATCTTACTGCTCACCTCCTCCTCCTGAGATTCGATTTCCTGGAGCCTGGGCCTTTGCTTGACCGGATTAGCGCCGGATTAGCGGTGGGTGAGTAACTCGTCTCCAGGCTCGCATCAGCCACAGGCCCCGGAGCGTTTTTTTGCGGAGGCCCGTGGTTTATGTAGGCCCCGGCTCGCCGGGGAGAAGGTCCAGGCAACCCCTGGTCCACACCGTCCAGCAGCTGTGGAAGAGAAGGGGCCGACAGCGCTCTCCTCTGAGCGGAGAGCGTGAGTGTCTCCTCCGGAGGATTTTTAGAGAGAGTCGAGGCTCTAGAAGCCGCGTCCAAGCGCGGGCCTTCGCCATTTTGTTCTTCTCCTCCCCCATGGGGGAGGTAGAAGTCAGAAATCTTCAGCGGTTTCACCGCCGATTTCCGTTTTCGTGGCATCCTTGAAGGTAGGATACCTTTATGTTTCTGTATTAGCTGCGGTTAGCCCAAAAGCACGTCGCTAAACTGTCGCTTGTAGAGACTCAGGCCAAGAGCTCTGCAACTATACGGCCATTCCGCTCCACGTCCAGGCTCCGCCCCCACCAACCTCCATTTTTGACAATGTGTTAGGTTCATTTCTTAAAATTTGTTCTAAAAGTGCCTCACCTCTTGGGTCCTGCACTATTTGTCATATGATATTGTCTTTTATTACTGACAATAACCTGTTCCCTTTGTTGGACCTGCAGGTTTCTACCTCCCAGTTGATATCTGGGTAGTTGAAATCCCCCATAATAATAACTTTATAATTTAATATACGGCCTCATCAATTTGTTTTGTTAGTATATTTTCAGCTTCTTCCATTATATTTGGTGATTTATAACAAAACCCTATCGGTATTTTATTATTCTTTATTCCTCCCTTAATTTCCACCCATAAGGACTCCGCATATTAATTTTTCTCCCAGATGTTCTTACGCAGGAATGGCTTAAGGCAGGATTTTATGTACAGGCAAACCCCTCCCCCTTTCCTATTGGTATGCTCCTTTGTAAACATACTGTACCCCTGTATATTTACAGCCCAGTCATAGCTAGAGTCCATTCACGTCTCACTTATCCCCACTATGTCATATTTTTCATCCAACTTTATCACTTCTAGTTCCTCCATCTTGTTAAAGAGACTTCTGGTGTTAGTATGTATACATTTTATGGGTTTATCTTTATCACTACTCTTCCTCTGCCTAATGACTGTTCTCACCCCACCCCCCGCTCCACTCTGGTTACATTATTTAGCCCTCTTTCCATGTCTACACTATCTTGCCCTCTACATCTGTTACCTTCCCCCCAATTCCTAGTTTAAACACTCCTCCAAACATCTAGCCATCTTCTCCCACCGCACAGCTGCACTCTCCCCATCCCTACCATAGAACCTGTACCTCACAGCAAAGTCAGCCCAGTTCAAGAACCCAAACCACTCTTTCCTACACCAGCTCTTGAGTCACTTATTTACCTTCCTAATCTCCCGCTGCCTCTCCTGTGTGGCCCGCAATACAGGTAGTATTTCCAAAAGTACCACCTTGGAGGTCCTTGCCTTCAGCTTGCTTCCTATATCCCTGAAATCATTTTTAAGGACCTTTCACCTTCCTCTAGCTTTGTCATGTGTGCCAACATGCACCATGACCGCTGTATCCACACCAGCCCCACCCAGTAATCTATAAACCCGATCCGCGATGTGTCGAACTCGAGCACCATGAAGGCAAGACATCATTCTACGATCCCGGTCTTTGTGATAGATTGCACTGTTTGTTCCCCTAATAATTGAATCTCCCACTACCAGCATCTGTCTGGCCTTCTTACACTCCTATCACCCTTCTTACTGGAGCAGACATTCCCGTGTCTTTCTGCAGCAGAGTTACCCCTGTACTAACATCACCCTCTTCTGCCAATTTAGCAAACTTGTCGGGGTGTGCCAGTTCAGGACTAACCTCCTTGACACTCTTCCCTCTACCCCGCTGCTTTCTGTCACCCAGCTAGCTGCCTCATGTTCCTGCACCTCCATGCTACCATCACCCTCTGCGCTTATCCCAGCGTGTCCCTGCTCTGTTATCAACAAACTCCTTTCCAAGTTATCAATGGATATCAGTTTTGCAATTAGCTTATTTAGATCCATTATCTGGGCTTCCAAGTGTGCAATGGGCTTCCATCTTGCACAACAGTGTGCCCCCTCAAGCAAAGAATACATGTTGCAAGATGTACACTGGACGGCATTACAAAGCATAAAGCACATCTTACCTAATGGGGATTATTACACCAAAACAAAAAATACAAGTGAAATAAGCACAGTTCAAATAAAAAGTGTATAGGCAAAAATGTTTTGTTTTTTTTTGTGTTTTCTAAAGTCCCTGAATCTTAAGTCACACTTAAAACTGTACTCGAAAGCGCAAAAATCTGCAACTGATTCCTCTGGTTGCAAAGTGGTTGCTAACATAGCCAGGGCCAGTTTTAGACAAAGTGGGGCCCTGGGCAAATTTAAAAGCAGGGCCCCAAATGCTGATATGCAAACAACACTATCGTCTTCTAGTGGCAACCCCTATTATAATGCCTGCTTTCTGAAAAAAAAAAAAAAAAAAAGTAATAACATGCCCCATTTTACCACACACAATTCAAATGAGCACCTTTGTACCGCCTAATAGATTTTTGCACCAAGTCATCAGTTATTATAGCGCCTCCTTATAAATAATAGTCCCTGCTTATAAATAATATTACACCTTTATCAGTAATAGCTCCATATAGTGTCCTGTATCAGTAATATTCCCCCTTATCAGTAACAGTCACCCCGTAAAAATAATACTGCTCCCTTATTAATAATAGCCATCTCATAAATAATAGTTACCCTTATAAATAATAGTCCCCATTATCACTAATAGCCCCCTTTATAAATAAGCCCACTTAACAATTATACCCCCCCCTTATAAACAGTTCCCCTCTTATAAATAATAGCTCCCCCCTTATAATGGATGCCTTATATATAATAGTTCCCCCCTTATAAATAATAGCCCATCTTATAAATAATAGTTCCCCCTTATAATAGGCCCCTCATATTTAAGTTTCCCAATTATATATAGTAACCCACCCTTATATATAATAGTTCTCCGTTATACAGTGTTGGACTGAAGGGCCTTAGGCCCACCAGAGGAACTTGTTCTGGGGCCCCACCCAACAGCTTCCTGCTAATAGCCTACACCTCGACTCCTTCACTGAATTCTTACATATGTGCTATCTGGTGTTACTGAATATGTTCCCAGAATAGTCAGCCCCTTTAGTACTGTACAGGCCCCAATAACTCCATGGCCGGTTCATGCACAGTACTGTATGAAGTGAGGGAATGACATGGCCATGGAGCACTACATGTATGTGCAAGATTATAGTGAGGGAGCTGTGATGCAGACATAGCACACAGGGCTGCCAGCAGGAATTTTGAGCCTCCCCCCCACACAGTATAATGCTCCACATGGTATATAATGTTCCACGGTATAAAATGCTCCCCTGAGCACTCCACAGTTTCCCCACATGGTATATAATGCTCCACAGTGGCCTCACACAGTATAAAATGCTCCCTTTAGCCCCCCATAGTGGCCCCACATGGTATATAAGGGTGCACACAGTATACTACCTCTTAGTGGCCCCAGACAGTACAATATGCTCCCCAGCAGCCCCACACAATATAATATGCTCCATAAAGTATAATATGCATCCCACAGTGCCCCCCCCAGTATAATGCTCCACAGTGGCCTAACACAGTATAATATACTGCCCAGAGAGGTTCCTCCAGTATAATGCTCCACAGTGGTCCCCCACAGTATAATATGCTCCCCACAGTCCCCCCCAGTATAATTCTCTACAATGGCCCCACAGAGTATAATATGCTCCCGAGAAGCTCCACACAATATAATAAACTCCACAGTGGCCCCACACAGTATAATATGCTATCCAGAGGGGGGCCCCCAGTATAATGCTCCACAGTGGCGCTACAGACTCCCATAGTGCTAGTATTATATTATACTCTGGGGTCTCTTCAGACCCCAGAGTATAATTATCGAAGGCCCGGAGGAGGTAAGGGAAAATAACAAACAGTTATACTTACCTTGCCTTACCTCTCCTGGGCCTCCTCGCAATGCTCCACTATCACCGCCGGCTTCCTCTTCTTTGTGGCTGACGTCACGCGTTTTGGACATCACCGCTGAGGCCTGTGATTGGGCCTCAGCAGTTAAATGAGGCACGCCCCACGTGACAGCTGAGGCCAAGCCTCAGCGCCTCAGCGGTGATGTCCGGAACGCCAGAAGATGACGTCAGACGCAAGGACAGGTGAGTAAAAATGTTTGTTATTTTTACTCATCTCGGAAAGGGGCCCTGCGGCACATGACGCTGGGTCCCTTTCTGTTATTGATTTGGCCAGTCCTGACTCCCGGGGGTCCCTTTTTGGCCGGGGTCCTGGGCAATTGCCTAGTTTGCCCCCCTAAACGCCGGCCCTGAACATAGCAAAGAAGAGTGAGCAAAATTTCCTCCAGAATTATGTAAGATACCGATAAAGTCATACAGAAAATGATTATTACTGCTAAAGGTGATTCTACAAGCTACACATGCCTTTTCCAAGTAATATTTGTTACATAAATAATGAAATGGCAAAATCTGGTGTGTGTTGCTATTCATCTGATGTTGTATTTACCCAATTTTAAGACGTTCTACAAACCACATGTTTTTTTTTATTACATCCTGATACATCAAACCATGGAATTCAAAGAGGGTGTACTTTGTTTTTCTCATGACTGTATCGGCATGACAAAGAATATGGAATTTGTAGAAGTAAATGACTTAAAATTGCTTTCATTTCCTGCTAACAAGGCAGCTACAGAATGAACCAACAGTAATTTTAAATCATTTAGTTTTAATCTCTACTGTATTTCAGAAATGTATAAAGATGGCCATACAACTTAGATAGTTGTCAGCAAAATAACATCTGGCCAACTACTATCTAAGGTGTATGGCCACCTTTTTAAAGAAGGAGAGGGGTATGAGCCACTTCTAGAGGTATCTACTTCTGCTGTATTATCTTCTTTGAGAATAAAAGTATCAGGCATGTTATAATCCAATATGATTAGCTTTTCTTTCCCCCAACATTCGCAGTCAGGGTAGTCTGGTCATCTAATGTGTCTGACCACTTTATCAAATTGGCTCACTTCTACTTTGTTTTCTGTATGTCAAACAGTAGACTACACAGACATTGCCTGCCACGTACTTGCATACCGCGTAGATTCTCCTCCGACACAGGGCAGTAGGAGGGGGGTCGTCTTCTGCACTCTGAAAATATTTAGGAGAGGACACGGTGTATAGAAATTATTCTGATACTGTCCTTGTATTTAGTTTCTGCTGGGACTGAAACTTACAACCCACTGCATGGGAGGCAAGAACAGCCTCTGCAGAAGACATCTCTTCCCACTATCTGCCCTGTGTGCAATATTTGGGGTACCAATTCACCCCTTTAATATCTCCTACATTTTCTTTTCTACATCATTCTATATCAGTATCCTCTGATGCAACCTTTCTGAAAATGTCTACCTTCACCTACACTTGTGCTTGTTTCACCAATGAGACTGCATTGCAGCTGATCAGCAGCACTAAGTTGTCTAATGTTCAATTCCAAAGGTAAGACAGTTAGGGTCTGTTTCCACGCTGGAAAATGAACAATTTCAGGTGGTCTTCTGCCTCAAATTCCTGTCCACTGATTGGGCTAAGAGTGTCTCACACTGCAGGTTCTGCGCCTGAAGCAGGATGCTTATTTTGCAGTATCCTGCTACAGTCACTACCTCTTATTGACTATAATGGCAGAGGCGGAATTCTTCCATGTGAATTTACACTTAGACAGTCATTCCCCATTGCTTCCAGTTCAGGCATGTACATCTACCCGCCAATGTAACCCCTGTTTACTGCCTTGTGCCACCACATTGTGCAACACAGTAGGAAAACACAGCACAGATTGTACAACACAGATACACAAACAGACAGGACAGGACAACACACACATACAGACACTCATACAAAGGGGAACATAGCATGCCACATAGACAGGTGTGCAAAGAACAGCCTGTCTCCGCCTGCACAATTTTGAAAGGAAAAGATAAGAACATTAAGTATGTGGCACATCTAAGGACTAATGAAAGGGGGCAGGATGGTCACTTTAACCTTGTTGCATTCCTAGCTTTGGATATAACTTGACACTTGGTATAATGTACCTCACCATGCCTTCATCTTTCAGATAAAAACATGCAGAACTCCCTTTAGGTACTATACACATAAAAGGCATTTTATTTCTGAAATAATAATTCAAAATATCATAATGGTATGTATTTACAGTGATGGGGGATTTTTATTATCATATTCAGTTTTCCCTTATTTAGTATCCAAACATTTGTATACAGTTTATCCTAAAATACATGGATTTTCTTGCAAAAAGGTTTATGTGTTTTGGATCTATATGTCAGTAAAAATATCAACTCAGGATTACACATATTTGCACATCTTATAAAACATGTCTGACTTGTTTCATTATAAAAGTAGTTAGTGCCTTTGCCAAGTGTTTATAGATCCAAAACTTTTCTTCTATAGTGGATGAAGTCCAGATTTATGCTGTCCAAAAATACAAATGGAAGATTGGTTTAAATAAAAGACTATGGTGGCCTTGCATTTGTTCCAGGTACTGTATTTAATGAGAGTGCAGTTTATAAGGTCGGCACATCTGAGGCCTTCTCAACTGCAAAATATAATAGTATACAGACAATTCACTGGTTTATGCTTAGTCTTTCATTGATTACTTAAGTCTAATTCCCAGAGTAATTATAAAGAAAATTGCCCACTGTAGCTCTGTTCAAGGTTAGATCTGGCAGCTGTTCTGCTAAATTAAGTCATATACTTTTTTTTCTTTCTACATTTTTTTATTCATACATTTTGTACGCATCATGGAGACTGTAAATGTGGGAATGGTACGTTTCCAGATGTGGTTATTTTCACATAAAACAGCAGACATGCACAGTGATGACATTTTGGATGTTTTATCATTTCAGTGCATAGATGCATATTTTATTATTAAAAGTTATTTTAAAACAAGGTCAAGTTTCAAGTGTGCATAAAGAGTGGTGCTTGCCTTTGAAAGCTTTTATGACATAGTCAAATATATAAGTGCTTATTGGCTTAAAATCACAAAAAAAGTAAAGTACAAAGGCTAAAACTCGAAATTATGATCTAGCTCTTTCAGAAGAAGCCAGAATCTAAACAAGCCATTGACTCTTTAAACTGTACGTAACGAAAGAAAACGTCTGCCAGATAATTGTTTACTTAGCAATGATGAATTAATATGAAAAACTTACACTAACACACATTATAAAGTCAAAAACCTTGGCTTCACATTAATGCACAGGTGTATTGTATAGTAAAACAAATATATGAGATTCCTAAGTTGGAATACTAAGTTAAGGTAAAATGTAAAAACTGCAATAAAGAACCTAATATTTAGTTAAAAGTGTAATGTGCATTTTAGAGTTAGATTTACTATAACACGGCATGGAATGTACAAAAAAAGAAGACTGGAGTTACATCTTGTGTGCCTGGGACCATAAAATAAAGACATGAACTAACCTTTTGCTTTCTATTTACATTTTATAGACTACTTTGATTATGTCAAGTAGGTTAAAGCTTGAAATTATATGGATCTAGAAACTGGGGCTAGAAATTATTATATTCCCACAAAAAAATAGCTCTTGTAGAGGTTGCTTCTGGCTTAGGCTTTGACTGCGTGGAAAGCAAAACACTGATTGAGGGTTAAAAATTGTTGGGTTGTGTAGGATGCACCTGCAGTACGTCCACTTTCCGCACCTTTCAACAATGAACTTGGCAAATCTGTGATACAGATTTATGTCATGTCTCAACTGCTGACCATTCTAAACATTTGTAATGCCCTTATTAAAAAATAATACAGAAAAAGAATAGAGATTTTACTCATAACAACCAATAAGATAGCCTTTCATGTCCTCCAACATATGCAATGTGACGCTAAGTTCATACAACCGTTCGACACTTCATCATTTGGGTCCGCATGGGGGCCTGAAAGATGGAGAGCCTGTCCACTTAAAAATCAGTTATTATTATTATTATTATTATTATTATTATTATTATTATTATTATTGCTATTGTTATTATTGCTATTATTAATAATATTTTATTTATTTATTTATTTATAGAGAACCATTAATTCCATTTTACTGAAAATTTGAGGGTTTACATACTGTACACAGAATATACAAAACAAATACAATACTAACAGTAACCAGTCGGAACATTTGGGTAGAGGGCACTGCCCGCAAGGGCTTACAATTTATGATGGAAAATGGTTAGAGACAATAGGTGAGGGTAGAAGCTGTTCAAATGGTGGTGTGCTGGCAGCAGTGTTATTGGAGGTTGTAGGCCTTCCTGAATAGGTGAGTCTTCAGGGTCTTTTTGAAGCTTGTGATTGTGGGGGACAGTCTTATGTATCGTGGTAGTGAGTTCCAGATTATGGGGGATGCAGGGGAGAAGTCTTGGAGATGGTTGTATGAAGAGCGGATAAGAGCAGAGCAGAGTAGGAGGTCTTGGGAGGATCGAAGTTACGTGTGGGCAGCTAACGCGAGATTATATTAGAGATGTAAGGAGCAGACAGGGTGTTAATGACTTTGTATGTCAGCGTTAACATTTTGAACTCTATTCGCTGGGCAATGGTAGCCAGTGAAGGGATTGGTGGAAAGGATGAAGAACAGGGAAAGAGGTGTATTAAGCGAATGGCACAGTTTAAGGTGAACTGGAGGGGGGCGAGAGCATTTGCTGGGAGGCCATGGAGAAGGGTGTTACAGTACTCTAAGTGGGAGATTATGAGGGCGTGGACTAGCATTTTTGTAGTTTCAGAGATAAGGCAGGAACAGATTTGATGGATGTTTGTGAGCTGGAAGCAGCAGGAGGTGTGGAGGGTTTGGATGTGTGGCTTGAAGGATAGGTCAGAGTCAAAAGTTATCCAAAGGCAGCAGGCCTCTGAGACTGGGGAAAGTGTGGTCCTGTTAACTTTGAGTGATGGGTAAGGTAGGGGGGCCATGCGAGGTGGGGCAAAGATGATGAATTTCTGTTTTCTCCATGTTGAGTGTGAGAAAGCGGTAGGAGAGAAAGGAGGCTATGGCTGCTAGACACTCTGGATCTCTAGACAACACAGCGGTAATGTCTGGTCCAGAGAGATATATTTGAGTGTTGTTGGCGCAGTAATGGTATTGAAAACCATGAGATTCTATGAGTCAGCCAAGGCCGAGGGTGTAGATGGAGAGCAGGGGGATCCTAGGACAGAGCCTTGGGGGACACCTACTGCTGAAAGTGCAGTTGGTGAGGCATGAGGAGGGGGCCATGTATGGGGGAGTGTATGGGAGTGACCACCATAGGAGAGGGAAGCAGGGGAGGTAGTTTCTGAGGGTGTCAGCCATGTTTCTGTGATCATGAGAAATGAAGAGGTCGTGGATGTAATCAAGTTTATTACATATGTATGCAACGAGCATTCCACAGTGCACCGGAGAGGGTGGGGGGAGGACCAGGAGCAAAGATAGGTGTAAGATTTAGGGGGTTCTGTGTCCGCTGGTGTCGGATGTGTGGTAAGAGGAAGAGGATCTGATAGTAGATGTGCTGTGGTCCAGAATTAGGAGATATGTCGTCAGAAATAAGGAGAAGCAGGGAGAGAGATATCAGGTGTAAGTAGGAGAGAGTGTGGAGAGGTTGTGCTTTTCTGGGGCGGAAAGCTGGCAGGTTTGAGAGTAGCTGTGCAGAGAAGGTCAGATGGTGGGGTAGAATAGATGGAGAGATAAAGATTTTGTTACTGACAATGGTGATTTGGGGTGGAAGAGTCCCTTTTACAAGTAAGGGAAGAACAACAGTGATTAAAGTGAGAAGCATTCTTATCTATGACATTACAAAGGTATTGTTTTTTTTGGGGGGGGGGTTATGTTTAAATTTAAGTTTGTGCAGCTCCCTTCTGGTCTGATTCTGGCCTTATTCTGGTCCATCCACTTTAAGAGTTGCACTTTCGGATGTTGCAATAAAATGACTAAGGCCAGAACTGACTTCTGCACTTAGATTTATACTAGCAAGCACTATATTAACCCCTTAAGGATACACCCTAAAAGTGCCGTATGGGCCAGGCCACATTTTTCAAAACTTACATGTGTCACTTGAAATGGCAATAACTTTGAGATGCTTTAACTTACACAAGTGATTTGGAGGTGAAATGTAGACATTTAATTTTTTTTTTTCAATACTACATTCATTTAGCCCTAAAATTAACACATTCATAAAGGAGAAAATACATCTCACATTTTGTTATGCAATTTCTCCCAAGCACAGAAATACCCCACATGTGGATGTAAAATGATGTATAGGCACACGGCAGAGCACCAAAGGGAAGTAGCGCCACTGGGCTTTTGAAAAGCGGATTTTGCTGGAATAGTTTTCAGGTGGCATGTCTCCTTTGAAGAGCCTCTAAAGTACCAATACAGTGAAAAGTCTCCAAACGTTACCCCATTTTTGAAACTACACCCCTGACAGAATTTAATCCTACAGCAGTTTCACAGATTTTATTAACATTGGGATGTGTAAATGAAAAATTACTAAGACTTCACTTTATCCCCAAAGTGAAAATGTTCTCCTTTAACCCCTTTTCACAAGGGGTTAAAGGAGAAAAAGCACCTCACAGTTTGTTAAACAATTGCTCATGAACACGGCAATACCCCATATGTGGTCATAATCTGCTGTATAGGTACATGGCAGGGCTCGGAATGGAAAAAGTGCCATCTGGCTTTCGAAGGGCAGATTTTGCTGGAATAGTTTTCAGGTGCCATGTCACATTTGCAGAGCCCCTAAAGTACCGATACAATGGAAACCCCTCAAAAGTGACCCCATTTTGGAAAGTACACCCCTCACAGAACATATCAAAGGATATAATGAGCATTTTGATCCTACAGCTGTTTCACAGATTTTAATAACATTGGGATGTGAAAATGAAAAATTACTTTTTTTCCAATAAACTGTCAATTTAGCCCCAAATTTTTCATCTTCACAATAGAATAAAGGAGAAAAATCTCCCCAAAGTTCGTTACACAATTTCTCCTGAATACGGGAATACCCCACATGTGGTTGTAAACTGCTGTATGGGTATATGGTGGGGCTCAAAATGGAAAGAGCGCTATTTGGCTTTTAGAGTGCAGATTTTGCTGGAATAGTTTTAAGGTGCCATGTCACATTTGCAGAGCCCCTAAAGTACCGATACAATGGGAACCCCTCAAAAGTGACCACATTTTGGAAACTACGCCCCTCAAGGAATTACTTTTTTTCAATAAACCATCCATTTAGCACCATATTTTTAATTTTTACAAGGGGTTAAAGAAGAAAAAGCACACAACAGTTTGTTACACAATTTCTCCTGAACACAAAAATGTCCCATATGTGGTCGTAAACTGCTGTATGGGTATATCATAGATTGTAAGCCCTTGCCTCATAGATTGTAAGCCCTTGCGGGCAGGGCCCTCTATCCCACTGTGCCAGTTGGTCACTGTTAGTATTATACTTGTCTTGTATATTTTCTGTACCATATGCAAACCCTCAAATGTAAAGCACCATGGAATTAATGGTGCTATCTAAATAAACAATAATAATAATAATAATAATAATAATAAAAAAACATGGTGGGGCTCAGAATGGAAAGAGCGCTATTTGGCTTTTTGAGGGCAGATGTGGCTGGAATAGTTTTCAGGTGCCATGTCGCATTTATAGAGCCTCCAAAGTAGCAATACAGTGGAAACCCCTCAAAAATGACCTTTATTTTAGAAACTACACCCTCAAGGAATTTCTCAAGGGGTATTATCATTTTGAACCTAAGAGTGCTTCCCAAAAATTAATGTACCTAAATGAAAAATAAAACTTTTAAAGAAATATGCCCAATATGTTTCACCCACTTTGTGTCATCAGAGACATGTACTCCTAAAACTATTAAGTGGGCTATGCTGGGTACAAAAAAGTTATATACAGTATGTAGGTGTAAATTGCTGCTTGGACACACAGCAGGGCTCAGAAGGGAAGAAACACTGTGCGTTTTAGCTTTTGGACAGATTTATAGGGACTTTCTGGATGCCATGTTGTTTTTGCAGAGCCCTGGACGGGCAATTTTAGGATCTCTGCAAAAACGACATGCATCCAAAAACCAACAATCTAAATCTGTGCTCCAAAAGCACATAGCTCTCCTTCACATCTGCACCCTGTTGTGTGCCCAAACGGAATTTTATGCCCACATGTATGACACTGGTGTACCCAGGATAACTTACTTAACAATGCCATATTTGGGTATAAACTGCTGTTTGTGCACAGCTGGGCACAAAAGGGAAGGAGCGCTAATTTGGTTTTTGGAGCACAGTTTGGTTTTTGGACTTCATGCCACCTTTGCAGAGCCATTGAATTGCCAGTAAAGTGGAATCCGCAGACACGTGACCCCATTTTGGAAACTACACCCCTGAAGGGATTTATCAAGTGGCATTTTTAACTCTTGAGTGTTGCATTAATTTAATTTCCATAAATGAATGCGCAACTGATAATGAAAAGTGAAAATTGTAATTTTTCCAGAGATGCACCATTTCAGTAACGATATGTTGTCCAGCTTGTGTCAGCAGAGACACACACTCCAAAAACTGTTAAGTGGGTATCCCAGGCACAACAGGTTTGTATCAGTTTGTCTCTGGTACAAGCTGGGCATGACATATTACACACTGAAATTACATATTCCTGGAAAAATTGTCATTTTCACCTTTCACCATCATCTACGTATTCATTTCTGGAAAATAAATTAATGCAACACTTGGTGGTTAAAAATGCTCACTGTACCCCTGGATAAATTCCTTCAGGGGTGTAGTTAGTTTCCAAAATTAGGTCACATGTCAGGGGATTCCACTTTACTGGCATTTCAGGAGCTTTGGAAAAGTGTCATGGCGTCCAAAAACCAAACTGTCAAAATCTGTGCTCCAAAAACAAAAATACTGCGCTCCTTCCCTTCTGTGCCCAGCTGTTCCCAAACAGCAGTTCATGCCCACATGACATTAAGTACGTTATCCATGACATTAAGTACGCTATTCTGGGTACAACAGTGTCATACATGTGGGCATAAACTGCAGTTTGGACACTCAGCAGGGCACAGAAGGGAGGGAGAGCTACAGTGCTGGCCAAAAGTATTGGCACCCCTGCAATTCTGTCAGATAATACTCAATTTCTTCCAGAAAATGATTGCAATCACAAATGCTTTGGTAATAATATCTTCATTTAATTTGTCGTCAATGGAAAACCACAAAAAGAATTGTCAAAAAGCCAAATTGGATATAATTCCACACCAAACATAAAAAAGGGGGTGGACAAAAGTATTGGCACCCTTTGAAAAATCATGTGATGCTTCTCTAATTTGTGTAATTAACAGCACCTGTTACTTACCTGTGGCACATAACAGGTGGTGGCAATAACTAAATCACAGCCAGCCAGTTGAAATGGATTAAAGTTGACTCAACCTCTGTCCTGTGTCCTTGTGTTTACCACATTGAGCATGGAGAAAAGAAAGAAGACCAAAGAACTGTCTGAGGACTTGAGAAGCAAAATTGTGAGGAAGCATGAGCAATCTCAAGGCTACAAGTCCATCTCCAAAGACCTGAATGTTCCTGTGTCTACCGTGCGCAGTGTCATCAAGAAGTTTAAAGCCCATGGCACTGTGGCTAACCTCCCTAGATGTAGACGGAAAAGAAAAATTGACGAGAGATTTCAACGAAAGATTGTGCGGATGGTGGCTAAAGAACCTCGACTAACATCCAAACAAGTTCTAGCTGCCCTGCAGTCCGAGGGTACAACAATGTCAACCCATACTATCCGTCGGCGTCTGAATGAAAAGGGACTCTATGGTAGGATACCCAGGAAGACCCCACTTTTGACCCAGAGACATAAAAAAGCCAGGCTGGAGTTTGCCAAAACTTACCTGAGAAAGCCAAAAACTTTTTGGAAGAATGTTCTCTGGTCAGATGAGACAAAAGTAGAGCTTTTTGGGAAAAGGCATCAACATAGAGTTTACAGGAAAAAAAAAGAGGCCTTCAAAGAAAAGAACACGGTCCCTATAGTCAAACATGGCGGAGGTTCCCTTATGTTTTGGGGTTGCTTTGCTGCCTCTGGCACTGGACTGCTTGACCGTGTGCATGGCATTATGAAGTCTGAAGACTACGAACAAATTTTGCATCATAATGTAGGGCCCAGTGTGAGAAAGCTGGGTCTCCCTCAGAGGTCATGGGTCTTCCAGCAGGACAATGACCCAAAACACACTTCAAAAAGCATTAGAAAATGTTTTGAGAGAAAGCACTGGAGACTTCTAAAGTGGCCAGCAATGAGTCCAGACCTGAATCCCATAGAACACCTGTGGAGAGATCTCAAAATGACAATTTGGAGAAGGCACCCTTCAAATCTCAGGGACCTGGAGAAATTTGCCAAAGAAGAATGGTCTAAAATTCCAGCAGAGCATTGTAAGAAACTCATTGATGGTTACTGGAAGCAGTTGTTCGCAGTTATTTTGTCTAAAGGTTGTGCTACCAAGTATTAGGCTGAGGGTGCCAATACTTTTGTCCGGCCCATTTTTGGAGTTTTGTGTAAAATGATCAATGATTTGACTTTTTTTTTCATTCTCTTTTGTGTTTTTTCATTGCAAGCAAAATAAATGAAGATATTATTACCAAAGCATTTGTGATTGCAATCATTTTCTGGAAGAAATTGAGTATTATCTGACAGAATTGCAGGGGTGCCAATACTTTTGGCCAGCACTGTAAGTAGCTTTTGGAGTGCAGATTTAGATGTTTGGTATCTAGACGCCATGTCATGTTTGCAGAGCCTCTAAGGTACCAGAAAAGTGTAATCCCCTAAGGAGTGACCCCATTTTGAAAACTGCACCCCTCAAATAATTTATCAAGGGGTGTAGTGAGCATTAGTATCCCAGATGTGAATACACAGCGGATAGTGAACAGTGAATATGTCAGATATGGGGAGTACATTGGGAGCACCAAATTTCCTACTAGTTCCCCAGTAGCTCCAATGATTGGGGAGGGGGAATCACTCTGGGGCTCACTTGTTTTTTTTTTTTGTCCCATGTAAGCTCTAAAATTGGGGTGTACCCTAATATACGCTTGCACAGCTTATACATTCCTTTCCTGCCGCAGCCAGTTGTGTTCTAAAGATTTGGCGATTTTTGGGGTTTTTGTCTAGAGATGTGCAAACTATATTTTTTTTAGTTTTCTGGTGATGTAGCCATATGAGGGCTTTTTTTTTTTTTTTTTTGCAGTATGAGATGTATTTTTTAATTACACCATTTTTTTGGGTGCCTATAACTTATTGACTAAATGTTATTAACTCTTTCTTGGTGGATTAAAAAACCCCATCCATTCTGGCATAGCTTTTTACCTTTTAATTTTTTTTTCCATGTAGTGTACAGCATAAGTAACATGTTACCTTTATTCTGTGGGTTGGTACAATTACAGTGGTACCTAATTTTTTTTTGTTTTTTTTTATGTGTGTTACTAATTTTGAAGAACAAAAATCCATTTGGGGACATAAATAAATTATTTTTGCATTGCTATATTCTAAGATGCATAACATTTTTATTTTTCAGTTGACAGAGTTGGTTGAAGGCTTATTTTTTGTGGGTGGACATGTGCTTTTTTGGTACTACATATGAGTTTTTGATCACTATAGCATTTTTTGTAAGACGAGATGGCCACAAATCATTATTTCTGTTTTTTATCCGTTTTGTTTTTCCCGACGTTCATCATGCAGGTTAAATAATGTTTCAGTTTTATTGCAAAGATTGTTATGGACGGGGCAATACCAAATATGTATTGTTTTTATAAATCTTTGGATTTTCTTTTATATAATTCATTTTATTTGGCAAAGGGGCATTTTGGGGCTTTATTTATTTATGAATTTTTTTAATGCACTTTATTTTTATTTTTTCCACTCTTGTTTACATTTTCTACATGTTTCACTAGGGGACCTGAACCAGCGATGCTTTGATCGCTGGTTCAGTACTATACACTGCAATAGATGTGTAAGTGGAAGTCATCCTATATAGCACAACTACAATGTGGGACCCCAGGGGGGCATTATTAGTTGTCTGGAGACCACTGGGGGATATTATTAGTTGTCGGAGGCCACTGAGGGATATTATTACTTGTTTGGGGGTCACCGGGTGTCATTATTACTTTGGGTGCCACTGGGGAACATCATTGCTTGTCTAAGGGCCACTAGGGGACATTAATAGTTGTCAGGGGCCACTGGGGGACATTATTACTTGTCTGGGGGACATTATTACTTGTCTGGGGGCCAATGGGGGACATAATTACTTGTCTGGGGGTACTGGAGAACATTACTACGTGCCTGAGGGCCACTAGGGAGTATTACTGCTTGCCTGGGGGGCACTGGGGAGCATTTTTAGGTCTCTGGGGGTCACTGGGAAGCATTATTAGTTGTCTGGGGGCCAGTGGGGAGCATTATTAGGTTCTGGGGGCCAGTAGGGAGCATAATCAGGTTTTAGGGTCCCTAGGGAAAATTATTTAGTGTCTGAGGACCACTAGTGGGCATGCACTGAGTGGTGCGCCACTGGGGAGCATAATACTATGTGGGGCCACTACGAGAGCTTGGTGATAGTAAAAGGTGAATTTTTGTATGTGCTGGGTGGAAAGCATCGGATGGTGTAGCTTTGAGGGTGCATTCTCATGGTGCAGTTGTGATGCAGTTACATAAACAGAAAAATGCATGCAGTTTTGATGTAGCTCCAGCTGTAATTTTAGTAACTGTGCTAAATGAACATATCAAAACTGTAATTTCTTTGTCTTTTGTTAAAAATTATTTGGTAGGGGTACCCTGAGGAAAATGTTGTTTCTTCCAGGGTTGCCAAGAGTCTGAAAAGGTTGGGAAACACTGCCATAGACTATAATGGGATCTGCCAGGTTTCCACCAGTTTTATACTGAAGTCAGTGAAGAGAAAAGTCCTCCTTCTGATTTTAGGCAGAATCTGCGGTTACACAGATTTGAACCTAGCTTTACATATGGCTGCAAAGCTGAATTCAGTGCACTGTAAGTTTTGCAGGTATGTGCTCCAGTGCCAAAGATATATGTGCTGTTAGTTTCAGTTCCGATATCACTACTGTACACTGTCAGAGGGGCTGGCCTCACAGCCCAGCAACATAAATCTTTGTTACTGAAATTTTTGGTGAAGCAAAAAGGAAATAGAAAGAGTGTGATATCACAGGCATAGCAAATATTAGTAATGAAAATAATTAGCATATATATTTATTACAACAATTATTATTTAATTCTATGCTTGTGGTATTACATAAAGTGTTATTATAGATGGGCAAATCGGTTTGTAATGAGCTGGATTTAGCTTTTTAACAAAACTGAGCAAATGGTGATTTGCTTCGGACGAACAAAAATGGTATTATTATGAGAAAATGGCCACCGCCATGTGTTCGACGAGGAAATACAGAACAGACAATGTCATGTGTGCAGTGATTCACACATCACATGACAGCAACATCTGACAGCCTCTCAGCCAGTAGGTGGACCTTACAGTGCTGATGTCATATAGTGTATAAATAGCTCAGACACGTTGCTCAGCCTTTAGTTCTGTGTTCTATCTCACTGCATCCAATAGCTATTAGCTAGGCTATAGGCAGCACAAGTCAGAAAATTCAGCAATAGTTATAGGAGGACTCAAGCAATAATTATACACAGGCTAATTAGTAATGCTAGAATAGAATCAAATAGATGTAGATAGGACAGGTTCAGTGATTGACTATTGCCTGGAATCTGCTGCTGCTTACACTGACAGGTAACCCTTTCATTGCTAGGCAATAATCTATTTTGTCTGACAAGATAGTACTGTCAATAGATCAATTTCATCTCTCTACACATTATTTAAACATGCTTTTTTGTTAAATTTTAAAAATTTTTATTTTTTTTGTTATGGACTTTTTTTTTGGGAAAGAGTTAACACTTTTTCATTAAATACATACTGCTGTTTTAACAGCAAAGTGCTGCTGATTTTGCATGCTCTAATCTTAAAAAAAGAACTTTCATTTAAATACAAGCATTTTTTTGTTGTTGTTCAGCCATTGTACAGCCCTACGCGAATCTTAAAAAAAAAAAATAACTCCATCATATACAAAAGGTTTCTTGTTGTTGTGATGTTCACCCAATATAAAGTTTAGCTTGTGCAAATCTTAAGCATTTCTCTATATGGGCAAGTGCCTATATATAATTCTAGGTATACATTACACAGAATAGTACAGTAGTTGTGGTGGCCATGGTACTAGTAATATATCCTTCCCTAATATTGGATAAAAGAATTTTGGTTATTTCGGGAGGGGTTTTTGGTGTGTTAACCCAATACAGCCTAGTCTGTGCTAATCTTAAAAAAAACATTTGGGAATTTCATGGGATTTTTTTTGCACTCTGGTCTGGTCTGATCCCTACACAGTGTGAAGGAGCATTGTTGTGAACCTGAACAAACTATTTTAAGCATTTCTCTGTATGAAAAAATATGCTTATATAATTCTAGATATACATCACACATAGTAGTACAGTAGTAGTGGTGGCCGTGGTACTAGTAGTGCATCCTTTGCTAATGTCAAAAAAGAATCTCCATTATTTCATGATTTTTTGGTAATAATTGAGCACTGTCTGTGCACATTAAAAAATGAGTGGAAAAAAACAGGGCAGGTGAAAGACAAAATAAGAGGGAGAAGAAACACTTGTGCAAGTACTACTACTAACAATAAGAATGTGGGAGGCAAGAGCAACACTGCTTCTGGTTTTGGTGGCACCACCAGTAGCCACAGGATTGTTGTACTTCCTGACAATGCTGATGAAGTTTTTGAATATTAAGCTGGCTCATCTTAGTCACAGAGATATACTGCATCTGCGAGTGATGTAATCAGGCCTATGTGTGTTCCTCCGATTCCTCCTCATACATAATACCTAATTTACTGCAGGGCCTATTTGGATGGTCAACCATGTATCCTTCACTGACAGAGATCTCTCGTAGTGATGTGACATCTGCTCAGCAATCTATTTCTCCTAGTTAGAGCAGTCTTCCTCTTCTTTTTGATAAATTGGATGAGAATAGTCATTATGTGCAAGCAGAGGAGGAAGACATGATGACTGTTAGTGGTGGTGGGGGTAGTAGTGGCAGGGGGTGTGGTACTACTAATGATAGCTAGAGGGATATCTGGAGGTGGAAATTCTGAGAGTGTGCATAGCCATGATGATGATGTGCTAAAA
This sequence comes from Leptodactylus fallax, assembly GCA_947044405.1. Lineage (NCBI taxonomy): Eukaryota > Metazoa > Chordata > Amphibia > Anura > Leptodactylidae > Leptodactylus > Leptodactylus fallax. The sequence continues at coordinate 7,847,125 of CAMRHE010000012.1, read as the reverse complement.
AAAAGCAGGGAAGATAATGATGATGATGACATTGTCGATTATGATTCTCTTACGGATAGGACCATGCAATTTTGTAGTTAATGAGCCTGGATCATAGGAGCCACACAGCGGAGGAGATGCTTTTCTGTATCTTGCAGCAAGTATAAAACTGGATGGTTCCACGCCAACTCCAATTGGGCAACATTGCCAGCAACAATGACACTAATATTGTTGCTGGGTTGCAGTTAGGATGAATAACACATTGTCCTTGTATGATGCATATCCTTAATCTGATGGTTTGCATCTTTATTAATCTGTATAGTGACTTAAAAGAGGTGCTCTTCATGGCCAGAAAAATTTCAGCCCATTTCAGCCGTTCTTACAGGAAACCCTTACACTCATGCAACCAGGGATGGAAGTGGAGGAACAGTTTCCACCTTTTTTCATTCTGATCACCCTGTGTTGATGGATTATGGATGAGGATTGGGATCATTTATGGTAGAGGAACTGGGACTCCTAGAAGAGGAGGAAGACTCTCCCTTGGATGCAGAGGGGGCCCTTGATATGTTACAGGCACACCCAGGGGAGGAGGCTGACCTGTATTTGTTTCAAGAAGATGATGATGTGAGCGCAATCTGCTCTAAGTATCACCGTATTGAAGTCCAAATTCATAAAGTTGATGTATAAGCTAGCTTAGAGAGACTCACACATACACAGCTATTGTGTATATAGTGGGTTCTGCTTTAATGGAGGGAAAAAGGTGGTCTTAAATACAGTGTGTAGACAAGACAGGCTGAACTAGTACAGCTAGCATAACATGATTGGTGGCAAAACTGTAAAATAGTTTTGGCAGTTGGACAACAAACAAAAGAGGAGCTGCACTCCATTAAGGAATCTGGAGGGAGATGAGCTCTCTAAACAAATGTATGAATGTAAAATGGCTATAGGCATGGCCCTGGAATCCAAAATGGAGGATACAATAGCTGAGTCATCCTCCACAATGACAACGATCACGCTGGCCAAGAACAACAACCATGGCACGGATGTAAATTATATTTTTGTAGGATTTGTTTTGTGGTTGTAAATTAATGAAATTTAATACAAATATATCTTACTTTTACCTTCTTACAGTAAAGTTAGCAAATATTCTGGTGACTACACTTTATACATGTATACAAGTATATAAAGTATGAAGTTTTTTTGATGAATAAATGTAATTTAAATATGAAAATATATTAATTTAGTTTGACAATTAGGCCAGTTCCCCAAGACTTTGCGAGTAAAATGCAACACAAGATAATATAAAAGCAATTAAGGACTTATAATATGCATGTGCATTTCCAGCAACCCCATGAGAAATTAAACACATTGGAAAACATATTGCTTTACAAGTCTGGAAATCCATTTAATATTATTAATAATACATTTCACATGTTCTTTACTAGACCTTCAATAAAAATATATATTTTACACACCACATCGTATTTAAAATCATATTAGTAAACGTAAAATGTTTCCATTAAGCATTGAATGAATCTCACCATTTTTATCTTTGACAAATTTATTTTTATTTTAAATTTTACATAAAAAATGTATATATATATATATATATATATATATTGTACAACAAGTTTCATGTACTATGAACACTTTAGGAAAATGAGCATACATTTAGCTGTATCCATGTACTATGGTGGAGTACTTGGAGGAACTATGAGGAAGTACTATTACTATTGGGGTGACTCTGGCACAGTTGGTTTTGAAGTCACTATAGGGGCTCTGATCTAATCTGATCTGAATGTTGTAAGCTACATTTTATTGGTTAATGCAACAAATAATATTATCAAATAATAATCTAAGATAGTAAATACCAATTCAGATCATAGACATTTTCTCAATTACCACAAAAGTGAAATATGTCAACTATAAGCCATTTCTATAATAGGAATTCTCCAAAACTTGTTAAAAGAAATGTATGTTAATGCATTCATTGTATAGAACAATAGTCCTGATATGTTTTCTATAAGGGACCGAAATAGGAAATTTAAATAAGCCATGAAGAATGTTATATGAGGACGTAGTTTTGGTTTGTGAATTTCACTATTGCATTTGGCTTTAAAATATATTGAATGGCAGTCAAAACTCTAACTTAATTATTTAAATGAGTTTTATCATTTAAATGACCTATAGGATAGATCATCAATTTAAAATTGGTGAGTATTTGACACCTGGCACCCCCACAGAAAAGAACATGGCTATGATATCACTTTCATGAGTCGCATGTCCTGACTGCAGCTCAGTCCTAAGGACAATTCATCGATATTATACTGTTTTCCCATATCTTTTCCATATCTGCAGGATATTCCCCAAATGTCTGATTGATGCAGGTCCCACCTCTGGGATCTGCACCTATCGTTATAATTACTCTATCCCCAAGTTTCATGCCCCAGCTCTTATCTGATTGTGACCTTTCTGACAGTGCAGTCCTCAATGGTCAAGCTTTATGGAACCAGCATAGTTCTGAGTTATGCTGTTTCTGTAACTCCCATAAAAGCGAATTGGAGTACCAGAAAAAGCATAGAACAGCAAGATTCATTATTTCTGTAACTTTCTTTAACTTCTATGGGAGTTATGAAAACAGCTTAGCTCCACTGTCAGTGAGGTCAAGATTATTAAAGAGCCATGTCATGGAACCTGGGCAGTTCATTTCAGATATTAGTGCAGATCCAAGAGGTTGAAAACACATCTATCAGACATTTCTGGCACATCCTGCATATAGACATACATGTCTTTTATGGGAAAACTCCTTTAATAGTGTAATATTTTATGCTTACAGTATTATTGTATATTATAGTAGATTTTTATATGATACACAGGAAGATGGTATATAGAACACTGTTAAAAGCACATGTGCTATTATTAAGAACTCATTTGATTTTTTTTTGCTTGCAAACTGTAAGATTGTATCTTTCATATCTAATTGCAGGATACCTTTAGTTCTGTTCTGACTGTTTTATTGTCTGTTACCATGGGAACACTTAGATCTGCATACAATCTATAGACACAAAATGAAAAATAAATTTTTAACATAGACATTGTTGTTTATCATTTTTTAGGTGCATAACAAGAGTTTCATTCAAATTTTTGCATAAATTAGTTTTTATCACAAACAAATTGTGATTTCAACTTTTCTAAGAGAGGGCCACTGCCCATTTCAGATTTATTATAATTTCTGCCAAAAATAGGCAATAATGATGCCTGAAATCTATGTCAGCTATATGGCCCAAGTGGAGGGTGTGGCTGATAAATCATGCACACCCTTGATCAGTGCCGGAGATATGACCAGTTTGAAAATGCCAGTCTTCATAAATTTCCCCTCTAGTGTGTACTTAAGGCTTCATAGCGCAGGAAGGAATCACATAAGAGTAATGAAGGAGTACTATGCATTTAGTCAGGCTTTCATATGGCCATACAGTCCTTTCAAGGTCTTAAGCAGATGTTTGATGAGCAGGGGACCAATGGGTTGAAGTAGGGTTTTTAGGACTGAACACTTTCTCCAGTTTAATGCATTATTATTGATCCTATTGTTTGCATACCTATATCCATGTTTAAAGATGATTTTTACTTACTTATAACTAAGTAAATAAAAATTACTAAGAAATTACACTAGAAATAAGGTTTTAAATACATTTAAAAATAAAGATTCTTTGACCTAATGCATTTAGCTGTTATACATGATATATATTATGGTCGCTTCAATATTAAGACACTTGATACTGAAATAATAAAATAAATGTCATAAAATGTAAATTCTCTTGTCTGGGTTATTATTTTTAGTATGCTCCTCTTCTTTCCTATATTTTTCACTCCAAAAATCTTTGACATCTCTTTGTGACCAGTTAAGAGAACAGTTATACCTCTCTTCTCTTATGACCTTTTAAGGAATGTAAATAGCTCCTAGAACACATATGATATTGCGATATTTTTTATGAGGTCAAATCTAGGTTACTTGGATGTCTGAAAGATATTATTTTACTTTTTATTACATTTGTACCTTCTTTTGTCTTTTGAGGGGAATCCATAATGCAATGTCTTTGGAGATAGATGTCAATTTTATATACTCACTAATGTAGCAAATACTTACATAAAGTTCATGTTATCTACACTTCTGTCACATTTGTAATCAGTCAGAAGTTGGATATATTATAACTGCAAATCATTTTTATTATTAACATGCATTGCCATTATTGTCCCATTTCCCATATTCAAAATGATGTCTGACATTATGAAATTGCTCAGGATGATCACATCACTTTTTACATGGATTGCAAAAACTCCCTGTCTAAATGGCTGACTTTTTGTAGGGGCTCATATACTGTACGTATGACTTTTTAACATACTTTTTTTTTAACATACAGTATGTGAGTATGTACACTGAAAAGTCAAAGGTTAACAATGTTTTGACTGTTGACTTTCAGGCTGCATATCTCACCATCCACTACAGCTTCGAATGTGAGACTACCATCATTTTATAGACAATCATCTTGGCTATCTCATACATAAATTTGACTTACAGCTATTTAGCATATGATTAGTTATGCATATTCTTGCCATATAATTGCATTGTTGCTGTTTTGCTCCTAAAAATCTAAATTTTAATTTTATTATTTTGTTAGCATTTTGTAAATCCACCTTTGGCTTTCAAAACTGCCTGAATCCTTCCGGGCATGCTCTCAATCAGATTCAAGCATGTCTCGCCGTGATCCCAGGTCTCTTCTAGATGTTCCCAATGTTGGTGCATACTGGTTTACTCACTGGGGTACAAATACAGCTTTTTCTTCAACTATACCCACAAATATTTGATTGGGTTCAGGTCTGGGGACTGTGGGGGCTTATCCAGCACCTCTACTTCATTGTCATTGAGCCATTGCTTTACTAATCTCGGCATATGCTTTAGGTTGTTGTCCTGCTGGAACACTATGTAGTCCTTTTCATACCCATAGTACCCAGTAACAAATATACTCACATATAGCTCAGCAGTGAGACCACGATCCTGGTCAAGTATCCAATGCCTTTGGCTGTGAAACAACCCCATATCATCAGGCTTTCTCCACCAAACTTGGCAGTGCCTTCAATTTCCAGATCTGTTAGCCCCTTTTTCCTTGTTTCTTCCATTTTCATTAGCACCCACCAGAGCCCAGTTGATTAACGTTCATCTCATAGTTCCTAATCACCCATTTGCATCCTTCTACTGTCCACTTTTCATATTTTTTTTTTTTGCAAACTTGAGCTGACACTTCTTATGACGATATTAAAGTCGAGGCTTCGTCATCTTTTTTTGGGTCATCTCTCCAGACTTGTGTAACACGCGTTGCACGGTGCTTACACAGACGTCTGTGATCTCACTATTATGAAGCATATGAGCCACCTCCACTGCAGTGTTTGTCGTGCCAGAATAGACCTTGTGATGAGATGACTTGTTGACTCCGATATTTTGCCTAGATGTACACCTCTTGGTTTTTGAATGGATAGACGGACTTCATTTCATATTCTTCCAACTGTCATGGCACTCACATGATGCAGTTTGGAAATTTTCTTGGCAGAGAGACCACTATCTGAGCTGGATCATGCTGTTTCTCTTTTCCTGGGAAATCTTCTTCATGGTTCATCCTTGATTTGAACCAATGACCTTTTGCATGGAAATCAACCTAATAACACACTGAGCTATTAGGGGATCTGAGAACAGAATGTAATTTGTAGTATACAAGAAGAAAAAGATTGCAAAACAGCAACAATGAAGTTATGTGACAAGAATCTGCATAACTAATCATATGCTAAATAGTTGCCAATTTTATGTATGACATAGCCAAGATGATTGTCTATAAAATGATGGTAGGCTCACATTTAAAGCTATAGTGGATGATAAGATATTGAGACTGAAATTTTCAAAACATTGTTCCCCTTTTGCCCATCAGAGTATGAAGGTCCTTGCCTTCAAGACTTTCATTAGAACCACAATGAGTTGAAACTGCTTTGTTTAACCACTATTACTTGCATAGCAATGTTAGTATTAATGTGAGTATTTTATCTGGAGCAGTGGTTCTCAACCTTTCTAATGCCGTGACCCCGCAATACAGTTCCTCATGTTGCGGTGACCCCAAACCAAAAAATTATTTTGGTGGCTACTTCAAAACTGTAATTTTGCTACAGTTATGATTCGGAATGTAAATACCTGATATGCATTATGTATTCTAATTGCTACAAATCAAACATAATTTAAACATAGTGATCTACCCCCTACACAGGTAATGTTATTAACTATGGGGAAATTGAGAATTATTACAGTAATAGTGCCCCCCATATGAGTAATCTTATTACCTGTGTGGCGTCACTATAACTGTAATAGCCCCTCATATACAGACCAAAAACAAAATAGATGCCACACGGCCATTGTTCATATAAATATATCGTGGCGATAGCCTGACTTCACATAAAGACAGAGAGCAGTAATGGCCAAGCTTCTGGTTAATATGGGCTTGAGTCATATTATAATATTTACCGTATTTTTCGGACTATAAGACGCACCGAACCTATGTTTTAGAGGAGGAAAATAGGGAAAAATATTTTAAGACAAAAAAATGTGGTAAAATGTCTAATATATGGGAGTTGTAGTTTTGCAACAGCTGCAAGGTCACATTGACAGGTGTCCCTGCAGCTGTACGGGGAGGAATAGGGCGTCTTTTTTTGCAGGGCCAGATGTACTTTTTAGCTATGCCATTTTGGGGAATGTCTATTGCTTTGATCACTTTTTATTCAAATCAGAGGCGAAACAGCAAAAAATATGGCGGTTTGGCACTTTTGATTTTTTTTTCCCGCTCTGATGTTCACCCTACAAGAAAAATATTTTTATAAGGTTGTAGACCGGGCATTTTCGGACACAGGGATAGCTAATGTATATGTGTTTCACAGTAATTTTGTACTTTTATATGTATTCTAGGGAAAGTGGGTGAGTTAGAACTTTTTTTTTTATTTTATTTTATTTTTTTTTACTATTTTATTAGCCCCCCTCCCTTGATGGGGCTTGAACCTGCAATCGTTTGATTGCAAGTCCCATAGACTGCAATACAAATGATGATACAGCACATAAAACAAAAATGGGAATAAAGTATAGAGTAATACCAGACCTAAGGAAGGTTCCTGAGCACAGCTCTCTCTTAGCTGTCTCTCTTCCAGGCTCCACACAAAAACACCAAAAACCTCACCCCACCTCAGTGTGAAGAACCCTGTCCAGCTCTACCCTTCACCCCCCCAGCCAGCCCTCTCCTCACGAAAAGAGGAATCTATGCCGGTTAGAAGGAAAGGTGGGTGCCTGGGTTAGTTTCAGGTCATTAGCCCACGCTCCCCCCTTTGGACATCTGGGATATCACACTGATGGGTCAGAAAGGCCCTCTCTCCATGGTATGCACATAAAACCACTGGAGCGAATTGACCACCAATGTAAACACAGCTCTACATTCCTACAGATATGTGAGACTGATACGAATAAAGAATGATACATGTCCAAGAAAGATACATGCATTGAGGGTCTCATCCTCACAGTGAGTAACTCTGGTTTTTATGTTTATCACCTCTCCTGGGTCTCCGATTATTATACTCCGGGGTCTGAAAAGACCCCGGAGTATAATAATAGTAGTATTTGATGGGGTTCGCCGGCCGCGGCCTCACTTACCATCCCCGCTCCTTCACACAGCCGCTTCTGCGTCCCATAGCAGAAGGGGAAGCAGGGGCAGCCACGACCAGCAGCGGGGATCGATAAGTAAATAGGCCGTTACGTGCCGGGGATACTCCAGCAGGCAACGGCCTATTTATATATATATATTAAAAAAAAACTTATCCTCACCTACCTGCAATGCCTTGATGCAGCCGCTGCCTCCTCCTCTTCTTGTCCGCGATATCAGCGTAGGAGGCGCGATGACGTCATTGTATCGCCGCCTGTGCTGACATGCAGAGGTCTTGTAAACTAGCCCAGGACAGATATCGCGCAGCTTTGTTTTTGTTCTTTTTAAGCGGCCTGTCCTGGGCTGGTTTACATTAAATAGACAATAAAAAAATGCCGCGCCCTTGCGGGCCAGATAAGTGCCGGATAACAGAAGGCAGCGGGCCAGATTCAGCCCGTGGGCCTTGTGTTTGACACCCGTGCTTTACATAGTTTATAGCCTATTATGGGATTAACATCTGGTAACAGATGGTTACAAATACTGTAATTTTCCATAAAATACATTGGGGAAGATTTTTGAAGACTGGAAGACTGTGCCAGAGGAGGGTATACCTCATTTCTGACAAGGAGCACACCTCCTCAAAACCGACCACCCTCCACAGGGCTGTGCACCTGCACTGAAATCTACACCACCTCATGGTTGATGTGGATTTCAGGTATAATTTACACCAATAAACCAAGCCCATTGGCATGCCCACTTTCAGGAAAGGGGTGAGGTTGGCATTAAAAGAAAAAAGTTGCAAATTTTTACATAAAAACCTGACTTGTGACTTTTGCCACTTTTTATGCCTTGTGTGCCAGAAAACTGGCAAAACTGACCTACAAGGCCTAATAAATCTGCCACATTAAGTAGGAATCTTTGACATATGTAATAGAACTATGTGACATGATTGCCGACATTTTTCTGCGTGACACCCCATTCCACTATACATGTATGTTCCACTGTGTGTAAGTGTTAAATATGGCAGGGTCACTCTTTAGATGCCTTGTATGCAATTGACTGAGGCATGTAAACTGTTAAAGGGGTTGTCCAGTTTCAGACCAATATTAAGAGACAAATATTATTTTTTGGATAATGAAAAGTTATACCTTCTGTATTAATTCTTAATGGTTTCTAGACCTGCTTGCAGTCATTCATTCTGCTGACCAGTAGATAAACATCAGTCCATGGTCATGTGATATATGGTCCATGGTCATATGATGTACACAGGTGCACAGCTCCATCTACCTGGTAACAAATTGCACAGAGAAACAATGGCTATGGTGTCCGGTCAGTTCCTGAGTGGGTGCAATGTTTAAAGTCCAAACATCTGCCATGTTATTATGGATGACAGGAAGGGGTTAGTATACCAAAGAAATTCTCATAATGCAACTGCCTATTATTTTTGTGTGTGTGTCTCCAAATTGGAAATACACTGAAAAAGTTTCCATAATATGATTATTTTGTTACCCTGTTAATTCTGACTAAATGAACCAGATCTTCTAGTTCATCAGTGCATGTCAAGTAAATGACTGAGCAGTGAGATGTTCAAAAGATAGTCAAATGTATAAGATATAACAAGCATATATTGAGGCAAAATAATTTACCTGTAAATATTTGGGAGTAGTAGAATTGGAATGTAAAATTATGGATAGCAGAGACTGGATAATAAGAACTGCCATCAATAACATGGGTGTGTGAAACATAAATCATTTATTTTGTAATATCATGTTTTAGCTTTTCTATCGGTTTTGCTCCACTTAATACCTGAATTAAATGTTTTGCAGAATTTAATACATTATTATTTTCATTCTACAATCCAGGCTTTTTTTGTGATCCAATATGCATGTGCATGTTAATTTTGGTGTGGATCCAGTGGCTGAAAACTCAAGGTTTAATTGAAAACATATGCTACTTGATGATTTTTACATTTCAAGGCATACTGGAGAGTAAACAAACAATGGTAACAACTGTAAGAAATCAGTATTAGGTTTTGTATGCAGGTTGCCTTTCCAGAATATTTATTTGGTTCATAGAGAGACCAGAGACAGTAGTGCATTCTTGCTAATAATCTTCACTCTACAATTGAAATGAAATTATTTTTTGGGCAACATTTAGAGTCATTTAGAAAGTCCAATGATAATGATATGTATTACTGAGTTCTGATTCAATTGATCTCACAACCTGTAATGTGCTAGTCTATTTGTTAATGTTATGGTTCACCTTGGAACAGTTTACATATAAGGGTCAATTTCCAAGTTGTGGTCATATACATTGGTTAGTTTTTCAAATAAATGCAGCTAAAAACCTTCTCACTTTCAATGGTTGCATAACATACCTTTTGATATGACAGATATATTTGAAAACTGTGCCATTCTCTATGTTTTAGATCCCAGTTAGTTCCCAGTTTTCAGTGGCATTCCAGACCACCATGACCACTTTGTGACTGCTACATGGAAATGCAGCCTTATACTTCAAAAAGACTAACTTTATTTTATATATATATTGTTACATTTTTTATTTTGTAGTTATGATAGGATTCTGGTCAAAGAGTTAACAATAGCAAGTGTTAAAAAAAAAAAAAAAAGAACAATGCAGGAGCATATTTTCTTAGAACATTGTATAGTGCTATACCTATGTTATTCTTCCTGGAAATTTATACCTAACAGGGTGCCATTGTTAAATGGAATATGGTCCTTCACAATCTGACACTATCCACTTAGTGCTGTCAGTAAAAACTGCTAAACGTTCTGACATGCAGTGACAGTGTACAGCTTCCATTGCATGGCAGGGTCATTTTAACTAAACTGAGCGTAGCAGTTGAAAGGAACAGTTTGTTCCATCTATTTATTTTGAAAGTAAGAAAGTATTTATAAGAAAGTAAGTGACATGAATATGCAAATAAGTCTTCTTTGGTGGAAAAGAGGAACCTACTCTAGTGCCACAATTTGGAAGGTGGCTCCTGACAGAACAATGCCTGGTTTTCATGAAACCTTGTAGCATAATCTGGGAATAAAGCCAAGACAGAATAACTACTCCAAATGGAAGAGGGACCCATCTATAATGTCTCCTAATGATAAACATAGTACTCCTTCTGACCCAAGAGAAAGTAACAGATGATGAGCATTAAGTTTCTCAAAATTCATAACTGATGCAGAGATACTCAGGCAGGTTATGGAGGTAGAGGCATAGAGACTACAGCCTTGGAGAAGGTGGAGACATCCAACAGCAGGATAAGGCTTGTGCAAGATCTGAATCAGGTTATAATAGCATGTGTAGGTTGTAAGGAGTCATAAGGGACCATTGAGGTAAAAGAACATGTCATCAGTATACAGTTCATACTAAATCTCCTCTACAAAAGAAGTTATAAATTCTTTGAAACTGATATCCTGTCTAGAGCATACTGGCAGGGTTTTGACAGTGAATAAGTGAGGGAGGAAAGGGACATCCATGGTGAGTTTCTCTTTCTAGGGAAAATGGTTAGGAATCCTAGCCATTGACAGCACTTCTAGAGAAATGTTGGAGTATGGCACTTTCAGGCGCCACATAGGGAAGCGCAGTCAAAATATACTGCACGAAAAACTCAGCTATAACGCATTGAGTTTTTTTCCACTCTGTTTTTCACTGAGTTTTTGCTGCATGTTGCTATGCAATTTTTGTTCCACTATTAAATCTATTGAGAAACTGCTTGTGATTTCGAAGCTAAAATTAACGTGCTGTGACTTTCAAAAACGCACGCATTTTGGAAAACATCGCTTTCCCACAGCTTTTTTCCGCAATGTGGGAATAAAATTAAAATAAATCTCATTAACTGTAAAATGCAGCATTTTTTTTCCTCTGCATTTCTGCAACAGCCAACACAGTGAAACTGTGTTTCTGCAATATGGGCCCTTAGTTTCAAACTGTTTCTGGAGATGTGTCCACCCTTAAATGATTTCCAGTTTGTTTAAGGACTTCAATTTTTCATAGAACAAATTTAACACAGTATCACAACAAAACAAAAGTATATAATGGTGTTTTAAAAGTCTGAACATTTTGTGATACTTGTTTTAATTTTTTTTAACTCGTTTTTTTATAGAGTGGGAGGGATTTAAGAAAAACTGTTGTGCACAAAGAGGCAGACTATTGCTCTGTATGTCATTTTGCAGTATTATATACAATATCATATATATAATACTTATATATGTGTAGGGTTCTGTTATAATATTACTGTCAGAGGCTATGTTCTGATGTGTGTTTAGCATATCTGACAGAAAACATGGCACTAAAAGCAGTGAAGTGTCTCCTGTTGAAACAATGGATACCACAGCAGATCCAGATGGATCCAATATAAGTGAATGAGATTTACCAGGGGCTGTTGTTGTCTGTTGTGTAAGAAATCTGGTAAGGCATTGTGGCTTCCCTTACAAATGGAAGGAACAACACAAATGCAAAACAATGCCTAAACTCACATGACCAAGGTGCAAAACGTCCATGAAAAAATGTCCATTTTTCATGACCTTCATTCACCGAAGGGGCACGGATCCCCTATACATTTGAGTGTATGGAGGGGTCCATGAAAACGGACAAAAATAGGACATGACCTATATTTTGGTCAAATTAACGGTCATGTGAATAGCTCCCATTCACTTAAATTGAAGTTAATGCTGCCGCGTGATGTCCATTAAAAAAACAATGTCACACAGCCATATTGACATCATTGTTCTGTGAATATAGCCTAAAACTAGTCACCTAAAAAAGTCAAGTGGAGAAACACAAGACTGGTGCGAAGACAAAAAATAGATACATAGATTCTATAAAAGTATTCCTGTTGGTATGTATATTGTACTGTATGTAGTTGTTTCAATGGTGTGAAGCTTTAAGTATTGCATTAAATAACAGTATATTATACAGTATAAGTATACAAGCAAAATGCTTTTTCATTCTGCATTTTTATGTTAAATTATCCTGTGAATAGCAGTCCCAGTAATATATCAATGTGCAGACGAAGCGTAGATGCCAAAATTTAATAAAAAACATAAACATAGTTTTATGCAGAATAATAGAACTTTTTTCTCCATATTTTTGTCCAGTTTAAATAAAGCCAAACATTTCACAAGAACCTATATTGGCAGATCTTACAAAAATTCTGGATGGTTAATATCCAATTAACATATTTGGCAGATTACATTTTTCTGGATAGTCTTAAAAAGCCAGTATATTTTTGCTATCCTTGACCAATTTTACATTTCCAACCACAGACAGAACACAATGCAACTGTGATCAGAGCACCACAATGAACTGAAAATTAAAAAAGAAAGTTTTCAGTAATAAAAATAAACACTTTTATTTGTCTATTGTTTTTATTACACATTTTTCCAGCAGTTTATATAACTTTATTACACTTTCCTTCAACATAATGACTATTGCAGCCATTCTGTAATTTAACTTTATTTTAATTTAAATGTAATAATAAAATATATATAGATATATTTTATATAATCTGTGGTTATGTAGCAAAATTAAAAACAGTCTAACAATTTACAAACACTTTGATTTGGGGCCACACACATTCAGCTTCATAGATTACAGACTACAAGAGGAATCTTTAGTTGCAGTTGGTAATTTGAATAAATTACATTTCACACTTTCCACATAAATGAGGGAAATAGACAGGACTTGCCACTAGAGATGAGCGAATCGATTCTGCAGAAGTGGAATTCTCATCCGAATTTCAGGAAATCTTTGATTTGTCACGATTCCGGATTTTCTGATGCTTCGCGGTAACGAATATTTAGTAAGGTCCTTTGTGACATCAGACGGTCACATGATATTCTCTAGTGATGTGATTGGGTAGGCGTGTCTTTGCTTGTTAGCTGATCCTTCTACATGAATAAAACTTGTCCGTGCTGGAGAGAGAGAGAGAGACATGAACGTGGCATCCAAGGGCTTCCGCCATGTTGCCGCCCACCCCGGCTCTCTGAAGGCCAGAAATAGCTGTTTATTCGCCACAAAGTAATTCGGATTGAAGCAAATTTTTTTTGGAACTTCGAATTGAACTGCCGAATTGAACTTTTGAGAAATTCGCTCATCTCTATTTGCCACCTACTACACACCTATAGGAGATGGACGAACATGTCAAGATTTTTTTTCGTTTTGGGTTCGAGTAGTTCGGGTCCCAGATTAGTTTCAGCTTGAACAAGTACAGTATGAACCACAATTTAAACTGTCAGGGGTCCTAGGAACCTATCTATCCAATATCTAGCTCTAACACACCCAGAGGCATAGCTAGGGGATCAGCACAGGGGGGGCCAACATGTCCAAGTGGGCCCCCAACTTGGATATGTTCGTATACCGATAATATGAGTATACGGTGAGCCTATAGTGGTATATAGCGGCTCTACACAGGGCTCTGCAGACGATTTAGGTGAATACAGTGCAGTAACAATTTAGTGACTTACCGGTGACGTCTCTGACTAATCGTTCACATTCCCCTTTTCTTTTATCTGGACGGCCATGACCACTTCTTCCAGTCTCTGTAAAGTTTGCAACACAGACATCTTTGGCTCCTTACTTTTCCAGGCACCTGACCCATATTGTCCTCACCTACACAAAGCCCCCATCCTGCTGCTACCCCAATTATAAAATATATAACATAACCCCCCCATAATGAATAATACCCCCAAGTGCATCTTTAAATTAATAACTTCCCTGTGCACCCCTTTAAATAGTTCCCCTTATTAATAATGCCCCAGGTGTTTCCTAATTAAAAAGAAAAAAAAAAAAAAAAACAAGGGAAAAAAAAAGTATTGGGGTTTCCAATACCCGGGACTCCGAGGATTAGCTGTTTGAATTAACCGTGGTACCTGTGTAAGCGCCGTGACGCCTTCTCTGCTTACATAGTGTCATTCTTTCCATAGCGGCCATGTAATATAACTACAGCCTCGTCCTATACACGTCCATGTGACACGGCTGGAATGACATCACACGCACGGTCACTATAAACAGACAGCGTATGATGTAAACAGGCGCCATAGCCCCTTCTTACAGCTGATCAGTGGGGAATCACTTATCTCTTATTGATGATTTATTCTGAGGATAGATCATCAATAAAAATGAGCTGGAAAACACCTTAAGGCCAAGGCCCCACGTGGCGTCCCGGAGCAAAAAAAAAGCTGTGGGAAAAACCGTTGCGGCGACGCATCGCAGTTCTTCCTGCAGCACTTTGCACAGAATGTTTGCAGAGGTTTCCTCTGTGGACTTTCTACTTCAATTATATCTATAGGGAAACCGCTGGCATTTCCATAGGTATAATTGACATGCTGCAATTTCCAAAACTGCAACTGTTTTGGAAATCGCAGCGTGTCCGCTGCGTGTATTTTACTGCAAAGTGGGGATGGGATGGAGCCCCATGTGGCGAAAACCCACAGAAAAAAAACATGGCATTCTAGCAAATCCCATCCACACATTGCGGAAAATTACGTGCAGCAGACGCACTGCGATTTCCAAAACTGTTGCGGTTTTGGAAATCGCAGCATGTCAATTATACATATGGAAACACTGGCGGTTTCTATATAGGTGTATTGAAAACAGAAAGTCCACGGAGGAAACCTCTGCAGACCTTCTATGAAAAGCGCTGCGGGAAAACCACAATGTTACCGCCATGGTTTTTCCTGCAGCGGTTTTTTTGCTGCAGCCTGCTACGTCGGGCCTTAGTCTTAATAAAGTCCAAGTGCCACTTTCGTTAAATTAATTGAACCTCATATTATGCCCCTGATTCCCCCTGACATAAATACTGCACCTCTAATGACCCCTTATATCAATGACCACCCCCTTATGTACATATTGCCTCCTAATATAAATGATGCCCCCTAATGGCTCCTTATATAAATAACCTCCCCCCCCTTGTATTCATAATACCCTGTAATAACCCTTATATAAATGACCCCCCCATCGTCATAATGCCCCCTAATGAATCCTCCCTTTATAGTTATAATTCCACCTCCTATCCACCCCTTATACTATTAATATACCCACAACTGCGCTAAAAAAAAGAAAAAAAAAAGTCATACTCACCTGCGATGCTGATGAATGGAGCCGCGGCTTCCTCCCTGTCCACGCACAGGACGTCTATGTCAGAGCGCGGGTGACGCGATGTTGTGACGTCATCGCGCCACCTGTGTGAGAAGCAGACATCGGTCTGTGGTCTCGGGGACTTGTAAACCGCAAGCCTCATGGCTTGTGGTTTACAATACTGTGAAGTTGCAGGATATGTTTTAACTAGATCGGTGTCTGCAGACACCGATCCAGTTAGAAATAAAGGATGTATTAATGGCGGCCCCAGGGTGGGCCCCAAAAAGTCAATGGGCCCGGGGCAGCCGCCCCCTCTGCCCCCCCCGCTAGCTACGCCTCTGAACACACCCAAGTGTATATCCAGGGCTGGCGTTAGGGGGGGGCAAACTGGGCAATTGCCCAGGGCCCTGTCCCCAAAGTGGCCCCCGGGATCTGGACCCTGATGACTCCAGATCCCGGAGTCAGTCCCGGCCATATCAATAACAGAAAGGGACCGAGCGTCATGTACCGCAGGACCCCTTTCCGAGGTGAGTAAAATTAACAAACATTTATACTCACCTGTCCTCGAGGTGCGACGTCATCTTCGGCGTTCCGGACATCAACGCTGAGGCACTAAGGCCTGGCCTCAGCAATCACGTGGGGCGTGCTCACATAACCACTGAGGCCCAATCACAGAGGAAGCCGGCGCCAGAGGGGATAGCGGAGCAGCACGAGGAGGCCCAGGAGAGGTAAGGCAAGGTATTTTTTATTATTGTTTATTTATATAGCACCATTAATTCCATGGTGCTTTACATTTGAGGATTTACATACGGTACACAAGATGTACAAAACAGATAATACTAACAGTGACCAACTGGCACAGTGGGATAGAGGGCCCTGCCCGCAAGGGCTTACAATCTATGAGGTAAGTATAATTGTTTGTTATTTTCCCTTACCTCCCCGGGGCCTTCGATTATTATACTCTGGGATCTGAAGAGACCCCAGAGTATAATATATTAATAGCACTAAGGGAGTCTGTGGGACCACTGTGGAACATTATACTGGCTGGGGGGGCCCTCTGGATAGCATATTATACTGTGTGGGGCCACTGTGGAGCATTATACTGGGTTGCCCCCTGGATAGCATATTATACTGTGTGGGGCCACTGTGGAGTATTATACTGGGGGGCCCCCCTCTGGATAGCATATTATACTGTGTGGGGCCACTGTGGAGCATTATACTGGGGGGCCCTCTGGATAGCATATTATACTGTGTGAGGCCACTGTGGAGCATTATACTGGGGGGCCCCTCTGAATAGCATATTATACTGTGTGGGCCATTGTGGATCATTATACTGGGGGGCCCTCTGGATAGCATATTATACTGCATGGGGCCTCTGTGGAGCATTAAAATGTGTGGTGGGCTCTGGAGAGCATGTTATATTCTATGAGGTCACTTTGGAGCATTATACTGGGGCCCCCTCTGGAGAGCATAATATACTGTATGGGGCCACCGTGGAGCATTACACTGTGGGGGGGCCCTCTGGAGAGCATATTATATTGTTTTGGGCCACTGTGGAGCATTATACTGGGGGAACCTCTCTGGGCAGTATATTATACTATGTGGAGGCCATTCTGGAGCATGTTATACTGTATGGGGTCACTGTGGAGCATTATTCTGGGGAGCCATATGCAGAGCATATTATATTGAGTGGTGCCACTGTGGGGCATTATTTGGGTCAGGAACTAAGGAGCATTATACTAGGGGGCCCTCTGGGGACTATATTATACTGCGTGGGGCCTACTCTGGAGCATTATACTGGGGTAAACTCTGGGGAGCATAATATATTGCGTGGGGCCTCTGTGGAGCAAAATACTGGGGGGGCACTGTGGAGCATTATACTGGGGGGAAGGGGCAGTGTGGGGAGCCTGTTATACTGTGTGGGACCACTGTGGAGTGTATTATATTGTGTAGGGCTTCTCAGGAGCATATTATACTCTGTGGAGCCATTGTAGAGCACTATAATGGGGGGACTGTGGGGAGCATATTATACTGTGAGGGACCACTATGGAACATTATACTGGGGGAACCCCCCTGGGGAGTATATTATACTGTGTTAGGCCACTGTGGAGCATTATACTGGGGGGGCACTGTGGGATGCGTATTATACTGTATGGAGCATATTATATTGTGTCGGGCTGCTGGGGAGCATATTGTACTGTCTGGGGCCACTAAGAGGTAGTTGAAAATTGTTGAAGAATGGGCTTTTCACAAAAAAAAAAAAAATAGCCACCAAAAATTATCCCTTCATGGGAGCAAAATTACTTTGGCAGTGTGGCATGGAATGATATGATGGACCAGGTAGCAGGACATGTTTGGCTGAGTGGAGGCAGTGATGGTAGCTGTGGCAACGTGTGTGACAGTGCAGCATTGCATTATATCAGAATATGAAGGACGGGACCGCAGGAGATGTCTTGGCTGAGTGGTGGTAGCTGTAACGTGCGGCAGTGAGCAGGGCATATTATGATGGAGCAAGCTGCATGACATGTATGGCTGAGTGGTGGCAGTGGTGGTAGGTGTGGCAACATGTGTGACAGTGCGACAGGGCTTAATATGATGGACATGTCTTTTTGAGTGGTGGCAGTGGTAGTAGCTGTTTAGCAGTAGCAAGCAGCATCAGCAATACAGTAAATTGAACATGATGATAAAGGGAGACTTTGGCACCATTATTCTCAGGCATCAACTGGAGGTATGCGAAAATCCAAACTGATCCATGCCTGATTCATTTTGACAAAAGTAATTTTTCTCCATGCTAGAGGTAGACAGCTTTGTCCTTTTAGATGTTACAATGCCACTGGCAGCACTGAATACCCTCTCAGCCATTATGCTTGACAAGATACAACTCCCATGGCATACTGGACCAGCTCTTTTCACTGCTCTAACCTATTGGCCCAGAATTTCATGGGGTCACAGTTATCTGCTGGTATATATGTGCATTTTAAGTATGATTGTGTAGCCTTTGGGTGTCAGTTACTTGTTGTGGATCTGTTTGGTGCTGCAAACTGAAAAATATTCCAGATACTGTTTTGGGCCTGGCTGCTTCTGCTGCTTTTACTCCTAACACTTGGAGCTGTGGCACTGGCAGAGGAGGTGGAGCCCTGGCTGAGTAAGGTGGACCGGAAGTGGCAGAGGCCACCTCAGTACATGTGCTACTGGCAGTTGCAGTGGTCTCCCTAAAAGCTGGGTATACATCCTATCCTGATAATATTAAAATGTTTCCTCCCTTTGGGAAGCAAGGAAGAATTAATTTTGGCTTTATAGTGAGGGGCTAAGAGCAATGCCATCCAGTATTCTGCTTGATGCTAATAATACACTTGTCACTGTCTGAGCAGCGGAGCATACAGCCTGCCAGGGGCCTGCCATGGTTGGTGTTCTTGGCCTACTTGGTCGTCATCATCATCATCTTGGAAGATACTGCCCTCATGAGCCTCCAATGAAGTATTTCAAAATAACACATTTTCCCTGTGGTCTACTGCATGAAGTAATTGTTCACCACCTTTTGCTGGTCAGAGACGGTCTAGTATGTTTAAGGTGGAATGCTGCAGACAAGGCGGTACAAAAGCAGACTGTTTAAGAATGGCTGAAATTCACAAATACTTTTCTGACCATGAGGAGCATCTATTTTAAGCCACTATACAAGTTAAATAAGCAGCGAACCACCAGATTATGGACATGCGCCATAAAGGGACAATTTGTTATTCGTCAGCAACAATATTAGTGCTATTGTTGCTAGCAAAGCTGTCCAGTTGGAGTTGGCGAGGGGCCTTCTAGCAGGATACTTGCTGCAGTATACAGAAAAGCAGCTTTTCCTTGGTGTGGCTCCTCTGAATCAAATTCATTAATTGTAAACCTGCAAGGCAGCACTTCACCTTACACCAATAATTCTAGTGGGGAGGAGGAGTGGAAGAAACGCACTGCCCTGGTGAAGATGGTGATGAAAATAGTTCAGAGAGGAGGATCCAGAGAAAGTGGATGGGCCCTGTATGGTTGGGACCAGGCCTGCACAGATGTGGTGGAACTAGCACTTGGCCTTGTTAGGTTTCTGGACTGTGGCATCTTCCACTCAAAACATTGACCCAGTGGACCGTGAAAGCCATTGTCCATAATTGCTGTTATACTTGTCGATGGTGCCATGCACCTTTTCCCAAATTGATAAATCCAAGGAAAGGCCCACATTCTCTGATACATGGCAACATAAAGTAGGGATAGCTTTCCTAGAGAAATAATGGTAGGTATCCTCCATTGAGGTTGAGTGCATACCATCAGTTAGCAAAACGCAGTGGAATTCACTAAGTGGTACGGCAGCAACTGGACCACCAGCAGCTTGGCTTGGTTAAGTTGAGTTGCAGAACCGCTGGATTCTGGACGCATGTTAGTGTCTCCTGGACACACATTCCTTTAGGGATGACCAATTTTGTCATGGAAGTGGAGGAAGAGGAGTAGTAGGAGAAGGAGAAACAGTTGGCGATGATGATAATGAACATATGTTAGGTGTAGATGTGGCCTGCCTACAAGGAAGGGAGAAGTACAACATTCTTTGTTCATGTACACTGTCAGTGCCACTGCCAAGTCTATTTTGCCAAATAAGCTGGTGATGCCTTTTCATGTGGGTATGTAGAGATGTCATTCCTACATTTGTTCCTCCACAGTCAAGTTTCTGCTTGCAGATTTTGCACATTGCTATGGATTTATCATCTGGCAGTGCAGAAAAAATTTCCCACATTGTAGATGACCACGTGTACATGCTGCTGCCAACACAAGCAGTAGTGGAAATGTGTCTGCCTCTATCATCACCAGTACCACACTGAGAGCTTTCCATAGGTCTGCACCAGGCAGACTTTTTGGATGTTAGGCCTGAAAAATGGCTTGAATCATTACTATCGTCATTGCCACCATCCTCTTCATCTGATGTCACCCTGACCCAGTTGCCAGGTTCTATCCACAAAAGAATCATCATCAGCAGCAATGTCACAGTCTTCCCCACTTTTTTCTGACACATCATGGCCATGTGATTTCTGCACACTCTTAGAATTTCTACCTCCAGATTTCCCCCTAGCGCTCCTACCAGAATGACTACCAGTAGTAGTACCACACCCCCTTCCACTGCTACCTTCAACACCAAGAGTCATGTCTTCCTCCTCTGCTTGCACACAATGCAGACTGTTCTTATTCAGCTCATCAAAAAGAGGAGGAAGACTCTGAGTATGAGAAACAGATTTCTTAATAGGTGCCACATTACTACCAGGGATCTGTGTCAGTGAAGAATATGAAGGATACTTGGTTGACAGTCCAGAAAAGCCCTGTTGTAAATTACATGTTATGTATGAGGAGGAGGAGGAACAGAAGCCTGACTCAAGATCCTATCACTCTCCAATGCAATATCCTCCTGTGACTAAAATTAGCAAGCTAAATAATCAAAAACTTAATTTTCAGGAAGTATGACAATCCTGCGGCTACTGGTGGTGCCACCAAAATCAGAAGTAATGTTGCTGTTACCACCCATATTATTGTTAGTACTTTCATGTGTGTTTCCTTGTCCTTGTTTTTTTCCAGTAGCATTTTTACTGAACATTGCTTAATTATAATAGTGATATTGATTGTCAGCAATTGATAATTGACATTCTGACATTGGCAACAATTCTGTGTGTACATTATGCCTTTTTATTTTAGTTTAGTTTTTGTTGTTTCAAGAAAAGTCTGCTTTAAATAATAGAGCTTTTTGTTTTTAGATGAGTGTAGACTGCAAGACTAAGAGTAGAAAAAAAAAACAACTAATTAACAAGATTTTTTTCTTCTTTAGATTAGCGCAGGCCATTAGGCTGCATTATGGGTGGACAACAACAACAAAAAAAAAAAAAACACTTAAACAACACTTAACACTTAGCCTGTCAAATCTAAAAACAACACTTTTTAGATTTGACAGTGCACTGTCAGCTTTCCCGTTATGTGCCCCAAGGCTGGATATATCGGTGCTGTTAGTTTCGGCATTGATCTCTGCCCACTGTCAGAAGGGCGTTCCTGACAGTCTATCTGTTCTATGAGGACTATAAGTACTCGTCCATAGCCCTATACTGTCAGAGGGGGCGTTCCTTACCGCCCACCGAGACTGTCAAGCACACCCTTCTGACAGTGGGCAGACATTGGTGCTGAAACTAACGGCACCGATAGCTCCAGCCCTGGGGCACATAACGGGAAAGCCGACAGTGCGCTTTCAGCTTTCTAGCGGTATATAAAACTGCATGTGCTTGAGTACATGAAAGGTCCTCTTTAAATAACTTATATTTTTTTATTATTTGTGCATATTGCAATACTGTATATAGGAGTAACCAAAAAACACTTAAGAAGAAGCTAATATTATTATCACTCTATTATCTTCAAATGTAAAATCTATTATATTTATTTTGTTTTTATTTTTTACTAATTCTACTATTCTACTCTGAATAAACACCCCAGCCAAAAGCCTAGAGGCATAACTTGAGGGGGTAAAGGGGATGTGGTTGCACATTGGCCCAGGAGCCTCAAGGTGCTTATAAATTGTTTCTTCCCAATATGCGGAGATTTGTACTCTAAACAATACACTTTACTTGGGGGCCTGATACTAATTTTGCATTGGGACCCAGGACCTTCATATTACTCCTCTGCACAAGCCCAAAACTTTCATCTCTGTGCAGACCTGAGATTGCATGCCTCAAATCATATTTACATTCTACTGTAAAGCATCTGGATAGGTTTTCTGATGCCCAGGAGGGCCTAGTACTATAGATATTAATTAATAGTAGTCAAATTCTCTCTTACCTGCCAAACTAGAGACTCCTCTAAAAAGAACAGTGACTCATACCTGAAAGAATCCAAACTTGGTTCCTCAATTCCTTATGGTTCTTCCAATAAAGCAGGGATTCTTTTACTAATGAAGAGTCAATGCTTATGCTACAGGGAGTTTTTCTTTTTCCATTGAGAACTTATTTGAATATTCCTTTCCTTTCCCAGAATTCTTAGAAGAGCATACATGGTCTGTTAAACTCTACACACCAAAAGTTGGCCTACAAAGGCAATGTCTTCCTAAGAAGACATAGCATCTCTTCTGATCCACATCTATAAAACCTCTCACCTAGCCAAACCAGTACCATGTGCTTTGCACTGATGAGGGGGCAATAACCCTAAAACACTTGTCTGCAGATGTGTCTTTATTACTTGTGGGAGAGATGTTCTAGTTTGGCTTTTATCCCAGTCAATATCACTAGGTTTCATAGACAACCTAGTGATATTGACTGTATCACCTTTTGGAAGTTAACATCTTTCACTTTTTGGAAGGGAGCTAACTTAATATGCAAAACACAATGCTCAGTTGCTCCTTATTAGGATACATAAGGGCTTTTGTCCCACTTGTTTTTGTTATCCTTTTAAAATGAACTTTGTATTCTCATAGGACACCACTCTGCTTTATTCTTTATACTACTTTTGTTATAGGACTATTTCTGATGTTTATTCTTTAGGTTTAATTCAAGAAGTAAGGGGTAATCCAAAACATGAAAGCAAACAGATTATAATACTTCAGAATAAAAAAAAAAATTACAGACTGGGAACACTCAGCATTTCACCTTTCAACTACTTTTTTCTATGCTACACTTTTCAATCTCCATTCATCCATGTAACCATCTTGCCTTCATATAATCATACAAGGTTTAATACATTGATTGTAATAATTGTATGTAGACAATAAACGCTTACCAATCTCTACAAAAAAAATGATGTAAGAGGGGACAAAATCTAAAATCTATTTAGCTCAGTTTTTCACATTTTATGTTATGAAATTTGAGAAATATAAAATGTCTAGAGGAACACCAATACTGTAAGGGAATTGCCAGTTGAACAATATCGCAGTGCTGCTGCAGAAAAATGGGAGGACAAAGACAGTGTGCCCTAAACTCGACCCAGCCCCTGTCCCTGCCTACTTGCCACACTGTCCTAATGACAGGAGAAATTGGGCGGCAAAATCCTTCCTAGAAATAAGTGTAACACAGAACAAGACAAGACTAACACAGAAGAGAAGTCAGCAAGCCAAGGGTCAAAAACAGAGAGACAAAGCAGTACCATATCGAAATCCAAGGAGAGTGGTCACAAGTGAAGCCAAAGGTCAGAGGTCAGAAATAATACAGTAAGCGCAAGTAGGAAGCTGGCAAGGACAAAGTCACAGGACAGAGAAATAGCCAGCAAACCTGTGTGGGCTGATGACCTGTATATAGTAAATCCAGGGCCTGCCCCAGTCTTTATTGGTAGACAGGCTGTCAATCACACAGGCAAGGCTAAGATTAACTGTTAGAGGAGAAGAAAGAAACAAAGTGCAGGAGACGGGTGTGGCTGAAATTCAATTACAGTGTAGAAGTACTAGGAAAGTGTTCAGACTGAGCAACAAGAACCTTAAGCAAGGAATCAAACTGAACACGCCTCCTGCGCCGCAGCGTGCGAGCAGAGGGTGGCACAGAGACCCAAACAGGCACAGATGTTACAAATACCTTCTATGTCTAGAAAGGCAATTGAGAACTCTATTTAAACCATTCACTATTAATCACTTGCATTTTTGGCATTAAGTGTTTCCAGAACTGAGTAATAAGTAGCTGTGTGTAAATAATCCTATTTGTACATACTTAGTCCAGTAGTCAGTTTGTATGTCTGCCTGCTGGTATCATAAATCATCATAGATTTTAGTAAAAAAATAAATGAGCCAGGTAAATAGACTTGTGTCTGCTTTAGACTTTTTCAACTATTCTCCTGCAATAACTTAAATATGTACTGTTATTTTCTGTCCTATGATGTTATTACCTGGGTAGGCAAACAGTGTTTTATAACCTTTTGGACTTTTTCCTTATATTTAGCACTAATATCAGGAAAAAACAAACAATATTATCCACAGCCCACCATTCCACGGCATTTTCACATACTAATGGATTTGCCACTTTCAAATAGAGTATAAAATGCCAACTTCTCGATTCCCTAAGAATTGGGGAATCCAGTATAGACACAGCAAGTTGGTTTAGCGGAGTTAGTATACATTGTATAACTGTAGTATCTAAGGTGTCTGATAGAGAAAAGGGTTTCCCTGGGTCACCTATTGAGGTTCTGCAATGCAACTGTAGGAGATAACACTGTTTTATATTTCTGTTTATTGTGTCATCCTATGGTTTATCATGGTTAAATCTGGCGTAAGAGCTACAGTAATTGTGTATACTTCAACTCATCATCTAGTCAGTAATTTCAGAAATTTAAAAGACCAACTAATTGAAATGTCTGGATATTTACTAAAGACTAAATAAAAAGACCACAATGCTTCCCTGACTTGTCCCGCCATAGAATGGCATCCTCATTGGTTACAGGGACATAAGTAACCCCTGAGGCTACCATTCTATGGCTTAAGATATTGGGGAGACAATTTGTTTTTAAACTTTTATGTGGTCCTTTGTTTTCATCTAATAGTGAAAGAACTGTTAAGATGCCCACTACTGTAATTAATATTCACCATGTACACTTACATCATATTCTTTCATGATAAAACAAGATTTCAAAAGGGGGATTGAGACACAAATAAATAAAGAGGATACCCATTTTGTTTCAGAGTGTCAGGCTAGGTTCATATCTGCGCACGTGTCTCCATCATTGGGGTCCGCCGGGGGACCCGAAAGACAGAGAGCCAGGCGGCTAAAACAGAGGGTACCCACGGACACCTGAGGACCCCACAGACTATAATGGGGTCCACCGGGTTTTATACTGAAACCTGTGGAGAGAAATGTCCTCTGTGCAAGACTTTTCTCTCTGCCGATTTTCAGTGGGTTTCTGCAGCACAGTCTCCAATTGAGACTCCTGTGCAGATGTGAACCTACCCTCAGTATGCTAGGCGAAGGTTTGTGAACAGAAAATATCTGAATTAGCCAAAGTATCCTTGTTATCAGATGCTGTTCATTATTTAACTGTTACTTTTGTACGAAGACTGTGGGGACCTCCATCTTCTGTTCCACTACTTAGCAGCCAAGAGCAATCCTTCTTGTGTTTAAACCTTCATGTCTAAAAACAAGGATTTATAGGAAATGTACTGCTTGAATGAGTACATAGGTTGTGGTAATTTTGATAACAATACTTTACACAGTACATCCAGCCATACAAGAAATGTCTCCTGATGCAGATTACGAAATGTGCATCGATGCCCTGGGACACTGCACTTTATACCCACTGTAGTAGGAAATTATGCTTCTCACTATTCTTTAGCAACATATTCAATTGCTCTTGATCTTTACAGTTTAATTTCCATCCAGTCAAATAGTTGTAATGGAATGTCGGACACTTTAGTTTTGGCATTTGCAGTAAGATATATGGTATTACTCCAATATACTATTTAGACAGATGTACACTTTGCTATTTATGTTATTGATGGCTGGTTCTGTTTGGTTAAACCAATATATTGGGACATTTTAACAACTGCTGTGGACATCAATGTGATCCTCTTGATAAAAAAGTATTTTTAAATAAAGTAAAATATGTTATTGAATTGTTAAGGGATAGTCTGTGATTTATTTTGTAGGTATGGTATTTGTACACATTACATGTATATTATTTCATAATATACTGATTATTCTTGAGAATATGCTTCTTTAGTCCATGCTAGACTACAATGGTTAATCATTTGTCCCTTAACTGTGGTATAAACTACAATAATTCAATATATATTTTTTAAAATCTTATATTTTTCCTATATGTATCTGGTAAACATTTAGTGAAGATGCTGCCTAACATGTTCAACATGTTGCCCAATTGATGATCCACAACTAATGTGAAAAAGAGATACTATTAGCTGGCTCGATCATTAATCAGCAAACCTCCAAGAAGTTCAAAGAAACTATGGTACAGTTCACTTCATTTACCAGATGGAACCTAAGGGGATTCTGACAGCATCACAGACACAGCATATGGACAACATTCATTGGAGGGATATTTGTTTTTCTATCTTGAGCTCTAAAACATCTAAACAAACCATATAGAAAATAACACAATGCTTTACAAAAATATACAAGGTTTATTATATATTTTGTATTCCTGAGTGATAGTACAATATTATTGCAGTGAAGTACTCTATTTGTATGTCAGCATAGATTTCTATCATCACATTATTCAAACATGGTTCTTTATCCTAATTTTTTATTTTATTTATGTATTTTCATTTATGTTTAGGAATATGCCTAGAATATGCCAGCTAAAGCACAAATACTTGCACTGTCTTATATTTCATTGCTGAGAAATACTGTACTGTCTCGCCCCCCTCCAGTCCACCTTAAACTGTGCTGCTCGCTTAATACACCTCTCCCCTCGTTCTTCATCAGCTGCTCCCCTCTGCAATTCCCTTCACTGGCTACCCATTGCCCAGCAAATAGAGTTCAAACTACTAACACTGACATACAAAGCCATCGACAACCTGTCCCCTCCATATATATCCGACCTAATCTCCTTCTATCTGCCCCCACGTAACCTCCGATCCTCCAAAGACCTCCTACTCAGCTCTGCTCTTATCCGCTTTTCACACAAACATCTCCAGGACTTCTCCCGTGCATCCCCCATACTCTGGAACTCATTACCAAGACACATAAGACTGTCCCCCACAATCACAAGCTTCAAGAAGGCCCTGAAGACTCACTCATTCAGGAAGGCCTACAACCTCCAATAACACTACTGTCACCACACCACCACCTGTACAGTCTCTCCCCCTTCTGTCTCTATCTCTCTTCCCTCATAGATTGCAAGCCCTTGTGGGCAGGGCCCTGTATCCCACTGTGCCAGTTGGTCACTTTTAGTATTATCTGTTTTGTATATCTTGTGTACCGTATGTAAATCCTCAAATGTAAAGCACCATGGAATTAATGGTGCAATATAAATAAACAATAATAATAATAATAATAATGTTAAGGTTTTGACTAAACCATCTAAGGCTGGAGAAAGAGTGGGTTTCACCTATGACATTAGATCATACTAAAGAAGGTTCTAATTTAGAGGCAGAGCTTAAGATAGACCAACCCCCAAATTAGACATTTGCTGTGACAGGATGAGGATGTGAGGAGAAATGTTTGAAGTCTGAGCCTTGCAGTCCTTGACTAGTCCTCTAGACTTGCTGCTTGACCAAAAGTTCTGGACAACTTCTAGTGTTGTTTTTAAAGACATCATAAGAAAGGATTTGACAATACAGTATGCACACCGCAGTGGGAATTGCATTTCAGTTGATCTGTTGAAAAAGCTGTGGAAATGATCTGCGCCTTAAAGAGGAAATATACTCCAACTCAGTTAAAGCTGTGACTTATAAGATTGTGTGCCCCCATAGACAATGGAATAGTTATAATAGAAATATGTGCCTCCATTTAGTGTGAAAGTATTTTGAAATTGTGTTATTTTGATAAACTGCACTAGAGTCTCCTGCCTATTATTTGACACCAAGGACACCAGCCAGGAGACACTACACAGGGTGTACCCTGAGGGACTTCCACCATTAACATCCCTGCTGCAGCAACGTCTTCATTGATCCCTGGAACTGAGGGAGGTTTGGTAGAGAAGACCATCGCCTACAAGATCTCAGAGTTCCAGAATTCCTGGTACTGAAAGAATGGGAAGAGAACTATAACGTTATCATTGATACCTTTGATAACAAGTCAGGAAAAATTAGGAAGATATTGGAGTCTTAATAGGGGATTCTTAGATTAGATTCTGACTTAATTGGCTGTGTAGCCCACAACCCAATGGTGACCTTTAGGAGAGGCAGAAATTTATGGGACAGTCTCGTTCACAGTCATATGCCTCCTGCATTAACATCAAACACATGACTGAATAGACATGAAATTCATGGTACTAGTCCATGAAGATCATGTAAAACGTGAATACATCTGGAAGAGTGACACCTTTGACAGTGTCGTTACAGGCACCAGCTATAAAAAACGTGATTTATATGTCAAGTCCTCGACCAAGTTGGGAATATTATACAGAAAGCGGACCATCCTCTAAGTAAACACATATGGGAAGTACATGGAAGAAATCCAAAGTGCTCCAAATTTCAGGGTGTGGAGAAAATTCACCCCTCAGGCAGAGGGGGCAATTTGGATTGTAGTATCCTACAAAAAGAGGCGCAATGGACTTTTAAAATCAGATGTACTAAACCTGAAATTGAAGTTTGGTGGAGGAAGCCTGATGATATGGGGTTGTTTCACAGCCAAAGCCATTGGATACTTGACCAGGATAAATATATGAGTATCCTACAAGACGAGTTACTTCGTACACTCAAGTACTAGGGATATGAAAAGGACGACATAGTGTTACAGCAGGACAACGACCTGAAGCATATGTCGACATTAGCAAAGAAATGGTTCAATGACAACGAAGTAGAGGTGCTGGATTGGCCCCCACAGTACCGAGACCTGAACAAAATTGAATACTTGTGGGTAGAATTGAAAAACAAGCTGTATTTGTACCCAAGGGAGTCAACCAGTATGCACCAACATTGAAAATGTGTAGAAGAAACCTCGGATCAGATTACAGTCGAGACATGTATGAATCTGATCAAGAACATGCCCAGAAGGATTCAGGCAGTGTTGAAAGCCAAAGGTGGATTTAAAAAAATACTAACAAAATAATAAAATTTAAATGTAGATTTTTAGGCACAAAACAGTAACAATGCAGTTACATGACAAGAATCTGCATAACTAATCATATGCTAAATAGGTGCAAGTCAAATTTATGTATGAGATAGCCAAGATGATTGTCTATAAAATGATGTTGTCTATAAAATGATGGTAGTCTCGCATTCGAAGCTGTAGTGGATGGTGAGATATGGAGCCTGAAAGTCAAAAGTTAATAACATTGTTACCCTTTTGGTTGTCAGTAAATCTCCAACTAGGCAGTAGTGTATGGAGGCTGTTTATGCCTGCTTTCAGAGCTTTATAATTGGCATATGTTATTGGGGATGGGCCATGTCATACCAATATCTTTGTAGGACTGTGAGAAGCATAGAATAAGAGTTGCTAAGGAAACTACACTACTCTGTTCAACTATGGTCTTGCACCATACTGCTATATAGAGTAGGATGTAACCATGTCTTATAGTGCTGTTGTTTAGGGAACATGCAATGTCACCCACTTACCTAGAATAGGTAGAATATGGTGAAATCTGTATTTTTTACACAATTCACCATGACCAGTTTTGTTGGAGATAAGCTAGCCCTTTATTGGGTTTCATGGATCAGGTGAGAATGCTTTGAATTATGCAGTACATCGCTTTTAGAATCCTGTTGTTCAGATGACTGGCTGCGCTTCCTTTGCCAATCAGCGACTTAGGGCAGGGGAACAGCCAGTATCCAAGCCCAACTAACTGACATGATTGGAGGTGCATCCTGTGTGTGCTTATCAGACACATAGCACCCTGTAGCCATATTGACTGACCGTGCTCCTGGAACTGACGTCACTGAGAGGCAAGTTGGAGGTAAATCAGTCAATAGGCTATAAACAGTCAGCGTGTAGCTGCAATGTGTGATACATTATCCTAAGTACAGGTGCCCACTATCAAAGCTCCAGGAACTGCAGTTTTAACTGCACATCTTTATAAAACTGCAGTTTTCATTGCATCTCCAGTCCCCTGGAGACTGAATTAATCTGTGCTGAGTGAAACACGTAGAAGAGGAGAATAGTGTGATAGGGACTTAGTATCAAATTGCAGAATATTGTATGTACTCTCACCTGCAGTTATACTATTATATAATGAATTCTAACATTTAACATTTACATAGTATAGCTAATGAGTAGAAATGGACGAACCCCTCAAGATTTGTTTTGTGTTCTACTGATTTGGATCCTTGATTCGTTTTGGGACAAACAGGTTTGTTATGAATCACACCTTAAATTGGCTTAAAACAATAGTGTAGAACACTCTCATGGCTACTAGAAAAACCTTGCTCTCCTGTAGGTCAATCACAGGAGTGCCGCTGCCGCTATTAAATTCAATAGCAGCAGTGACTCCTCTGTAATAGAAGGACCACCACTGATAATAGCGGTGGTGGTCCCGCTATTACCTATCCCTGTGCTGTGACACTATGATGTCACAGGACAGGGATAGTACATAAAAATTGGTGGCAGTGGGTGAAAAAAGAAATAAATCATAGTGAAGTTGCCGTTGATATTGAATCTAATAGTGACAGCAGCTTTTCCATGATAGCAGAGCCACCACCGGCAATAGCA
Organism: Leptodactylus fallax; assembly: GCA_947044405.1. Classification (NCBI taxonomy): domain Eukaryota; kingdom Metazoa; phylum Chordata; class Amphibia; order Anura; family Leptodactylidae; genus Leptodactylus; species Leptodactylus fallax. The sequence goes on along the minus strand of CAMRHE010000012.1, from coordinate 7,816,047 downwards.
GTGGCAGTTGTGCTATGATTTCTCTGCTCTCACCGACTGCCACCATTTTTTTTAAACTATCCCTGTGCTGTGACATCATAGTGTCACTCAGCACAGTGATAAATGATAGAAGGACCAACGCCACTATTATTAGCGATGGTCCCACTATCATGGAAGAGCTGCTGCTGCTATTAAATTCAATAGTGGAAGCATCTCTTTTGTGACAGCGGGATCGCCAATGATAATCGCGGCGGCCTTTTTAGTTATTCTGAGACAAATTCCTAATTGTTCAGTTTTGTCAAAAAACGGAAACAATATTCAGGTTGAATCTGGTTTGTTACGAAGTGATTTGCTCATATCTACTAATGAGTACTCTGTAGACCTTAGGGTTGATTTATAACCTTACATGGGGAGGGGGGGTCAGTTAGTTATTATCTCTCCTATCTATTTATAGTTCAGTTGGCAGACAATTTTTAATGCATATTTATTAAAAGTCAATTTTTAGTGTGAATCAATTGTCAGTGATTTGTTCATTTAAAACATTAGTGGGTCCAGTGTCGGACTGGGATGTCTAGGGCCCACCAGTGGAATTGTTTCTAGGGGCCCACCATCAGAACCCCTGCAGATCAGCGGTACCGAGACAGGGCGGCTAAAGGTAATAGCATGCCGGGAGCCATGCTGCTCACCCACTATACCATGTGCACCACTGCACTACCTAAACCTACTGCTACACCTTGTATGGCAAGTGAACAGCGTGGCTCCTAGAATTGTTACCTTTACCTGTAGCCGCACTGTCCTGGAAAAGCTGATCTGCAGAGGTCCTGGCTGTTGTATCATCGCAGATGTAATATTGATGGCCTATCCTAAGGACAGGCCATCAATATTAGGAAGATGGACAAATCCTTTAAAGAGGTTGTCGAAGGAATTGGAGCAACCCATGTAGCTGGCAGGAGGTGTAAAGTAAAAAATAAGTAAATTAAAAAGCATACTCACCTGTCCCCGGCGCTCCGTTGTCCGCTGCCAGTGTCCATTCAGTCTCATGCCGGCGACTCCTTGCTGGGAGTCCTGCACCTCATGTGATCACTAAGACCAATTAGGTACAGGATTTCCAGAAATGAGGCGCCGCCATGAGACCGAACAGACACAGGCAGGGGACAACGGCGTGCTGGGGACAGGTGAGTATGCTTTTTTAAAAATTTTCTTATTTTTGCACCTCCCTGGTGGCCGACACAGTGGTCACTCCAGTTTATGGACAACCTCTTTTAAGGGGTTGTCTGGGCCAAATTTTTCTATGGTCACTTCACTGGTCCCCCCACATAGTGGCCTCTTCACTGGTTCCCCCATACTGTATGGGGAATAGTGGTGGGGTCATTATATTGTGTGGGAGCAGTGATGGGGGCTAACATCCTGTGGGGGGGACATTAAACTGTGTGGGGCATATTAAAGGGGTTGTCCAGGGTTAATCTTTTTTATGGCCTATGCTCTGGATAGGCCATAAATACCTGATCGGTAGAAGGCTGACACATGGCCCCATCAGCTGTTCGGAGCCACTTCCAGAACCTTTTCTGTACACAACATAGGGCCGGAAGCAGAAAGCTCCATCCGCTGTATAGCAGCCCGGCACCTTCACTGCAGCTCAGCTCCTACTGACTTCAATAAGTGCTTAAATACAGTGAAGGTGCCCGGCCCCTATACAGTGGACAGAGCTTTCTGCTTCTGGCCCTGTATTGTGTACAGTACGGGCATCAGAAGTGGCTCCATACAGCTGATCGGTCCGGGGTCAGCCCCCTACAGATCAGGTATCTGTGGCCTATCCTGAAGATAAACCATAACAAATTATGCCTGGACAACCCCTTTAATATACACCCCTAATGCACCACACTTTAAAGAGATCGTACAGTATAATTTTTTTCTTTTTTATAATTAGTCTGGGGGAGGTGAATCCCCCCTACCGCCCCCCAAAAAAAAAAAAAACATGCTAAACATACTCACCTGTCTCCAGTGCTCTGGTGTCCTCCCAGCACGGTCCGGTCCTGCAGCTCTGCTGTCTTCTTTTTGCCAGAATTCCTCACTGGCTGTGACATCCCAGTTCCCTTCCCTTAGGCCACTGATTGGCCTCAGGGGTCACGTGACGTCACAGGTAGTCACGTGCAGAGGCAACATCAGCTGGAAGAAAACAACAAAACTGCAGGACGGAACTGCTCTGGGAGACACTGGGGACAGGAAAGAAAGTTTGTGAGGGTTTTTTTTGTTTTGTTTTTTTCACCTGCCCCTGCGTAATTAAAAAAAAAAATGAAGGAGCCACTGTATGGAGTATAAGCTCCACAGTGGCCACCACCCTGTATTATAAGCTCCACAGTGGCCCCCACCCAGTATTATAAGCTCCACAGTGGCCCCCACCCAGGATTATAAGCTCCACAGTGGCCCCCACCCTGTATTATAAGCTCCACAGTGGTCCCCACCCAGTATTATAAGCTCCACAGTGGCCCCCACCCAGTATTATATGCTCCAAAGTGGCCCCCACCCAGTATTATAAGCTCCACAGTGGCCCCCACCCAGTATTATAAGCTCCACAGTGGCCCCCACCCAGTATTATAAGCTCCATAGTGGCCCCCACCCAGTATTATAAGCTCCACAGTGGCCCCAACCCAGTATTATAAGCTCCATAGTGGCCCCCACCCAGCATTATAAGCTCCACAGTGGCCCCCACCCAGTATTATAAGCTCCATAGTGGCCCCCTCCTAGTATTATAAGCTCCACAGTGGCCCTCACCCAGTATTATATGCGCCCAATAGCCCCCCTCCGCTCCACTTCAGTGCTATTATTATACTCTGGGGTCTCCTCAGACCCCAGAGTATAATAATCGGAGGCCCAGGGGAAGTGATTAAAAATAACAAACACTCATACTCACCTTGCCTTACCTTTCCTTGGCATCCTCGCTCCATCCTGTCGTCTTCAGCATCTTCAGGCCCTTTTCCGACGACGCTGCTGAGGCCTGTGATTGGGCCTCAGCGGTCACGTGGGGGCGCACTGACGTAATTACGCGGCCGCGCCCCCATGTGACCGCCGGGGCCTAATCACAGGCCTCATTCACATGACAGAAGAGCGCCGGAGAGGACGCTGTGCCCAGGAGAGGTGAGAATATGTGTTTATTACTTTCAGTCACCTCCCCTGGGTGCCCTGCCCTGCCATCTATTGGAAAGGGGCCTGCAATATGCCAGGGTCCCTTTCCAATAACAGTATGTATAGCGGTCGGGAACCAGGCTTTCCCCGATCGCTATCATAGTGGTACGGGGCCCCGGCCATCTCCAGCTGGCCGCGAGCCCTGTACCCTGCCGGGTCCAGTAACGCCACTGGTCAGGTTCCCGATCGGGCCCCCATGACATGAGGAATAATAGTCGGGGCTCGGGGCCCACCGGTGGATTCACCGGTTCCCCGGTGGGCCAGTCCGACCCTGAGTGGGTCTAACCCTCTGTGAAGTTAACTAGCTAGCTAGTTCAGGTCCCTTTTTGAGGATTGACTACCATTAATAGAGGTACACTGCAAATATGACTTCGTTGAGAAGGAGTTTTACAATATATGTGAGGTGATTAAGTTAATTCTGTCTTGTACCAGTAATCTCTTAGTACTGTAAATATCCGTAAGAAGACAAATATTTATTCCATTATGTATTAATACAATAGTTGAAAGAAAAAAAAATTAAAAATTAATGGTTGAACTACAACTAAAGATATAGATCAACCTGGTCAAAGTTTTGACTTTTAGTATAAATTAAAGAGTTATGTCACTACTCAGAATGCCACACTTATTGCATTGGCTGCTCTAGGTAGTTTGGTTTTGTCCCATTCATTTTAATAGGACAGCACTGCTATACCTAAAACAACCACTGCTAAAGTTATTGCATTTTGAGTACTGACAGCACCCACCTGATGTAAAGAATGTAGAGGCTATAGCACTCATACAGTCACCACGGCCCCTTTAAACTGCTCATCATTGGGGTTGCCGATGGGTTATCTTAAAGGGGTATTCCCACAATCATAACCATTTTTAAATGTGTATATAATTAAAAGTTAAATATTTTTGAAAATATAAGTAATTTAACATTTTGCAGAGTTGTATAGATGTTCTCTAAATATCTTGTGTTCACAAGTTGTTGTCTTGATCAGTTGCCAGTGGATACGACCATCAATAAGGAACTTTCTATGGTCAGAAAATCAGCTATGATTTCCTTATTGTGGCCGGGATATCTTCTGATACATGTAGTGCCTGATAACCTAGCTACAATAAGAAAATCATAGCTGGATTCCTATCAAGTACCAGACCATAGAAAGTTTCTGCATTCGTGGTCGTATCCATTGGCAACCGATCAAGACTATCACCACTAACATGGTTAGAGAAAATGTTTAAAACTCTGCAGAATTTTTAACTACATGTATTTGCAAAAAATGTTTAGCATTTAATTATCTACAAATATAAATATGATTATGTTGCTGGGAATACCCCTTTAAGGATAGACTATTGACTTTTACCATCAAACGTGTGTGGAAACCTTGCCATTATTTATTAAAGATACATATCATATGTTAAGATGGTTGGATGGGATACATCTGGATAATGGGGTCTTTTTAGTCACCTGTGACATGAAGTCTTTGTATATGTCTATCCGTCATGATCACAGAATGCAGGCATCGAGATATTTGGAGTTGACTAATTTGGATTGTGGTTTAGCGGAATTGATTATGGTACTACTTGAGTTCGTTTTAACCCATAATAATTTTTTGTTTAAGGTCCATCCCTTCCTACAACTTCAGGGAATAGCTATGAGAGCAACTTGTGTGCCCTCGTATGCTAATTTGTTCCTGGAGCTATGGAAACCAGATTTAGTCCAACATATAGTAGGTTATGATGATGTGCTCTAGTGGTTGAAATATATAGACAATGTTTTTTTTTCATCTGGCAGGGCTCTGTGTCACATTCTTATTGATAGGGAATCTAATGGCTCTGTTTCCACTGATATCAGGAGAAAAAAAGACAGCAACAAATACCCTTGTGCTCGCTACATCCTCATACTACTATAAAGTAAGAGAAGCTTTCTAGATGTCAAACATGTCTGTTCCAAATATGCAAAATTTTAGAGACAGGCACATAATCTTGTTCAATGGTTCCGGGAAAGGAAGAGTATCAGGAATGGGTACAATTTATGCTAAACAAGCTCCAAGAGAGTTTTAATTGTTGAATTGATGCAAACAAAATGACTCTAAAGTAAGATTTATTACAGCATTTAATTCTGGATGGCAGGATATTCATAAGATGATGAGCAAGCATTTGTCAGTGCTTTTGACGGATGATGATAAATCACTTTTTTGACAGAGTTGCCATCTGTAACCTGGAGACAACCTAAACATTTATGGGACATCTTAACTACTAGTCACTTGCTATATTTTTGGCATCAAGGGCCCTAAATGGGGGTAACATCCCTGTAGTAATTGTAGCATGTTTCGGTGCATGGTAAGATCTACTATGTTTCTTAATTCTATGAAATATACAGAATTCAAGATAATGCACAATATCACATGTAATACACAGGCAGTTATTTCCAATCTGCCTTGCACTTATGGACTAATACATATAATGATGACCTCAAGGGCTCTAAAAGTTCGACTCTTGGAACACATGAGTAAAATTCAATCTTCTGCAAATGCTCAGGATTTGGAAAAATTGCAGCCCATTACTTGAATTTTTTTGATTATCATGCCTGTAATCCTAAGGGATTCAGGGTTTGTGGGGCGGAAAAAACAAGAAAGACATGGACTGTACATCCCAATATTATACAATGATCTTATGCTTTTCAGTAAAATCTACTAAAATGAACATGAGATTCTTAGTATATGGGTTGATCAAGGTATATAAACACGCTAGTCACTTCATGGCGATATATGTGTAATGGGTCCCTACTCTACTGGGCGCAGCTCAGCAACCTCCACCACTCCAACGCATAAAACCATGTTTTATGCACATGTGTAATGTCAATTTTAAAACATTTTTTTTAATATGCACAGGTTTGGTATTGCATATATCATATTTTTTTTATACATTTTTTAAATTAATGTTCAGTTGTATTTTATAAATTAATACACTTTTGTAACATATATCATTCTGGAATTGCACAAATGTTTACTATTCATCACTATTGTTATATATCTCTATGTACACAATTGGTATTGCAGGTATTTTTTAAAATATTACTGTGATGGAGTATATAGCTGAGGGACAGATAAAACACAGGATGGGAGAATGGAGAGTTATAAAGCAAACTTTTAATAAATCCCACGGTCCAAACACAACATTCCGAATCATCAGGAGGTAAAGCAGATCCAGGGACACCACTTGGCATTCCAACTCTAGGCAAACCTACGATCTCAAGTCCTTACTGGTATGACAGGGAACACTGCCAGTGACATAAAACTTTTTATCTTCACCAGAACTATGGATTTATTAAAAAAATAAATAAGTGTTTAGTTACGCTGTAGCTACTCTAGTCTAACTGTAGAACAGATCAAAAATATGCCCTAATGTAGCAGACCTAAAATGCAGATAAAAGGCAAGCTGATATGTTTGACCTATAATTTTTTAAATCATGGTGAGACTCTAAATTGTATTTATTGCTGACATATGTGGTGCTTATTACAGTAGGCTTAATGAGCACTTGTATGCTGGATACTTGTGTTCCATAAATACATCCAGCGATGATTAAACATTTATTACATGACATGTGGTAATTCCAGGAGGAACATGGGGTGGGAGGAAAAAAAAAAAGCGAAACCCACTTGCCCTCATTCTTTCTGACATGAGTTCTGGCCAGACCAGAAATCCAAAGCTTTCAGTGACTACTGTGGTCAATCCCTGACCTCTGTAGTCACATGTTGGGTACCAGTGACCTATCAGTAGTTATGTCACAGGTAAATGTGATGGCTGAGGCCAGTGGTTGGCTCTAGCGGTCACCTGTGTCTCTGCACTTCCAGCCCAAGCATTCCATTCACTGGAGGAAACATATCCTGGAAAATCAATTTAAGAAACTATTTTTTGTGTTTACTAAGACTCTTTTGCCTTTGGGTATAGATTAGAGGGTGCAAAGGCAGCATTTACAGCCAGGGCCTGGAGCCTGAGAGCAATATAAACACATCCATAAGGTATTACAGATTTTATACTGTGGCCAGAGGCGGAAGTTGATGCTCCTGGGCCCCAATGCAAAATCTGTAATGACCCCCTCAGGGTCCAGGGACTGGTAGCAGCTTCCACCTCTGCCCCCCCCCCCCCCCCTCAATAGCTATTTCCATGACTGTGGCCCAGGAGCTTCTGTACAAGTTATGCCTTTTGTCGAGTATTACAAGACAAAAAAAACTATTCAGTGTAATAAACATTATAAGAGTCAATCATTTCCTTTTATAGTATTGTATCACAAGTCATTATAGGTTCATCACCTGTTCCATTCAGGAGACAATGGTGGGGTGCTGTCTAAAACCTTCAGCATATTCTTAATATAAATTATACCATTTAAATGCTTTTATTATTCATGTTATGTTGTTTTGCATCACATGATATATATTTCATGCAATGCCAAGTTTGCTTTACTTTCTTGACATGGGAACTATTGTTACCACATGTAGAATGTCTGTACCATTTAATGTTTCTGGTATTACTTTTCTTTAGTAAATAGTGCTAATTTTGTGTTTATTATAAGTACAAACAGACATCTACACATTGTAATGAATATTCCGTCTGATCAAAAATGCATACAAGGATTGGGCAATTACCTATAAATGCTTCAAAGTAAACCATCTATATCCACACAAAAACAAATCCATCATTTTAAGCCATCACATCAAATTATAATGTTTTCTCCCCCCACTTCACAAAGTAAAAAGACTTCAGTCTATCTATTTTGTACTATTCTGAATTTCCTGTGATTCAATATATGTACCTTACCCTCTTAACATTTGAATATTTCAGATGAAAATTAATATTTAGCTTTTACTTATACAATAATCATGAACAGTTTATTTTCTTTTTAAACTGAGACACCCAGTCCCCTCTCCATGCAAGTCAGTAATCCAGTATAAAAAAGGGTTTTCTTGGATTTAAAATGTGGGCCTAATTTGGAAAATTAATATACAGTACAGACCAAATGTTTGGACACACCTTCTAATTCCAAGAGTTTTCTGTATTTTCATGACTATAAAAATTGTAGATTCACACTGAAGGCATCAAAACTATGAATTAACACATGTGGAATTAGATATTTAACAAAAAAGTGTGAAACAACTGAAAATATGTCTTATATTCTAGGTTCTTCAAAGCAGCCACCTTTTGCTTTGATTACTGCTTTGCACACTCTTGGCATTCTCTTGATGAGCTTAAAGAGGTAGTCACCTGAAATGGTTTTCACTTCACAGGTGTGCCCTGTCAGGTTTAATAAGTGGGATTTCTTGCCTTATAAATGGGGTTGGGACCATCAGTTTTGTTGTTCAGAAGTCAGGTGGATACACAGCTGATAGTCCTACTGAATGGAGTGTTATAATTTGTATTATGGCAAGAAAAAAAGCAGCTAAGTAAAGAAAAACGAGTGGCCATCATTACTTTAAGAAATGAAGGTCAGTCAGTCCGAAAAATTGGGAAAACTTTGAAAGTGTCCCCAAGTGCAGTGGCCAAAACCATCAAGCGCTACAAAGAAACTGGCTCACATGAGGACCGCCCCAGGAAAGGAAGACCAAGAGTCACCTCTGCTGCGGAGGATAAGTTCATCCGAGTCACCAGCCTCAGAAATCGCAGGTTAACAGCAGCTCAGATTAGAGACCAGGTCAATGCCACACAGAGTTCTAGCAGCAGACACATCTCTACAACAACTGTTAAGAGGAGACTGTGTGTAGCAGGCCTTCATGGTAAAATAGCTGCTAGGAAACCACTGCTAAGGACAGGCAACAAGCAGAAGAGACTTGTTTGGGCTAAAGAACACAAGGAATGGACATTAGACCTGTGGAAATCTGTGCTTTGATCTGATGAGTCCAAATTTAAGATCTTTGGTTCCAACCACTGTGTCTTTGTGCAACGCAGAAAAGGTGAACGAATGGACTCTACATGCCTGGTTCCCACCGTGAAGCATGGAGGAGGAGGAGGAGGTGTGATGGTGTGGGGGTGCTTTGCTGGTGACACTGTTGGGGATTTATTCAAAAATTGAAGAAATACTGAACCAGCATGGTTACCACAGCATCTTGCAGCGGCATGCTATTCCATCCGGTTTGCGTTTAGTTGGACCATCATTTATTTTTCAACAGGACAATGACCCCAAACACACCTCCAGACTGTGTAAGGGCTATTTGACCAAGAAGGAGAGTGATGGGGTGCTACGCCAGATGACCTGGCCTCCACAGTCACCAGACCTGAACCCAATCGAGATGGTTTGGGGTGAGCTGGACCGCAGAGTGAAGGCAAAAGGGCCAACAAGTGCTATTCCTTTCTGGGAACTCCTTCAAGACTGTTAGAAGACCATTTCAGGTGATTACCTCTTGAAGCTCATCAAGAGAATGCCAAGAGTGTGCAAAGCAGTAATCAAAGCAAAAGGTGGCTACTTTGAAAAACCTAGAATATAAGACATATTTTCAGTTGTTTCACACTTTTTTGTTCAGTATATAATTCCACATGTGTTAATTCATAGTTTTGATGCCTTCAGTGTGAATCTACAATTTTTATAGTCATGAAAATACAGAAAAATCTTGGAATGAGAAGGTGTTTCCAAACTTTTGGTCTGTACTGTACTTTCCTACCAATGGTCTTGGGCATTCTTCACTCCTAAGGGGATGTGTGGCAGCAAACAGGAACTTCTATCTTAATTGTATTCTCTGTCTCTTTATATATTCATTATATACTGTTTTTGTAATATTCTCTATTACTGAGGTAGTACAACCTTCCCAATATGCTTCATTCACTTTCATGGGAATTCCAAGAACAGCAGAGCAAGTATGCATACTGGGAGTTGTAATTTTACAACAGCTGGAGTGCCGAAGGTTGCCTACCCCTGCTCTATTAGTTATTAATTGGTCAGTGCTATCTGGACATTTTTTTAAATTATTTACCTGGGGACTGCACGTTATGTATATGTTTTTATTTTATTGGTTTTGTAAACCATTCTATATTTATCCTTGCAGTAGATCTGACTCCCCTTGTATTTACAATACAATGACATTAATGGTGTACAATGCAGCCTTAAATGGAGTCAACAAAGAGCCCTTTGTCCTCTTGACCTCTTCAGCTGCAATATCTTTCCAGAAATATTATATATTAACACTCAAGATTTAGGTAGTTAAAAAGTGTAATTGTTTTCTTACATGGTGTGGTTAACTGAGTTCCCTATCTGGGCCTATTGGGACATATGTCATAGAGGGGATCTCCTATGTATTACACAGTGTATACCAACTGTTAAAAGAAGATATGTAAAATATTATTCACTTACACTGTACTGCAACAAATCTGCCACGTGATTCGGCCTCCCCAGGTTAGCCAAATTGAATGGATACTATTTTTTTAAAGATCAATCAAATATGGTGTGTTTATTTATTATTTATTTATTTATTTATATGTGAATGTGTACCGTATATTTGTGTGAATCCTACCACTTAAGATCTGTTTTATATTAACTACAGAGAAAATATCTGAAATGATCTGTTATTTGATCCCATTGTGAAACACTCTGATGTAATCTGTAAACTCTTAAACGGCAATAGATTTCATTATAGACCAATTGTTTTAAGTCAATCATACTCACAATAATAAGCATCCTATAAATCACACAGCTAAATAATCAATGAGGACAGAACATACTCTTTGTTTAGCTTATTATTATGCTTTTATGGAATGGGTTACATGACTACAAAGTAATGTTTCTTTAATGTTTTAGCAGTCATTTATTATGTTTGCCAGTTTTTATCTAAATATTTTAGCAACTCAAAACCAATACCTTAATTTATACCTGAGCATATGCATAATATGATTAATGGAATTCATATTTTGTCACTATTAAATAACAAAGGAATAAAATATGTTTTCTTTGGTTTAAATAGTTATAGTAATAAAGCACATAAGCATGTAAAATCATGTGCGTTGTAGCAGATAAAATCCATATTAAATACAGACTAAAAGTTAAATCAGATGTCCGAAGCATGCATTAGGTAAATATTAAATTAGAGTCTTTGTGAAGGCTTCCTTTTCTTATATTTTATACGATGGAACTTTAGTCCAGTTTGCTTTTCCTTTATTTTCCAATAATTTTGGAGAGAAAAATGTATGTAGCGCTGTACACACATGTTTATAGAGGATGAGTTTAACCTAAAGTGCATGGGTATAGCTATAGAGGGGCAGAGGTAGTAGATACTACTGGGCCACATAGTCTCAGCCTATAGAACATTAGAAGACACCAGTATTATAGATGGCACATGGTAAGCCCATGAGTTACACCTCTGCTAAAATGAGATATCCCATGGTTTGTATCAGTGACAGGGCTACCTGTATGGTACAAACACCTCATAAGCTGCCAAGTTATAACAGATATTGGTATGTCCCTACCTTGAGCTAGTATATGGGTACCAAAACAAATACAATTGTATGTTGTGAGTGAAATTTAGCACAAACTAGAAAATAAATATGATGTAGGTGATAAAGTGCCTCTAGGCAGTTAGTAGCTGATATGCATTAAATAGTGTTATTATAGTGACTGAATTAGTATTGGACATTTTGGTACCACTAGACCTTTCTCAGTTAGGAGTCAATAAGAAGGCTGACATTAGTCATCAGTAATGGAACATTGCCCAGTCATAGAAACATAATTTTCATCACTTTCTGTACAAAAAAAAATAAGGATCAGTATGATAACTCCAAGTGAAGACTACAATAAACAATGCATGGACTATACATATAGAACTCCACTGTTATATAGAATAAAATAGTTCATGCAGATCCAAGTTTAAGAATACATGGCATCAGAATAGCCAGATGTATAAGAAGAAACATATATGATAACAGAATATATTATAACAGCATGTTATCATCATACATTCTCACACAGGTATCACACAAGTATCTGATATTTATATATATTGGATGTGGTAAGCCTGGTATATACGTTGACCCTGTGGAGCATCCTCAAAAATTAGCCGCACAAAGTTGCTAAGAGGTTACACCATCCAATAATGTATGCCAGCTTATTGGAGGCAGACTGTGCCCCCACCCCCAACAATGCCTGGGACACTCAACTGCAGGCCGCTGTGGAGTGAAGCTAGGGGTGTATCTATGAAGGCTAGGGAAGTGCAGATATGTCCTTCCCTACTTTTCCTCATGGCTGGACTTGTACAGATGTGTGTCACAGAATTTCAGGACAATTCTTTGATATCCTGTATATATCTGTATGAGACTACACATTTTTTGCTCAGTTAATTATGGATTATCATGAGTTTTGTTAGGATGACACAATATTGTTTGATTTGACTTGGATTTGATTTCATGAGAATTTGGTGTCCTTGTCTGAATTCAAACTATGTTAAGGCTAGAACATCTGTATTGCTGTTATGCTAACAGCAAAAATATGGAGTACAGGGGGAAATTTGGAATGATGCTATATGTATAAGACTGTTGGTCATCCCTTTGGAAATTGTCTGATTTGGCTGACATTTTTGCTACGTGTATGGGGGCCTTGTGTAGAACAATAAAATGATGAAGAAAAGGTTTCATTCAGAGTCCTATTAATCCAGGAAAGCAATATGCATGAAGTATATTTGTAGACAGGTAGCCATGTCAACTGCAGGAACTTGCTCTAGATCTGTGGAAGGAGTAGAAAGTCATTACATGGGCAGAAGTTTCTGGAGTTGATCTCGAGCACCTACTTCTGTGAATATCTCTTTACTGGAATGAAATGACTACCATGGAATAAACAATAGCTCGACACATATGGTTTTTTTCATGGATGAACAGGGCTATGTAGAAACCACACATATTCTTTTTTTTTTCTTTTCTGTAATGTAAATGGTGGAGTCATAAGAATAAAAGGTTATATAAATCTTTATAATGTCATGTAAGTGTATGCAGTCATTGAATGTGGACAAGATTTCTTTTGATGAATCCTTTTAAACAGACAAAGTTATATATGGAAGGAAACTTAATAGTGGAGACGTGTATAATGTTAATGGAAAGATTTATCACCTTAAATTAATTACACTTTGCAATGTTAACAGTGTCTAAGCATGAAAAATGGCATAGCATTCTTCATAAGTGTTGTATTTTATGGAACAAAAAGATGTGATTAGTAAAAACCCTTTGTAAAAATTACAAGAAGAGGATTATGTAATCTGATTAGAGGTTCACTTCTTAAAAATATTATAAACATTAAGGTGAACCATAGTATCATCTCAATCAACACACAGATAAACTTCAAGTACATCAGTCAGTGGTTTCTCTTAGTTCAGGAAGGTGCCGATCCAAAAATGTGATTTGTCGCTTGCCAAACTTGAACTCAATAGAATTCTAACATTAGTAGTTGACAAGGTGAAAATACAGTCATCCAGCAGAATTAATTAGTGGTCAGAATAGGTGCTAAATAACTACTATTAGAAACCATACAGTATGTATGCGGCAAACCATACATGTATGTATTGCTGAATTTACTAGTTACATATAAGTATCAAAATACATTTAGAGCGTGTTTTAGACACAAAGCCTAACACTGGATTGTTTTAAGAAACTGTTAAACAATTGATTCCTTTAGCTCTTCAACTTTTTTGGCCCATACAATGCAAACAGGCAGGATCTAATAACTATTTAAAGAGTACCTAAACTTTCAGACAACTTTTCATTTTCTGGCAGTATTTGTGTCAGTAATACAATTTGTGATATGTTTTATTAACACATTTTGGACCCTTTCTGTGAAATCCTGCATTTTTGCACTCTTCCCTTGTTTCTGTATTAAGAGCTGTTCCTACCTCTCGCTGAATGTTACTGTGTATGGAAGTATGGAGCTATTTAACATGTAGTGAAAATGAGTGTGGGGGAGGGTCACATCAAACTGTTATATCTCAGACATTATAAAATGTACAAACTGGCTGAAATTAGAATTAGAATATTTATATGCAGCTGTATAATATATATAAAAATCCCAATCTGTGTTTTCAGCCAGTAATATCTCTGGAAATAATTTAGATAGCACTATAATAAGAGAATTTCCTCTTTCACATGAAACCAAAAGAAAATTTGTACGTTTTATAATGTCCAAGATAAAACTGTTTGAAGTGACCCTTCCCCACCCTCATTTTCGCTACATATTATACAGCCCGTACTCACATGCACAGTAACATTCAGTGAGAGGCAGGAAGAGCTCTCAATACAGAAACAAGGGAAAGAGTGAAATCATGCAGGATGTGACAGAAAGGATTCAAAATTTGTTAATAAAGTATATTACAAAATGTATTTATGAAACAAATACTGCCAGAAAATTAAAAGTTGCCAGAGAATTTTGTTTCGCTTTAATGAAAGTGACATAACAATGCATTTCAGAAAAACCTACAGCAAATATCATAGTCATAATGTAGTATTTTTTACTTTCTTTGTTCTGTTTTTCACCTGTCTGTTCTCCAGTACCACTCTGCACTCTGCACTGTATTAATTTTATATAGAGATGTAATAAAGGTTGGCTTTACATTTTGTATTCAATTGGAGGCAGAGACTGAAACAGTGCCCTGAAAAAAATAAGCATCCTGCCGGGTCTTGAGGTGGATTCTGCAACTGATTGAGAAGCAGAACCCGCGGTAAGAGACACTTCGCTGATTAGCCCTATTCCTCTGAGCCTAATCAGTTAGTAAAAGCCATGGCGGAGATCACAGGGTTGAAAGACTGCTTTAAATTCCTCTTCAAGTCCAATGTGTGAACAGGCCCTTAATCTGTAAACTACATTGTGGCACCTTACCTTTTCAATGGATTTCAATTATTTTAGTGAATGTTTTTGTAGTGTTTTGTGGCAAGACAACAAGCTGCAGTGTGTTATCAGTGCCATGCTAAACTTTGCTACTATTTTAACAAGGTTTTTGTTTTCTTATTTAACTACATTATTACTGCCTTGTCCCTCTTCTTAGAACAACAAGAATACTTTGCTGGAGAGAAACATTACACATTGGCAGTGCACTGTATTCTGTATACATGTTGTGAGTATGTAACCAGAGGGCGCTATTGAGTGACTCAGGCCCAGGCCAGAAAAGGCTCTCAGCCACACTTTCGGGTGGGGCGCGTAACTCCAGAAGGCTGGAGTATCCTGCAGGAAGCAGGAAATGGTGGACCAGCCAATGACAGAGAGTCGGTCTGTCCCCAGAGGGCTGGGGTCCAGAGAGGATTTACAGAGACTAAGTCAAGCTTCTTATTGCCCCAGTGGCTAGTTAGGGACTCAAGGAGTCAGTTAGTGCCCTAACTGTGGCCTAGGTTTTTTGTTGTTTTGTTATGTTGCACGTAAGCTGAATAAAGCCCGTTTATTTTACACTTGGACCGTCTGAACGCTATCTCTCCGGCGCCCAGAACCGCCAACCACCACTGTCGGGACCAGGAGTCTGCTGCCATTTGAGATTAATTCCCCCAAGTTGTTGCATATGGTGCTACGGATTCGGGCGTAAAGAGATCCACGCAAGTCCTGGAAGATAAGTGGTTGGTGACTGCAGTACTGCTAAGTGTGCATTGTGGCCTACAGCTGGAAGAAATCTGTGATTTCAACTGAGAAACCCAGGAAGGGGTGAGTGAATTGCAACATAGCAAAGTGTGTGTAAAAACTGGTGAAAGTAAAACTCTGGAAGAGGAATCCAGGGAATGGACTTTGTGTATACTGTGGCACAGAAGTCTGTGAAGTGTTTGCTGATGGCAAGAAAGTAAGCAATGTGTTTAGAAGCTGGATACTGCAAACAGTCTATGTGAAAGGCTATGGTGCCATGTTGATGTTTTCTGTGGAAGACAGAAGAAAATGCTGGTTGTTGTAGTGCCACATAAGTTAACTGTTTGAATACATGTGACTGCAGAAGATAGCAAAAAAAGTTGCTGCCAGTTGAACCCAAGGTTGCTGTGGAATATTGTGTAATCTTGTTATTAAAACATGGGCAAGAAAAAGAGAATTTCAGCTTGTAAAAAAGCAGAGAAGTTATGCACAGGTTTATTAGTGCAGAAGTCTGAATGCAGAGAGACACAAAACCCGGAACAGAGCATGTGGAATGCAAGTAAAGATAAAGGGTTGCATGAGAGTGACTCAGTTTTTCTAAAGCACCTCTGTTCTATGAATGAATATGTCCCTGTTGACTGTATGTCTCATACTCGAGTGCATGAAAGCGCCAAAGATGAAAATATTATGGTGCAGCAGCTTCAAGATGAGATTAAAACCATCAGGTTCATGTATGAAGATGAAATATCTGATTGGAGATGGCAACTTGAGGTATCAGAAAAAGAGAACCTTAAAGAAAGAACTTGAGACTATAAAGAGTTTATATCCTAGTCATTGTGAAAATGTGGTACTGAGTTTGCCTGGAATGGACTGTGTCACTAAGAAAGAGTTTGCAGAAATGAAATGCGCTCTACCTAATAAAGTCCTACAGAGTGTGGAAAAAAAGCAAGTGCTTGAGAAGCAATTGCAGGATTTAAAGGAGCAGCATGGCCAAGACTCCATTGTCAAAGAAAGTGTCATTGAAAAATTAAGAGATGACCTTGAAACTGCTAAACGTGAGAGAAGTGAATTTTTGCAGTGTCAGTCAGAATGTCTGGATAACCAAGTCAGGAAGTGTGAAAAACTTTCTGCTGCATTAACTGACAAAGAAAATGAAATTGCAGAGCTGCGGAAGGAGGTGTCTGACCAAGAGAGCAATTTAGAATCTGTGGTGCAGACATTGCAGTCAGAGCAAAACTTGCATGCACTAAAGCAGGTTTGCCTAAATAGTGAAATCAACGAATGGCGGAGCAGAGCTGGAGTTCTGGAACAAAGAGAAAGGGAACTCAAAGCTAGAATATGTAGCCTGGAGAGGGCGCTGTCAGGATCTTGTGAAGATAAAGAGAAATTGTCTTTTTTGGTGAAAAATAAAGACAAAGAATTGATGGAGATGTCGTCTGTTCATGCTCAGAAAGTGCAAACCTTACAGGAGAGTCACAAAAAAGTAGAGACTCAACTTCAAGTGCTGCAACTAAAAGTCACAGAAGGGGACAGGTTTCAAGCAGAACTACTAGAGAAGGCAAATGGACTGCAGGTGGAATTGAATAATGTCACAAGGCTTCTTTCTCAAGCAGACAGCAAGTTTATCAAACTTTCCAAAGATTTTTCTACACTAGAATCTCAGCTTCAGGACACTCAGGAACTTTTGCAAGAAGAAACTTGTCAGAAGCTTGACCTTAGTACAAAACTAAAACAAATGGAAGATGAGAAAAATGTGTCAGAAATAAAGTTGGAAGAGCGCACTTTTCAGATTGAACAGTTAAAAACCGAAGTGGAATCTAAAAGAGAAGAATTCGATCGATTGCAGCAGTCTTTATCCAATACTGAACAGTTGGCATCTGCCCTATCTTCAAAGCTGGCAGCACTAGAAGCTGAGAAAGACTGGCTGCAGAGCCTGTTAACCTCTAAAGAATCAGAGCTGCAAGGTGCACTAGTAAAAACTGAGACAGAGGCTGCTCAGAGAAATGCGGCGATGAAGAAAGTTCTGGAGCTGGAATCAGAGATTTGTGCACTACAGAAGGCATTAGAATTGGAGAAAGCTGCTAGCATAGAGGCAGAGAAAGCAGAGACATTAAGGCAGCCAGAACCTGTAACCAAAAGGCATCTGGGTACTGACAGTAAAAACTGTGATGTTGAAAACTTGGTATCCCAGTCCTCCGGTGTTAGCACAGAGAATGATAATAACTTGGAGAATGTTGAGATGACGATATCTCCAGCACCTGTACTGTCAGAAAGGGGTTGGCATGAAAATTCTTGCAATCTATCACAGTACCGCAACATGCCTCCAGGAAGTTATATGTATGAGAAAGAGGAGGTAAGACTAGAGTATGGAAGTGGTTCTCCTGCTGCCGTACAGGTGTGGAAGCATTATACAGAAACCATTCCAATATATGATGTGGCAGTTGTTAAAGACGTACCAGAAAATGTAGTTCAGCGTGATCTATTCTGTGAGGGTGTACTGTATGGCCCTCGTGCAGAAGGAGAATATATTGCAGTACAGAGCTTGTGTATCTCAAACAAAGAGGAGAGCAAGCAGCCTATGTCTCCTAAACTTCTAAGCCTTGATGGTGATGGCAAAGTTTGCTTTGAGATAAAGGTTACGGAAAAAGTACCCGTGAAACAGTTATACTCTAAAGACATTGATGTGCATGAAGTACTTGTTATTTGCTCTCTGAGCTCCTGTGGATTCATGATAGGAGAAGATGAAGATTCTTACGGTTATTCACTAAAGGAATCAAAGATATGCAATGGGATGGCTGAAGACTATGGTGAGAAATGTGATGAAAATGATGTGATCCCCTGTATGGTGAATTGTGAAGGTGATGAAGTAAAACTTGCCTTTGCACAGAATGGCCAGGATCTTGACGTAGCAGATAAACTAATGAGAAACCAGAAATGTCGAGTAACCGGAATTTGGAAGAAGAGACCGCCAGATTGGGACTTCTGGAGATTGGGACCACTGGACAGGCACACATGGTTGAAGAGGGACTTCGTCATAGGATGTCTTGTCCCATTGTAGCTCATCCCATGAGTAGTGAGCTGAGGGGGAGGGTATGTGAGTATGTAACCAGAGGGCGCTATTGAGCGACCCAGGCCCAGGCCAGAAAAGGCTCTCAGCCACACCTTTGGGTGGGGTGCGTAACTCCAGAAGGCTGGGGTATCCTGCAGGAAGCAGGAAATGGTGGACCAGCCGAGGACAGAGAGTCGGTCTGTCCCCAGAGGGCTGGGGTCCAGCGAGGCCTTAATGAGATTAAGTCAAGCTTCTTATTGCCCCAGAGGCTAGTTAGGGACTCAAGGAGTCAGTTAGTGCCCTAACTGTGGCCTAGGTTTTTTGTTGTTTTGTTATGTTGCACGTAAGCCCGTTTATTTTACACTTGGACCGTCTGAACGCTATCTCTCCGGCGCCCAGTACCACGAACCACCGCTGTCGGGACCAGGAGTTTGCCGCCATTTGAGATTAATTCCCCCAAGTTGTCGCAATGTATTTGAACATTGTATTTTATTAGCTGTGTTCTTGATCAAAGCTCTACAAGTCGCAGATAGCCACATTTAGCTTACATAGGCTGTTGCAGATACAGGTAGGTACAGACAGAGGAAAGGGCTTGGGGATAGAAATTCAGGACAAAATTGACAGTTCTGTACAGAAGTCGGATGGGCACAGAAGATGAAATACTGAGCTGCATTCTGATCCAAAAAGTGGGCCATATGTCAAAAATAATAAGTCCAAATAATGTGGTAATGGCTTCAGTTATTAACTCTTGAACTTGCATAAGCTTTTCAAACATACCTTTCCTGTGCTTCAGCGATATACAGTGGGGAAAAAAAGTATTTAGTCAGTCACCAATTGTGCAAGTTCTCCCACTTAAAAAGTTGATAGAGGTCTGTAATTCACATCATAGGTAGACCTCAACTATGAGAGACAAAATGCAAATTATGGTGGAAAATAAGTATTTGGTCACCTACAAACAAGCAAGATTTCTGGCTCTCACAGACCTGTAACTTCTTCTTTAAGAGGCTCCTCTGTCCTCCACTCATTACCTGTAGTAATGGCACCTGTTTGACAATGTTATCAGTATAAAAGACACCTGTCCACAACCTCAAACAGTCACACTCCAAACTCCACTATGGTGAAGACCAAAGAGCTGTGGAAGGACACCAGAAACAAAATTGTAGACCTGCACCAGGCTGGGAAGACTGAATCTGCAATAGGCAAGCAGCTTGGTGTGAAGAAATCAACTGTGGGAGCAATAATTAAAAAATGGAAGACATACAAGACCACTGATAATCTCCCTTGATCAGGGGCTCCACGCAAGATCTCACCCCGTGGGGTCAAAATGATCACAAGAACGGTGAGCAAAAATCCCAGAACCACACAAGGGGACCAAGTGAATGACCTGCAGAAAGCTGGGACTAATGTAGCAAAGGCTACCATCAGTAACACACTACGCCGCCAGGGACTCAATTCCTGCAGTGCCAGACGTGTCCCCCTGCTTAAGCCAGTACATATCCTGGCCCGTCTGAAGTTTGCTAGAGAGCATTTGGATGTTCCAGAAGAGTATTGGGAGAATGTCATATGGTCAGATGAAACCAAAGTAGAACTGTTTGGTAGAAACACAACTCGTTGTGTTTGGAGGAGAGTGAATGCTGAGTTGCAGCCAAAGAACACCATACCTACTGTGAAGCATGGGGGTGGCAAGATCATGCTTTGGGGCTCTTTCTCTGCAAAGGGACCAGGACGACTGATCCGTGTACATGAAAGAATGAATGGGGTCATGTATCGTGAGATTTTGAGTGCAAACCTCCTTCCATCAGCAAGGGCATTGAAGATGAAACGTGACTGGGTCTTTCAGCATGACAATGATCCCAAGCACACCACCAGGGCAACGAAGGAGTGGCTTCGTAAAAAGCATTTCAAGGTCCTGGAGTGGCCTAGCCAGTCTCCAGATCTCAACCCCAAAACATCACTGTTCTAGAGGAGATCTGCATGGAGGAATGGGCCAACATACCAGCAACAGTGTGTGCCAACCTTGTGAAGACTTACAGAAAACGTTTGACCTCTGTCATTGCCAACAAAGGATATATAACAAAGTATTGAGATGAACTTTTGTTTTTGACCAAATACTTATTTTCCACCATAATTTGCAAATAAATTCTTAAAAAATCAGACAATGTGATTTTTTGGATTTGTTTTCTCATTTTGTCTCTCATAGTTGAGGTCTACCTATGATGTCAATTGCAGGCCTCTCTCATCTTTTTAAGTGGGAGAACTTGCACAATTGGTGGCCGACTAAATACTTTTTTTTCCCCACTGTATATGTTTGATTAAATACATTTTTTTATTTTAATGTAAATGAGCTAAATGGTGTCCCAGGGGCAGGCTAGAGCCTCCTGGTATACCTGGTGCATCAATTAGCTCATTTGATTAAAAAATAAAAAATATATTTCAACAAACAGATATATCGCTGAAGCACAGGAAAGGTAAAATCTGGTGCAAGACTCCCTTTAACCCTAACAGGATGCAGCCATTTTTCATTTTGTGTTTTCATTTTTTACTTAGTTTTCCAGAAGCCAAAGCTTTTAAAATTTTTCGTTTACATAGTCATATGAGGGTTTGATATTTGTGAGACAAATTGTACTTCAAAATGGTACCTTTTAATATTCTATACAATATAATGGGAAGCTGGAAGAAAAAAATCATTTTCTTACGCATTTTCATTGTTTCATTGCTTTCGCTGTGCAGTAAATGACATGTTTCTTTTCCATGTCAGTACAATCACAGTAATACCAGAAGTATATAGTTTTTTCATGTTTTAATACCTTTTTAAATATTCTAAATTTTGAAAAAAAATAATAATTTATTCAAGTTGCCATATTCTCACCTATAACAATATGTCATTTTTATAGATATTATTTTGGGGAATGTATGATGTTGTGATTACTTTTTATTGCATTTTTAGGAGGCAAATTGGCAAAAAAACTAGCCATTCAACCATTTTGAATTTTTTTCCCACTATGGCGTTCACTGGATTTGAATTTTTATATATATATCTATATATCTATATATAGATATATATATCTATATATCTATATATATAGATATAGTTTTATATATATATATATATATATATAGATATACAGTCATATGAAAAAGTTTGGGCACCCCTATTAATCTTAATCATTTTTAGTTCTAAATATTTGGGTGTTTGCAACAGCCATTTCAATTTGATATATCTAATAACTGATGGACACAGTAATATTTCAGGATTGAAATGAGGTTTATTGTACTAACAGAAAATGTGCAATATGCATTAAACCAAAATTTGACTGTTGCAAAAGTATGGGCACCTCAACAGAAAAGTGACATTAATATTTAGTAGATCCTCCTTTTGCAAAAATAACAGCCTCTAGTCACTTCCTGTAGCTTTTAATCAGTTCCTGGATCCTGGATGAAGGTATTTTTGACCATTCCTCTTTACAAAACAATTCCAGTTCAGTTAAGTTTGATGGTCGCCGAGCATGGACAGCCCGCTTCAAATTATCCCACAGATGTTCAATGATATTCAGGTCTGGGGACTGGGATGGCCATTCCAGAACATTGTAATTGTTCCTCTGCATGAATGCCTGAGTAGATTTGGAGCTGTGTTTTGGATCATTGTCTTGCTGAAATATCCATCCCCGGCGTAACTTCAAATTCGTCACTGATTCTTGTACATTATTCTCAAGAATCTGCTGATACTGAGTTGAATCCATGCGACCCTCAACTTTAACAAGATTCCCGGTGCCGGCATTGGCCACACAGCCCCAAAGCATGATGGAACCTCCACCAAATTTTACAGTGGGTAGCAAGTGTTTTTCTTGGAATGCTGTGTTTTTTTGACGCCATGCATAACGCCTTTTTGTATGACCAAACAACTCAATCTTTGTTTCATCAGTCCACAGGACCTTCTTCCAAAATGAAGCTGGCTTGTCCAAATGTGCTTTTGCATACCTCAGGCGACTCTGTTTGTGGCGTGCTTTCAGAAACGGCTTCTTTCGCATCACTCTCCCATACAGCTTCTCCTTGTGCAAAGTGTGCTCTATTGTTGACCGATGCACAGTGACACCATCTGCAGCAAGATGATGCTGCAGCTCTTTGAAGGTGGTCTGTGGATTGTCCTTGACTGTTCTCACCATTCTTCTTCTCTGCCTTTCTGATATTTTTCTTGGCCTGCCACTTCTGGGCTTAACAAGAACTGTCCCTGTGGTCTTCCATTTCCTTACTATGTTCCTCACAGTGGAAACTGACAGGTTAAATCTCTGAGACAACTTTTTGTATCCTTCCCCTGAACAACTATGTTGAACAATCTTTGTTTTCAGATCATTTGAGAGTTGTTTTGAGGAGCCCATGATGCCACTCTTCAGAGGAGATTCAAATAGGAGAACAACTTACAATTGGCCACCTTAAATACCTTTTCTCATGATTGGATACACCTGGCTATGAAGTTCAAAGCTCAGTGAGGTTACAAAACCAATTTTGTGCTTCAGTAAGTCAGTAAAAAGTAGTTAGGAGTATTCAAATCAATAAAATGATAAGGGTACCCAAATTTTTGCACCGGTCAAATTTTGGTTTAATGCATATTGCACATTTTCTGTTAGTACAGAAAATTTTTGGCAAGGCACGTCAGCTCTATGTTCACAGACGGAAAAATGAAGCATACCTTGAAAAGAACACTGTCCTTACTGTGAAACATGGAGGAGGCTCTGTTATGTTCTGGGGCTGCTTTGCTGCATCTGACACAGGGTGTCTTGAATCTGTGCAGGGTTCAATGAAATCTCAAGATTATCAAGGGATTCTAGAGAGAAATGTGCTGCCCAGAGTCAGAAAGCTTGGTCTCAGTCGCAGGTCATGGGTCTTGCAACAGGATAATGACCCAAAACACACAGCTAAAAACATCCAAGAATGGCTAAGAGGAAAACATTGGACTATTCTGAAGTGGCCTTCTATGAGCCCTGACCTAAATCCTATTGAACATCTTTGGAAGGAGCTGAAACATGCCGTCTAGAAAGGCACCCTTCAAACTCGAGACAACTGGAACAGTTTGCTCATGAGGAGTGGGCCAAAATACCTGTTGAGAGTTGCAGAAGTCTCATTGACAGTTACAGGAATCGTTTGATTGCAGTGATTGCCTCAAAAGGTTGTGCAACAAAATATTAAGTTAAGGGTACCATCATTTCTCTCCAGGCATGTTTCATGAGTTTTCTTTTTTTTTTTATTTTGTTGAAGCATGGTTGACCATTGTGGGTTTTTCTTTCATTAAACGAGGGATACCAACAATTTTGTCCACGTGTGTATATGTCCTGATGAGCATAGGGTTTAACTTCAGTGGAAAAAATAATTAAATGTCTATTGACTAAATATTCTGCAGCATGCATCCAAGATTTACATCTGGGCTACTTACCAATGGAAACCTATGGACACATACGTTTAATGGATGCTACTTAGTGGCATTCATCATGATAGGCTCCCATGTTAAAGAAGATACTGTGTGTATCATACTGTATACACATTTTACTAGATGACCCTATGAAATAGTACAGTCTGCTACAAAACTGAAATTCTGATGTATAATGGCCAAATGGGGCCAAAAGGACCTCCATTTTGTGAGCAGAAACTTATTGATCAGTTTAATATATGTGTTGCATGCTAGCAATGCTGTGTGCATATTTGTCATTTATCACCCTCAGGTATTTAAGCTGCCATAACAGCATTATGTTACTTTGAACTTGACTGTAAATCTTAAAAAAATGTATGATACACACATGTGGAGGTGTTTTCAGAAACATGCCGTGTGTTTGTATATGTGTAAATTATATATTCGCTTTGCTTGTTCTTACCAAGCGGTAATTCTTTTAATACACCATAAATCATCCACGCATTACTTCTAACATGGTTAAACATACATCCTCAGTCACGCTTTGCTTTGGAAAACTGATTTTTGTCTGATGCTATTTTTATTTGTTTTATTGTAAAGTGACATTGAAAACATAATGACATAATAGGACATGTGAAATGATGACATCTGTGTACTTACTCTGGATTACACTTAAATGCTCTCTGTCTTCTCAAGTTCAAGACTTGATTCTGTTTTGTATATTCAAAGAAAATAAGAATCATTAACATTTATTCTCCAGCTCTACTCCAACTGAATTATCTGTAATTTCTCATATAATAATACAATAGCTAAAGTTGTGCCGGAAGAAATCCCTTTGACTGGAAGACTGATTTATGTAATCTGCCATATTTGCAGACTTTTCTAAGGTGAAATGTGTTTAAACCCAGTCATTGTCCATGTGTCCAATGATACAGTTCAGTCCTATTAAAATAAACAGGACTGATCTGCAGCCTAGCCATATGACCAATGGACATGATGTCACTTCCTGATAAAAAGAAATCAGCCATGTTTTCTAATCCTGCACAATCCCTTTAAGTGGTATTATTATAGACATGAATTTATTTAGGGGTCTGAGCCCTTATATAGGGGTCTATGTTGGGGGTTTTGTATTTAAAGAGGAGGACTGTCAGGGGTCTGTATTTTTTAAGGGGCACTGTTTTGGATTTTGTCTTTATTATGAATTCTGATTCTGGTCAAGGCTTTGAATTAATTTAGTGTTCTGTAGTTTGAATTAATATTACTATATAATTTAGAATCTGGTTAGGAATCTGGCCTGGGATCTGAATTTACTGTCCATTTTGGACAGTGGATTGGGAATAGCTGAAGAAACTGGGGGCTAAAGATGTCTTGGCATTGACCTGCAGTCACCAGGAAACGGTATAGGAAATCTTGTATTTCACAAAATCTCCATATAGACCAAGCCTTATTGACAACTGGATATTACCATTTTCTTTACAATAGAATATGCTTCTACACAGTCAGATACTATCAGGGATGAGTGGACTTTGTCATTGTGCAGGGTTCATTCTTTCTGACTTCTGAAATGGTAACACCAGTTGTTATTGCTAGCAAAGAAAGATTACAAACACAATGTGGCTAGGCAGAGGTTGGAGAAGGGGGGCATATTTTTGGGGAGCAGCCCTGTGTTTGAGGTCTACTTAATCTATTCTTGACCACAAATCCAAGCACAAAGTGAAGTACAGTATAAACTATATAATTTACTTTGCTTATAAAGGTTATTTCACCCTTCCAGGGTTTGTTTTAGAAGACAGTCTGGCACTTGGTATATTGCCACTATAAACCATTTTCTTTGCTACTAGTGGCTAGATAGTCTGTGGATTTTTATCAGTATTCTGCAGTTATGCAGCTACCATAATATAATATTAAATTTGGGACCCCTCTGTATCCTGCTGTGAACCTGTGTTTTTTTTGTTTGATTTTTCTTACAGTACCTTGTATCTTTAAGTATGGCCCATTTCAGTCATAAGTTGTAATTTTGATGGGTTTAATAGTCCAATGACATAGCTGCTGGGTCAAGAAGGGCATGTGCCCTAGGTGTTGGTTGTGGGGGTTGGACAACAATGCAATTCATGCTTGTGTTTTGATGGTTGAGTTACAAATGAGACACATGAGACACAGTGGCAGTTAAACAGATGATGCTTGTGGCACTATTTACTTGCAAGGTTCTTCCAGTCACATGTAACATGGAGACACAGTTCACTTACAGAAACTAGTATGCACATTTTTGGGTATTCTAAAACCACAAATGGAAGTGGCATATGCTCTTCACACTCTCCTCCTCTTGCCCCTTTCCTTTGTGGTTAATCGGGGGCAACCCTTAGGACTTTTTCTGTTTCAGCCACTATCAGGGAAATTCAGGGTTAGTTTCAAATATGGATACAAGGTTTTCTCATTGATATAGGAGTGGAGATGTTCCATTACATAAGTAGTTTTTTGTGTGCAAGCTATGAGCAGGGTCGCATCTGCCATGAGGCAAGATGAGCATCTTGCCTCAGGCGGCAGATGACAGAGTTCATAATGGGGAAGACACCTACAAGTGGGTTGGGTAAAGACAGTGAATGCCAAGCTGCACCACTCTCTGTCCCCAAGCTGCGAATTGTAGATTTCCCCCAGTGCCCTCCCACCTGTTCTCTTATGTATAATTATATTATACTTATAGATCACTTATGCCCTCCTCCACAGGTAATAGTTTCTCTCACCCCACATAATGTTACTATAATTATATTATACTTACAAATCACTTATGCAGAACCCAGAACCTATTTAGGTACACAGGATATATGCATATTCTTTTCTGCTCCTGGTTCAAGGCTGCACAATAGAGAAAGTTCTTGGAGCAGAATAGAATATGCATACATCCTGTGTGTCTGAACAGGTACTGGGCACCGCATTAATAATTTGTAAGTATAATATAATTATAGTAACATTATGTGGGGGAAAGGGAATTATTACCTATGTGGGGGCACTATTAGGGCACTATCACCGTAATAGTGCCCCCCCCCCACAGCTAATAACATTACTTATGTGGGGGGGCGCTATTATGGTACTATTACAGTAACAGCACCCCACTAGAGCTAATAGTATTACTTATGGGGGGGCTATTACCTGCGTGTGGGGGGGGTGTTATTAGGGTCCATTCACATAACAGAATATGAAGGGAAGTTGCTTGTGCTCGGGTTCTGCAGCAGAATCCGCAGAAAGATCAAGCAGGACATGTTTCCTAGTGGATGGAACATTCCAGTGGGGAAGGGGAAACGTTTTGAGCAGGTAAGCTAGAGTCGGCCCTGGCTAGGTGGTCTGATGGTGATGGACTGCCTGCTATGGCGTAACTACCACTAACTAAACCTAGAGAGCTGAAGGTGCTCTCTTACACATGTGTGCACTCCACAACAGCTAACTACCTGACTATAACAGACCCAAATACTGGCTAAAGGCTGGAGTTGCCAAATAGCACCTAATTCCTCCCACCTTCTAGAAAACCCTGAACGGAAGCTACCCTTGTTTATACAGCAGCACATGAATGACTGGTTAAATTTTCAGGAACCATCATAAAGCTAGAAAAGTGCAAAAACAATTCAAAAACAGACAATTCTAAAATAAAGTAATAAAATATATTCATGCAAACACTAGTACACAACACACACATACACACACATATCAATACACAAAAATAATGACATGAAAATGCTTACAGTATACACTATAAAATGCAAAGACTGCAGACAGTGATTAGCTGCAGCAGCAATGTACCAGTATAGCACATCATTGTTGCTGCCATGCAAACAAAGCCTTCCAATGTAACACAGGAACTAATTCGAATCAGTGGGCAATTCACAGGTGAGTAGAATAGGGTTTTTTAATCACACATTCTACTGCCAAATAGTTTTGAATTTCTGAACAATACCGTTATAAATTTTTTAAATAAAATTGAATTTAATTATTAATTATTTACTTGCATTGTTAACTTACGTTGTCTTTTTAATTTTAGATTTATGAATACTAATAAATTTAATCTCTTTACTACTAGAGATACTGTAAGCATGTACTACTTACCCAAGACTTTTCAGAGAAAGCACACTGGAAAGCAATGAGGAGAATATTTTATTTGGCAATTATTATAGTAACTTTTTGAAATTTCTCCATTAACATATGTCTAGCAAAAATATTCATACAAAGCAGACTACATGTACAAGGAAATTGTAGATTGTACACTTAGTCTATATCCACATCTGTGGATTACAGCACATTTAGAGGAATGGTTGAAAGCAGTCTTCTGAACATATACCTGGATATATGTAACTCTATACCTATTTAGTCTCATACATCTGCTACTGACTACCATTAACCACACAGTAGACTTTTTCTGTATTAAAGGCTTAGTTGCAGCTAAAGCAAGGGTACACCAATGTAAAGCAGCCAAATGTTCTGTATGGCAAAATACTTTTTTGGAAAATGGTTAGACTATTGTCCCATTAGATATACAGAAAATGTGCCCAAATTCTAGTGTGAGACAAGCCAAAGTCTGTTATTCAGAATCAGGACTTTTATAATATTGTATAACAAAAACTGACAATCTATTACAGTGAAGAAATCCATAACAGGGGCCTTGTGTCTAAAATTGAAACTGGCCTTAAAGACTATTTTATCTCTTAAACCTATCTAATCCTTCTCCAGAAAACAGGTTATGTGGATTTGAGAAGCAAAGACATCGAAGAAAATTCCTAATAATTTATTGTACTTAAACTAAGTAGCCAACGTGGAAGTAGAGAAACCAGATATAGTGAATTATCAATGTAGTAAAAACAATGTGTTTCAATGTATTCTAATAAACTGTAGTAGGAAAAAATGTCTTTTGTGCTAATATTTGCATGCTTTGTATTTCATATGCATGATTATTAATAGTCCAGCATAGTATGAATTTTAGAGAGAAAAAGTAAGCTTGGCTGCTACAATAAACTGAGAAAAACAATACATTATTTCTAAATTACTTATATAATTTCTAATCATTAAATGGAAATTTTGAATCAGAAGCCCATTGAGCAATTGTTCCCCAGTTACATGAAGCAGACTTGAAAATGACAAAAAGCAGAATATCGATGATAAAGATGAAAAGGTAATCAGACTTTTGCTCTACTGTATGTCGTATATGAGGAGAAGTTTCCAGTTATTACATTATAGAGAATACATGCAGTGATGTTTTCCATAGAGTTGCAGGAACATGAGAAAGAGATTATTTTAATTAAAATACAGATGGCCCTAACATTGCTAGTGAACAGAAGTAGAGGAATGTTGTTCTTGTAAATAATCAGGATAAATGTTCCATAGTGCAGACAAGAAATTACACAGATCTATCTTTACAGAGACCTTTTGATCACAAAGTACATTACAACCTTGAGAAGTATAGAGTTCTGGGAAAGAAAAAAGAGAGCTTTCTGTTTTGGCCAGATTCAGGAAATCAATGGCAAGAAACATATGTCTTCTAAAACATGGTCACTGCTTGGTAGGGGTACACTGAATGATTATTGGAAAAACATATGCTAAGAGCAAATACCTTACCACATTTTCCTTGAAATGTATTGGCTCTCCTAATGCCTTGGAAACAAAAGTAAACTGTGATTAATTTGACATTGTTCTTCGACATGCATGGCGTAACTAAAGTCTTGTGGGCCCCTGTGCAAACTTTTGTCCAGGGCCCCCTACCCCCTCCCTACAGCTACAAGGATATAGCTTTAGTACCCCCAACTGCAGTTATCAAGAATATGGCGAGCGAGCAGTGCAGCACCCAACTTTTAAATATTTTTGAGAGCTGCGTGCTGTGGAAAACAGCTCATCTGCAGGGACCTAACAGTCTAAAAGACGTCCCTGCTGATCAACTCTTTAAATATACTGTGGTGGTTTTGTGAGTGCTGTGACCTCTTCACTATTTACATTGCACACTGCATAGTATCTGTTTTATAATCACCATGCAAAGTTATTACAGTCTTTAATAATAGTGCACGTCTGCTATAAAACAGATAGCGTGTGATGTGAATAGTGAAGGGGCCCCCACACGGTATAATATGCATCAGAATGGCCCTCACACAGTATAATATGCTCCAGGGTGGCCCCCACACAGTATTATATGCTCCTCAGTGGCCCCCACACAATATTATATGCTCTACAGTAGCCCCTACACAGTATAATATGCTCCACAGTGGCCCCCATACAGTATAATACAGTGGAGAAAAAAGTATTTAGTCAGCCACCCTCGTGGTCCCACCCCCTGCAACCGCGATCATTACGCCACTGCCTACATGTACATATCTATTCTCAAAGCCATTGTAGAGGGGTTTTACACTTTCAACAAATATTTACGTTTCCTATGTATTTTTCTGTATTAATTCCTTATGGTCTTCAAAACCATTCCTTCATTCAATGGGAATCTTTAGATTTACTTCAGGTTAAAAAAAAAATCAAAATCTGGCACTCTTCTGAGATGTCACGTAAAGAAGAGACCCCAGAGTATAATAATTTACCACAAATCATGTAAAAACCGAGCAATTTGGAATATTCGGATATAATGTTGCAGGCCGATTCGCCCAACACTAGCTTCCACTGAATGACAGTATGCACAGATGCACATCATTTAAACTGAAAACTAAAATTATTTATTGTACAATTAGAGATGTAGCAGCTGATAACATGATACTGAGTGATATCATACAGCAAAGCCTCTTTAAAAAGTCATATTAAAGTGCTGCCCATGTTTGTTACATGTGTAAGTCTAAAATGTATACTTTTCTTCTGTAATATACTGTTTGGAAAATATGGATTGGATTGGATATTATCACATTAATAGCATGATGTTAATAAGGGATTGGTCCAAGGCTGAGCCAGGGCAGGGATTTTTTTTATTTTTTTG
This sequence comes from Leptodactylus fallax, assembly GCA_947044405.1. Taxonomy (NCBI): domain Eukaryota; kingdom Metazoa; phylum Chordata; class Amphibia; order Anura; family Leptodactylidae; genus Leptodactylus; species Leptodactylus fallax. The sequence continues at coordinate 7,784,948 of CAMRHE010000012.1, read as the reverse complement.
TTTGGTTTAGTGTTAAGTGTTTATCAATACAGTTCAATACATGTGTTTTTATGTAGTTCAATTTATATTTATATACAGTCATGGCTGTAAGTGTTGGCACCCCTGAAATTTTTCCAGAAAATTAAGTATTTAAATTATTGCAATTACACTTTTTTTTATATGCATGCTTATTTCCTTTGTGTGTATTGAAACAACACAAAAAAAACAGAGAAAAAAAGCCAAAAATGATATAATTTCACACAAAACTGCAAAAATGGGCCAGACAAAATTACTGGCACCCTGAACTTCAAATAACTGAAATCAATTGCTTCCTAATCATCAACAAGTTTCTTAAACCTCTCTTACACCTGGAATTTTAAACCACTCTTCTTTGGCAAACTACTCCAAGTCTCTCATATTTGAAGGGTGCCTTCTTCCAACAGCAATTTTAAGATCTTTCCACAGGTATTCAATGGGATTTAGATCCAGACTCATTGCTGGCCACTTTGGAACTCTCCAGAGCTTTGTTTCCATCCATTTCTGGGTGCTGTTTAAAGCGTGTTTGGGGTCATTGTCCTGCTGGAAGACCCATTACCTAGGATGCAAACCTAGCTTTCTGACACTGGGCCCTACATTGAGACCCCAGATCCTTTAGTAGTCTTAAGATTTCATGATGCCTTGCACACAGTCAAAGCACCCAATGCTAGAGGCAGCAAAACAACCCCAAAACATCTTTGAACATCCTCCATATGTTGGTACTGTGTTCTTTTCTTTGTAGGTCTCATTCCGTTTTCAATAAACAGTAGAATTATGTGCCAAAAATCTCTATCTTGGTCTCATCTGTCCACCAGATATTTTCCCAGAAGGATTTTGGCTTACTCACGTACATTTTGGCAAACTGCAGTCTAGCTTTTTTTATGTCTCTGTGTCAGCAGTGAGGTCCTTCTGGGTCTCCTGCCATAGCGTTTCATCTCATTCAAATATTGACAGATAGTTTGTGCTGACACTGATGCACACTGAGCCTGCAGGACAGCTTGAATTTCCTTGGAACTTGATTGTGGCTGCTTATCCACCATCTGCACTGTCCTGCGTTGCAACCTTTCATCAATTTTTCTCTTCCGTCCACATCCAGGGGCTGTAAACTTCTTGATTATGTTGCAATCCGTGGACAAAGGAACATCAAGATCTCTGGAAATGGATCAGTAGCCTTGAGATTGTTAATCTTTTTCCACAATTTTGGTTCTTAAGTCCTCATACAGTTCTCTTCTGCTCGTTCTGTTCTCCATGCTTACTGTGGCACTCACAGACACATGCTTGAAACAAAGTTATTTAATCACAATTTTGAAAATGTGCCAACATTTTTGTAGTTTTTAGGGTTTTGAGTTCAATTGTACAGTTTTCCACAGTAAGCTTATCCTTTAAGTCTATTACTGTAATCACTTACATATATTATCATTACATTCATGTATATAAAGTTTCATTCGATTTCAACATTAGTATATATGTATCATATATGTATGGCCAGTTTAACTATATTAGTTGTAGGTAGAACTTTTGTCCTCATGGCTGCTATTTAATTAGTGTTTTATACCCATTTTGATTACCAGTTGTGCCCTCCCCCTCCCCTTCTCAGTTACTGTTTTTATAAAATAATACTTTTTCAATAAAAATATACAGTAGCCATTTTATCATGAATTGTATGTCAGTTTTCTGACATACAAATCATAAAAAACTTTAATTTTTTCACAAATGCTGGTTTTTGCTCAAAAAATTGCAACTTTTGTTAATTTTGCGCCCCACTCGGCACTTTTCAAAAGAGTGACTGGAGTAGAGCAGGGATGAATGCAAGCTGGACTGGAGTTGCCAACAAATTCTTATAACTTATACCAGAAAACTGACACAAGTTATAGCTGAAACCTACACCAGTCCCTGATTAAGGCTGAGGCCCTACGTTGCAAAAACGCAACTTTTTTTGTTGCAAATTCTTCTGCTTTTTTGAGCCAAAGCCAGCAGTGGATTGAGCAGATGGCAGAAATATACATACTTTCTATATATTTCTCATTCCTTTTGTAGCCATTCTTGGCTTTGGCTAAAAGAAAACTGCAGCAAAATCTGAAACAAAAAAAGCTGCGTTTCTGCAACGTGGGGCCTCAGCCTGAAGTAGGTTTCAGTTTTGGCACACAGGACAAACTCCGATTAGCTTGAATTATTGAGAGGCAGAATTTATAAATAATTCTGGTGTATTTTGCACCAGCACACAAAGGGATTAAGAACAATGCACAAGTGTTGGTGTTAATAAATCGGTCCCATAGTATACGCCTTACTACATTTTAAAAAATAATTTAACCAAAAACTTGACCATTCAGCTATCGTAATTATTTTTTTCCCTGCTGATCAATTGAATTAATTGACATAAAATGAGAGTGAAATCTCTGTACTTGTGCTGTCAATACTTTAATGTAATGAATACCATTGTGAAAAGTGTCAATTTTATGTTTGTTGTGAAGCTACTCTAATGGTTTAGCTCTTGGCGCATGAAGAGGAAATGTGTTGCGGATGTCATAACTGGAAACATACATAAACATATGTGGCTGGAAGGGATGTGACAGGTTAAGGATTTCATCGTTTTCAGATACTGTGATTAAGTGTAAATTGGTAAAGAAATACAGCATTTCTAATTACAAAATAACATGTGAGACTCCATTCAAAACAACCCTTCAACAAAGAATTCTGCATGTGTACAGTTATTCCAGATGTGCCTCTACATGAAATAAATGCAGTGATTGTTAGCAGATTGATAGCAGAAGCAAATGACTGGAACCAAATTCAGAGACATTAGATGGATATGGCACCTGCAGGTTCCAAGACTGTACTGACTGCCCAAGGGACCAACACTTTTATACTCAGACCATCTATCACACATCTGTTAAACAAAAACCTGAAACACCAGTGGCAAGAATGAAAAACATGGTTTTATCATTGAATAAGCTGGATGATTATGTCATAAATTAGACAAGGAATGGTCAATGCATCAAGAGAATTGAAAGTTTCCTTCCATGGAATACACGATTCAAAGGAATTGATTTGCTAGAAGTTCGTAGTCAAATAAAATCATTTGTTCATGTCATGCTTATAAGAAAACTCACAAAACAACCTAGTAAGGTGCAGCGCTAATCATACTGTACATGTCTTATATTCCAGGTTACTGGGCAGCACAACTTGGTAAGCTAAAGAACTAGTCAGATGAGTTCAAGGTATTAGACTCCAACAGAGTTGTGCTGGTGAACTGACAGGGAGTGGCTTAAAGGGAGGGTTCCCCCTTTTTAATATCCACATACCCTAACAAGACATACAGATGTGTCCTTCCAGACCTTACTTCATGGCTGGAAGTGTACAGATATGTGTGTCACAAAATGACCAGTTTTTCATAATTTTGCAATACTGTCACCAGATGTCTATCAGATGTGTGTTTATGTGAGGCTACAGAGTGACTGGGCAGTGAATTGCATCCTGTCCTGTATAACTGTATCCAACTTATTTAGCTTCTGACAAAAAAATGCACCAAAATTTTGGAGCTGTGTAGCAAATTTGTAGAATTCTGTCACATTTTCATTTGTTTATCTACCTCAATATACTAAAATGCTTGACCAATGAAGGTGATATTTGTATTTGAAAACATGGAATTGGAAAAAAAAAATGAGTGAGTTCAGAAAGGCACAGTTCACATCTAGTTCATGCTTTGCTTTTAATACATATATTAGAAAAGACTCCTGACATACGTGTGCATGTAATTATATACCCAACACTTCCCTATGGAGTGGAAACATATACTGACACATACTTGCCTATCGCATGGTGTTTTGGAATCAAATAGAATCATTTTGAGAATTTTCCAATACACAGTACGTTAAGGGAGTTGTCTAGGATAACAGTTTTTTTTTTTATATGAGGCCAAGGAAGGTAAAAAAAAAACAACACATACTCACTTGTTCCCAGTGTTCTGGAGTCTCCTGCCACTCTCCAGTCCTGCTGCTCCGGTGTCTTGTTTTGGTGGAAGTCCCCACTGCATGTGCCAATTAGTGGCCTCAGTGGACTAAGGAAAGAACATGGGACATCACAAGTGACGTATGCAAGTGACATCCCAGTTCCTTTACTTAGGCTACTTAGACCACTGATTGTCCTCAGCTGTCATGTTCAGCAAGGACTTCCACCAAAACAAGACACCAGAGCAGCAGGACCAGACAGCGACGGGGGACGCCTTAACACTGAGGACAAGTGAGTATGTTTTGGGGTTTTTTACCTTCCCCGGCCTCATATAAAAAAAAACGGTTATCTTGGACAATCCCTTTAAAGTTAGAGATGGACTAACCTCACAAGATTCATTTCAATGAATATTCATGAGGTTTGGCCCTCTGGTTCATTTCAGACTGAACTTGTTCAGCACGAACCAAAAGTACTATCATTATACCCTGGGGTTCCCAGGGGGAAAGCCTTGGGGAGGTGAGTAAAAATGGCAAACAAGTTATACTCACCTTGACTCAGATCTCCTGGGCATCCTTGCAGCGTTATCAAAGCATCAGGATGCTGTTGCACCCCACATGACTGCTAAGGCCCAATCACAGGTCTCAGTGGGAGCCCCGGGGTGCATGACAACAGCCAGAGGCCAGAAGAGGCCAGAAGAGGCCTGAAGAGGACACTGGGGACAGTTGGATGATCAAAAGAGATGAGGCAAGTTCAGTGTAACAGTTTGCTATTTTTATTCACCTTACCTAGGTGTCTACTTATTATACTCTGAATTATGAGAAGATCCAAGAGTATAATAGTGTTTCATGGGTTGAACCTGAAACATTTTTTAAAAATTTGGGCCAAATCTGGTTGTAACTGAATTGGTTTGCTCATCCCTACTTATAGTACAGTACACCTTAATGGGGTTATCTCAAGAATAAAATCCTTTTACATGTGGATATGTCCACTCTTACATTATGTTGAATTTGGTTGACAGTGTGCTAGATTTTCATACACTTAGAAAAATCTGGTTCAATTTAGGACTTTCTAGTCTACATTTGCACTGTCTAATACTAAGACAGTATACGTTTATCTGCACCTCTGTTTTAGTGTACAGTGTACACTACAGTTTAGTGTACAGTACATTATGTGTTTTTTATATTGAGAGCTCAAACACAGAACCCCATGCACTGCCATACAACTCTGTTAAAAAGCAGTAAAACACCTCTATATTCCTCTATATGAAATATTGCTTTAAAATAATGGAAAAGTCCTTTTGTATTTAAATCAACAGGTTGCAGCCAATAATTTGCAATATACTAAATTAAGAAAACGGCATCACAAAAAGAAAACAAATTAATGGAATATTCAAAATACATTAGAATAACCTGTTACCAATTTTAAGACGTATTACTTTTCTTTAACTCCTGTTCCTTAAGTGCTACCAAATGTTATTTGTCCTCTGCAGTTCTTATGAGCAAAATAGTTTTTTTTTTCTATTAAAATGTTCGCCTTACAGAGGGTCACTTTTCAATATTAGTCTCACTCAGAACCAGCATCAGTCCAGTCTAGACTTCTTTCCATGTTTAGGACAGTGTCCAGTTTAAATTCTCTATTTCACTCTGAACATCCATTAAGGAAGCAAGTTATTTTCTCTATACTTGGCAGAGATTAAAAAGGCTCAGTGCAGTACACCACTTGGCAGTTGTTTTAGGCCCCCCAAACAGAAATAAGAATAACGTCTGTAGTATTTTTTTCATGGAACGACTACAGCCAATGCAAGCAAATAGCACCTCATTGCCACATGGATTTACAATTATTGTGAGGTGACTTGCATGTATGTATGTTGACTGTGGCGAAACCTACTTGTAGCCTAATTTAAATGAGTCAATGTTTCATTAAGTCATTTCAGACACTTTGTGCCAGGGAATATTACATTCACTATGTTACTCTGACTGCACACAATAAAAGTGTAGTTTCAATCCATACTAATCTATGCACATGGGCACTCCATAGAAAACAACTCAAGAATAAAGGCATAAACCAGGACAGTATTTCCTTTCAGTCTACTTAACCTTCTCCATAAATACAGTCCTGCATTTGTTTCTTTTTTTGGCTTTTACCTAACTAATCATTCCAAAAGTAACACTTCTTGGGTATTAATGATGATTTTGCTTTTGAGAGTCCACACATGGTTACAAACTGGCATTACTCAAATAAAGCTGGCATTTTCATTACTATTGCTACATTTGATGAAGACATTTCAAACCACCATGTCTAGAAGTGGTAATTCTCTAAAATGTACTAAACTATATAATAATATATCCTTATAATGAAATATACAGTCTGCTAAAAGTATGCACATGTATTTAAAGGACAAGAAGTATGGTTATATTTTACACATCACACTACTTTACTTATTTCATTACAGTTTTCATTTCTTAAAAGACCATTTAGCACTTTGTGTCTTTGGCACCTTAGAAGGTCTATCTGGAAAACAGCCTAATCTCGCTAGCCCACTAAGGTATTTACTGTGACTCCTATATTCTTTATTGGCTATATATATGAGACCACCAGTACTTTCACAGATGATTTAAATATTACTTTGTTTTACCTTGGTGGTTATGAAAACTCTCTAGACATCATCATTTTGTATCATATTTCTCATCTATCTAGATAGGTGCTAATTTTCTTTGAGGACATAATCAGTAGGCCCAGTAATTACTGTAAGTGTATACATCTGCCCATTTTAACCCCTTCCCACTCTGCACTGTACTATTGTGTTCCAATGAGCACATAGATAACACTCAGTGCCATAATATATGGCACAAATCTGTAGCAGGTCCATGAACTGTGCCTGCTTCATTGCTTCTGAGTTGTGGCTGTATTATACACCCGGGACCTGGGGCTAACTGAAGATGTCAGATAATTCTCTGACTTCAGCAGATTAACCCCTCAGATGCCATGATTAATAGTGATCACAGCATCTGGGTGGTTTTGCCCTTTGTAAGAGGGGGTAAAGCACCACCACACTTCTTCCAACTCTCTTATAAGGAGCAAAGTGCAAAAAGTTTGAAAAAAGTATTAGTAAGAAATATATAACAAAAAGTTCAAAAAAACTCATGGAAACAGCAGAAAAAAAAACATGGTCCATCTAGTCTGCCCTTGTATTATTTCCATCGTATCTGAGGATAGATGTGTGTTTATCCCAGGCAACCAATATCCATTAAAAAAATATAATAATATAAAAAAAATTAGGTATAGACATGTATGTATAAGTATAAATTATCCAAAAATAATATTATTTATTCAATATAGTGAACATATTCACAGTGCTTTACAGATATTATCGACAATGTGCCCAGTAGAGCTCACAATCTAAATTTCCTATCAGTATGTCTTTGGAGTGTGGCAGGAGACAAGAGTACCCGGAGGAAACCTATGTAAACACGTGGAGAACATACAAACTCCTTGCAGATGTTGTCTTTACCTGGATTCGAAACCAAGGACTCCAGGGCTTCAAGCCAACAGTGCTAACCACTGAGTCACTATATCCATAAAAATGCTTTACTTGTAAAATACAAATGACAAAGCTACAATATACAGTTAAGGATACAATAAGTTACATATGGGACACAGATACACACAGGTGCCTCCGCTTCCTGTCCCCTTCAAGGATACTCAGCAAATGTGGGCAGTAATATGTACTGATATGCAATATGTCCTAACACTTCACCTCCTGGATCTCCTCTAAAAACAAAAGCCACATCCAGTATGAGATCACTAACATGTACATAAACAGCATCTACACATGTAAGACCAAGGGCAAAGCTATAGGGGGTGAAGAGGTAGCTGTTGCTACCAGGGCCTTGACGCTGATGGGGCCCCAAAGGTTCCCACTTAAAAAGATGAGAGAGGTCTGTAATTGACATCATAGGTAGACCTCAACTATGAGAGACAAAATGAGAAAACATATATAGAAAATCACATTGTCTGATTTTTAAAGAATTTATTTGCAAATTATGGTGGAAAATAAGTATTTGATCATTAACAAAAGTTCATCTCAATACTTTGATATATATCCTGTGTTGGCAATGACAGAGGTCAAATGTTTTCTGTAAGTTTTCACAAGGTTGGCATACACTGTTGCTGGTAAGTTGGCCCATTCCTCCATGCAGATCTCCTCTAGAGAAGTGATATTTTGGGGCTGTCGCTGGGCAACACGGACTTTCAACTCCCTCCAAAGGTTTTCTATGGGGTTGAGATCTGGAGACTGGCTAGGCCACTCCAGGACCTTGAAATGCTTCTTACGAAGCCACTCCTTCGTTGCCCTGGCGTTGTGCTTGAGATCATTGTCATGCTGAAAAACCCAGCCACGTTTCATCTTCAATGCCCTTGCTGATGGAAGGAGGTTTGCACTCAAAATCTCACGATACATGGCCCCATTCATTCTTTCATGTTCACGCATCAGTCGTCCTGGTCCCTTTGCAGAGAAACAGTCCCAAAGCATGATGTTGCCACCCCCATGCTTCACAGTAGTTATGGTGTTCTTTGGATGCAACTCAACATTCACTCTCCTCCAAACATGACGAGTTGTGTTTCTACCAAACAGTTCTACTTTGGTTTCATCTGACCATATGACATTCTCCCAATACTCTTCTGGAACATCCAAATGCTCTCTAGCAAACTTCAGGCGGGCCCGGATATGTACAGGCTTAAGCAGGGGGACACGTCTGGCACTGCAGGATCTGAGTCCCTAGTGGCGTAGTGTGTTACTGACGGTAGCTTTTGTTACGTTAGTCCCAGCTTTCTGCAGGTCATTCACTAGGTCCACCCGTGTGGTTCTGGGATTTTTGCTCACTGTTCTTGTGATCATTTTGACCCCATGGGGTGAGATCTTGCGTGGAGCCCCTGATCGAGGGAGATTATCAGTGGTCTTGTATGTCTTCCATTTTCTAATTATTGCTCCCACAGTTGATTTCTTCACACCAAGCTGCTTTCCTATTGCAGATTCAGTCTTCCCAGCCTGGCGCAGGTCTACAATTTTGTTTCTGGTGTCCTTCCACAGCTCTTTGGTCTTCACCATAGTGGAGTTTGGAGTGTGACAGTTTGAGGTTGTGGACAGGTGTCTTTTATACTGATAACAATGTCAAACAGGTGCCATTACTACAGGTAATGAGAGGAGGGCAGAGGAACCTCTTAAAGAAGAAGTTACAGGTCTGTGAGAGCCAGAAATCTTGCTTGTTTGTAGGTGACCAAATACTTATTTTCCACCATAATTTGCAAATAAATTCTTAAAAAATCAGATAATGTGATTTTCTGGATATGTTTTCTCATTTTGTCTCTCATAGTTGAGGTCTACCTATGATGTCAATTACAGGCCTCTCTCATCTTTTTAAGTGGGAGAACTTGCACAATTGGTGGCTGACTAAATACTTTTTTTTCTCCACTGTATGACATTGTTGTACTCAGGATAACATACTTAACAACATCATATGTGTATATAAACTGCTGTTTGGGCACACAGCCAAACACAGAAGGAAAGGAGATCTATTTTGGTTTTTGGAGCACAGTTTTGGACATCATGCCACTTTTTCAGAGCCCCTGAATTGTCAGTAAAGGGGAATCCAGAGACACTTGACCCCATTTTGGAAACTACACCCCTCAATGGATTTATCAAGGACCATAGCAGGCATTTTAACCCTTGAGTGTTGCATTAATGTAGTTTCCAGAAAATAATTTCCCAGCTTGGCACAACATATTGCGCACTGTAATGACATATTTCTGGAAAAAGTGTCATGTTCACCTTTCACCATCGAAAATATATTAATGGAACAGTTTGGGGTTACAAATATTCACTTTATATCTGGATAAATTCCTTCAAGGGTGTAGTTTCTAAAATGAGGTTATGTGTTAGGGGATTCCACTTTACTGGAATTTCATGGCTCTGCAAAAGTAGCATGGTGTCCAAACACCAAACCGTCTAAATTTGTGCTCCAAAAACCAAATAGCGCTCTTTCCCTTCTGTGTCCAGTTTTATGCCCAAACAGTAGTTTATACCCACATATGACATTAAGTATGCTATCCTGGGTACAACATTGTCATACATGTGAGCATAAATAGTTTTTTTGTGCAGTTTATGCACACAGCAGGGCGCAGATGTGAAGGGGTGCTATGTGGCTTTTGGAGCGCAGATTTAGATGTTTGTCATCTGGATGTCATGTCAAGTTTGCAGAGCCCCTAAGGTGCCAATAAAGTGGAATCCCCTAGGGAGTGACCACATTTTAAAAACTATACCCCTCAAAGAATTTATCAAGGGGCGTTTTGAGCATTAGTTTTTCCAGACGTGAATGCACAGTGGATGGTGAAAAGTGAGTATGTAAGCTATGCGGAATACATTGGGAACACCAAATTCTCTATTATTTTTCCAGTAGCGCCTATGATTGGAGGGGTCACTCTGGGGGCCACTTTTGGTGTCTTTTCCCTCATAATCTCTAAATCTGGGGTGTACCCTGATATATGCTCACACAGTTTATAAATTCCCTTTATGCCAAAGCCAGTTTTGTCCTAATGATTTGGTGATGTAGCCATATGAGGGCTTGTTTTTTGTGGGATGATATGTATTTGGTAATTACACCATTTTGGGGTGTCTAACTTTTTGTCTAAATTTTATTAAATCTTTCTTGGTGGATAAAAAAACAAAACAAAACAATTGGCATTGCTATTTACCTTTTAAATTTTTTGCCATGCAGCATACAGCATAAGTAATATGTTACCTTTATTCTATGGGTCGGTATGATTACTGTACAGTGATACCTAATTTTTTTTTATATGTTACTAATTTTGCAAAACAAACAAACAAAAACCTTTGGGGTCATAAATCAATTGTTTTTGCATCGCCATCTTCTGAGGTGTAACATTTTTATTTTTTTGTTTAGTGGTAGATATGACTTTTTGATCATTTTTCATACCATATTTTGTGAGGCAAGATGGCAAAAAATCATTACTTCTGTTTTTTTCCATTCTTTTTCACAACATTCTTCATGTAGGTTAAATAACGTTTCTGCTTTATTGTACAAGTTTTTACAGGCGCGATGATACCGAATATGTAATTTTTTAATGAATTTTTAGTTTTCTTTTTTCATAACTCATTTTATCTAGGAAAGTGGCATTTTTTGGGCTTTATTTATTTATTATTTTTTCAACACTTTCTACATTTATTTTTACACTTTTTTACATTCTTTTTATGTCCCTCTAGGGGACTTGAACCCCGGGCTGCCCAAAATACATATCGTCACCCCCTGAAATCACCGCAGGGGTTAAAACCCTCCCGATTGGAGCTCAGCTCTGACCAGGGATGATGAAGCGCGGTGTTAGCTGTAAGTTACTCTCACTCCGGGACACTTGGTGCTTCAGGAAGTCAGGGCGTGTGTCATTAAAGGGTTAAAAGACCACCAAACCCAGAATCCATACAAAGATATAAGAAATAAATTCCTATATGATACCTCATCATCTTATTATTTTTCTTGTTCTTCTTTTCTCTTATACCATAATTAGAGCATGAAAAATAAATTATAAAAGCACTGTATTCTTTTCTAGGTCAGCAGCCATATTTTCTGCCCCCTTCTTCTCCCCCATAGTGCTAGTGCTCATGAGCTAGGAATTGTAGGAGGAAAGAGCTGAGTTTAGACTGCATACTTTTTGTCTATTCAACAAGTGTGGCAATTATGATCAAAGTAAACCCACCAATAAACTGATCATATGAAATAGATGCAGTACCAGTGCCAACAGTTCAGCAGGACTTTAGCGTCCTGGCACGGATGGCTCAGGACAGTGACGTCATCGCAAAGACGTCTGTGCCAGGACGCAGAGGTCTTAGTGCAGCTCGTAGGCCACAGACCTGAAGTGGCTTGTGGCTTACGATATACTTACTAGCAGAAAAGAAAGCTAGAGGCTTCCTTCTCTACTATGTATTTCAACTGTATCGGTGTCATGCAGAGGCTGATGCAGTTGATCTGTGAGGATAACCTGTGTTGCCCCTCCTGACCTCCCCGCTAGCTACACCTCTGATGACAGGTGATGGTCGAGTACATGGCTTGTCCCATGTACTGCATTTTTCATGTTTCATGTACAGATTTTGCTGCGGGTTTTTGAACCAAAGTCAGGAATGGATTTAACAGAAGGGAAACATCTGAGTGCTTCCTTTATATTTCCCATTCCTTTTCAAGCCAGCCCTGACTTTGGCACAAAAAAACGCAGCAAAATTTGGAACAAAAAGTTGCATTTCTGCAATTAAGTTTTCCCTCTTCATTGAAGAGATTTTTATGTAGGTGGCATATAGTTTTGTGTTTCTGAAGGATGGAGCTAGAACCTTGACATTGACATGTTAATGGAGCTCTTTTTTATTGGAGTTTTTTGTCTGCATAATTTTTTTTTTTTTTTTACACATTGTATCCTCATAAGGCCATTACTTTTTTTTTTTTGCTGATTTCCCCTGTAACTGAGACTGATACATTAGCTCCAGTTAGAGGAGGAATGTAGCTTCCAGGTATATACTGCAGAGCTGATCTGCGTTCTCTAGTAACGATGACATGATTTTTGCATCTGGAGGAAGCTGCATAAAGGCGACTTCCAGAGATGTACAGGTACGTCCTTGGAGAGTTAATTGCCAAACAGCCAGACATATATAGTTAATGGTGGTCACCAAGCAGTTAATGAAATAGAGATGTTAATAATCTTTTCTACATGTCTGTCACACACCTGGCTTGACATCTAGAATGACAATTCTCCTAATGAGGTACCATGAGACTTAACTGTAATGTTGTGAGCTGGCAAAATAATTATATTAATTATGTGAATGCTTTCATGTGAATAACAAATGATGCTATACCACATAGAAATCTGATTTACTGTTAGACAGTATATAACTGTACTTAGTAATTTCTGCAAGTCAATTTACATTTCCTATGATGTGTAACATAATCATTTCACTTCCTAACCTGAGTCAAAATGTTCCATATGGTCAGGTTACCAATAACCATGTGCTGACAAATACATGCTTCTGTATTTATTTTACAAGGATATTATACGGCCAAGCCAAAATAGCAAATGCTATATCACACACACAGTGCACTAACTACTAGCTGATCAAAACCCATTGAAATTGTTTTTGCAAATGACTCTATAAAATGCTATAACATCGGCTGCAACCAAAATACATTTCTATCTGGCCATTTAGGCAAACTGGGTTAAAGTTGATTTTAATTGAAATGTTCTTAATGTTTCTGGGCATTTTAATGTTAAATCACTTTGCTCTCCTGGCATCTGGAAATGTCATTTAATATGGTCTTATAGGCCAACACACAGTTAAGCATGCACTGTATATTATTTTAGAATGTTTGAATTGGAATCACACTTTTTGGGTACAAGCATTCATGTTTTTGCAGATTCTTGTGTAAGGCTAAAAGAAGCTGTTTCCAATTTCATGACTGTTTATCGCTAATCCAAAATGACTGCAGCATTACCTACAGACAGGAAGTTGGATGGAAATGTGTATGTTTTGGATATATCTCGTTCCTCCGAGAAAGTTCTGTTAAACTAGTTGCCTGTCTCTCATAGAGAAGAAGGAGTAGAGAGGGTTCATGAGTCTAATCCATATATTTTATCTATACAATAAAAGTGCTGATGGTTTTAAGGATTCTGATTCATGGTTAGAATTATGTTCAGTTGTCTTTTCCACTCAACCTTCTAATGCTAACTGTTATTTCACATGTAAAAGTGTCAAGTGACTCTGAAGGCGTTTTAATTTACAGAAAATTCTGAAAAACGTGCTTTAATGGAATGATTTACAGGACTGACGTCGAAGAATGCTCTAGGAAATAACTGGTTAGGTCTAGTAATGTGCAATATTATATAATATGAGAGTAATATCCTGTTGGAGCCACATCAGTTCATAACAGAGCCTTGATAGATCAATTTTGGAAAGAAACCCAAGAAAACCTGATGGATGCCATTGACACATCATGGGGCCCATGACGTTTTCATCAGGATTTGCTATTTTTGATGGCATAAATTTCATGGCCGACTCATTTTACTGTTATAGATATTGAAATGCCGGTAGAAAGTTAATAATAATAATAATAATAAACACAAATAGATGTCCGTATTAGCATCTACATTTTTGTTTTTCTTTTCATTGAAAAGTTTTAACTTCCAGGTACACAGTATACATACAATTGTAAAATAATAAAGCAGAAGCTAGATTTCAAGATGTACAATTGCAATGTAAACATTAAGTTGTGCTAAAGAACCCATTCCTCCTCATTTTTTAATTCAATTAATTTAATTTATTTATTTATGTATAAAAGGGACAATAGAAAGGAGAGATAGACAATAAAGAACTTTACCACGTAGAACCTGAATGGTGGGTACACAAGTCTCACAGACACCCCACGAGTGCAGTGAAGAAGCCTCCTGTGGCAGAAAGAAGACCAGGCTTAGATGGTTTTGTTAAAGCATGCCTGTCATATCAATCATATAACTTTTCAGGATAAGCTGCTATGTGTGTGTACATGATGAGTATCACTGTTTCTAGTCATTATATTACTTATATTTTACAGCTTTTAGCATTTATCTCATATGCATATCGCATCTGGAAACTACAGTCCTCTCTGGGTGAAGACTAGCTGCCATTCACTGCACACAGTATGTAGAAAAGAATTTACTCTATACCTGTCTCTCTCTTACTCATAAAAAGACCTATGACCATTCTTTACATTCACCTGTACTATTCAAATATGCAAAGTTTGTTTAAAAGACAGTGCCTATATAGGTTTGCACAGCACATGCCCTAATAAAATGAATAGTATATGTGAATATAAGAAACTTTGCATTTTTTGTTGCCCATATATTATATATATAGAGAGAGAGAGAGAGAGAGAAAGAGAGAGAGATCTATAGATATAGATCTATATACAGTCTTACAGCCTGCGCTTTTAATGCTTTTAGTTCGTGGCTAATTTTCTTGAAATACTTTTTTATTAACCACTTCAGTACCAGGCCAATTTCTGGTTCAAGACCAGACACATTTTCAGGTTTTTTATATGTGCGGTTTTGAGGGCTGTAACATTTTTATCATTTGCATTATTCAACTAATTTCTGTGTCTTTTTTCGGTGACACATAGGGCTTTATTTTTATGATGTTTTTATTTTTGCATGTGTTTTATTATTGTGTTATTTTTTTTTATATCCGGGAAAATATAAACAAAGGAGGAGGGAAAACGTGTCTGTTTTTCACTTTTTATTTTTTTTTATTTAATAACACAAAGTGCTACTAAAAAACTTTATAAAATAGTTGTAACTCTCCGTTATGGTAATTTTTATTTTGTATGGTGTCATCAGGGGTGGGGCTATAACATTTAATAAGGGTGTGTTATTGACATATTATGTTATTTATTTTTTAAATTATTTTATTTACTTCATTTTTTTACTTTGTGTCCCCATAAGGTCATAGTAGACCCTTAGAGACATCTAATCACTGTTTTTTTTTGTGTGGGGGGGGCTGATTTCCCCTGTAACTGGGGCTGGTACATTTAGCCCCAGTTGCAGGAGGAATACAGCCTCCTGCACGTTACTATATAGCTGATCTGGGTCCTGTAGGACCCAGCAGCTCTAACAGGCTCTGATCCCAGCGGAACACGTAGCTGCCGGGTCACAGGAGAGCTGCATCATGGCGGCACCCATAGCTGTTTACACAGCGATCGGGAAGGCAGGGAAGGTAATAAACTTTCCCTGCCTTCTCTCTGGGAGCTCCGGCTGAAGTTACAGTCGGCTACCCGTTTCAGCAGCTGCACGATTTCAGCAGATCAAGGCAACCACCTTCTGGACATAAAAACCCAATGGGTCCGGAAGTGGTTAAAAAAAAGACATACACACAATCTCAGAATTGTTGTCAATCAATATTATAATTAAGTAGTGTGCAGTAAAAAAAATGATTGTTGTAGTTCCTGAGACTGAAAATTTCTGTCATAGGAGGATATTGGATTCGAGAGTGATGTGATTTTGACTCATGCATCTGTGTGCTCCTCCTCTGTGTGCTCCTCTGACATGCTAATGATGATGATTCTTTTGTGGACAGGACCTGGCAACTTGGTCAGGATGACAAGGTGACATCAGATAAAAAGGATAGTGGCAGTCGTGATAGCAATGATTCCAGCCAAAGTGCATACTCAATGTTAGGGTCTTGCCAAACATAGAAATACCCTGACACTACTGCAGGGGTCTGGGAGGAAGGACAGAGACAAGTGAGCCCTAATCTCACCCCAGACACTGTCCCTTCCTATTGCCTTAGTTACCCTAAACGGTAAAAGGACAACCTGAAGACGAGCCCTATACTGAGTAAGTGACAACACTGAACAAAGACAAAACAAAGGACACAAAGGGAAGTCAGGAAGCCAAGGGTACGGTAACAGATGAGCAATGCAGTACAGAATCAAAATCCAAGAGAATAGTCACAAGGCAAGCCAAAGGTCAGAGAATCAGGTAACAGAAGCAGCAAGAGATATAACAAAGAGAGCAGGCAAAGACAGTGTAATAACCGGCGACCATGTGAGGGCTGACAACCTGTTTATAGAAAGTCTGGGCAAGCCCCACACTGGATTGGTAGACAGGCTGTCAATCACACAGGCAAGGCTGAGATTAACTATATGCTGTCCAGAGAGAAATGCTCAGAACACGGGTGTGGCTGGAAATTCATTACATTGTCTAGGACCATGTTCAGACTGAGCAACAAGAAACCTACACAAGGAACCAAACTGAACCCGCCTCCTTCGCCGCAGCGTGTGAGCGGAGGGTGGCGCAGAGACCAGAACAAGCAGAGACGTTACACTCAACATCCAAAAATCTGCCCGGGACAGATCTAGAGGAAGCTAGTGGGGTGGGGATGGTGCACTGGTGGTGGTAGTGGCAGGCATGTTTCCACTGCTCCTGGTGTTTCCGCTGTTTACGCTGCTCCTCCCTCAGCAACTACATTCTGTCATCTTCCTTGTGGGAATATTTTTCTACATTACTAAATGATAAATCCATGACAAAGTGAAAGATCTGTAATCAGAAACTTAGCCACGGTGGAACAGCCACATGCAGGAACAAATGTAGGAATTACATATTTATGTACTCACATGAAAAGGCATCACAATCTTAATTGGCAAAATAGACTTGGCAGTGGTAGTGGCACTGGCAAGGGAAGTGAGCAAGAATATTCTACTCCTTCTTGTGATCTTCTTTATGGGCAGGCCACATCTACATCTAGTACATGGTTGTTGTTATCAACATCATCATTATCATCATCACCACCAACTGTTTCTCCTACTCCTCTTCATCCTCTTCCATGCCAGCATCAATCATCCATAAGGGAATGTGTGACCAGTCACCTGAAACTTCTGAAACTTAACTCCTACCTGACCAAGCTGCTCATGATGCAGTCATTGCCATACTAGTTAATGTATTCCACTGTGTTTCACCAACTCTCGGCATGCTCTCATCCTTGATGGAGTATACCTGGCTACCATTATTTCTCTAGGAAAGCTATCCCTGCTTTATATCGCCATGGGTTGAAGAATGTCGGCCTTTCCTTGTAATGTCATTCTGGGGAAAGGTTCAGTCGGCATGTGGAGCAGCAATTATGGACAAAGACAATACATGGCTTTCACGGCCCACTGGGTTAACAAATCCAGGTACTCTGCACAAACAGTTTGTGCAGCCCCAGTTCCAACACCATGCAGGGCCTATCCAACTCATCTTGATCCTCCTCTCTGGACCTTTTACCTCCAACGTCTTTAACAGGGCAAGGAGCTGCTTCCACTCCACCTTCCACTTCGTTTCATGTGTGTAAGGTGAAAAACTGCCAGGCAGTTTTATAACTAATGAGCCTGGATCAGAGGAGCCACACAATGGAGACACTGTTTTGCTGTATCCTGCAACAAGTGTAGTGTCCCAGTACACTCCTTCCTGCCATGATAGGAGTAGTTGACGTATGGCAGAATGTTTCTCACAATGTACCAATACTGGGTATCACTATTTATGTTGTATAATCTGCATTTCATGTGTGCATACACTGTGTTCATTGCCATGTGCTACTTTGCTGACACCTATGGTTCACTGAATGTAGGTGCATGTGATGGTAGGATCCCAATCACTGCATGCACAGAACGAGCTTCTGCAGAGAAGCTTCTAGCAAGCTGTGGGTGGAGACTTTAGCTCAGTTTTCCTCTTAGCAGGGGACAGGAAACCAGTTCAACCATGTTCTGGAGTGTGCAGTGTGTGAGGTAACTTCACCTCTTGCTAGGCCAACACCAGGAGCTGCATGGTGAGTCTCACGGCCCATGTGAGCTACAGATTCTCCTAGGACATTTCACCAGTCCATACAGAGGGGATATCAAGCACACTTCTATTGCCTCCAAGAAGGAATGAATCCCGACAGAAAGGAGCAGCTATAAAGGAGCCTTTCTGCATTCCTGGACCTTAAAGTAGGCCTCCGGTCAAGTCCAGTGCTCTGTGGTTTCCAGTCACGTGTCTCTTAGGTCCGCGTCCGACTACCGGATACCACAGCCCAGTAACCGTGAGTAACTACATTTATCCCAAATTAGGCACTCGCCAGGAGCCAACCGGTGAAGATCCCTTTTCTGTAGCTATAATCTGGACTGTGTCTCCTCAAAATCCTAGACTACAAAAATCTGAGGAAAGTTGTGTGTCAGCCTCAGCTCCTACCAGTCAGTTTGCAAAGGAATCCTCCTCACATGCATCCCACTGTATTGTACATGAGAGACTGTATTGCTGTAAGGTATGGCTGCACTTTATGGAAATGCTCCTCAGTAAAGAAACTTTTGGTTAACAAAGGACTGTGTCTTTTGCTATTTTACTTTTGAAAATCGACTTGCTGTGTGCCCATGAGAGGTGCCAGTGTGACAGTGTGGACCTCCACTACAGCTACCGTGACCATTTCAATAGCATCAGCTACCAGAGGGACTATTACCCCCATTAGGTCCTACTATAACACCTGCATCCTCTGGGATACCACACAAGTATCTCTCCGTATGGCTCCTTGCCAACTCCAACTGGGCAACATTGTCAACGACAACAGCACCAATATTGTTGCCACCATACAGTTAGGTCGAATGACACATTGTCCCACAAGTGCCTGAATTTGGTGGTTTGCTGCATTATTAACCTGCATAGTGGCTTAAAAGTAGTGCTCTTCAGCTGTTCTTATGTTGCAAAAAACACCCTGCTCAATTTACAGCAACAAAACAGTCTACCTTTGCACTTCCTGTAACATTTCAACTCAGTGGAACTCCACCTTAAACATGCTCGAGAGCTTTGAAAGGGCCTCCAGATTTGTAAGTAGGGACAAGTGCAGCATCAGGGATGTGATCCCTTATTTGTATATCTTACAGGAAACATTTACACTTATGCAACAAGGGACAGACGAGGAGGAACATTTTCCACCTCTTAGTCAATGCCATCACCCTGGCTTGATGGATTAGGAGGATGAGGATTTGGGTCAGGGTCATTATGGTGGAGGAACTGAGACCCTTAGACTGGAAGAGGAGGTGGAGGAAGACTTTCCTTTGGATGAAGAGGTAGCATTTGATATGTCACAGGCACAGCCAGGGTAGGAGGATGTCCCATATTTCTTTCAAGATGATGATGATGATGATGATGACGACTGACCACGCTGGCCAAGGAAACAAACCATGGCAGGCCCCTGGTTCCATGCACATGCTGGCAAGCATGGTAGGCTGTATGCTCTGCTGTTTACACAGCAACAAGTGTATTATTAGCATCAAGCAGAGGGATAAGTATTGGATGGCACTGCTCTTAGACTCGTTCTACAAAGCCGAAATGAGGAAATTCTTTCATGCGCCCAATGGGATGAAAAATTGCAATATTATCAGGCTGTATAAGCAGATTACCACAGCATTTAGGGAGACTACTACAACTGTCAGTTGCACGCACACACAGGTAGCCTCTGCCTGCTCCCAGTCAACCTCACTCAGCCAGCGTTCTACCTGTTCTGCCAGTGCCACTGCTACAAGTGTCAGGAATAAAATCAGTCAGTATAGTATCTGGAATATGAGAAGTGGAAGGATCTGGCCCAATTTTCCATGGGAGTTTTAACTTGTTCGGCCTCAAGCGTAACGGTGAAGAGGGTGTTTAGTTCTGCCAGAGGCTTTGTAACACCTAAAAGGACAAAATCCACAAGGATTTTCACACACTTCTGGCCATAACATCTTTTTTATTCAATGCAGCTTTTTGTGCACTCGTTTTTTGCAAAACAGGTTGTATTGTTGATGGCAAAATTTTGAGGTGAATATATGTTATTGACTGAGCTTTATTAGCTCTTTCTGAGGTGGGATGGAAAATACAGAGCCAATCCTGGCATAGTTTCATTTTAAGTTTTGCACCATTCAATTTACAGCATGTTATATTTATTCTGCTGGTCAGCATGATTATAGTGACTACTAATTTATGTAGGTTTTTATGTCCTAATTTTTTACAATAAATATTTTTTGACAAAATCAAGTTTTTGCATCAACTTCTTTTCAAAGCTCATAACGCTTTACTAAATTGAGCTGTCCTATTCATTGGTACAATTTTGGGGTACATATGACTTTTTGATAACTTTTTATTGAATTTTTTTGGAGGCAACATAATCGTAAAATAGAATATTATTTGTAGTACAGTTTGTTACAGACACAGCAATACTTAATTTAAATAGCTTTTTAAGGCTAAAGCCTCATGCTGTGGAAACACAGCTTTTTTGGTTGTAGATTTGAATGCGTTTTTTTCAGCCAAAGCCAAGAATGGCTACAAAAGAAATGGGGAATATATAGGAAGCTCTTATACTTCAACTTTTTGCTCAATCCACTCCTGGTTTAGGCTCAAAAAAACATAAAATCTGCAACAAAAAAAGCTGCATTTCCGCAACGTGCAGCCTCAGCCTAAAAGTTTGACTAATTTTATTCAATACATACCCTTTAAAAAAAAATAAAAAAAATCACTTGTTTTGTATTGCCATCTTCTTTTGCATTGACATTTTTTTCATTGTCACCATGTGATCTTATATGCTATATTTTGCGGGATGAGATATACATTTTAATTAGTACCTCTAGAACTTTTTTGGCAATGTGACCTAAAAACATAATAGCTTTTAGCTTTTTTAATAGCCTTCACTGA
Source organism: Leptodactylus fallax (assembly GCA_947044405.1). Classification (NCBI taxonomy): domain Eukaryota; kingdom Metazoa; phylum Chordata; class Amphibia; order Anura; family Leptodactylidae; genus Leptodactylus; species Leptodactylus fallax. Next base: position 7,763,732 of record CAMRHE010000012.1, on the reverse strand, counting down.
ATGCGTTAAATAATTCATTAGTTTTATAATATATTATTTTAATTTATTAGTAATATAAATCATGAAGGACGCTGCAATACAAAATATTTTATGTATTTTTATAGATTACTTTATCATTTTAAATTTAATTTTTATTTAAAAGTGTTTTTTTTTTTTTTTTTTGTATTTTAAACAGTTTGTTATTTTTCCACACCTCCCCTGGGCCCCTACTTATATATAATCTGCGGTCTGAAGAGACTCTAGAGTATTATAATTTCACTTCCGGTTCATAATGAACTTATTGAAATCACAAATAAGGGAATTACGACAGGTGAATCTTTGTGTCATACCACACAAAAATCTTAAGAGGTTTGCGCATCTATAATCATGTCCATGATATAATGATACATCATGGTGCTTTAAAAGAAATTTCTTGCCAATTTTTTAAGTTTATTTGCTAAAACCAGACAGTAAAATATATAATTTTTTTTATTGTAGATTTTTTTTTAATTCTATTCACTATACATAATTATGGATACTGCATCTTGCCTGAGCTCAACTCTATTAACAGAATTTAGTGATAAGATTTATGTTATTGACATGGGGAGTAGATAAGCTCTAAGTAGTAAATGCAATGATGAGTCAGTGGTGTTATATATATAGAGGTGTTATCTTCTTTTTTAATACTTTCTTGTCCGTAATGTAAATGAAGTGACCACCGGAAAGAAAACTTTATCAGAATTGGCAAAAATATAAATAGCAAAAAAAAATTTAAAATATATTAAAATTCTTTAAGAATATATTTAGCACACAAATTTATTTTAAAAAGTAGGTGATATGTCATTCTCTGGTCACACATGCCCTTTAAGGTTTAACTTGCCATGATGTACTGGTGATGGAAGCAAGTGACGTTGGATACACTTTATACAACAATATGGGTTATTACAAACATACATATAATATGCAAATAGCATACAAATTATACACATATATATATAATATACTTTTATACATGTACTGTATCCAAGAATCGGTATTCCTAATTTTAGAGTACAGAAAATTCTAGTATATATTGAAATCCCATTACATAACTTTCTCTATCAGCTGTGAGGTTTACAGCATGTGTAATGGGAATATTAGCAAATACCCAATGCTGTACAGGTGGAGATGATTCACTAAATGTGATGTAAAAGAATGTTGCCCTAGTTTATCTTAAATTACATAAACTGTTGAATATACATTCACCTTTGCATTTTGACAGTTGTGGTAGTATAATGTATTAAGTGGCATGCACTAAAATAATCTGTACAATTTTTTCTTAATGATACACTGTAATAATCTCAGCCTTGATATGAATTTTCGTGTATACGATATTGTAGCTGGTAAGTCAGACACAAGGTTTAGGCTAATCACGGTGGATTAATTCTACCACTTGGATTCTGTTACAGTACAATTAGCCAACCAATTCGTTTTATACGTTGTCCACAGGCGATAATGGTAGATGAAGAAGACTGATGATATAAAAAAAAAAAATGAGGAGATTGGCAAATCTTGAAATCACTGAGCTATAGTGACAAATCTGTGCACAGTCCCATTGATTCAATTGAATCTCTGGTAAGCTTAATTTCTCTCTGGAACATGTACACTGAAAAACTTCCTGTTTATAGGTAGTTTAAAAATGACTCTTAGTGGTTAACCTGACATTACGTGAAACTCAAATGTGTCCATGGCCACGTACATACTAGTTTACCTGTGTGTAGCTGTGGGTTGTTTACGTTCTCTTCCTTTTCTTAATGTAACAGCCACACCATGTATGTACCAATAACAGGCCTAGCGTGCCAACATGTGATAGCCCCAGTGCTCTCTCATACAGCAACCACTAAATGTTGGACAGTTGAAAAACAGTACTGACCAGAAATAAAACCAGAGTAAGATTAAAGAATTACAATGTTGTGATATTACAATGTATGGATTATTTTGAAGTAAAGCAAGCTTTTAACTGCAGAAGGTGATGAACAATCATGTTTTTTTTGACTCTCTTGATAGCCAGGAAAATGTCTGTGGTACTACAGGGTGCATTTCAGACTCACAATACCAGGCTCTGGGTAAGTATTGAATTTTACTGCAAGATAAAATAATTAATTTTACAGCATGAGAAACTTTGATAAATTTGACAGCATCTTTAGACTGCCTGATCATTATGTGCTCAAATCTTGGGGTTCATCACATCAACAAAATCAGGGTGAGTTGTAAAAACTTTTTTTTCTTTTTGTTATGTCTATTCACATATTTGTTTTTATGACTGACCGTTTTTTGTCAAAAGAAAACTGACATGTTGTATCTTTGTCCTTTTTGATGGACAGACAGACCCAGTAGAAATCAATGGATCTGTTTTTAATGGATTTGTTAAAAACATATCAGTTGGTTGGATTAAAAAAGAAAGACAAATGCAATTAATTTGTTTTTTTCAGTGACAATTAAAAACTGATACAAAACGAGTGACACTTGGCCGTCAAAAAAAGGAAAAAAGGAATAGTGGCAAAACAGATGCAAAACGGCTGTTAGATTTGTCAAAAATGTCACTGTCGTGTGAATAAGACCTAATCCTCTCTACTGTAAATATTAGAGAGGATTAGTAAATCTGCCTCACTGAGCATAATTTTTCAAAATTAACAAAGTCTAAGTGCTTAAATTTTTTTAGAGCAATTTAGTATTTGCCGGGAATATTTTTTTTTTTGATGTTGGACATTTCTGATAAATGAGACCCAATACAGTTAGGTCCATAAATATTTGGACAGAAACAACATTTTTCTAATTTGGTTCTGTACATTACCACAATGAATTTTAAACCAAACAATTCAGATGCAGTTGAAGCTCAGACTTTCAGCTTTAATTCAATGGGTTGAACAAAATGATTGCATAAAAATGTGAGGAACTAAAGCATTTATTACATACAATCCCTTCATTTCAGGGGCTCAAAAGTAATTGGACAAATTAAATAATTGTAAATAAAATGTTATTTTCTAATACTTGGTTGAAAACCCTTTGTTGGCATTGACTGCCTGAAGTCTTGAACTGATGGACATCACCAGACGCTGTATTTCCTCCTTTTTAATGTTCTGCCAGGCCTTTACTGCAGCGGTTTGTTTGGGGGCCTTTCTGTCTGAAGTTTAGTCTTTAACAAGTGAAATGCATTCTCAACTGGGTTGAGATCAGGTGACTGACTTGGCCATTCAAGAATATTCCACTTCTTTGCTTTAATAAACTCCTGGGTTGCTTTGGCTTTATGTTTTGGGTCATTGTCCATCTATATTATGAAATGCCGACCAATCAGTTTGGCTGCATTTGGCTGGAGTGAGTTGTACCACACCTTCGCCATACTTTTTTCTTTGAATCCTTCTGGTAGAGGTTGATCTTGATTTCATCTGTCCAAAGAATATTCTCCTAGAACTGTGCTGGGTTTTTTTAGATGTTTTTTTAGCAAAGTCCAATCTAGCCTTTTTATTCTTGAGACTTATGAGTGGCTTGCTCCGTGTAGTGAACCCTCTGTATTTACTTTCATGCAGTCTTCTCTTTATGGTAGATTTGTATATTGATATGCCTACATCCTGGAGAGTGTTTTTCACTTGGTTGGCTGTTGTGAAGGAGTTTCTCTTCACCACTGAAGTTATTCTGCGAACATCCATCACTGTTGTCTTCCATCGGCGTCCAGGTCTTTTTGCATTGAGTTCACCAGTGCTTTCTTTCTTTCTCAGGATGTACCAAACTAGATTTTGCCACTCCTAATATTGTAGCAATTTCTCGGATGGTTTTTTTCTGTTTTCGCAGCTTAAGGATGGCTTGTTTCACGTGCATGGAGAGCTCCTTTGACCGCATGTTTTCTTCACAGCAAAATCTTCCAAATACAGGCACCACACCTCAAATCCACTCCAGGCCTTTTATCTGCTTAATTGAGAATGACATAACAAAGGAACTACCCACACCTGCCCATGAAACAGCCTTTGAATCAATTGTCCAATTACTTTTGGTCCCTTTAAAAACAGAGTGGCACATGTTAAGGCACTGAAACTCCTAAACCCTTTAATCAATTTTAATGTGGATACCCTCAAATGAAATCTGAAAGTCTGGACTTTATGTCCATGTCCAGTAAAGAGGTAAAAAAAAACAAAATTTGTGTCCGTGTCCAAATATATATGGACCTTACTGTTTAAACAGCAAAAATTGTTAACATGTATAAGAATCTGAGTTTGTATATATAAAACTGATGTCTATACAAGTATTTGCTGTCTTCTACTATGCTAATGCTAAGACATATAACATTGCTAAGACATATAACATTTTATGGCAGGAGATTTGCTATAACACACCTGAAATGCTCAATTTCAAGATAATGTGGGGTAAATGGGGGAAAAGTGTTTACTGCCTTAACGCGCGTTACATGTTGGCTTCCTCAGGAGGCGGGTGTTATGGGGACTAATGGAAGTGTATTTCTATCTATTACCCACCAATAAAATATTTACAAAACCTTCACATGACCAATTACGTCACAACCCATTTATCTCCATTCAAAAGCAGCAATATTTCTTGTAGTTTAAGGAAGGTATGGAGCAGTGATGAGGAGCTATCATGTATAGGAGAATTAACCGTTACTTCTCCTGAACAGCAAAGATCAGAATGTGAAAAATACACAATCTCCATGGATATGGGGAGAAGAAATAAAAATTCCCTTACACAAGGTGAGAAGAAACAGACCAGCCCTGGATCCCTACCCTGGACAGAAGAAACTGCTGGGAGACACATCTGCTACTAACTAGTAGCTCTCCCTGCAATTAAACTGATGAACCAACACCAGACAGTGCACACTGCAATGGCCTTTGCCATCTGAATGAACCCTGTTTGGGGCAATCAATAGGGGGAAGGTTTAAAACTCCTTGTGTAACATATCCATCTTGAGCTGTCCTCCTACCTCTTGTCCATTTTACTATTTGACTAGTTACAATTTGACTTCAGATCCTATCACTCCACTGAAATCCCCCTAACCAAAGTCCCTAATGATCTACCTACAGCCAAAGCTAAACAACACTACTTTGTTCTTCTACCTCTAGACTTGACCTCTGCCTTTGACAAAGTTGACCACTGCATCCTACTAGAAACTCTCTCGACCATGGTATAGCAGGCATGGCCTTCTCCTAGACCTCCTCATATCTCATACCAATTGCAGTTTTAGTGTCTATCACTCACACACCGCCCTCTTTCTGTTGGTGTTTCGCAAGGCTCAGTCCTAGGACTCCTACTCTTATCCCTCTATACTTTGGGCCTAGGACAGCTCATAAAATTTCATGATTATGCTGATGACACTCAACTATCGCTCTGGCCCAGACATTACTACTATGTTATCCAGAGTTCCAAAGTGTCTATCAGCTGTAGCCTCCTTCTTGTCCTCACACTTCCTAAAACTCAAGCTGGATGAAACAATATACATCATCTTTCCCCCATCTTACTTAGCCCCCGTACCTTACCTATCAATCACAGTTGATGGGCCCACTCTCTCGCCAGTCTCAAAAGTCCAATGCCTCGAGTTAACCTTTGATTCTGCCCTGTCTTTCAAGCCACACATCCCAACTGTTACTACTTCTTTCTGCCTATACCTCAAAAGCATCTCTCATATCCTCTCCTTCCTCACCCTGGAGTCTATATATATATATATATATATATATATATATATATATATATATATATATATATATATATAAAACTCTTTTTTTCCCCTCTAAATCATTCATAACTCTCTGCCTGGTTAATCCTCCTCTCCCCTTGCTATTTAGTTGCCTCCCCCTCTGCCAATCCCTTCACTGGCTACCAATTGCCCAATTCATTTGATTCAAGATGTTAATAATGATTAATACAAAGCTGTCCACAACCTGTCCCCACCATACAGCTTTAACCTAATCTCCTGCCACCTCTCTACACATAAACTCCAATCCTCACAGGACCTCTTTCTTTGCTTTGCTCAGATTTGCTCTTGACACAACTGCCTCCGAGATTTTATCATGTGCTTCACCTGTACTCCGGAACTCACTTCTACGATTCCTGAGACTGTCACCCACATTCGCAACTTTCAAACCAAAGTTGACCCACCTCTTTAGAATAGCACACAATAACTCTGCTGCTACTATGCCAATGTATGAGCAACTGTTACCCTCATTTATTGTTTCCACCTATGTTTCCTGGTAGATTGATAGGTCCTGTTTCCTACTTGTATCAGGCTTAGTCATCTTGTTAGTTTTGTGTTGGTGTTGTACTTGTACTATGTAGGTAAACCCACTCAAAAATGTACGGCACCATGAAGTTCATGGTGCTATAGAAATAAATAATAATAATAATAACTACCTCCAGGACATTGCTATCTAAGAGATGAACCAAATACAAATTGCTACTGTACAAGAATACTGTTTGCCTCTTGAGACATGTAACTATTAACTTTCTTTGACCATTAAGTTTATTTCCTTAACATGAGTAAAGTTCTGCCTTTACTCTGCTATGACTGCCTCCATCGCAGACTGATACACATATACGTACAGATGTAGCAAAGTTTAACTTGACATGACATTGTCCTCTTCCGACCTGCTGGGTGATGTCATGCACCCCAGGGGACCACTGAGACTAGCCTCATCAGTCACATAGGACATGTCAATGTCCTTTATGTGCTTTAACACAAGCATCATGACATCACTGAGGCCCAATGCTGAGTTGCATCCAAAGAACACCATACCTACTGTGAAGCATGGGGGTGGCAACATCATGCTTTGGGACTGTTTCTCTGCAAAGGGACCAGGACGACTGATCCGTGTAAATGAAAGAATGAATAGGGCCATGTATCGAGAGATTTTGAGTGCAAACCTCCTTCCATCAGCAAGGGCACTGAAGATGAAACGTGGCTGGGTCTTTCAGCATGACAATGATCCCAAGCACACCGCCAGGGCAACGAAGGAGAGGCTTCGTAAGAAGCATTTCAAAGTCCTGGAGTGGCCTAGCCAGTCTCCAGATCTCAACCCCATAAAAAACCTTTAGAGGGAGTTGAAAGTCCCTGTTGCCCAGCGACAGCCCCAAAACATCACTGCTCTAGAGGAGATCTGCATGGAGGAATGGGCCAACATACCAGCAACAGTGTGTGCCAACCTTGTGAAGACTTACAGAAAACGTTTGACCTCTGTCATTGCCAACAAAGGATATATAACAAAGTATTGAGATGAACTTTTGTTATTGACCAAATACTTATTTTCCACCATAATTTGCAAATAAATTCTTAAAAAATCAGACAATGTGATTTTCTGGATTTGTTTTCTCATTTTGTCTCTGATAGTTGAGGTCTACCTATGATGACAATTACAGGCCGGCCTCATCTTTTTAAGTGGGAGAACTTGCACAATTGCTGGCTGACTAAATACTTTTTTTTCCCCACTGTATATTAGTAAAAGGGAATGTTCACACCTCTTTGTGACATATTCACAGAATATACACACATGGACACACACATAGAATTTTTATATATTATTACTTTTGTCAGATTCAAGTTATTTCTGTGACCATTGTGGGTTTTTCTTTAATTAAACAAGGGGTACCAACAATTTTGTCCACGTGTGTATAAATATTTAATAGATATGAGTCCCACCCCTGGGACCTGCACCTATATGGAGAATGGTGATACCTAGCCCCACAGAAATATGGTCATACGTTCTCAGTGCATATAAAGTTCAGCACATATAATTCTATGGATATTCCATAAATGTGTGAGTTGGAAAAAAAATTCAGAGTAGAGCATGCATGGTCTGTTAGACTCTTTAATCCTGAACATACAATGACATTTTAGGCATACAATGTATGCTTCAACTTTGTGGAACAGTTTGCGTTACTAAAATCCTAAAACCATAACTAGAAATATTATTTTACATTTAGACACCACTACTATGCTACATATCTGTATAGTATGCAAGGGAATGTAACTTTTACAATGCTTTATCTAACGTGCTTATGTATCCATACAAATTCAGTAATATTTTAATATTTAGAATTTCTTACTACAGATAAGCAATCAAAGGCATTGAGGCAAGTTATTATATTTTATTGCCATCTAGTGGAATATTATAACATTAAGTTTAATTCAGATAGAATGCCTCACTGAAGATGCCTAAATATGTAAAGTCAATTTAAATGGAACATTGAAATAAAACAAGATAAAACTTAATAAAAATAAGAAAGATTTTGTATACATCAGTTATAAAACTTTTATTAGCTAACTAGCTGACATAAATTTAGTAATAATGATTTTACAAACCATGGTCCATAGTACAAATGAAGCCAAGAGCTCCATTTAGGTGCCATATTCAGTCTTGGTAAGGTCCAATTAAGGGGTTTTCCAAACAACATCTTACTTAATATTACTGTACATATAATTGAAATTAAATTTCTTGGCTTGCTGGAAATGACTACCATGCTGCTGTGATCACTGAATTACTAATCCCATTTCTTTAATAGTAGTGTGCTAGTTTCTGATACGTTACATAATTAAAAATGTTGGAAAATTGCTGTTCTGCTATTCTTCCTGAAAATATATGAATAAATTGGAATGGGGCATCAGTATCATCATTATGGTAACAACACCCACTAACAACTATATACCTCCTCTCATGACATCACCCCTGCATTACTACAGAACACCAGTGACTATCTCTCTGCTGTCTGTAATATCATGTCTTGCCTCTATATGAAACTGAATCATTCAAAGTCTGCTATTTCCACCATCTACTAGCTGACCTAACCCTGATATTTCCGTTTCATTCTCTGGTTCACCATAACACAGAGTTAGCATGCCCGCTGCCTTGGAGGTAGGTTTCACCCAATTTTACCCCCAATATCCATGTCACACGCTCATGTCACCTGTACCTCAAAAACATCTCCAGAATCCACCCTTTCTTTACCATGGAAACATCAAAAACACTTATTGTTGCCCTAATTCACTCTAGATCTTCCGCTAACTAAACTCTCCCCTCTACAATATGGCAGCCAGGCTCATCTATCAGTCTAAATGCTACACTGATGCCTCTGGTCTGTGCCAGTTACCGCACTGGCTACCTATTCATTATAGGATACAATTTAAACTGATTACCCTCATCTGCATAGCTTCCCATGGTGCTTGCACCTTCCTACATTTCCTTCCTCATCTCTTTCTATTATCCAACACATACTCTCCATTTGGCCAATAGCCTAAGACTAACATTCTCTATTAGCAGTACCTCCCATTCCCATCTCCAAGATTTCTCCTGAGATGTATTCTGGACAAACAGATTAACTCCCAACTTTTACAGATTCCAGTGCATCCTAAAGGTACATCTCTTCAGGCTGGCCTATCACATTTCCTAGTCTAAACACTTCTCCCTAAAACTAACCCTCCTTCAGTTCACATTCCCTCACATTATGTCACAGGACATGATGCCTTATCAGACTGGAACCTTCTATGCCCAGGAACTTTGGATCCGTTCATAAAAGGACGCTGGCTGGTGATGGCTTAAACAGCTTTATTTATATGCTACTTCTAGTGTCAACCTCATAGATTGTAAGCGCTTGGAAGCACGGCCCTCACTCCTATTGTGTGAATTGATTTATTACACTGTCTTGTTTTGGATGTACATGAACCCTCCGATTTGTAAAATGCTGCAGAATATGTTGGCGATATAATAAACTGTATCATTATTATTATTATTATTATTATTATATATGTCTATATACCCTGAAAGGATTACCTTGAAGGTGATCTGTCTTTTATTAAGAAATACGTGACGGTGTCTTGTTACACAAGCTACCTTGGACAACAATAATAACCTGATTCTTTGTCTTCTGCCAGCAGTCATGCCCACAGTGACCAGGGCAATGGATGTATCAGAATGGGAGGAATAAAATAATGCTACTCTGTCCTCTAGCAGTTCATCATGGTTGAGTGCTTGTTTCCTACAAAGGGGATTAGTGTTTTTAAGCTATTAAAGACAATGAAAAAAAATTTGGATAGCTACTCTTCTCAGGTGTATTTGTGTGAGTAAGAGAGGTGGATTGGGAACTTAAAATGGCCCTGAAAATTATCTAAAAATGGCCCCTTTTTGAAGGGAGAGCCAGCACAATTAGGCAGGGCTACTATAAGTAGCCATAGCCACATTGGTGGTAAATGCAGCACTATGTAAGTTCCATATATGACTGCTGCACCTTGTAGACCTGTATTTTATAAAGGATTGCTGCCTGCCTCCTTTCTTTCCATACATATGACTCCTTACCTGCATTTCTCTGTCCTATCTTCAATGCAGTACATGGGAAGAAAGCAGGTAGAGTGAACACTGTGTCAGATAGGTAGAGATAGCTGTGACCAGTCAAGTCAGTTGGAACCTCCCACATTGATTTGTGACCTGCCCAGTGCTGTGGCGTCTAAGTGCTCCTGTCCCATTGTAACTTGCTACAGCAGACCCATGGTCAGTCAGGGCAATAAGGACATGGTAGGGAACTTGGACAAGTGGCCCATTATCAGTAGCCTGTCAGCTGACCAATCAGGAAAGTGTCCAATGAGGTATACTGCCAACTCACCCCTGGTTAATAAGCAAGAATACCCATCAGCATGATCCCCAATGATAAAATCCAAATAATGCTTTTTCCTTCACTTATCCAATAACTTGGTTATGTGTGCCAACCAAATAACTTGGGTTATCATACCTTCATTCACTAGATGTCTATAGATTCTTGATATGGCATAAGAATTTGAAGTAAGAAAAAACGCTTTATAAATCATTATAAAGTATTTGCTTTGTACCAAATAATTTTTAATATTGAACATTCACACCTCCACAGGCAAGGCTTAAAACAATATAGAGCAGGGGAAAATATAGTCTGTGCCCAGGATGGATCAGGTACATTGAGATTCTATTAATGTCACTAGTGTTTAGGTATTACACTGGAAGTAGCTATTTAAAACCCAATACTTTATGCTTAAAGCTGCCCACAGACATTTCTAAAGCCACCCATGTGATGAATGGTCATTTCTTCTGCCAACTACTCTTTTGTTTAATAGATCTAATAACATGTCCAACATTGCACATAATATAATCGAATCCTCATGTATATGTTTCCCTCATACTCAGCATACGGAAACTCAACCCCAAGTTTCAAGTGAAATTCACCTGCCAGAGGGCTGATGCTCAATAAATATAAGCAATTGGATGTCAATTGATAATATGTTTGGCATTACTATTTGGCATGAGCAGATCTAAAACATGCCCATGATCTAAAAGAACATATCTAAAAAATTGCTTTAGCATTTTTCTAAAGTCTGTGACAAGATGACTAGAATATCTAGATCATATTGAAAAATCAGATGTAAACCTATGTTTCTAAAATTTGCCCCTACTGTCTGTAAAACAAAGCATGAAAAAATTCATATTGTAAAACTCTTGTGTGTCTAAAGACAACTTCAATAATAAAAAACATTAGCAATGTTTTTACGACTGTAATGAAAAGGGTATTACCATCTCATAAAGTGATGCAATAATATTATGTTCAGTGGGGGTCTGACCTCTGGGACCACCACTGTTCCAAAGAATGAAGAGGAAATAGCCCTGATTTGGCACTGCATTTTCCTCACAGTCTTGGCCACCTGCAGTACAAGGAAACTGCAAGACGTTTCTATTCAATTGAATGGGACTGATTCAGGGAGTACAATTGTGCGGAATCATCTTGAGGCTTCCTTATTCTTAGGATGATCAATGTAGGTCCAAGAGGTCAGAAACACAAAGATTATTAAGTGAGAGAACATCTTAGCAACATGTCATAACTGTACATGATGGGCACAAGAGCACCTCTTTAATGTACTCTGTGCCATATTATGTGTCAAACAAAACATTGAAATGCAAAAGACATATGAAATCTCTTACTTGCTGTTTGCCATGGTTTAGTTCCAGATAAAATGAAACCATTGTTAGAACATTCCTATGTATTCCATTATTCTGGAAATATGAGATAATAGATGTGAGTTAAAGAATCCTAGTAAAAGAAAATAAGGAGGGGATCTCATTGTGGGGAACCTCAGATACACAGAAGCCATAGGCTAGACAGAACTATGCGCTTTGTGGTTTAATATACTGAGATGGGTATAAAGTTTGCCAGGAGTGAATCTGTTCTCAGAGAAGAAAGCAGTAAGCATCTTTGTGTCCTCTACTTGTAACCCTTAAAACACATTTTATTTTGGCTTTGTAGAAAATCTAACACTGGAGTCTCCAGAAACGTGAATATCAAACACTACTAGTAACCCTCCTTTATCTGTCTTAGTACAAAATAAACTGTGCTTTATTGCATGCCAGATATTCTTATCGCTTTTTAATGTGCTGCTTTGCTTTTGAACATTTGTAATCTGCCAGAAAGCTGGTTTTCTTCAGTGAATCCTTTTTATTACTTTTCAGCATTGCCCATCGCAGTAGACTGCCTGTGTAAATACTGTAAATCACTATTGATATGATTGCTTAGCTTAAGAAAATACTTTAGGAACAAAACATGTCCTTGTTTCAAATTAATGGTCATAAAAAGAGACATAAAGCCTCCCTTTATAGAACCACTGGAAATACATTAATAAGCAGTATGTCATAAATGTTACAAGGACATCAACAAAATCGATTTAAACCGATTTTTAACAGAATGTTCACATTTCTGTTATGCACTTTCTACAAGGTTACTTTTTTTGTTTTCTGGTTTTTTTTTTTTTACAAGAATAGTGCAGGTTGCAATGCTACTCTAGCGGTCATAAATACTGGAACCCCACAAGTGGCATTCGCTAGAGATCCCTATGATGACTAAGGTTTTTAAGGTTAGTTAGGTTAAGTACTAACTATGTGTATTAATACATGTTAGCATGTAATCAATATAAATGTGAATTGTTCCACAAATCATGGAATTTCTGGGGACTCTCCATTCTAGCTAAACCCTTGAGATTATGACAAGAGAGATTACTGAGCAAGTAGGAAATTCTTTGATTGATAATTTAAACTTACCTGTAACCTGTAATAAAGGTTCTGCTGAACTGAAATGGTGCACAGTTGGCTAATAAAGTCCTTTTTTTACCTCAACTAGTATACTGCTCATTTTCCTTTTATATTATATGATAGATAGATAGATAGATAGATAGATAGATAGATGATAGATAGATAGATAGATAGATAGATAGATAGATAGATAGATAGATAGATACACATAATATTTAGAACAGCATCATGTAAAAGTTCAAATGTGGGTGCAAATTCATAGGGTCTGGCAGTTGATCCCTCCAGTAATAATCAAAAATAGGCAGCAAAATAGTGAAAAATAACTGATGTGAATTTATTCCAAGAGCTACGTTCAAGCTTGAGAAAGGTCCAACACTCCTAGGACCAAAACGTAATAATTGGAATAATTTCACATCAGTTCTTTTTCTCTATTTTGGAGTGCTGCCTGTTTTGATTATTACGAGATAGATAGATAGATAGATAGATAGATAGATAGATAGATAGATAGACTTCACTTAAATACAGATCCTCTCTTACCTTTGGTTTGATTAAGGATTACATTATGAAAGCAATTCAATACAATATCATTACATGCTATCAAAACTATGGAAAGTCTTCAATTCACAATATCATCCACCACTACTTTGTGACAATATCACAAAATCATGCTATTTTGTAAAGCTAGATATCAAATGGCACCCATACTGTGTCCGGACAAGTGCAGGCAAGATGGTCACATCTGTAACCATATTCTAATGCAATTATGCAATTTATGATAAAAAATGAATTTTGTCCAGTTTATACATTTTATAACTATAGACCACCTCTTTGAGAAGACCAGCCCCTTACCCAGACCACATTTTCTGTGATGGATTTTCAGTTTTCCATATTAATCATCTTCTTTGAGAAGAACACTACGGAGAAGACCACTTCTTAATGCAATTTTGGGTGATCATCTCAAAGAGGTTTTACTTCATATATGTGTAGGAGGAGATCTCATTTCAATCATTAAAATGAGTCTCCCATCATGCACCTATAGTGTATATCCTTTGCTTATGTTCACACACTTCTTCACTTTATTCGAAGGAGAAAAGGGTAGCATGACCATTGGCTCCATTTTTGATAAAAATACATGAGTGGTCTTATCCCAAACTTTGACAGGCATTAAATATTGTTTATTGTATATTATGTACAATGTATATAGCATTTTATTTAAAATGATTTACCATGACCAATCTGAATAATACAAAGCGAGAAATATTGCGCCTTTACATACAATGCATCCTTGTCCCCTATGCATTGTAATTTATATAAACTGCAGTTTTTATGCCAGTTTATGAATCTAAATAAAAATAAGTATAAATGTTTTTTGTTTTTGTTATATATATATATATGCATTTGCAGTTTATAAAGTGAGCTAAACTCTTGGCTTCGAAGCTTGCACCTGTATTTATTGCATAATCTAATACAGGGACAAACCTATTAACAATATTGTGCTTTTGATTCCCATTTGGTAAAGATAAAATTGCAATCCTTTAGGCTAGGGCTACATGGAGACTTTTTACTTATGTTAGTGAATGGAATCAGAGGGTGCTGCGACCGCTGCTTCTTGTTGCAAAAAAGTTAAACATTGTTTGACTTTTTTGCAATGGTCTTGGTTGCAATACGACTCTATTTACTAACATACATGAAGGAGTCACAGGATGGCACAGCGATCTTTTGGTCACATGACAGGAGTCGTGGCCAAAGTTGCCATTTGGCCCTAGCCTTAGTAATGACATCACTATTGACCCTTTTCTTTCACATGTCAAGTATTTATATCCATTGCTATCTCAAATAAAACTACAAATCATGACGTGTCCAGGGTTTATTTTCGATAGTCCTGGCACAATGAACACAGACTACTTGTTAACAATATCATTGTCAGGAATGATGGTTTACAATTTTCATACAACTTCCCTCACTAATACTTTACCGGAGGCATTTCCTTTCATAATTCAATAGATTTAGCAAACATTGCACAATATAGTAAAGGAATAGAATAATTTTCAGTTGGAAACATAAAGTTAAGTAGATGAATCACAAGGCAACTTAGCTTTGCAATGCATTTACTGCATTAAGTGGGTGGTTTTATGTCTTTAAGTTCACTGTGATCTTTAAATTCACTGTGAGAAAGATTTGGAGAATTAGAATTAATAATAAAGAAGTTCATTGAGCGTTACATCTTGACATATATGGTTTGGTTAACTTTACTAAGATCTCAGAGTTCAGTGTCCTGTAAAAATTAGAAAAACAGTTGAACATGGCTTAATCTTTGCAAGTGTAGTGAAGGGGAGACATTCAGTTTTATCTCTAAAACTTGCACCTTGCATCATCTTTTTAACATGGATCAGGGAAGGTTTCCATCTTGACTGAAAAAGGTACTTTTGCACCATGCCGAACATACCATGCTAGATTACCTATTCTAACAATACATGCAATATGAATAATTAATATGCACAAATACAGTATTTCCCATCTTAATGCAGTCTATACATTTTTAAGATTTTGGCACTGTCCCAAAAATGACCTTAAATTGCAACATTAAAGAAAATCATATGGTGTGGGGCTTACAATAAACCCCACCATATATTACACAACTAACATCACCATACAACGCTTGATCAGTGCTCTAGTATTAACATATTCACATTGCTCAATCAATGTCCAAGCAATACCCTATGACTGCCATCAGGGATGAACTAATGCAATACCGTAATCAGTTCTAAAATCTGGATATCATTTTATAAGAATTTTCTAGTTTAAGTAAAATAGACCCTGGTTATGGCATAAAATAAAACATCTGACACTCTGAAAATACCCCCATTTAGTTTTATGCCAAACGCTTAATGTTCATCATGGTCCAGGATGTGTTAGACACCTTCACTTTATGTTTTCTTCTTTAAGTTCTGCTTTTTCTTGATGATCTGAAGAGGTAGCTTGAGACATGTTGTTCTCTTTCTTTTATTTGTCTTGGAAAAAATATATTCCTCCTCTCATATGAGGATTATGGCTTGTTCAAATTAAACTTTGAAGAGACTTATCATATTACAAGAAAGCCTTAGGGTAAAGCAAATTCTGCCAGTATCAAGGGAAATATATTTCCAATTGCAGTTTTTCTACATTTTCCATGGACAACCCAACCATATATTCTAAGCTTCTAAGTACTCTTTTTATTGACGTGAGGTACAGTACAGCTGGTGGTTTACTTAATAAAGCTGCATGGCACTCGGTAACATTCTCATCTGTTGTTTTTACTTTGTTGGTTAAATCAAGTATGCATTTTAATTGCTAGAGTATCTATTACAATTATTTCCACGTTTGGTCACATTTACTATTGTTGTTGCACCAGAATCTTAGTTCAAGTTGTACTGTCTTTCTGCCACAAATCAATTTAAACACATTTGTTAATGCTTTGTGCCAAAAAAAAAAATACTTTTCCAAAAGTGTCTAGAAAAAGGGGTGTGGTTTTGTTGCGTCATAAAACATTATACTAATACTGTATTTAGAATAAATAAGTGTTTGGCATTATTTCCCTTGTTAACATTCTTCCATCAAGAAGTGGTCCTAGGATGTAAAAAAAGTAATTTCTGTCAAGGGTACAAAGAATGAACTTACAACTCTATAGCTCCATTTGGCCATTCTTATGTATGCATCATAGTCAGTAATTTCTCTATCTGGCATTACAAAGTGGCTCCATACCTTTTTAAGAGATGCAAGAGGTTTTAGCATAAAGTATTTTTTACCACATTTTCTGAAGATCTGCCACTTAAAGGGGTTTTCCATCTCCCTCTCTCATCAGCTTTGCCTGCTGTCTCTTCTTCTCACTTCCTGTAGTCATTCAGCAAGCTGGTAGGCAGATTTGTTGAACGGGACACTATAAAGTACCTTATTAGATATAGACATTGGCTTTACCATGAGAGATTATTTATTATGATTATTAACTATCTAATGTAAATGCAGATCAATTGATAAGCATAGTAAATGTATATTACATTACACAGGCCTGTAGAGAAAAAAAAACTTATAATGCAGAGAAAAGAATGTACAATGTTATCTTTGTGTGTACATGGAAAGATAACAGACACAGAGCGTTTATCAGCAAACTGCAATTATCTGACCTGCAATTATCTGCAAGAGAACTCAGCTCCACCAGAGAGCAGTGACTCATCCCTCTGACCTGTGTTATCAGATATAGGATGGGTGTCTTGACAATGATGTATAAACAATGGGAGGAATAATCTCACATAGCAGACAAACAAAGCAGCATTTTTGAAGCAATCTATTTAGGAAAAGTCTTGAATTTACATAAACTAGCAGTATAGATAGGATACTTGAGATGGGAATACCTATTTCAAGGGAATGTACAGTTATTAGAGGGTTCCTAGCAAGACATGGTATGAATCTAATCTAAATCCAGTCATCAGTGTGTCCAGAGGCCATTTGTGTTTCAAAGGTCCACAGCGCAGGAAGGAGTTACCATAAACCAGGTGGATTAAGCAGCTGAGTAAATTTGTTTTCTTTAACAGACTAGAGGGTGTTTTATGTGGTCTTACACCGTATTCACACGGCCAAGTTTCACCCATCAGATTTACTGGCCTGAACATTAGGCATAGAGAGGGATCCAAGTGCTTCGGTTCAAGGCTTGAATCACTGCCCAGTAGCATCTCTGTACACATGATTGACAGCCTGTTCCTATATTACAGCTCTAATATTTAGTCTTCCCATTTTTTTCTGACTCATCTTGACAAAAGGATTCCCATATACCCTGATAATTCACACCTCCAGATTTCCCCTTAGTTCCTCTACCAACACGACTACCAGTATCACATTCTGGCACTACTACCTCCAACACCAAAAGTCACCTCTGCCTCCTCTACATAAAAAAACGAAAAAAAAAATGTCAGATCTCATCTAACTCATTAAGAATAGAAATAAGTAGAAGACTTTTGTCTTTTGTTGCACTACTGTCAGATCTCATATCCTGCTGTGACTTAAATGAGTGAGAAAAATAATCAAAAACTTAATTTTTATGCTTAGGAACTACAACAACCCTATAGCTACTGGAGCCATTGCCAAGATCAGTAGCACAAGTGCTTCCTCTATTTTTAGGCCCACTCCTGTTCTGTTTTTTTTTCCAGTCATTTCACTTCACTGCTTATATAATAGTAATTCTGACACTGTATTTTTTTAAGCTATATTTCTGGCTGCAGAGGGCCTGTATAGTGGTGTAGAACACTGTACACAGGTATGATCTATTGCAAACCTGCAATGAGAAGCAGTATAATGGCAGTAAGTGCAGCAAGGTGTAGTAGGATTGTTCCTATTACCATGGCTGCAAAAACCCCAAATGAACACTGTTCTGCTTCAATACTCTCTATAAATTCCTCTCTATCCTTTCCCTACACTTCTAATGCTCTATCCCTGAACTTGAATTGAGCAAAATATCAGTTTTCAAGTCTTTTCTACCATTTTCCCTAGCACCTGCTGACGTCTCTCCCTGCACTAAGTACACTGGAAAATGCCTCAATCCAAGATGGTGGAGGGTATTTATAGGGCTGTAACATCACAGGGCTGGCTGGCTGCTGATTGGCTGCACGTATGGCATTGTGGGTGATCCCACGTTCCCAGAGTTCCTTTCCCCATGTCCTAACATGTGCAGCAGCCATTTTAGGAAAAAATGTGATTCGTTACCACGAAGTGTCTGGAAATCCGGATTCGATGTGTATCGAATATTTCCTGAAATTCAGCTCAAATTCCATTTAGTCAGCTTCGATTCGCTCATCTCTAAAAGAAACACTACTGCAAAAAATACTTAAAAAAATTAAGAAAATTAGATTTAGCACTGAATGGATGGACTGGGCAGTGAGTTTTAGATTACATAGTTACATAGTTATTTAGTAGGTGGGGTTGGATGAAAACAAAGGTCCATCAACCTATAACCATACAGTGTTGATCCAAAGGAAGGCAAAAAACTGCTGGTGTCAATTGCTTCATGTCAGGGGGAAAAAAATCTTTCCCACCTACAAATCCAGAAATCAGTATAAAATCCTGGATCAAATTTTCTTTACCAAAAACTAAACCCCGTAACCCATAATATTTTTCCATTTAGAAAAAGCTAGGCAGTTTTGAAATTGCACAGTGAATCCACCATCACAATATCCCGTGGCAGAGCGTTCCATAGCCTCACTGCTCTTACAGTAAACAATCTCTGTCTATGTTGCTGGTCACTGTCACTGCCTAGGCTGTGTAAATCAACTTGGATTTAAGCAGTGATAATGCCAGTTTTTCTGTATTTTTAACACAAAACACAGAAAAAAATTTTTAAAAAATAATTAAAGGGAAAATGAGATTTGGTACTGAATTGGTCACCTGGTCCCTGAGTAGTAGAGTCACTGAGTGACAGTAAGATTACATTTTTGCAGAGATAATGGCAATTTTTACTGTATTTTTTAACATAACAAAATAAGATTGTACACTTAAAGGGTGACTTTATCAGGCAAAATAATGTAAAACACATACAAATTGTGGCTCTGGGCCTAGTTAAAAGGTGATAAAGAATTGGCTTTTCAAAAAAAATCCACCAAAAATTATTTCTTTATGAGACATGTGAAATCAAAATGGCTTTGTTTTTTTAAAAACTATGGCACCAGTATTGTAGAATATCATGGACTATGTCTGGCTGATTGGTGGCAGTGGTAGTAGCTGTGGCAGCATGAGTAATAGTGGAGATTTTTTTTTAGATTAGCGCAGGCTGCAAGACTATTAATTGGGTTAGCAACAAAAAACTGCTTAAGAAACAGATTTTTTTTCAGATTAGCAGGTTCTGTTACACTGTATATGAAGTGAGCAAAAAAAAAAAAAAACTTAAATAATGGAGTTTTACAATCCCTGCAAAGTGGATTCTAGCGAATCCCATCCACACATTGCAGAAAAAAACCTGCAGTGAAAATGCTTCAATTTCCAAAACCATTGCATTTTTGGAAATCACAGCAGGTCAATTATACCTACAGAAATGTTGGCAGTTTCCCAATAGGTGTACTTGAAGCAGAAAATCCGCAGAGGAAAACTCTATGGAAAATCCAGGCTTTTTCGCTGCGGCCCACTACATGGGTCCTTAGCTTAAGCACATTAGTGCAAGCGGAATCAGTGTTTTGCTGTTAGAACAGCAGTTTGTATGTATTTTCACGAACATTTAAATTCTTGCCCAAAAAAAAATCCTTAAGAAAAGATTTTTCACTAACCGGACTGACCTTGTTAGTAAAAACTATGTTAAACAATCTGTAGACAGATCAAACTGCCCTATTGCAAAACAGACTGAGAAAATTAGATTCATGCCAATGAAAGGGTTAAGAGTCCTTTGTCTGTCTGTATTACTGGGGCAGTCTGGGTCACACATTACAGATATTCTCCCTCACTCCTATCTATTTCTATCACTAATCTGCCTCTAATTGTTTAAATATGACTAAACTGTGTTCTAATTCTCCCATTTCTAGCTTTGCAGTACTCAGTGCTCTGCATGATGCAGTGATGAATAACTATCCTCTACTTCCATCATCACTAATATGCCTTGTGTTCCAGCCTGCACAGCCTTATGTACTCTACAGTCATGGCCAAAAGTTTTGAGAATGACACAAATATTATATTTTCACATGATCTGCTGCCCTCTGGTTTTTATGTGTGTTTGTCAGATGTTTTTATCACATACAGAAATATAATTGCATTCATATTATGAGTAACAGAAGCTTATATTGACAGTTAGAATGAGTTAATGCAGCAAGTCAATATTTGCAGTGTTGACCCTTCTTCTTCAGGACCTCTGCAATTCTCCCTGGCATGCTCTCAATCAACTTCTGGACCAAATCCTGACTGATAGCAGTCCATTCTTGCAGAATCAATGCTTTAATTTTGTCTGAATTTGTTGGTTTTTGTTTGTCCACCCGTCTCTTGATGATTGACCACAAGTTCTCAATGGGATTAAGATCTGGGGAGTTTCCAGGCCATGGACCCAAAATCTCTATGTTTTGTTCCCTGAGCCATTTAGTTATCACCTTTGCTTTATGGCAAGGTGCTCCATCATGCTGGAAAAGGCATTGTTGAGCGCCAAACTGCTCTTGGACGGTTGGGAGAAGTTGCTCTTGGAGGACATTCTGGAACCATTCTTTATTCATGGCTGTGTTTTTAGGCAAGACTGTGAGAGAGCCGATTCCCTTGGCTGAGAAGCAACCCCACACATGAATGGTTTCAGGATGCTTTACAGTTGGCATGAGACAAGACTGGTGGTAGCGCTCACCTCTTCTTCTCCGAATAAGCTGTTTTCCAGATGTTCCAAACAATCGAAAAGGGGATTCATCAGAGAAAATGACTTTACCCCAGTCCTCAGCAGTCCACTCCCTGTACCTTTTGCAGAATATCAGTCTGTCCCTGATGTTTTTTCTGGAGAGAAGTGGCTTCTTTGCTGCCCTCTTTGAGACCAGGCCTTGCTCCAAGAGTCTCCGCCTCACAGTGCGTGCAGATGCACTCACACCTGCCTGCTCCCATTCCTCAGCAAGCTCTGCACTGCTGGTAGCCTGATCCCGCAGCTGAAACACTTTTAAGAGATGGTCCTGCCGCTTGCTGGTCTTTCTTGGGCACCCTGGAGCCTTTTTGGCACCAATGGAACCTCTCTCCTTGAAGTTCTTGATGATGCGATAGATTGTTGACTGAGGTGCAATCTTTCTAGCTGCAATACTCTTCCCAGTTAGGCCATTTTTGTGCAGTGCAATGATGACTGCACGTGTTTCTTTAGAGATAACCATGGTTAACAGAAGAGAAACAATGATGGCAAGCACCAGCCTCCTTTTAAAGTGTCCAGTGGTGTCATTCTTACTTAATCATGACAGATTGATCTCCAGCCCTGTCCTCATCAACACCCACACCTGTGTTAATGGAGCAATCACTGAAACGATGTTAGGTGGTCCTTTTAAGGCAGGGCTGCAATGATGTTGAAATGTGTTTTGGGGGATAAAGTTCATTTTCTAGGCAAATATTGACTTTGCAAGTAATTGCTGTTAAGCTGATCACTCTTTATAACATTCTGGAGTATATGCAAATTACCATTAGAAAAACTGAAGCAGTAGACTTTGTAAAAATTAATATCTGTATCATTCTCAAAACTTTTGGCCATGACTGTATATGACATTAGCACTATAAGGTGTCGACCTACCACTGACTATTGACTGAGAGGCTGCCAGGTTGAACCAGAATGTCACAGTGAGTCACAAGACAAGTGTCTATTCTGTATTTTTACTGTGCAATATATGTGGTATTGGCCATTTTCGTTTGTGTTAGACAAATCACCATTTATTGGCATATTCAGGCCGAACCTGGTTCATGACGAGTTTTATGTCCATCTCTAGTAGCAACATGAGTTCCCCATTCCCATATACAACCCAACTGTCACCCCCTTCACACATACAGTGTAAATGTCTAGTACCTTTCTGGCATCACACCTTGCAGTAGGTATGTAGCATATCACAGTTGAACTTGTGCATAATATGGCAAACGTGACAATATGAATCAGGTGGGGTTGCCACCACACATACATCTAGCTTAACCTATAACAACATAAAGGATACAAGTGCAAGTTCAATTTAGCACTGATGTCTTTTTGAAGAAGAGTTTTTATTTTTGGTAAAAGGGTGGTGGATCCAATTTTCAACCCTCTAACATTCCCCACTGCTTAACAAATACTGTTGTTAGCAATCCATCTGTCTTCTCAGGAATTGGGAAGTTCTATTCTCTGGAAACTGTCTTGACCTTAAAGGTCTTCCCAGATACACAATACCAAACTATCCAGGGTTTGTCTTCCATTTATTGAATGTCTATTGGTCCTTGACCACTTTTGAGACTAGCAGAAGTCAGCACTATCACAAAGTAATGCCCCATGATAGCATTTAATTTTCTAGGAGAGAAATGTCTAAAAATCTGAAATGTCAACTCATTTAATTTGCCAGGTTGTTCCTGCATTCATTTATATTCAATTATTTATTTAAAAAAAAAAACAACCTGGGCCCACCGCAATTTTTTTTTTAACTAGCCAGATGCAAGAAGCAGAAAAAATATTACATTACCAGAGTGGGAAGGCCAGTCATTCTTGGCCCTTTCCAGCCTGATAATACCAATCTGCAGCCAAGTCAATTCCTGCCATCACTTTGGATGGCCAGGTATTGGCGAATACCCTGCTCTTTCCCAGCACACCTCGTGGGTACCAGGCAAATAAGCAGCAGTTTTAGCAGCTAACACAGAGACTTAAGAATTTTTTTTTTGTTACTGAAATAAAAGCTCCCCCACATAACCCTCATTAACCATTTTATTACAAAAGCAAATTAAACAAAAAAAAAAAAAAAAAATCAAAAATACTCACCTAAAGCTATCCTATGTTTTCTGTGACTGATTAGAATGTACAGGACCACAATTATTAATTCTGGCTCATCTAGGTCCTCTGCACCAAAATTACCTAGTGCAGGGGCAACTAAAGTTAAATAGGAGTCTCTGGATTAGCTATGTAACTGGGGTTACTCTAGGTCACATTAAAAGTAGGGCAGTCCAATACCAATTCATTGCAATTGAAAGGCAGCTCCAGTACTAATAGATGGAGATATACAGCATGACATATCACACCTGCATTGCTCCATCTGTGATTGCTAATGCTGCCACATCTATATGTTTGCAAATATCTATACTGCTTTATTATGCAAGTGCATTTAACTATAGATGAACAAATTTTCCAAAATTCAGTCTGTGTCCTATTCAATCGAATTGCCCATCAAGTTCAATTTGGTCCAAATAAAACTGGTGGTTGCTATTTTCAGCAATTTGAAGTATGTAAACAAGAGCAAAGAGGAAGAAGATTTAAAACAAATTTCCCAAAAGTTTTGAATTTCATGAAATTTAAAACTTTGGGGAAATTTGTTTTATTAAATCTACTTCTTCCTTGCTGTTCCTTGCACACTGCAAATGAGGAAATGTATTACTTTATTTCTACTTGTGGATGAACATTCATTGCAATAGTGGTGGATTATAATCAAACTAGAGACTGGGGATGAGAAAGAAAAAAAAAAAGAAATGCACCATACATAAAAAGACATATCATATATAATACTGGACTTTTGGATCTCAATTTCATATTGCCTAATGAAAGAATTCTGAACATCTTGAGAAATGTAGGAAGTCATGAGTGTACAGTAAATAACAAATGTAGGCTTCCCCCACCATCAGCTGTTACGTGAAGACCACATAATAGTGGGCAAGTTTCAAAGATCACACATATTAATCACAAATTACTGACATTGCTAGGGTTCCTTAACCCCTTCACGCATTCTTATGTACATGTACGTGGGAGAATGTGGTTAGTTACCGCATCCCCACATACAGGTACGTGACGGTGATCGAGCGGGCTCAGAAGCAGAGCCCGCGCGATCACCGCGGGAGCCCGGCTGTATTTGACAACCAGGCTCCTGCTGAAACAGCGAGGACCAGTGATAACACCGATCCCCACTGTTTAACCCTTAAAATGCCGTGGTCAATAGCGACCGCAGCATTTTAAGTGTTTGCTAGCGGCACTGACTGCCGCGGGCGGCATCGGGAGAGGGTGTCAGCTGTAACTGACAGTTAACACCCTACTCCTTAACCTCCGATTGGCGCTGAGCGCCGATAGGGGTTTTAACCCCTTGGATGCCACGGTCAAACATGACCACGGCATCCAAGGGGTTCCGCCATGTTGCTGCCCCCAGCACCCCCCGCAGCAAGATTGTGGGGTGCCGATATCTATAATATGCAGCCCGGGGTCTGGCCAGTGACCCCAAGCTGCCTGAAGCCCTCACTACCTGGTTGATCCTGCCGGGACCTCTGGAAATCAGCCTATGTCTACATAGGCTGAATTCCTGTATAGACTGTATAATCAGCGATTAGACTATCGTTGGTTCAGGTGTCCTAGAGGGACATATAAAAAAAGATAATATTTATTAACTTATTTGGGTGGTATGACTATCTGTTTGAAAAGCAGAGCATTTCACATTTTGAAAATTGCGATTTTTTTTCCAAATTTCCATCAAATTTCCAATTTTTTTTTATAAATAAATACAAAAATATTGATCAATGTTTACCACTAACATGAAGTACAATGTCTCATGAAAAAACAGTCTCAAAATCACTTGTGCAAGTTAAAGCGTCTTAAAGTTATTGCCATATACACTGTTCCAAATTATTATGCAAATAATATTTTCTCATATTTTCCAAAATTACCTATATGAATTGCAGTCATTGTAATTTTCCAGTCATCAACTATTCGAGTATAATTGAAAGGTTTTTGAACAAACTGCCTATGATAACAGTATATTTAAAAAAAAAAAATAAAACACTCAAAATGCATGTTTCAAAATTATTATGCACAGCAGAATTTGCAACCTTTTTATTTTTATTAAGAACAAAAAAATGGTCATTGTGAAATTCTAAGCATTAGCAGGTTATTACAAACTGAAATCAAACAGTTTTCAAGCCAAAACTTTATTTGAGGTGATGTTACATTTGCACATAGGACCCCTTGTGCGAAAGAAGCTTCTGAACTCTCTCATCCATTGAATTTGTCAGTTTTTGGATGGTTTCTGCTTCAATTGTTTTGCATGAGGACAGAATCCCCTCCCAGAGCAGTTGCTTAGATGTGAACTGCCTCCCGCCATCATAGACACTCCTTTTGATGATGCTCCAGAGGTTCTCAATGGGGTTGAGGTCAGGGGAGCATGGGGGCCACACCATAAGTTTGTCCCCTTTTATGCCCATAGCAGCCAGAGATGCAGATGTGTTATTTGCAGCATGAGACGGTGCATTATCATGCATGAAAATGATCTTTCTGCGGAATGCATGGTTCCTCTTCTTGAACCATGGCAGGAAGTGCTGTTTGAGAAACTCCACATACATTATGGAGTTCATCTTTACCCTTTCTGGGATCCTTAAGGGGCCGACAATCTCTCTCCCCATGATTCCAGCCCAAAACATTACTCCACCTCCTCCTTGTTGGCGCCGTAGCCGTGTTTGCATGGGGTGTCCATCAACAAGCCATCCTCCACTCCATCCATCTGGACCATCGATCATTGCACGGCACTCATCGGTGAACAAAACAGTTTTGAAGTCAGTCTTCATGTATTGTTTGGCCCACTGGAACCGTTTCTGCTTGTGTGCAGTGGATAGAGGAGGTCGACAGGATGGCTTACGCACAGCTGCAAACCTCTGAAGGACCCTGCATCTTGTTGTTCGGGGGGACGTTGGAGGCACCAGCAGCTTCAAAAACTTGTCTGCTGCTATGACAAGGCATTTTTGAAGCTGCTCTTTTAACCTGACGTAATTGCCTGTTGGAAAGAGTCCTCAATTTTCCCTTATCAGCACGCACAAGTGTGTGCTGTGAATCAGCTACATACTTCTTGATTGTGCGATGATCACTATGAAGTGTCTTGGCAATGTTGAATGTAGTCATGCCTTGACCTAAACACTCCTCAATTTGTTGCTTCTCAGCAGCCAACACATCCTTTTTCTTTCCCATTTTGGCTGAAAATGTAGGC
This sequence comes from Leptodactylus fallax, assembly GCA_947044405.1. NCBI lineage: Eukaryota > Metazoa > Chordata > Amphibia > Anura > Leptodactylidae > Leptodactylus > Leptodactylus fallax. Next base: position 7,737,052 of record CAMRHE010000012.1, on the reverse strand, counting down.
TGCTTAATAATGTGGGACAGCCTTCTTAAGTAGTCTTGCCTTTAATTGGACACACCTGCCAAACTAATTAGCACAAGTGTCTGCAATTGCTTTCAGTGATATAAAGAGCCCTGACACACATCACCATCAATGAGTTTAACTGACAGACAAAAAAAATTCTTACCTTATCACTCCTAAACACTTTTTGCATAATAATTTGGAACACAGTGTAAAGTGACATATGTCAGTTTTGAAAAATGAGGCCTGGTCTTTAACGTACTTTTGGGCTCAGATATGAAGGGGTTAAAAGTGTTTTGTATAACCAGTCCTTGTAGTCATCTTTAGTTTTTGAAGATTTGGCCAACAAGACAATAGTATCAACGTCCATAGCAAGTGACAAAGGTATTTCTCCACTTTGATCACTGGTGGAGATTAGAATGCCAACAATAAGAATCATAGGATTTCCTTGATGTTGCTTTGTTCAAACGTTTATTGAAAAGCTAGCCAGGCACAGTATGTAACCCAAACTATACTTAATTTTTGCTGAAGATAATATATAATTGAAAAGTATAGACCATGACTTTAAACTACATAAAATAAATTCTAGCAAATTCATACTTACATACTTTTATTTATTTTAACAATGAATGTGCGTTATTTTTTCTTACAGTTCAATGTATGATTTGTTTTGAAACAATGTAGTCTAGAAACATCTAGACAAAGTTTTGGCTCATTGACTTAGCTTGTACATTTTAATTCCAAAGTGAATTTTAGTCTTGGAGACAAGCAAATAACGGCTTATAATGATTGAGTGTTATCTAGGAATTTCACTAGTAAGCACAAAAAGCTGTTCCTCTTGGAATTGTCTTCCATCAAGCCAACAACAAACAAAATGGGGTCAGGACATTGTAATAAATATTGCTACAGTAAATATGAAAACTGATAAAAATCTGCTTTCTCATTTAGTAACTAAATTTAATTGAGTATGTGCTAGTGCAGTACAATAGGACCATATGTGGTGTGGACAAGAATTGCTCTCCCTGGTTAATATTAAGAGCAATACTTACCATGACCCAGAGCCTCTTATGACAGAACATTTGTTCATTTTGACTTGTATCTATGAGGAAAAGACTAAAATACATGACTGTAATGTTTTCATTTCATATAATAAGAAGAAAGAACTAAACATTGATAAATATATTTGTGTTTCTTTCTAATGTCCAGTACACTCAATAGTACAGATTAGCTGATCATTGCTGTCTCTATTTTTGCCGTTTGGGGAATATTACATTTGTGAAATTCACTTTCTTATGCTGGAAAATGGTTTGGATGAAAGATAAGTTGGAAACTGGCATAATACTAACACCACACTATTTCATTGCCTCACAGTTCCAAGTAAACGAATTGCACATAAGCCAAACCCAAGAAAAATGTTTCCTTTGTCTCAATAATGCAGTGGCAGACTAGCAACAAAACGACCCAATAAATTTTACAAAATCTCTTTAGTGCTTCTCGACTGCTTTGTGGTGATTCATTTAATAGGATAATCTTGCCTCAAGTGCAATATAGCAGAATAAGCTTATTTTAAAATACATAAAGTAGTCTAAAATAAAAAATACATTTTACTAACACTATATAAAAGTTTACCGAGGTGTGAAAATAAGGGGTTTAAATTAAGGTGATCGTAAAATAATGAAAAAAATTAAGTTTAAAACCTTACTATGGAAAAACTATTGCATTTGTCATTGACAGAATTCCACATAACCAATTTTTCTGTCACTTTGAGATGTCCCAAATTCTCTTGACCATAAAGTAACAAAAATCTACATCATGTTTATATAAATGTTTTTAGGTGTCTTGTCTAAAGTTGAAATGTTTAGTTTTCTTACAAACCCAAAATCCCTACCCCAAAGGTGACACGGCAAGACATTTTGGATGACACACATCGGCAGCTAATTATTGTGTTATTGCAATAAGTAGCTGCCAATAATTTTTACTGAGCTGTCCACGCTCCTGTACTCACTGCCCTCCGCTGCCTCCTCTAGGCGACGCTACACTTACGTCACGACACTGAAGAACACCGGGACCCTACGTACAACATCCCAGAGTTCTTCAGCATCAGCTACAGCGCACCCTGGAGGCAGCAGCAGAGGGAGGCCAGGACTGGAGAATGGACAGGTAAGTAAAAATTATCAGCTGCTACTCTGTGTGGAGGGAAAAAAGGGGTCATATACTGTGAGTAGACTTTAAAAAAGGGGTCTTATACTGTGTGGGGAGTGTAAAAGGGGGTAATTAACTGTGTGGGGGCCATAAATAGGGGGATTATATGCTGTGTGGGGGGTAAAAAAAGGGGGTCATATACTGCGTGGGGCCATAAAAAGGGGTCATATTCCTATATGGGGGACAAAAAAGGGGTCACATATTGTGAGGGGGCTGTAAGAAAGGGGTCATATACTGTGGGGGTGGCATAAAAAAACAGGTCAAATACTGTGGGGGGGCATAAAAAGCAGGGTCATATACTGTAGGGCCTAAAAAAGGGGGTCATATACTTGCGATGGGCCAGAAATATATATAATACAAACACATATATCAAAATATAACTCTTTTTTTACTAGATCTACAAATATCACAAATATTCTAGATTCTAGATATTTCTTGATGTGACATAGTACTCGAGTTAAGCTAGGGTTTTTGGTTTTTTTTTACAAATTTTGACACGCCAGGCTCTAAAGGTTAACCATCACTGCCCTAGTCAAATATTTTATTCACTCTGAATTAGATGCCAAGGTTGATTTACGTTCTGCATTCAGATGTATTTAGGTGAATATTGAACATGGAAAACAGTGAACAGTTTATTTTACTGCTGTAAACTGTTACTTTGATAACAAATACAGTATATATCACAAGGCATTATGGGAAAAGGAGCTGGGGAGCTCATGCGCCCTCTGTTGGATGTAACAGATCCTCAATTTGCTTTTGACTCACCGAGTCTTGAGACAGCAAATGGGATTTTAGCCAAGCCAATTTCACTTATCTGCATACAGCGCCGTTTCGGGATTTTTGTCCCTCATCAGTGCAGAGCAAAGTGGATTGGCTGGCTTTGTGAGAGGCAATGAGTGGCTTAGGGACAGGAACATCTCTCCTTGAGAAGAGCACCAGTGAAGGTGTGTAGAGTTTGAATTGCCTTTTGCCATCTACTTAGCATCTACATATCACAAGGCATTATGGAAAAAGGAGCTGGGGAGCTCATGCACCCTTTGTTGGATGTAACAGATCCTCAATTTGCTTTTGAGGATCTGTTACATCCAACAGAGGGCGCATGAGCACCTTCACTGATGCTCTCCTCAAGGTGAGAGATTCCTGTCCCCAAATACAGTATATAATAGCCAAGAACTGAAGCAAATTATTAGTGTCAGTATAACTCTTCACAGTCACTAAAACATTAAATGCGATTTTTAAAGTTTTGTTTTTCAACTAGAACGTTAATGGGGAATTCCTAAGTTGGTGGCTATACTGGGGATTGGACATTAAAGGCTCATCATTGATGGGCTATCTCAAGGAAAACAAATTGACACTTTTGGGAACCCCATGGTGCAGTAACTTTGCAGTAGTCTGTTTGTTCAAGTCTGTCTGGTACTGAAGTACAGTAGCCCCATTCAAGTGAGGAAAGGTGAGCTGAGACTAAGTAACAGTACAATTTTGGATGATTAGTGAGGCAACTAAAGGTCGCATTGTGGAAAACTATAACAAACTTGAAGTTGGGGAGGGAAGTTAAAAAAAAAAAATTCTAACAATCTCTACCTATTGCCCTCCTGAAAATTCATGAATTGATGCAGTGTTTTGACTACTAGTGTATCTCCTTTTCCTTAGCAGCCAGGAATTGAAATGTTAGCACTAAAAATAGATCTGCATAACCAGCCATTTTCCTTAATATGAGTGACAATGCTGGATCTCCAAAAGTGTAATGCTTAATCTCCTTGGAAGTGTGATGATCAAAAGCATGGAGATTGGGTGTTGTCTGCAGACTATATGAATGAATATTAATGAACACTAACATAGAAACTAATGTAACTAAAGTAATTACACTACAATTGGGAAACAACTATTTACACCTACTTGCCCATAGAGAAGACATGGCACGAGAGAAAACTAGCCAATGATATCTACAGATATAACAATAGTCTTAATGACAAGTCATCACATAGGTGTATAACAGAGATGTGTACATAATGGAATAGAAAAGAATCTTAAAGGTGAGTACATTGGTAAGTTTATTATTTTAACATTTTGGGCTTATTGAAAACATTTTCTTTATCTTCATTAAAGCCCTTAAATTGACTAAATTGACCTACAAATCACACTTAAATCATTGCATCTCCCAGATGAAACTTCAGTGTGAGATATTTTGGATGAACTTAGAAACTATTAATTATTCCAGTGAGTTGCTTATATATATACACATGTGGACAAAATTGTTGGTACCCCTCGTTTAATGAGAGAAAAACCTACAATGGTCACAGAAATAACTTGAATCTGACAAAAGTAATAATATATAAAAATTCTATGAAAATGATCAAATGAAAGTCAGACATTGCTTTTCAACCATGCTTCAACAGAATTTTTAAAAAAAGAAAACTCATGAAACAGGCCTGGACAGAAATGATGGTGCCCTTAACTTAATATTTTGTTGCACAATCTTTTGAGGCAATCACTACAATCAAACGATTCCTGTAATTGTCAATGAGACTTCTGCACAACTTAACAGGTATTTTGGGCCACTCCTCATGAGCAAACTGCTCCAGTTGTCTCGGGTTTTTGAAGTGTGCCTTTTCCAGATGGCATATTTCAGCTCCTTCCAAAGATGCTCAATAGGATTTACAGTAGGTCAGGGCTCATAGAAGGCCACTGCAGAATAGTCCAATGTTTTCCTCTTAGCCATTCTTGGGTGTTTTTAGCTGTGTGTTTTGGGTCATTATCCTGTTGCAATACCCATGACCTGCGACTGAGACCAAGGTTTCTGACACTGGGCAGAGCATTTCTCTCTAGAATCCCTTGATAGTCTTGAGATTTCATTGTACCCTGCACAGATTCAAGACACGCTGTATCAGATGCAGCAAAGCAGCCCCAGAACATAACAGAGCCTCCTCCATGTTTCACAGTAGGGACAGTGTTATTTTCAAAATATGCTTCATTTTTCCGTCTGTGAACATAGAGCTGATGTGCCTTGACAAAAATTTTGATTTTTGTCTCATCTGTCCAAAGGACATTCTCCTAGAAGCTTTGTGGTTTGTCAACATGTAGTTTGGCAAATTCCAGTCTGTAAGATTCAAGTTGTTTCTGTGACCATTGTGGGTTTTTCTTTCATTAAACGAGTGGTACCAACAATTTTGTCCACGTGTGTATATGTATATATACACACACACACAGTACAGTGCCACAGTTTTAGACAGATGTGGAAAAATGCTCTACAGTAAGAATGCTTTGAAAAAATAGAAGTGTTAATAGTTTATATTTGTCAATTAACAAAATTAAGAATGCAACAAGGAGAAATCTAAATCAAGCCAATATTTGGTGTGACCACCATTTGCCTTCAAGTTAAACTTGTACACAGTTTTTGAAGGAACTCTGCAGGGAGGTTGTTCCAATCATCTTGGAGAACTAACCACAAATCATCTGTGGGTCTAAGTGTGTTCAAATCCTTATGTCTCTTCATGTAATCCTAGACAGACTCAATGATGTTGAGATCAGGGCTCTGTGGAAGACCATATCTATCTATCTATCTATCTATCTATCTATCTATATATTATATATATCATCCAGCACTCCTCCCCCAAAGGGCAGTCACACCAAATATTGATTTGATTTAGATTTCTCTTTTGTTCATTCATTTAATTTTGTTATTTGACAAAAATAAACTATTAACACTTCTATTTTTTAAAGTATTGTTATTTTGTATCGTTTTTTCCACGCCTGCTTAAAATTTTTGCACAGTACTAAATATTTGTCCATAAATTGTTCATTACCTCTTATGTTGGCCATTATATTTTATCATGTACGACCTTCAATGTTTGTTTTCAATACTTTAATAAAAAATTGTGACCAGAGACCTCACTATCCAGACACGAATTGTGTGCGCCTATTTAAACATTTCTGGTTCTACAACACTTCATAAATGTTTATTTCTTCTTGCAAACCACAAAAGTATGGTAATGCAATCCAGAAATGACTTGTAAACTCTCCAGTGTAGACACCATTATCAAGCCATGTCCTTAGAAAACATGACAAGGATCCCAGTACAATGTGCAGCTGCCGCTTCCACTTCACTTCTGTCTGATTAATGTATGAAGAAACTTTTTGTTTGTTTGATAAGAAACACTAAGTTTTGTTGGAGTTCTATTTTGTTCAACATTTCTTGTCCATATTATCTAGTCCTTGTGAACTGGATAATCTCATTCTTTTTATAATAACATTTTTATACACAAAATATGTTTTAACCAAAATATGTATTTTGAGGTCATTTTAAATCCATTTTTTTGATTTGCTAGGTAAACAAGTTGTGGTGGTTCCACCTACAAATCAGTATCGAATTTCCACAAAATGAGTGTGCTGTACAAGTAGACAAAGCAAATAGAGCTCTAACATGCAGAGTTGTTTAATAGCTCCACACATGTTATACTTGATTAATTTGTATCATGAATCGTGGGGAAAAAAGCCACCAGTATTGAAATATTATTAGGAAGGTTCCATTTTATCACATTATCAGTGGTGCATAATCATGGTATATGTCTGGTATATATCCTGACATATATATGTGTGAGGCTATAGACTGGACTGGCCAGATAAATGCAAAAAGGGTGTTTTGGTGGTCTGCTACATTTTCATTACAAAATGACAGCCCATAGCAACTACATCAGTCTGGCCATACAATTGTCTGGTCCATACAATTGTCTGATCCCTCTAGTCCATCTGTCAAATGTAAAAGCCAAATGTAGCCATCAGTAATTTGCACCTAGTTTCATGCACATATTCACTGTATAGCGATTATCATATAGCAGTGTTAATTCTCACAGAAGAAGTAATAGTACACTTTGCAGGTTTCAGTTTTTCAGCAGCACTCAATATGGCAGTGCTAATACAAACATGCAACATATTTGATATAAATCCAGTAGGTGGCACTTCCTCAGCTCCTGGGGTGTTAGGAAACATGCCGGGTTCACATCAAAGCAGGTGGGTTAGGGTTGCCTTTAAGAGAGCAATATTTACTTACTGTAACTTGGATCACATTGTAACAAGAAATGCTGGGGTAAAGGGTGTGTTAGCTGTGACGGGCTAGTGGTTGGAGCTTGTCAGACTGCACAGCTAACACGCCAGAGCAAAGGCAGCACCACTTACTGGATCCACGCCATGAAGAACCTACTTATTCCTATTCTAGCATCAACCTTTTCAGTAACATAAGCAACTTGGAGAATACAAGAGATAACTATTTACTTCATAACAAGAGAGTGCACATATTGTATCATTATTTATTTAATGTGCTGGAGAAATTACACAGAGTCATCTACTGTCAGCACAATATAGTTCCTCCAGCATTCAATTGCTGCTGTTGCTGTGCTTCAACAAACTAACATCCTTTTTATTTTAAAAAATGCAAATAGTAGCTGTGAAAGTCACACTCAAAATTATTAATGTCAAATTATTTTTCTGTGCATGTTGTTTTGTTTTGTTTTTTCCATATGTGAGATGGTCAGGATGGGGGGATGGGACCTTTTATATCAAAGACAATTGGTTAAAAAATATGTTGACTACAACTGGGTACACCAAAAACATTCTAGTAACATTCCCTATTAGCAGTGAAGGTATATAAAAATTGCTTGTAAAGATGAGCAACAAGACATATCATCCAAATAATTCTGTATATAAGCCACTATTTACATCTGCAGTTTATAACTGAAGCCACAATGCTGTGTCAGGTCTGTCATTTGACTAATCCAAATGGCACTCAAGAGACCATAAAGGGTTTTGTCAGATACTACTTTGACAGCAAGAATTATGCTGCCTGCTGCACTAAAGTTGCAACCATAAATGTCAGAACTGCCAATGAAGGCTTTTTAACCTTTTATAATGAAGGAACTTCGCAAAAGTTTTTTTTTTTTCCATACGTGATTCCTCATTACATGGAACAACATAGCTGTATAAAAATATGGAACTTTGGACCACAATCACCACAATCTGTATTGTATTTATTTCAGCATGATTAGAGGCTGTCAATGTAAAGGCAGAAAAAAAAACAATACATGGCTAAAACCTCTAGAAAATTTTGGCCACCCTATGCCCAAATATGTTTAAGCAGAAGATCACCCTGCCATCATTGTATTCAAAGTCAAGTTTTCACCAAGGGAATTCAACTTACAATTGTTCAAGATGCTGTATGTGCCTGAGTTCTGTTTTGTTTCTTTTTATTACTTTTAGTTTAATAAACTTGAAACTTTTAAGATGCAAAGTTGTCATAGACTGTTCATGTTGTTTAAATTGTTGTTTTACTTGATGTGTCTATTGTGAGTACTGCTTTCAATTAGATGTGAGACATCAAGACAGTTAGAGAACAGTCTTGTATTGTAGGAGTGCATGTCACATATGCCATTGTCACAATGAATGATGTAAGCATTAGTCATAATCTGTGTTTCGTTTTCAGTTATGTTACTCTGTGTATTACTCAACAGAAAGTAAAAAGTTAAAAACTTTAAATAATTTTTTGGATTATATTTAGTATTAGTCGTGCAGTCAAGGGTGTGCTAACAAAGCTTGTGTAAATTGATAACATTTTTCAGGCTTTTTATGCCACAGATTTTAGGAACTGAATAGAACAGTTTCTACTGAAAACTGTCTGTTTTGCCCTGTGCAATGCATATTTGTTTTTCTATCAAACAGTCGAAACCTGGTGTAGACAGACAGACTGATTGAACAATAGATAAAAACATTTCTGATTAACATACTGAGCTAACTGCTAAGCCTCAATTTCAATATCTAACCTTTACTTTTCACCAGAATTGTTGAGGATATTTAAATAAAATATTTTATCTTACCACTGTAACATCTCTACTTTCATTTACTTGAAAGGTTCCATCTCAATTGCTCAATTTTTTACAATATTGTCTGTTTATTCAAAATTCTGTGATATGAAATTTAGTAAACTTTGCAAACACGATCTCCTTGTAAATAATTCCTAAGTTTCATTTATTTCCCTGTAAACATTTCCTTCAATTAATATAATTTGTCTTTAACCTCTTTACTACTCTAAAATATTAGAACCTGAAACCATGTAATAAAATTTATGATTTCCAATAAAGAGTAACACCTGAAAATACAAATTGAGTGTATGAAGTATGGCATTACAAGCATACAAACCTCACATAGAGCCCACACATGGCTTTACTTCTTGGTATTGTGTGCTACTCAAATCCAAGTTTCATTTTGGTATTCTATGCTGCCTAAAGTGAAGTGGTTTATTTTGTTATCTGTTTGGTTCATTATATATGAATTACATAGTATAAATATTTTCACATTTTTTTTTTCTCTAAACAAATAATACTCATGGACCATATTGGTTTCAGAGACTGGTTTGAGACACATGTCTTGGGAAACTTGAAAGTAAAGAGCTTTGTGGCTGCCCAACAGATGGTTACAAGATGCTAATATAAGTCAATGAGCCAGGACATAGGGCTTTGTTGGTTTGAGTTTATCTAGATGTTGAAAACGTTTAACATATTTTAAAGCTACAGTTCTATTCTCACTAGAATTGTTGCACTATATATATAATTTTCTAGGAAATATTATCAGTAGCTTACTTTAAAAGAAAACATCTTTGATAAGTGTAACTTAGAGGATATGTGTGCCAAAATGTATTTGTATTGCTTTTATGCAATTAAAATAAAAATTAGCAACTTATAATTCCCTTTTTGGTGATAGTCTAATGTTTTCAGTGCAACTTCTCATATCATAGTTTCTGTGAACATATGAACAAATATTGTATGTAGTATTTATAGACTTATACCCTTGGTATTGTATTTAGTATTTATAGACTCATATCATCGATATTTTAAACAATTTTTAAACAATACCTTTTTTATAATTTGTATGTAAGACGTTTTATATTACATTCTCTGTAACTATTGGTAAAATAGCCAAAATGCAAAAAATATTAAACTTAAAACTTTGTAAATAGTTGACTGTGGAATCACTAAAAACACAGGATTTGCTTGTAGTATATAACAATGGCAACAAGTATGCATAAAAATTATAGATAGAAAAGTGAAGAATATTTTGAATCAAAATAAAGTTGTTTAATTTTTTTTTAGCATTTGAACAATATAACAAATTGCAAAGGTTTACATTACCTGACTATAGCATAAAATGTAAAACCATAACATAAAACAAACAAGATGAAGAAAACTGGGTAACAAAAGAAACATGGCAACTGGGTCCCAATGGTTGGATTGTGTTATTTGCCTTGATGCATCCATTATCATATTTACATTGTGTGTAGTTAGTTAAGGAGTGCGCAATTACAACTGTTACATGCAATTTAAAGAGGACCTTTCATGCATAAGTGGATTTATATACTGCTAGAAAGCCGACTTGTGCCTATGCTTGTTGAACATTGAACAAGAATTTAGGTTTATAGAATAAGATTTTAAATGTGACTCCATATTTGACAGCACTTTTTTCTTGGAAAGCAAGGAGAACCAAAAGGATTTACATTCAAAGCTAAAATAAAACATAAAGATTTGTAGCATTATCCGAAACCATAGACGATAAGGCAGAGAGTAATAGCTAATAAGGTATGTCTCAAATAAAGAGTCAACCTCTGGATTTGCAACAACTTTTTGCTTCATTACAGTATTTCATCCTTTAAGGAAAATCTAATGATAAAGTACAATATTGTACGCGGCATTCTGTAATTTCAAGTTTGAGATTCAATTTACATTGATTTATGGAAAGCTGAAAAAAAGACATATAAACACTTATATAAGGAAGGAAGGAATATAACTATCACATAAATGGAAAGTGTACTAAGGAATGAATCAACTTCTCTAAAGACTGTAAAATATTAGCATACACACATGGACAAAATTATTGGTACCCTTCGTTTAATGAAAGAAAAACCCACAATGGTCACAGAAATAACTTGAATCTGACAAAAGTAATTTGCCAAACTACATGTTGACAAGCCACAAAGCTTCTGGGAGAATGTCCTATGGACAGATGAGACAAAAATTTAAATTTTTGGCAAGGCACATCAGCTCTATGTTCACAGATGGAAAAATAAAGCATATCTTGAAAAGAACACTGTCTCTACTGTGAAACATGGAGGAGGCTCTGTTATGTTCTGGGGCTGCTTTGCTGCATCTGGTACAGAGTGTCTTTAATCTGTGCAGGGTACAATGAAATCTCAAGACTATCAAGGGATTCTAGAGAGAAATGTGCTGCCCAGTGTCAGAAACCTTGGTCTCAGTCGCAGGTCATCCGTCTTGCAACAGGATAATGATCCAAAACACACAGCTAAAAACACCCAAGAATGGCTAAGAGGAAAACATTGGACTATTCTGAAGTGGCCTTCTATGAGCCGTGGCCTAAATCCTATTGAGCATCTTTGGAAGGAGCAGAAACATGCTGTCTGGAAAAGGCACCCTTCAAACTCGAGACAACTGGAGCAGTTTGCTCATGAGGAGTGGGCCAAAATACCTGTTGAGAGGTGCAGAAGTCTCATTGACAGTTACAGGAATTGCCTCAAAAGATTGTGCAACAAAATATTAAGTTAAGGGGACCATCATTTCTGTCCAGGCCTGTTTCATGAGTTTTCTTTTTTTAAAAATTCTGTTGAAGCATGGTTGAAAAGCAATGTCTGACTTTCATTTGCTCATTTTCATAGAATTTTTATATATTATTACTTTTGTCAGATTCAAGTTATTTCTGAGACCATTGTGGGTTTTTCTCTCATTAACACTAGAAGTCCCAGAGAGGGGTCATTTAACATTTCTACCTTTGGAACCCAGAGACGGGTCGAATGACCTGAAGGATTTAAGCAAACAACCTATAATCACCGCTTTTGTTCTGTAATTAAGGCCATTACTGTCACACCACAGGATTTACAATAGGCTGCTGTGGGGGGCTGCGTGTGTGTGTGTGTGTGTGTGTGTGTGTGTGTGTGTGTGTGTGTGTGAGTGGCATGTCCTTCTTGTGTGACTCACTCAGTAACTGCGATTTTTTTGCGATTTTTTTTTTTTTTCTGCACCCATTGACTTGAATCTAAATATACAAAAATGTAAATATACAAAAGAACAACTGTTATTTGTTTCCATGCTTTTTATTTTTGTTATGAAGATAATAAAAAAAATACAAGGAATAAAACAATTCCACACATATTTACAATAGGCTGCTGTGGGGGGCTGCGTGTGTGTGTGTGTGTGTGTGTGTGTGTGTGTGTGTGTGTGTGTGTGTGTGTGTGTGTGTGTGTGTGTGTGGCATGTCCTTCTTGTGTGACTCACTCAGTAACTGCGATTTTTTTGCGATTTTTTTTTTTCTGCACCCATTGACTTGAATCTAAACATACAAAAATGTAAATATACAAAACAACAACTGTTATTTGTTTCCATGCTTTTTATTTTTGTTATGAAAATAATAAAAAAAATACAAGGAATAAAACAATTCCACACATATTTACAATAGGCTGCTGTGGGGGGCTGCGTGTGTGTGTGTGTGTGTGTGTGTGTGTGTGTGTGAGTGGCATGTCCTTCTTGTGTGACTCACTCAGTAACTGCGATTTTTTTGCGATTTTTTTTTTTTCTGCACCCATTGACTTGAATCTAAATATACAAAAATGTAAATATACAAAAGAACATCTGTTATTTGTTTCCATGCTTTTTATTTTTGTTATGAAAATAATAAAAAAAATACAAGGAATAAAACAATTCCACACATATTTACAATAGGTTGCTGTGGGGGGCTGCGTGTGTGTGTGTGTGTGTGTGTGTGTGTGTGTGTGTGTGTGAGTGGCATGTCCTTCTTGTGTGACTCACTCAGTAACTGCGATTTTTTTTTTTTTCTGCACCCATTGACTTGAATCTAAATATACAAAAATGTAAATATACAGAAGAACAACTGTTATTTGTTTCTATGCTTTTTATTTTTGTTATGAAAATAATAAAAAAAATACAAGGAATAAAACAATTCCACACATATTTACAATAGGCTGCTGTGGGGGGCTGCGTGTGTGTGTGTGAGTGGCATGTCCTTCTTGTGTGACTAGCATTTCAGCACTTACTCAGCAGTCTGTCTGCACTGTCGGAACATACCTGGCACTGCCTGGGTATGTCCCTGGTACATTTGCCACACGTGTATTTGTAGCAGTCAACACATCTCTCAGTTGCACAATTGTTCGTGCATCGATGGTTGACCTGACACTTCGCCCTTTTGCCAGGGCTGGGTGTGGAAGGTTGTTGCCGAAGGAGTTTCTCCTTGCATGCCTTCTTTTCAGTCACATGAGAGCCACCTAACTCTTTTGCAAGCTCAACCAGGAAGTCCACCCATCTCTCCTGCACCCCAGTGCATGCCTGATAAAGAACATGAGCATTCAGTGCTGCCATGTCAATCATGTTGTAGAACACGGCGAATGGCCATCTCCGTTTTCCTGCACGCACGCTGTACTCCCGCAGCATTTGGTCCATTACATCCACACCGCACTTTGTGTGGTTGTATTGTGTGCCCGTGTTTGGCTTCCTTTTGTTGGTATCCTCAGTCTCAACCACGCTGTGCATGCTGCTGAGAATGTAGACGGCCTTCTTTCGTTTGGGTGCATACACTGTCAGTGTGGCACCAGTGGTTGAAAACACCTGAGTGGTGAATTCAGTGCGGTCCATCTGTCTAGCGGATTGAGGAATTTCCCGGCGACTCTTGTTGACTGTGCCGAGGATAGTGGTTTTCCGGCTAAGCAGTCGTTGTGCAAGTGACAATGATGTAAAGAAATTGTCCGTGGTTACAGTTCTGCCCTTGTCCATGAATGGTTCCATCAGCCTCATCACTACAGTTTCGGACAGTCTCTCCCCGCTGGGACGACTGGGGTCCTTGCCAAGATATGGGAGGACATTACAGATGTACTTTGATTTCAAGTCACAAGCCACCCAAAACTTGATGCCAAACTTGTCTGGTTTTGTTGCAATGTATTGCAGAAAACAGCAGCGAGTCTTTGATGGGAAAAGCTGTTCATCAATAGTGATGTGTCGACCAGGGTTGTAGGATGCGATGCAGTTGGTGACAAACGATCTCCACACATCGGAGATTGCAGCAAACTTATCGGTCTCCACTCGCTCACTGCGTGTGAACATGTCATCAAAGCGTAGGTGTTGCATGATGTCTTGGAAGCGGTTTCGGGTCATAGTTGCAATGATCCTTGGGTTTGCTAGGTTTGCTGACCAGCTGTCATGTAGTGATGGAACCTTGGTCACCCCCCGCAAGATAATGACTGAAATAAATGCCATTAGTTCCGGGAGATCCATGAACTAATCCACCTGCTCCGTGTGACGTGCATGTTGAGTAGTCCATTCTTGAATGCTACGAAGCATGTCAAGAGTGATAAAACAGAGGAAGCTCTGAAGGCGACTCCGGACACTTCGTCTGGCCTTAGCACTTGGCTCTCCATCTGTAGGGTACGGTTCTATTGGGGTGAAATGGAGACGTTTCCCCACTTCTACTTCACGCCACACTGTGCCATCTTTTGTGGTCTCTGTCGGCTCACTCGCCAACCGAGCTCTCTTTTTTGGTAGAGGAGGAGTCTCCTCATCTGCAAGATAAATAATTTCAAATTAACATTTTGTTTTGGTTCTAAATAAAAAGATAGTCAGGAAATAAAAATCGGTAATTTGAAAAAATCTAACCTGAAGACAGCTCAGAGTTCGAATCCAGTTGAAGGACTATGTCTTCTCCATCTGAGTCAGAAGGGTTGGTGTTGCTCAGGATCAGTTCCAATGCCTGTTGAATGGTGTGCCTTCTCTGCATTTTGTTTCTTGTGAACAAAATAGGTGAAGCAGTCCCTTCACATCCCCCACAGCACAAAAGGCTGCATGCAAATTTGCTAAGGTGTTAGCAACCTTATGCATATTCCCAGCACAACAATGCAGCTGGGGGATGGGCAGACACACTCAAAAGCATCTTACATTCTTTTGTTTACACTCTCTTACAAGACTTGAGGTGGATCAACACAATTGCCCCCTGCAGATTCCTCAGACAATGGCCACATTTACAAATGAAAGGATGCTAATTGGAGCCATCAGAGTTGTCTGTTTGGACTAAGGGTCATTTGACCCTCTTTCAGGACTTCAAGGGGGAGCTCGAAATTTCTGGGACTTCTAGTGTTAAACGAGGGGTTCCAACAATTTTGTCCACGTGTGTATAATACAAAAAATAGAACAAGCATAAAATATAGAATTTATGAGACATATAAAAAAAAAACACTGATTTGAGAATATTGTGTTATACTCTATGTCACTCAGTTGCTGCAGTCAGGGACAAAACTATGAGAAAGGGAAAGGCTACAGCCCCAGCACAACCTGAAGGAGGTCAAAAGACACCTTTGCCTTATATTAGTAGACCAGTAGTATAAATTATATGTGATTGTTGGGGGAATTCTGTCATAGATTTTGAAGCTTGAGTGTCAAGTTACACCTGTGGGTGTGGCAATACAATACCCCTAACAATAATGATGGCAATGTCCAACCCTCCAAAACAACAGTCAACAGTATACCTGTTTTAGTTTTATTCTACATTTGGTATTGATCATTTTGTGTTTTTATACTATATATTGTACTGTAGTATCTTGTTTCCTATATTGTGCTTTTAGTTGCTATGTTTCTTATTGCTGGTGCTTATTGTTTATTTTTACATACTGATATATTTAAGGCTTTGTTCACATTTGTGGGTATTTCCATTGTTCTGCTCAATTTTACTATAGGAGCACAGCTATTAAAATAAAAGCTCCAGATCCACTTCATTTGTTGACAAGAATGGTGCCCAATGAAACCCATTGACCATAATGGATTCTCTCAAGTTTCCATCAGGGAGCCAGGTTTCCATAGTAGATTGTAAGCTCTTGCAATCGGAGCCCTCATTCCTACTGTTTGATATGTTAATTATTTTATTACATAGTAATGCCTAATATTGTCTGTTCATGTACCCTTTGATTTCTAAAGTGATGTGGAATATGTTGGTGTCATAAATAAAATTATTATTAACTAGTTCAGCCATAACTTTTTTAACGTTTTTTATTTTTTGCAGGTCAAATTGAACTTTTTCATGGCACTATTTACTAATCTGTACCATGTCACAATGTGGTGAACTTGAAAAAAAAAAACAACATTTGACCTATTTTCTTTCTGATTTTGTTTTAAAGCATAACTAAACTTTCGGACAACTTTTGGTTTTCTGGCATTATTTGTGTCATTAATAAATATTTGTAATATACTTTTTTAATGAATTTTGCCTCCTTTCTGTGATATCTTGCATCTCTTTATTCTTTCCCTTGCTTTTGTATTGAGAGCTGTTCCTGCCTCTCACTGAGTAAGTGTGTATGGAATATTGGCTTGGAGTACGGGGCTGTGTAAAATGTTGAGAAAATGAGGGGAGGGTCACTTCAAACAGTTATATCCCGGATATTATAAAACGTACAAACTTGCTTTTGGTTTCATATGAAAGAGGAGATAATGCGGTGTTATCTGTATTATTTCCAGAGATATCACTAGTTGAAAACACAGTTGGAATTAGGATATTTATATCAGATATATTATGCAGCATATAAATATCCTAATCTCAACCTTGTTTTCAGCCATTGATATCTCTGGAAATAACATAGATAGCACTGCATCCTTAGTTTCATATTAAAGAATATAATTTCCTCTATTATAGGACACATTTTACAGTACCTGTGATCAAGATATGACTGTTTGAAGTGGTTCCCCACTCTTATTTTCCCTACACAATCTGTACACAGTGCAGTGAGAAACATGGTAAAGCTCTCACTACAAAAGCAAGGGAAAGAATAAATAAATGCAGGATTTCAAAGAAAGGTGAAAAAATTTCTTAATAAATTAAAGTAAGTTTGTACGTTTTATAATGTCCAAGATATAACTTTTGATTGACCCTCCCCTCATTTTCTCTACATTTTATAAATCCCTATACTCCAAGGCCCTACTCCATACATAGTAACATTCAGTGAGAGGCAGGGACATCTCTCAGTACAGGAGCAAGGGAAAGAGTGAAAATGTTGGATTTCACAGAAAGAAGCCAAAATTTGATAATTAAGTATATTACGAAATGTATTAATGATCTAAATACTGCCAGAAAATCACGTTGTCTAAAAGTTTAGTTACACTTTAATGGTGTTCGCTGTTCAGTGAAAATGACACATTGCATATATTCTACAAGTAACCTCCATTACAGCAATACCAAATTTATATAGTTTTTGTTTTACTTTGATAACTTTGAACAAATTAAAAACTTTGAAATAATCTAACATTTTGTTGCATTGTCATATTGTGACACTAGTAACTTTTTTATAGTTCTGTGTACAGAATTTTGAAACGTATCTTGTTTTGTAAGACCAGATGTAGTTTATATTGGTATCATTTTGGAGAATGTGTGATGTTTTCATCACTTTTTATTAAATCTTTTTTTTTGCGAGCCAAAAAGGCAAAAAAAACATAGATTCGTCATTTTGACTTGCTTATCTGTTACAGCATTCAATGTAGGGATAAATATTTTTATATTTTAATAATGTGGGCAATATCCAATGTGGGGATACCTAATTTGTTTTTGTTTATTTTTGTTATTTTTGTTTATTATTATGTTATTTTGATATTTTTGTTTATTTTTGTTTCTTTGAAAAAAACTTTTTTAAGGCTGAGGCTCCATGTTGTGGAAACGCAGCTTTTTTTTTTGTTACAGATTTTGCTGAGCTTTTTTTTTTTTTTTTTAGCCAAAGCCAAGAATGGTTTCAAAAGTAGTGGAAAATATATAGGAAGCACTTATACTTCTCCCTTCTGCTCAGTCCACTCTTGGCTTTGGCTCTAAAAAATGCAGCAAAATTTGCAACAAAAAAAGCTGCGTTTCCACAACGTGGGGCCTCAGCCTAAAAAGTTAATTTTTTTTTTCTAGTCCATCTAGAGGACTTGAACTAGCAGTCATTAGATTACTTATACCATAGCCTGCAATATTACAGTATTGAATTCTATTGTGTTGCTAGTGAGCCCTGCCACAGGCAGATTTAACAAGTAAGATAGCATTAGAAGGCTTCAAACTGCCATAGCAATAGAATAGCTCCCATACTATCCCTGTGGGAGAGCTGTTCCATAACCAAACAGGAGAGTGAAAGCAAAAGTATCATCTCAGATGCCATTGTAAGAGACAGCCAATGTTGTCCTAAGCTTCATTTGTCTGTATAAACTGTTAATGTTGACTGTATTTCTGTGATTATGTTCCTTTAAGACAGCAGCCTTTGTAATTGTGACATGATGCTGGAGTGAGACCCCCACCTTTTATGTCAGCCTGCCTGTTCTGCAGACAGAGTGTGAGCAGAGAAGCAGGAAGTGACGAGACAGAGAGCAGCAGCCATCTTGGCAAGAGAGAAGACAGGTGTCTGTGTTGTATTGAACTGGTGTGGAGATTTTTCTGTACAGCTAAGCTGTATCTTGGTCCAGAGACAAACAGAGTGTAAAGAGACAACAGGACTAGTGAGTCCACGTGAAAGGAACTGTGCTCAGTGGCTGATCAGTGAGACTGACATTGTGACTGTGTATATGGATACCACAGATAGAGACTAGCAGTGCTGTTGACGTACTGGACAGCACCTGCTAAATCCCGGCTTACATCCCAGCTCAGTGTATGGATTCGGCAGGACTGTCAGTGTGCTGAGTGGAATCTGCTGTTGGATTACATTGCATTCAGTTGGTTTCCCTGTTAAAGAGGACTTCATTTCTCCCAAGATCCTGATAACCGTGAGGAGAAGACGCTTCACTATAAAAGGAAGGACCGACTTTGGGCCCCACCGCGCGCTTCTATGGACTGTAAGCGGTCCACCTGGACCACTGGGAAAAAGGGGGTGCACCCAAATGTGAAGTCAGGGTCAGTTAGGGATAGTTTTGAGTATATTGTTCATTCAGTGTCCATACTGCAGAAGTGGACAGAGTGAAAGTAGAAACCATTGCAGAATTTGCCTTGAAATTGTTCATGCTATATTGTATATTTTGCTTGCTTTTATCCCTGTCATTTTACCTTTAACTAGCCTTTATTAACTTATAGTAAATATATTTTTTTTTCCTGAACTACCGCTTGTGCGTTCATTTCTGGTTGCGGAGTCCAAACCACCTGCCTTGCTCTCGGTTCACACCATGGTCACATTTGACCACAGCATTTAAGGATTTAATTATCCATGATTGGTGCTGTCACCAATCATAAACACAGCTGCCAGGTCCCTGCTTTATAAATCAGCAAAGACCTCTCTAGAAGGGGGGGGGGGCAGTGACTGAAGGAATTAGGGCCCACCAGAGGAACTTGTACTAGGGTCCCACCCAACAGCTTCCTGGTAATAGCCTTCTGTCCTGTATGTAGAATGACACGGCTATGGAGCACTCCACGCATGCACAAGATTATAGTGAAGCAGCTGTGATGCAGACATAGCACACAGGGCTGTAATCAGGAATTTTGGGGCTCCATACTGGCAAAATTAGTGAGCTCCCCTCCTCTCCAATGTATCTTACAATTTCCTGTCCTGTGGCCCCCACACAGTATATATAATGTTCCCCAGTGCTCTCTACACAATTTAAAAGGGTAATTCCATCTCAAGCATCTTATCTATACTGCTAGCCTATGTACACCGACAATCAAAAGGGTAACAACTTTTGACTTTCAGGCTCCAATTTTCACCATCCACTACAGCTTCGGACGTGAGACTACCATCATTTTATATACAATCATCTTGGCTATCTCATACATCAATTTGACTTGCAACTATTTAGCATATGATTAGTTATGCAGATTCCTGTAATGTTACTGCATTGTTACTGTTTTGCTCCTGGTAGTGGAAAAATATTTTTCTTCTTGTATACTACAAATTATAACCTGTTCTCACATTCTCTAATAGCTCAGTGTGTTATTAGATTGATTCCCAAACGAAAAGTCACTGGTTTAAATTGATTATCAGCCATGAAAAATATTTCCCTGGAAAAGTGAAACAGCATCATCCAGCTCATCGATAGTGATCTCTTGGCCAATAAAATTGTCAAACTGCATCATGTGAGTTCCATGGCACTTGGAAGAATACGAAATGAAGTCCATCCGTTCAAAAGCCAATTCAATATTGGAATCAACAAGTTGGCTCATCACAAAGTTCTGGCGTGACAAACACGGCAGTGGAGGTGGGTCATATGCTTTGTAATAGTGAGATCACAGACGTCCATGCAAGCACCATGCATCGTGTGTTGCACAAATCTGGAATTTTGGCCTGAAAAAAGGTTGAAGAAGCCTCGACTTCAATATTGTCAAAAGAAGCGTCGGCTCAAGTTTGCAAAAAAGTAGGAGAATGGGAAAAAATAGATGATTGGAAACACACAGTCCCCAGACTGCAACCCAATGTTACGCTTGTGGGTAGAGTTGATATGGAGCCTGAAAATCAAAAGTTCAAAACATTGTTACCCTTTTGCTCATCAGTGTAAATTCAAGAGCTTTTCTAAATACATTGCTTTAGAAATGCTGCTTTGTTTACCGGCTATGTGAAATTATTCTTCCTATTGTTTATACTACATATCCTTGAGCCTGTATCCCTCCTTGCTTTATCGGATGGATGAAGTGACTCACTGCTTTTCTGGAGGGAAGGGCAGCTGAGTTCTTGAATTACGCTTGCTCTCAGAGTTGTTATCTCCTATTAGGTCCCAGACAATCAGGTTAGCTAGATTATCTCTGTTTGTAAACACACAAGTTTTCTTTCTCTTCAAACCTGTGTAAAGTAATATACATTTACTGTCCATATTATTTGATCTGCATTATTATAGATTTCAAGTAATCATAATAAATAATCTCTCATGATAAAGGCAATGACTATCTACTGAGTTACTTCATAGTGTCCCGTTCATCAAACAGTCAGAACCCACCCACAAGCTTTTTAAAGAGTACAGGAATTACTAAGAAGAGACAGCAGGCAAACTAGTGAGAGAAGAAAATAGAAAACCACTTTAATGCTCCACATGGTGTATAATGCTCCACAGTAACTCCCACAATATAATGCTTCACAGTGGCCCCCCACAGTGATTACAATGTTTCACAGCAGCCCCCCACAGTATAATGCTTCACAGTGGCCATCACATAAAATGCTCCACAGTGGACCCCCACAGTATAATGCTTTACAGTGCCCCCATAATGTAATGCTTTACAGTGCCGACCACAGTAAAATGCTCCACAGTAGCCCCACATGTTACATAATGCTCCACAGAGGCCCCACACAATATAATGCTCTACAGTGACACCCCCATCATAATGCTCCACAGTGGCCACATATAGTAAAATATGCTCCCTAGAGGCCACCATACACAATATATTGCTCCACAGTGACCCACATGGTATATAATGCTCCACAGCAGCCCCACAGAGAATATTGCTCCACAATGGCCCAACATAGTATAAAAAGCTCCCCTAAGCCCCCACACAATATAATACTCCATAGCAGCCCCCTCCATTATAATGTTCCACAGTGACCCAACACAGCATAATGATCCACAGCGTCCCCCGAGTATAATGCTCCACAGTGGCCCCACACAGTATATACATACCATTAGCAATGTGGCCAAGCCCCGATCCTCCAGTCCAGTTCGACAGTGCTGGTGACTATGGAGTTTTGGCTAAAAACACCATGCAAAGGTTTAGAGCCTCTTAGTGAGGGATGTATATGTATTGTGTTCCTTAAGTGGTTAAATTACTATTAGGGAGCCAGACATTTTACTAGACTCTAAACTCTAAAGAGGCTCTAAACCATAGACTCTAAACCATAGGCTCTAAACCAGATTCTAAAGAGGCTCTAAACCATAGCATATAATTCTATGTCATTCTGGCATTTTAGACAAAGTCTATGCCCTAGGCTTCTAATGAAAGAATGAAAAACATTCATACTCACCATCCCTAACCTCTTCCTGGCCTCCTCACGGCGTCCGGCAATCTCTGTCTTCCTCCTCCGTGTGAAGCCATCCACCAATCACAGGCCTCAGTGCTGACCTCGGGTGTGTGACATCACAGAAGAGCGACAGACGCTAGCTCTGGTGCTCTGCTGAGACGTCATGTGCACAGAGGAGAAAACAACGTGGACACCCAAAACAGTTAAGGAAAGGTGAGTTTAAATGTTTTTTTCTATTTTTTACATCTCCCTTGGACCTACTCCTAATAGCCCCTGGGGTCTGATGAGACCCCAGGGTATAATAATTTCATGTCTGATTCTATCAGAACCAGTTCGGGCTGAACTGGAGGATCACTTCCTCCAAACACTGGATGAAACTAATCTTCAGAGGCCCATCCTTACTCCAGATAAGTCGATAACAGGTTAAACAGCTTTTGTAAGTGCAACATGGTCACATCACAAATTATCACAATGTGATATGCTAACCAGTGGTGTAGCTGCCCTGGGCCCACTGACTCTGTGGGGCCCGCCCCGGGGCCGCCATTAATATATGCTTTACTATTTACTAGATCGGTGTCTGCAGGGGTCATTAGGGAGTATTATGAACATAAGGGGGTGGTCATTTATATAAGGGGTCATTAGGGGTGCAGCATATTTGTCAGTGGGCATCAGAGGCATAATATAAGGGGGCAATTAATTTAATTAAGGTGGCACTTGGGCTTTATTAAGGATGTAGCCCCATGTAGCGTCCCACAGCAAAAAAGCACTGCAGTAAAAACTACTGCAGTAATGCATTGCGGTTTTACCCACAGCACTTTTAAGAGGACTTTCTGCTTCCATTATACCTATAGGGAACCGCCAGCGCTTCCATAGGTATAACTGACATGCTGCGATTTCCAAAACCGCAATGGTTTTGGAAATCGCAGCGTGTCCGCTGCACGTATTTTTCTGCACTTTGAAGGAACTGTAAAACACAGCATTTTTTCTGCGTCATTTCTGCCATGTGAGGCCCCGGCCTTAAGGAATTTTCCAGCTTATTTTTATTGATGATCTATCCTCAGAGTAGATCATCAATAAGAGATAAGTGAATCCCCACTATTGAGCTGTATGAAAGGGCCAAGGCGCCTGTTTATATCACACACTCAGGGGCGTAACTACCGGGGTAGCAGCGGTAGCAGCTGCCACAGGGCCCGGGACATTACGGGGCCCCACGGGCCCCCAATGCTTTTTTTTTTTTTTTAAAATAGGCCGTTACCTGCTGAAGTAACCCCAGCAGGTAACGGGCCCTATATACTTACCGTTCCCTGGGGACCCGCTCACGGCCGCCTACGCTTCCGATTCTGCGGAGGCGGCTGTGAGCAGGAGCGGGGATCGGTATGTGAGGCCGTGGGCCGAACACCACAATCTCTGCTATCATTATACTCCGGGGTCTTTGAAAAGACCCCGGAGTATAATAATCGGAGGCCCAGAGTTGGTGAGGGAACATAAAAAACAATGTACTTACCTTTCCTACGCTTCTCCAGGCTTCGAGCCTGTTTGGTGACGTCCCAGACGTCAGCGGATGTCATTTTGCGTCGCGACGCCGGCCCGTATCACGTGACGCCGACCTGGTTCAACATTGAAGAAGGCCGAAGTAGCGCACGGGCATGCACCAGAGCGAGGAACAGGTAAGCAACGTTGTTTTTTTTTTGTTTGTATCCTCCCCTGGGTCTCCGATCATTATACTCTGGGGTCTGAAAAGACCCCGGAGTATAATAATTGTTCATGGGTGGTCCACAATGGGACATATAATAGTGTGTGCAGGGGCCACTATGGGGCAAAATACTCAGTGCAGGGGCCACTATGGGGAATAATAGTGTGTGCAGGGGCCACTATGGGATATGATACTGTGTGCAGGGGCCACTATGGGGCATGATACTGTGTGCAGGGGCCACTATGGGGCATAATACTGTGTGCAGGGGCCACTATGGGGCATAATACTATGTGCAGGGGCCACTATGGGCCTGATACTGTGGCAGGAGCCACTATGGGGCATGATACTGTGTGCAGGGGCCACTATGGGACATGATACTGTGTGCAGGGGCCACTATGGGACATGACACTGTGTGCAAGGGCCACTATGGGACATGATACTGTGTGCAGGGGCCACTATGGGGCATGATACTGTGTGCAGGGGCCACTATGGGACATAATACTGTGTGCGGGGGCCACTATGGGACATGATACTGTACTGTGTGCAGGGGCCACTATGGGATATGATACTGTGTGCAGGGGCCACTATGGGGCATGATACTGTGTGCAGGGGCCACTATGGGGCATAATACTGTGTGCAGGAGCTACTATGGCACATAATAGTGTGCACAGGAATGCGTTTTTTTGGGGGGGGGGGGGGGGTTGGAGGGGGCGGTCC
Organism: Leptodactylus fallax; assembly: GCA_947044405.1. Classification (NCBI taxonomy): domain Eukaryota; kingdom Metazoa; phylum Chordata; class Amphibia; order Anura; family Leptodactylidae; genus Leptodactylus; species Leptodactylus fallax. The sequence goes on along the minus strand of CAMRHE010000012.1, from coordinate 7,712,459 downwards.
AGGGGGGGGCGATTGGGGGCAGCGGTTCGGGGGGGGGGGGCCCATGTCAAATGTTCGCCTTGGGGCCCAGCCATTCCCTAGTTACGCCACTGCACACACTGTCTGTCTATAGTGACCGTGTGATGTAATTATAGCCTTGTCACATAGATGTGACAAGGACAAGGCTGTAGTTACATTACATGGCCGCTATGAAATGAATGACACTATCTAAACAGAGAAGGGGTCACGGCACTTACACAGGTACCACGGTTCATTCAAACAGCTGATCCTGGGGTTATTGGAACGCAACAATTTTTTTTTTTTTACCTTTTGTTTACCTTTTAATTAGGAAACACCTGGGGCATTATTAATAAGGGGCACTATTTATTATTATTATTATTTATTTATTTTTATTTATCTATTTATTTATATAGCATCATTAATTCCATGGTGCTTTACATTTGAGGATTTACATACGGTACACAAGATGTACAAAACAGATAATACTAACAGTGACCAACTGGCACAGTGAGATAGAGGGCCCTGCCCGCAAGGGCTTACAATCTATGAGGGAAGAGGGATAGGCTGTTCAGGTGGTGGTATGGAGACAGTAGTGTTATTGGAGTTTGTAGGCCTTCCTGAATAGGTGAGTCTTCAGGTCCTTCTTAAAGTTTGTGACTGTGGGGGACGGTCTGATGTGTCTTGGTAGTGAGTTCCAGAGTATGGGGGATGCACGGGAGAAGTCTTGGAGACGTTTGTGTGAAGAGTGGATAAGAGCAGAGCAGAGTAGGAGATCTTTGATGGATCAAAGGTTACGTGTGGGCAGGTATAGGGAGATTAGGTCGGAGATATATAGAGAGGATAGGTTGTGGATGGCTTTGTATGTCAGCATTAGTAGTTTGAACTCTATTTGTTGGGCAATGGGTAGCCAGTGAAGGGATTAGCAGTGGGCAATGGCCGATGAAGAACGGGGGGAGAGGTGTATTAAGCGAGCAGCACAGTTTAAAATGGACTGGAAGGGGGCGAGAGTGTTTGCTGGGAGGCCATGGAGAAGGGTGTTACAGTAGTCTAGGTGGGAGATTATGAGGGCGTGAACTAGCTTCTTTGTAGCTTCAGGGGTGAGGAAGGAGCAGATTCGGTGCATGTTCTTGAGTTGAAGGCGGCAGGAGGTGTTGAGGGTTTAAATATGCGTGTAAGGGTCTTGCCAAATGAAGCAATACCCTGACACTACTGCAGGGGACTGGGAGGAAGGACAGAGACAAGTGAGCCCTAATCTCACCCCAGCCACTGTCCCTTCCTATTGCCACAGTTACCCTAAATGGTAAAAGGACAACCTGAAGACAAGCCCTATACTGGGTAAGTGACACAGAGAACAGGACAAGACAAAAACTACACAGAAGCAGAGTGAGCAAGCCAAGGGGTCAGTAACAAACGAGCAAAGAAGTACAAAGTCAAAATCCAAAAGAATAGTCAAAAGGCAAGCCAAAGGGTCAGAGAATCAAGTAACAAGGTAGCAAGGAATATAATAAAGAGAGCAGGCAAAACACAAGTGCAATAACCGGCGACTATGTGAGGGCTGACAACCTGTTTATAGAAAGTCTGGGACCAGCCCCCAGACTTGATAGGTACACAGGCTGTCAATCACACAGGCCAGGAAGAGATTAACTCTATACCGTCCAGAGAGAAATGTTCAGACCACGGGTGGGGCCAGAAATCCATTACACTGACTAGGACCATGTTCAGACTGAGCAGCAAGAAACTTACACAAAGAACTAAACTGAACACGCCTCCTTCGCCACAGCGTGTCGAGCGGAGGGCGGCGCCGAGACCCGAAACGACAGAGACGTTACAATGCGGCTTGAAGGATAGGTCAGAGTCTAAGGTTATCCCAAGGCAGCAGACCCATGGGACTGGGGTGAATGTGGTTCCGCTAACTTTAATAGATGGGTCAGGTAGGGGAGCCGTGTGAGGAGGGGTGAAGATTATGAACTCCGTTTTCTCCATGTTGAGTTTGAGAAAGCGGGAGGAGAGAAAGGAAGCTATGGCTGCTAGACATTCTGGGACTCTGGACAACAGAGAGGTAATGTCTGGTCCAGAGAGATAGCAATGGTAGCAGAAACCATGGGATTCTATGCATTGGCCAAGGCCGAGGGTGTAGATGGAGAACAGGAGGGGTCCTAGGACGGAGCTTTGGGGGACACCTACAGAAAGAGGGTGTGGCAGGGAGGTGGTGTGCGAGTGGGAGACACTGAATATGCGGTTGGTGAGGTATGAGGAGATCCAGGAAAGGGTCAGGTCTGACATGTCAAGGGATGAGAGCGTATGTAACAGGAGGGAATGGTCGACTGTGTCAAAGGCAGAGGATAGGTCGAGGAGGAGGGGACAGAGTAGTGACACTTGGCTTTGGCAGTTAGAAGGTCATTAGTGACCTTGGTTAGGGCAGTTTCTGTGGAGTGATGGGGTCTGAAGCCTGACTGTAGTCTGTCAAAGAGCACATTGGACGAGAGATAGGAGGACAGTTCGGAGTGGACGTGTTGCTCCAGCAGTTTAGAGGCGTATGGGAGCAGTGAGATGGGACGGTAGTTGGCTGGAGAGGATGGGTCAAGGGAGGGTTTCTTAAATATCAGTGTGATGGTAGCATGTTTGAAGGCAGAAGGGAAGGATCCATTGGTTAGGGATAGGTTGAAAAGATGGGTTAGGGCAGGAGTAATGACTTCAGAGAGTTTGGGGTTGAGGTGTGACTGGATTGGGTCAAGTGTGCAGGAGGTGACGTGGGATTTAGAGATTAGGGTGTAGAGCTTTTCATCAGTGACGGTGGAGAAACAGGTTAAAGATGAAGAGCACAGGACAGTTGGGTAGAGTGGTTGTCGGGGGTGTAGGGTGAAACTGTCTCTGATAGTGTCAATTTTGCTTTTGAAATAAGAGGGTGGTGTCAGCTGGGCACGGACAACTCATGTATTATCTTGTTTTACTATGGGTATGTACCACTTGGCCCTAATTTGATTACCTTTGAAATATGTTTTCTTATAGATACAGTATATGTAGCTCTTGCATTTTCATCTGTTTACTATGGCACTCCTTTTACTTTTTAATCTAAGATTTACTTAAGGGATGCCTTTGATCGGCATAATAGCCCAGTTTCATCATTGATGTTTGTATATGATGTTACCCATCTATTCCATTTTGATAATTGTGTATACTATCTATCTAACGGAAGGTATAACACCATATTAGTTATTTGCTTGAATACATATTTCTATAGTTATGGTCCCTGCCTTATGTCTGACATCTTGTCCTATTGTCATTTTTTGTCATTTTTAATGGATTAATAAATTTCATATCTTTTTATTATTTTGTCTCATATGTTGAGTGTTCTTTCCAATTCTTTTTGTTTTTTGGTATTGCTCTTTGGTATTTTGGACACGCTGTGTCATGGAGGTTTGGTTTATATTTATTTTGGGCTATGTAGGTTTACCACGTGATTATTGATATGCCCAATGTTATACATACCATGTTTTTTTTTTATATTTTGAAATAAGAGGCAAAGTCACCAGCTGTGATAAGTGATGTCGGAGGGGGCGCAGAAGGATGGAGAAGGGAGTTGAAGATAGTGAATAGCTGTCTGGGGTTGCGGGATAAGGCAGATATTAGTGTGGAGAAGTAGACTATTTATGGGGCAACACAGGAAAGTTATTAATAAGGGGCACTATTTAAAGGGGGTATACAGGGAAATTATTCATTTATATATTTTATAATTGGGGGTAGCAGCAGGATGGGAGTGCAGGTGAGGACAATGTGGATTAGGTGCCTGGAAAAGTAAGAAGCCAAAGATGTCTGTACTGCAAACTTTACAGAGATTAAAAGAAGTGGTCATGGCGGTCCAGATGGAAGAGACAGGAAATGGGAACGATTAGTCAGAGACGTCACCTGTAAGTCACTAGATGTTACTGTACTGTATTCACCTAAATGGTCTGCAGATCCCTGTGTACAGCCAATATATACCACTATACGGTCACCGTATAGTGATAATATCGGTATACCTAAGTTGGGGGCCCACTTGGAGATATTCGCCCCCCCCCCCCCCGTGCTGAACACCTAGCTATGCCTCTGATGCTAACTATTCTATGTGGCACTTTTGGACTAAAAGGTTAATTTTTTTCGATGTGGGTCTTTTTGTGTCTTCTATTCACAGAGACATCATGAATGACATCAGCGACCACTGAGGCCTAATCACAGTTTACTTTGGCATCTTCATGCAAAATGACACCTTTGTAATGTCACATGGGTTACACCACTATCATTTTGCGTCATGACGCGAACGTGACCAAAGAGGCCCAATCACAGTCCTCAGCGGTCTCTGATGTCATTCTGTGCACAGAACAGGCCGAAACACCCACATCGGTATAATATTGGTTCGTGGGTGGCATTATAGTGTGTGGATGGGTCACTATGGAACATTATACTGTGTGGAGGGGCTACTGTGACACATTATACTGTGTGCAGGGGCTACTATGGGACGTTATACTGTATGGGAGCCACTGTGGGATATTATACGGTGTACACTGTGAGACATTATTCTTAAAGAGGTTTTCCAGGAATTGGTTCAAAATATTTTTTTCCTATTTTCCTCCTCTAATACCTAGGTGTGTCTTATCATCAGGTGTCTCTTATAAAGCAAAAAATATGTCCCTGAACACGACATCCACTGGTTGAGTTATTTTTTTACAATAAAAGTAAGATTGGTCCCAGATTTTTTTTTAGTTAGTGTAATTAAACTCAGCTTGGCTATAGTTCTAAAATCAGCTAGACAGAATTGCCCACTTCATGTGATGCTGTCTAGGTTGTATCACAACAATTTATTTGTCTTAATTTACTTATGTCAGAAGATAGACAAGAGACATATATTACCTACAGGCAACACTATGCTGCCAAAGAGTAAGGACATAACAATTCCATTATCTGATAAAATCTAAATATAGAAGATAAATTGTGCAGGAATTTTGGACTCTGTTGGCAAAACCTCATAGTGTTGCTAGGTAACATGAAAACAAACCACAAATACGCAACTGAATAATAACTGTTAGCAAAATGTAATATAAATATATTCAAGAGAAGAGCAGATGATAAATTAGCTTTAATTTCAATGTCTTAATGATAATACAGGCTGAATCAGAAGCTTGATCAACTTTATAACAAATTGTTGTCAACTTTGTTAGGTAGACATTTAATTAATAAAAAAAAAAAAATTAAAATAGGAAATTGTTAGAAAATGAAAATAGGATCGAGGGTGTGCTAAGAAAACACAAGATGATAGTCATATTTGCATTAAGCTGAGAGATCAGAAGTATCCGCATTATACCCTAACTAAGGCCCAAGGGGTCAGTAGTGAACATAATATCCTACTTTTGTCACTACATATACTATAGAATTCAGATTCGTACTATGGTAGCCAAATACTTACTTTTTCTAGCATGTGATGAATATTTAGATAGCATTTTGAAAACAGGCTGTAGGTTCTCGAAAAGCCGCTACTCTGGGTACTATATTATCCCCAAGTTTGATTAATAATTCCAGCAGATCTAGTAGTAGGTTTTTTCTGTTTCTTGTGGGGCAAGTGTTTATATTTTCTGTATTTATGCCCACCAAATCAAAGAAGTAATTTCTCCAGTGGATGGCTCAATTTATAACATTAATTAATTCATCAATTGTAATACCATATTTGTTGTATATCTTGTTTTGAACCAATTGTCGCATATTGGATGTACATCTTTAACCCCTTAAGGACACAGCCCAAAAGTGCGTTAAGGACCAGGCCTTGTTTTCAAAACTGACATGTGTCTCTTTATGTGGCAAGAACTTTGAGACGCTTTAATTTACTCAAGTGATTTTGAGATTGTTTTTTCGTGACACATTGTACTTCATGTTAGTGATAAACACTAATCAATATTTTTGTATTTATTTATAAAAAAAATAGGATATTTGATGGAAATTTGGAAAAAAAATCGCAATTTTCAAAATGTGAAAGTCTCTGCTTTTCAGACAGATAGCCATACCACCCAAATACATTAATAAATATTATCTACCATATCTCTGCTTTATATTGACATCATCTTTTAATCGTCCTTTAATTTATTTTGTATGTTAGAAGGCTTACAAGTGTAACAGCGATTTTCCAGATTTACAAGAAAATTTCCCAAACTAATTTTTTAGGGACCACTTCAGTTCTGAAGGGGATTATAAAGGCCTATATATTAGAAACCCCCCATAAATCACCCCATTTTCAAAACTGCACCCCTGAAATAATTCAAAACAGCATTTGGGAAGTTTGTTAACCCTTTAAGCATTTCACAAGAATTAAAACGATATCGAGGTGAAATTTAGACATTTCATTTTTTTCCACTAATCCCTTCATTTAGCCCTAAATTTAACACATTCACAAAGGGTTAAAGGAGAAAATACATCTCCCAGTTTATTATACAATTTCTCCCGAGCACAGAAATACCCCACATGTGGGTGTAAACTGATGTTTGGGCATTCGGCAGTGCACAGAAGGGAAGGAGTGAGACTGGACGTTTGAAAAGCAGATTTTGCTGGAATAGTTTTCAGGTGCCATGTTGCATTTGAAGAGCCCCCAAAGTACCAAAACAATGGAAACCCCCTAAAAGTGACCCCATTTTGGAAACCACACCCCTCACAGAACATGTCAAGGGGTATAGTGAGCATTTTGAACCCACAGCTGTTTCACAGATTTTATTAACATTGGGACATGAAAATGAAAAATTTCTTTTTTTTCCAATAAACTGTCAATTTAGCCCCAAATTTTTCATTTTCACAAGAGGGCAAAGGAGAAAAAGCTCCCCAAAGTTTGTTACAAAATTTCTCCTGAACACAGCAATACCCCATATGTGGTTGTAATCTGCTGCATAGGTACATGGCAGGGCTCAGAATGGAAAGAGCGCTATTTAGCTTTTGGAGGGCAGAATTTGCTGGAATAGTTTTCGGGTGCCATGTCGCATTTGCAGAGCCCCTACAGTACCAATACAATGGAAACCCCTCAAAAGGGACCCCATTTTGGAAATTACACCCCTCATAGAATTTATCTAGGGGTATAGTGAGCATTTTGACCTCACAGCTGTTTCACAGATTTTATCATCATTGGGACGTAAACATGAAAAATTACTTTTTTTTCCAATAAACCGTCCATTTAGCGGCATATTTTTAATTTTTGCAAGTGGTTAAAGAAGAAAAAACACCCCACAGTTTGTTACACAATTTCTTCTGAACACAGAAATGCCTCATATGTGGTTGTAATCTGCTGTATGGGAACATGGTGGGGCTCAGAATGGAAAGAGCGCTATTTAGCTTTAGGAGGGCAGATGTGGCTGGAATAGTTTTCAGGTGCCATGTCGCATTTGCAGAGCCCCTAAAGTACCAATACAATGGAAACCCCTCAAAAGGGACCCCATTTTAGAAACTACACCCCCAAGGAATGTATCAAGGGGTATAATCATTTTGAGCCTAAAAATGCTTCCCAAAAATTAATGTACAAAGTGAAAATTTAAGTTTTTTTAGAAATATCCAATTTCAGAATATGTTGCGGCCACTTTGTGGCATCAGAGACATGCACTCCTAAAACTATTAAGTGGGCTATCCCGGGGGAAAAAAATTATATATGTGGGTGTAACCTGCTGCTTGGGAACACAGCAGGGCTCAGAAGGGAAGGAGCACTGTGTTTTTTTAGCTTTTGGAGTACAGATTTAGAGGGACTTTCTGGTCGCCATGTTGTTTTTGCAGAGCCCTGGAGGTGCCAGTAAACTGGAATTCCCCAAGAAGTGACCCCCATTTTGTAGGGGCGATTTTAGGGTCTCTGCAAATGTGACATGGCGTCCAAAAACCAACAATCTAAATCTGCGCTCCAAAAGCACATAGCGCTCCTTCACATCTGCACCCTACTGTGTGCCCAAATGACAGTTTATGCCCACATGTATGACACTGGTGTACCCAGGGTAACGTACTTAATGCCATATGTGGGTATAAACTGCTGTTTGGGCACAGCCGAGCACAGAAGGGAAGGAGCGCTATTTTGGTTTTTAGAGCACAGTTTGATTTATGGACACCATGTCACTTTTGCAGAGCCCAAGAATTGCCAGTAAAGTGGAATCCACAGACTTGTGACCCCATTTTGGAAACTATACCCTTCAAGGGATTTATCAAGTGGTGTAGCGAGCATTATTAACCCTTAAGTGTTGCATTCTTTTAATTTCCAGAAATGAATGCACAGATGATAATGAAAAGTTAAAAATAACATTTTTCCATAGATACGCCATTTCAGTGCCCGATATGTTGTGCCCAGCTTATGTCTGCAGAGACACACACTCCAAAAACTGTTAAGCGGGTATTCCGGGCACAACAGCTTTTGGAGCGTTCATCTCTGACACAAGCCGCGCACAACATATTACGCACTGAAATGACGTATTCATTTATGGATAATAAATTATAGCAACACTTGGGGGTTAAAAATGTTCACTGTACCCCTGGATAAATTCCTTCAGGGGTGTAGTTTCCAAAATGGGGACACATGTCAGGGGATTCCACTTTACTGGCATTTCAGGAGCTCTGCAAGTGTGTCATGATGTCCAAAAGCTAAACTATCTAAATTTGTGTGCCAAAAACCAAATAGCGCTCCTTCCACTCTGTGCCCAGCTGTGTCCATACAGCAGTTTATACCCACATATGACATTAAGTACGTTATTCTGGGTACGACAAGTGTAATACATGTGGGTATAAACTACGGTTTGGGCACACAGCCGGGCGCAGAAGAGAAGGAGCGCTATGTGGCTTTTGGAGTGCAGATTCAGATGTTTGGGATCTGGACGCCATGTCATGTTTGCAGAGCCTGTAAGGTACCAGAAAAGTGGATTCCCCAAAGGAGTGACCCCATTTTGAAAACTGCACCCCTCAAAGAATTTATCAAGGGGTGTAGTAAGCATTAGTGAATACACAGCGGATGGGGAAAAGTGAATATGTAAGCTGTGCAGAGTGCATTGGGAACACCAAATTCCCTACTATTTCCCCAGTAGTTCCTATTATTGGGGAGGTCACTCTGGGGGTCATTTCTGGTTTATTTTCCCTCATAAGCTCTAAATCTGGGGTGTCCCCTGATATCTGCTCACACAGCTTACACATTCCCTTCCTGACGCAGCCAGTTATGTTCTAAAGATTTGGCGATTTTTGGGGTTTTTGTCTTCACATTGTATGAGCTATATTTTCTTTATTTCTCTGGTGATGTAGCCATATGAGGGCTTGTTGTTTGCGGGGTGAGATGTATTTTGTAATGACATCATCTTTGGGCGCCTATAATCTATTGAATAAATTTTATTAACTCTTTCTTGTTGGATTAAAAAATACCCCATCAATTCTGACTCTGCGTTTTACCTTTGAAATTTTTCACCATGCAGCATAAAGCATAAGTAACGTTACCTTTTTTCTACAGGTCGGTACGATTACAGAGATACCTCATTTATACTGTTTTTTTTATACAATACTAATTTTGCAGAACAAAAACCCATTTGGGGACATAAATTAATTGTTTTTGCATCGCCATCTTCTGAGATGCGTTACATTTTTAGTTTATGGTTTACAGAGTTGGTTTAGGGCTTATTTTTTGCGGGACAACCTGTGCTTTTTATTGGTACTGTTTTGGGGTACATATGACTTTTTGATCACTTTTTATGGCATATTTTGTAAGGTGAGATGGCAAAAAATCATTACTTTTGGCGAGTTTTTTCCGTTTTTTTTTCTCCGACGTTCACCGTGTACATTAAATATTGTTTCAGTTTTATTGTACAGGTTGTTACGGACGTGGCGATACCAAATATGCATTGTTTTTATTAATTTTTTTTTTTTTTTTTTATATATATAATTCATTTTATATAGCAAAAGGGAATTTTTGGGGCTTTATTCTTTTATTAATTTTTTTAGAACACTTTATTTTATTTTTTTTCACTTTTTTTTACTTTTTCATGTGTCCCATTAGGACACCTGAGCCAACAATGCTTTGATTGCTGGCTCAGCACTGTAGACTGCAAGACACGAGCTTACAAGTGTCTTGCAGTCTATACAGGAAGTGAGGCTATGCAGACGCATAGCCTCACTTCCGCAGGTCTCGGCAGGATCAACCAGGTAGTGGGGTCTCCAGGCAGCCTGGGGTCACTCAGCAGACCCCGTCCTGCAGGTTATAGGTATCAGCACCCCCCGATCTCGCCGCGGGGGGTGCCGATTGGAGCGGCAACATAGCGGAACCCCTTGGATGCCGCGGTCATGTTTGACCGCGGCATCCAAGGGGTTAAAACCTCGGATCGGAACTCAGTTCCGACCGGGGGATATGAAGCAGGGTGTTAGCTGTCAGTTACAGCTAACACCCGGTTCCGATGCCGCCCGCTCAGATAGTGAGCGGGCGGCCGCCCCAGGGCGTATTAGTACGCCCTGTTGCGCTAAGTACCAAGCGCACAGGACGTAATAGTACGTCCAATGTCGTTAAGGGGTTAAAGGTCAGGTTTGGAGGTAGAAATCCATCAAATGTATATATCATGTACACCAAGGTGATTTGTCCAATTTAAATTTTTCTGGGATTGAGATGATAAGAAAGATCATCAGGGGAGGGGATCATAGGTGAACTTTGTTTAATAGAGAATGGTATTGAAAGCTCCTGCTTAACACTGTGGTCCCGCTTGGTCTTAGGCCACATGCACAGCTAGCACACTGGCCCATTCATTTCTATGGCTCCATACACATGACTGTGTATTTTTTGTATGGGACTGTGAACCCAGGGCAAAACTCAGGACAGTTCCTATTCCTGTCCGTTTTTCAGCCCGCGCTCACTTACATCAGTGAATGGGGCCATGGAGGCACAGGCGGCACACGGATGTCTGTATGGCAGACGCAAATTGTACAACAATCCAACTGCTTTGAATATTTTGTTTGAGAAAAGAGCTACACATTTTTCTAATTTCATTTCATTGTCCGTATTGCTGTGTTCTATTTGTCATTTGGATCAATAAAGTAGAAGATTTTTAGTCCATGGAAATGGTGGTCATTTATATGTTTTTATTGCTAGACAAGACTTCAGATGGTGTGGAGGACCTGTGCACCCAATAGGTAAGCAGACAAGACATAATTTTCCCATTTTAATCATGTGCTAAGAAAAAATTCCACCAAGGTCAACAGTTTCAGTTTGATGACAATGCCTCAGATTATATACAGAACTGTGTAAAACTTTTAGGTAGTTGTTCAAAAATGGAAGTGTTTATAGTTTATTTTTGTCAATTAACAAATTAACAACATGAAGTAAAATTAACAAAAGAGAAATCTAAATCATATAGAGTTTGTCCAATCTTAGTCTTGGAGAACCATAAATCTTCTATGGATGTAGGCTTGCTCACACTGAAATCTATTAGCATCACAATCAATGAGAAATTAAATTTCTTTTGTACATGATGCAGAATTGACCCATGATTTTAATATCTGCAGAATGTCAAGTTATTTAATTTTTTTTCCGGCTTTACAACGGCTTCAAAATCCCCAAGTCAAAATATGCACCTAAATTATCATGTATATGTATGAAAATTTGCAAATTTGCAATAAAATGCAGGCCAGGAGTCTATTGCAAATTTTAATACATATACATGCAGATTTCCATGCGTATGTATATATTTGTGAAGTTTAACTAATCCTATATGGTTATTGCCATCCCAAATAAGGCAGAAAATTTAAAAAACATGTGCACATTCACATAACTATTACTAAAGTCATAGAAGAAAAAAAAAAGTTAGAATCATCTTTCTTTAAAAAGAAAATTGTAAATAACTTAAAAACATTAACAGGAAGTTTTCAGATTGACAATCCTTCATACTTCATTTTGAGCGGATGAATGAAGTTTGGTAATGTATGTCTGCAATTAATTATGAAATAATGGACAATGTTGCTGTAGGAACCGATAAAGTCAGCATAAGATATGAATTAGAACTGATACCTAGAATAAAACCAGTAAACTGGATAAAAAGCAAGCTAAAAGGTAAACAAAATATTATAAAATAGATTTCACACAGATAGGTCTATTTCTAAAAAGCAATGTTTACACTAAATTTCAGTTCTCCATTGATATTGTTTATTTGTTTAAATTACACTCGTTAGACTAATGCAAACACTGCAACATCTCTGTTATCACTCTTCAACCAGTGGGGTAAGCACCGCCGTAGCAGCCGTAACAGCTGGGTGGGCACCCACTGCTTTTTTTTTTCAATAGGCCATCACCTGTTGGAGTAACCACAGCAGATAACGGTCCCTATTTACTTACCGATCCCCGCTCCTGCTCCCTGCCTCTGCTTCCCCCTCTGCCCTATAGGGGGCCATGTGCATCTCATATCATGTCGCTGGGGCTCCCTGGAAGGCAGAAGGAGAAGCAGAGGTAGCTGTGAGCAGGAGCGAGACTCAGTAAGTAAGGCTGCAGGCCCGTGGCAAGAGTATTTGTTGAGCGATTCCCAACAAATACTGCTATCCCAGATCCTAGTCCCAGTGAAGATCAGTGAACATAGAAACCAGTATTACTTACCTCTCCTGGTCTCCGGCACTGATCTCACTGGTGTCTTCAAGCCTCTATAGCAGGGGTCGGCAACCCCTGGTACGCATGCCGAGAGTGGCACGCGAGGCTTATCTCCCTGGCACGGCAGCGGAGTCCTCACCCAGCAGTTTCGATCGGACCAAACACAGCCGAAACGAAACTGCTATTATTATACTGTGGGGTCTCTTCAGACCCCTGAGTATAATAAGCGGAGCCCCCGGGGAGATGATCAAACATAAAAAAACAATGTTAACTCACCTTCCCTGGATCCGCAGCCGCTCTGTGCGCTTCGGGTGCTTCTGCCTGACGTAAGAGACAGCTGACAGGGTCTCAGGGGTCAAGTCCAACGTCATTATGCATAATGACGCGACGTGACCCCTGAGACCGAATCAGCAGTCGCTGACATCAGAGAGAAGCGCCCACACAGCAGCTGCGAAGCACAGGAAAAAGTGAGTAAGGGTGTGTTCACATATGTCCGGCGCAGCTATCTGTTTCCCTCCAGCGTGGTGCACACAAGCCAGAGGGAAACTGATGCCAGGACGGATCCCATAGCTTTCTATGGGATCGGTTCTGGCACAAGAGGCATCAGTTCTGGCGCCGGATCTGTGCCTCAGCCGGATGGAAAAACGTTACCTGCTGCATTTTTCCCTCCGGCTTCCTTAAAATTTCATTAGCGCGGGGTGAAGATGGATGTGGCAGCACCCGGCTTCTGCACAGTCTAGTTACAGTGGTGAAGCCGGTAATTGCTGGCTTCACTACTGTACCTGAGTGAATTGCTCAGGATTCGTTAAAGCTATAAAGAAATACTTGGATTCATTTTAAAGATGAGAATCTCATCTTTAAAATGATACCAAGATCACCATGATCGTCCTTAAACATCCTGAGAAATTCGCTAGCGAAAACAATGTTCTGCATTGAAATCCCAATGCAGATCTCAATTCCCGACATCGTTTTAACAGTGAATCGCTCTGAATTTTTAAGGTCTATTATGGCGATCTTGGCATCCTTTTAAAGATGAGATTCTCATCTTTAAAATGAATCCAGTTGCATCTTTGTGGCCCTAACAGATCCTTAGAAATTGGGCTCTAAATGTGTCGTCCCCCCTCCTGCCTCAGGCAGCATCTTAGAGCTAAGGAAGGAGGGGGAGGAGGAGCTGCAGACTGCAGAGACAATGATAAATCATCATTGTCTGTGCATAAGCTGCAGATGACTGGGGGTAGCAGGGATTTCTGTCCATGTTATCCCCTCTCCTATCAATCAGAGAGCATACTGTACTTCTGCTCTCTGATTGTCACATAGAGGGATAATGTAATACCCCTCTGAGCCTAATCACACAACCAGGAAGTTATTGGCGCTGTGATCCAGACATTTACCATCCTCCAGGTCGCAGCGCCAAAAGTGTCGCACCAAATACTTACACAACACATGCATCAATAAAGTTTACATTTTTTCACTGTCCCTGTCCTGTCCATACCTGATCTTTATAGAGTAAAATACGCCGCCCGCCTCTCTACTGTAGTTATATCCGTTACAAGCTAAAATAATAGCAATAGCAATAGCTGGATAATACTGTGTGCAGGGGCCACTATAGAGGATAATGCTGTGTGCAGGGGCCACTATAGAGGATAATACTATGTGCAGGGGCCACTATGGAGGATAATACTGTGTGCAGGGGCCACTATTGAGGATAATACTGTGTGCAGGGGCCACTTTGGAGGATAATACTGTGTGCAGGGGCCTCTATGGAGGATAATACTGTGTGCAGGGGCACTATGCGACATAATACCATGTGCAGGGGCCGCTATGGGGCATAATACCATGTACAGGGGCCATTACAGGACATAATACCGTGTGCAGGGGCCACTATGGGACATAATACCGTGTGCAGGGGCCGCTATGTGACATAATACCATGTGCAGGGGCCGCTATGTGACATAATACCGTGTGCAGGGGTCGTCAGACTTACAATTATTGACCGACACTCCGAGTACCTCAACTTTGATTTTTTTAATCGAAATCGGCACGCCGAACAAAAAAGGTTGCCTACCCCTGCTCTATAGTGACGTCACAGACGTCACGTGGATCAGGTCGGCGTAATAACGCCAGCATAACCCACATTGAAGAGGGCCAAAAACAACAGGGAGTTGCGCTGGAGCACAAGACAGGAGAGTAACACTGGTCATTATGTTTCCACCTACTGGGCCTCCAATCATTATACTCTGGGGTATGAAAAGACCCCTGAGTATAATAATAGTTTGAGGTTGGTGTACCCCAAAAATTTTAGGTTTTGCTGAACCTGAAATTTTTGCAATATTTGCAACTAACACCATTGGGCCATGATGGGACATAATACTGTGTGAAAGCCATTATGGAACATTATACTGTGTGCAGGGGCCCTGCTATGGGACATTATACTGTGTGGAGGGGCCTCTATGGGACAATATACTGCATGGAGGGGCCACTATGGGACATTATACTGTGTGGAGGGACCACTATAAGACATTATACTGCGTGAATGGGCCACTATGGGACATTATACTGTGTGGATGGACCACTATCGGACATTACACTGTGTGAAGGGGCCACTATGGGACATTATACTGTGTGCAGGGGCCACTATGGGACATTATACTGTGTGGAGGGGTCACTATGGGACATTATACTGTGTGGATGGGTCACTATGGGACATTACACTGTGTGTAGGGGCCAATATGGGACATTATATTGTGTGCAGTGGCAACTATGTGACATTGTACTGTGTGCAGGGGCTGCTATGGGACATTATACTGTGTGGAAGGTGCACTATATGGCATTATACTGTGTGGAGGGGCCACTATGTGATATTATACTGTCTGCAGGGGCCACTATGGGACATTATACTGTGTGGAGAGGCCACTATAAGACATTATACTGTGTGGATGGGCCACTATGGGACGTTATACTGTGTGGATGGACCACTATGGGACATTACACTGTGTGAAGGGGCCACTATGGGACATTATACTGTGTGCAGGGGTCACTATGAGACATTATACTGTATGCAGGGGCCACTAAAGGACATTATACTGTGTGAAGGGTCCATTATATGAAATTACACTGTGTGGAGGGGCCACTCTTGGGCATTATACTATGTGAAGGCCGCTATGGAACATTATACTGTATGCAGGGGCCACTATGGGACATTATACTATGTGGAGGGGCTACTATGGGACATTATACTGTGTGAAGGGGCCCTGCTATGGGACATTATACTGTGAGAAGGGGCCACTATGTGACATTTTACTGTGTGCAGGGGCCACTATGGGACATTATACTGTGTGGAGGGGTCACTATGGGACATTATACTGTGTGGATGGGTCACTATGGGACATTACACTGTGTGTAGGGGCCAATATGGGACATTATATTGTGTGCAGTGGCAACTATGTGACTTTGTACTGTGTGCAGGGGCTGCTATGGGACATTATACTGTGTGGAAGGTGCACTATATGGCATTATACTGTGTGGAGGGGCCACTATGTGATATTATACTGTCTGCAGGGGCCACTATGGGACATTATACTGTGTGGAGAGGCCACTATAAGACATTATACTGTGTGGATGGGCCACTATGGGACGTTATACTGTGTGGATGGACCACTATGGGACATTACACTGTGTGAAGGGGCCACTATGGGACATTATACTGTGTGCAGGGGTCACTATGAGACATTATACTGTATGCAGGGGCCACTAAAGGACATTATACTGTGTGAAGAGTCCATTATATGAAATTACACTGTGTGGAGGGGCCACTCTTGGGCATTATACTATGTGAAGGCCGCTATGGAACATTATACTGTATGCAGGGGCCACTATGGGACATTATACTATGTGGAGGGGCTACTATGGGACATTATACTGTGAGAAGGGGCCACTATGTGACATTTTACTGTGTGCAGGGGCCACTATGGGACATTATACTGTGTGGAGGGGTCACTATGGAACATTATACTGTGTGGATGGGTCACTATTGGACATTACACTGTGTGAAGGGGCCAATATGGGACATTATACTGTGTGCAGGGACAACTATGTGACATTGTACTGTGTGCAGGGGCTGCTATTGGACATTATACTGTGTGGAGGGTGCACTATATGACATTATACTGTGTGGAGGGGCCACTATGTGATATTATACTGTCTGCAGGGGCCACTATGGGACATTACACTGTGTGGAGGGGCCGCTATGGGACATTATGCTGTGTGAAGGGGCCACAATGGGACATTATACTACATAGAGGGGACACTGTGGGACATTATACTGTGTGGAGGGGCCACTATGGGACATTATACTACATAGAGGGGACACTGTGGGACATTATACTGTGTAGAGGGGCCACTATGACACATTATACTGTGTGAAGGGTCCAATATATGATATTACACTGTGTGGAGGGGCCACTATGGGGCATTATACTGTATGCAGGGGCCACTATGGGACACTATACTGTGTGGAGGGGCCACTATGGGACATTATACTGTGTGGATGGGCCACTATGGGACATTATACTGTGTGGAGGGGCCACTATGGGACATTATAATGTGTGCAGGGCCACTATGAGACATTATACTTTGTGGAGGGGGTCACTATGGGACATTATACTGTGTGGAGGGGCCACTATGGGACATTATAATATGTGCAGGGCCACTATGAGACATTATACTGTGCGGAGGGGTCACTATGGGAGATTTTACTGTGTGGATGGGCCACTGTGGGACATTTCACTGTGTGAAGGGGCCACTATGGGACATTATACTGTATGGATGGGCCTCTATGGGACATTACACTGTGTGAAGGGGCCACTATGGGACATTATACTGTGTACAGGGGCAACTATGTGACATTGTGCAATGTGCAGGGGCTGCTATGGGACATTATACTGTGTGGAGAGGTCGCTATGGGATATTATACTGTCTGGAGGTTTTGGGACATTATAGTGTCTGTAAATGGGGCGTTATACTGTGTGGCGGCCAGGAAAGGGGGCGCTATGCTGTTGGGGGCCCCAAGACAAAAGTTGGCGATGGAGCCCAGTGTTTGCTAGTTACCCCCCTGGCTTCAACTTTTTACACCAAATGTATGATGCTTAAACTATCTTCCTTTATTAAATGATTTTGTAATTCCAGGCCAAAATTTGATATTAATATTTTAATATTAATACCACTAGTTATTGTACAGTATTCCTATGACCTTGTTATCATCTACATTATAGAATGGCCTTGATGCTCTGCACCCAAATTAGCAATACTTTATGTGGGAAATTCTCCCTGCTGCCAAGTTCATAATAGTTGACATAATTGTGGTGAATACCACAGACTGTAGCAGTACCATGAGTCTTTGTTAGGCTAAGGTCCCACAATGCGGGACTCAGCTAAAAATGCTGTAGTAAAAAATGCCTTTTTTTTTACCATAGCGCTTTTCATTGCGTTTTTTGCTGCATTTTTCTGTAAGTTTTTTTTTCTTCCCCTATTAAATCTATAGGAAAAACGCAAGCGTTTACGCAGGTAAAATTGACATGTTGCATTTTTCAAAACTTTGTGCATTTTTGAAAACACAGCTTTTCCGCAGCTTTTTTTTCCCACAATTTGTGGATGGGATTAGCCAGAATCTCATTCACTTTGCTGGTACTGTAAAACACAGCATTTTTTGTAAAACGCTGCATTTCCGCAACGTGGGGCCTTAGCCTTAATGATTTTTCTGCAATGGTATTAGCAGCATCATGCCTCCCTCACCTTTCCCAAGTCAGTAATAGCAGGAGGCTCTCTCTACCTCCAACTAATAGCACTGCTTGTCAGCCTATTCCTGGCTACTACATGTACCTCTCTGTTCCTGAATTATTCTCCACTAACAGAAATTAATTCTGGAGCTCATAGTGGATATAATTCTGTTACAGGTCTTATGTGCTTTCTACTTTCAGGAAAAGTGCTCAGTTACAGCATCCAACTTCATTCATGCCCCTTTATTCATGGAATATTTTTACATATATGCCACTTTTGGCATACATGGCATGGGTTCACCACTGATGGTATAGACTGTACAATGGGTATAAGGTATATCCAACAAAAAAAGAAAAGTTGATGTACAGTACTTTATATAAAAAAATACTTTTTTAACATATAATAATGAATACAGCTTATGACTCAATACTTTTATTTAAAGGGATATTCCCATGAACATAACTATATTTAGATTTGAAGGCAATTAAAAATGTTGAACATTTTTGCAAATATAAATAAACATTTTGCAAAATTTTAAAGATTTTCTCTAACCATCTTAGTGGGTACAGCCTGTTGACTTGATTAGTTACCAGTGGATATGTCCATGAATGCAGGAACTTTCCACGGTCTGGGACTTGTCAGAAACTCAGTCATGATATACAGTGGGTACGGAAAGTATTCAGACCCCTTTCAATTTTTCACTCTTTGTTTCATTGCAGCTATTTGCTAAAAGCAAAAAAGTTAATTTTATTTCTCATTAATATACACTCAGCACCCCATCTTGACAGAAAATAAACAGAAATGTAGATATTTTTGCAAATTTATTAAAAAAGAAAAACTGAAATATCACATGGTCATAAGTATTCAGACCCTTTGCTGTGACACACATATTTGACTAACATGCTGTCCATTTCCTTCTAATCCTCCTTGAGATGGTTCTACTCCTTCATTGGAGTCCAGCTGTGTTTAATTAAACTGATTGGACTTGATTAGGAAAGGCACACACCTGTCTATATAAGACCTCACAGCTCACAGTGCATGTCAGAGCAAATGAGAATCATGAGGTCAAAAGAACTGCCCAAGGAGCTCAGAGACAGAATTGTGGCAAGGCATAGATCTAGCCAAGGTTAGAAAAGAATTTCTGCAGCACTCAAGGTTCCTAAGAGCACAGTGGCCTCCATAATTCTTAAATGGAAGAAGTTTGAGATGACCAGAACTCTTCCTAGACATGGCCGTCCATCCAAACTGAGCAATCTTGGGAGAAGAGCCTTGGTGAGAGAGGTAAAGAAGAACCCAAAGATCACTATGGCTGAGCTCCAGAGATGCAGTAGGGAGATGGGAGAAAGTTCCACAAAGTCAAATATCACTGCAGCCCTCCACCATTTGGGTCTTTATGGCAGAGTGGCCCGAAGGAAGCCTCTCCTTAGTGCAAGACATATGAAAGTCCGCATAGAGTTTGCCAAAAAACACATGAAGGACTCCCAGACTATGAGAAATAATATCCTCTGGTCTGATGAGACAAAGATTGAACTTTTTGGCGTTATTACCTGCCCAATACAATCCCAACAGTGAAACATGGTAGTAGCAGCATCATGGTATGGGGGGACATCACGACTGGTTGTAAGTGAAGAAAAGATGAATGGGGCCAAGTACAGAGATATCCTGGAAGAAAACCTCTTCCAGAGTGCTCTGGACCTCAGACTGGGTCAAAGGTTCACCTTCCAACAAGACAATGACCCTAAGCACACAGCTAAAATAACAAAGGAGTGGCTTCGGAACAACTCTGTGACCATTCTTGACTGGCCCAGCCAGAGCCCTGACCTCAACCCAATTGAGCATCTCTGGAGACACCTGAAAATGGCTGTCCACCAACGTTCACCATCCAACCTGACGGAACTGGAGAGGATCTACAAGGAAGAATGGCAGAGGATCCCCAAATCCAGATGTGAAAAACTTGTTGCATCATTCCCAAGAAGACTCATGGCTGTACTAGCTCAAAAGGGGGCTTCACTCAATACTGAGTAAAGGGTCTGAATACTTATGACCATGTAATATTTCAGTTTTTCTTTTTTAATAAATTTGCAAAAATATCAACATTTCTGTTTTTTTCTGTCAAGATGGGGAGCTGAGTGTACATTAGTGAGAAATAAAATGAACTTTTTTGCTTTTAGCAAATGGCTGCAATGAAACAGAGTGAAAAATTTAAAGGGGTCTGAATACTTTCCATACCCACTGTACTTATTATGACAGGTTACCAGACAGACATTTGAAAAAATAATTAAATTATAATTGACTAGAACTTTAAAAATGGATATATTTGTGGGAATTCCCCTTTAAGCTTTACATCTGTTTTTATTTGTAAGTTGATACGTAATAGTGCCTTGTGTATCAGAATAGCAATGCAAATGGAATATGTAACAGACATTACAAGAATAGGGAAAAAGTGAGTTAACAATTAGAATGACAAAGAGCCATTATAGATTTTATGAAAGGGGGTCTGTCCACAGCACATTGTTCACAGAGGCTACATAAATCACTTACATGTATCTCACTTGGAAAACAAATTTAATGCCAAAAATAACCTGAATAAAATAACTTGCTAAAAATATAACAAGCATTTGTCTATTCTGTCTGCTTCTCTTGGTTAAATTTGTCATGTGCGCTGTTTACTTTGCTGCAAAATTGCACAGACTATATTTTGTTTGCCAGCTGAAATATACATTATATAAAGGTAAAGAATAATCTTGACAAGGTTTGGGCTTATTCAGGTGCTTTTCTGATCCCATAAATTAAATGTAAATAGAGGAATAATGACATTTGGTCAGGTTGCCATAACATTTCAGCGGTAGAATTCCTGCACTGAACTACAGAAAAACACGTATTGTAACTTGGAACTTATGGTTTCTACTTGGACTGCAAAAAGTAGTAATCATCGCTTCATGTACATTTTACTAATGAGCTATAATGTTAGCTCAAAAATTTTTAAAGATACTCTACAAGTGTATTGTAAAATGACATCACATGTCAGTTCATAGTAAAAAACTGAAACAAATTGCCATTAAATATATTGAAAAAACATAAGAGTAATATATAATTCTGTAAACCAGGAACATCAAATGATTCTACTGAATTTTACGAAAGCATCTGAAAGATACACAGCTACAGCATGTGCTGTCTATCTTTGAAAAAGCTAGATACTTAGAATGTTTTTATTATGAACCATGCTTGTACCACAACAGTAGGGTCTAATATTTTTAGCGTAATACTTACAATTTTGGAACTTGAGTTAGATGATTTACTATGAGATCATTGACAGGTAGATTTTTTTTAAAAATTCACATGACCATTTTTCAGATGCCTTGTAACCTATAATAATGATACCAAACAAAGCTATTTGCTGCTTTCTTTTTACTTCTATGTTCATGCTTTCTTCATGACCAAGAGAATAAAAGTCAACTGCCAGGTGACCCAAAATCTACTTGTTCCCATTCTGAGGTCTCTGAATCTAACAGAGATTGTGAAACCAGCACTTTTTCTAATAAGTATTGTATATTTAAGGTGCAAACAGAATGGATAAAATAATTCCGTCTCACTCTGTTTCACTGCAACTACCTATGGCCATAAGCAAGAGCAATTTGTGGATGGTTGTAAAGTTTTTTGAAGGCAGTTGAAATATTTTTGGGATAAAAAAATATAGTTCTTAACGTAATGCACATCAACATCTGTATGTTACATGCATGTGCAAATGTAAGCAAATCCTTTATGAGAATTTAGGAATCGGAATAAAAACATATTTATTAATTTATATACAAAATATTGTACCAAGAAATATTGAAGAAAAGATGGCGTAGAGTAAGATGTCATAAGTCTTCTCAGAAGTGGAACTATTTAACAACTTTAAGCACTTTTTGTGCTATTTTCTCAATACATTTGCTAACGATTAACACACAGTATAATGAATATCATATTTTAAACTGTGAGAAAACATATTCTAGCTATTGAAAGAATAGTAATAATTTATTATTTTTACATACTTGGCGGACTTCATGATCAATGATGGGATGTTACGCAATAAAACGGCTTGAATTTCCTTTTTGTTTTTCAAATCATAAAATAAAATGAGTAAAGTAAACAGTATATTCTAAGCTAATTGTGATAGTTAGTAGGCCAAGAAAACAGAGTACTTCCACATGAGCCTGAATAAATTCCACTATTATACTTTGGTTTATGTAAATGCCAGTGACAGATTTCTTTTGTTGAACTTTCATACCGTGACTTTATTTTCAAATCATCAAACCAGCTTGCAAGTCTTTTAGCTTCATAGCTTGTTGTTGAATAAGTACATTCATTTTTGTCTAAAAGAATGGCTAGTGAGTAAGAATACTATATTATGGTGTATCAGTTATTAGACATTGTAGGCACAGATAGTCCAAACGAACTGATAGTCCAAAAATATAAGATAATGAATTGTTTTTGATGCATGTGGGTGAGATCACCCAAAACTGTGTTTCCCCAGGTTTCCGAATTGAGTGTGGTTGATGCGAGCCTGCTCAGAGAATCAAACAGCATGATTCCAATATGATTCCTTACTTTATTAGGCGGTAGTCAAGTTTATATATAGCCCTCACTGAGAGTCTATACAAATACATATTCCTAGCTAATAAGGTTATATACTTTTATCTATATGATCGTCACATATTCATCACATGATCAGGACATCAGTTAAAAATATATCTTTTGCTGAAAAGACACACAAAAAACAGGATCACCAAAACAGGAGGTACCTAATTAAGAAATGTAGACTTACGTAGACTACATGTATCCACTGGATCATGCACTTAAACGTATCAAACATATATGCATGAAATGGTGTCCAGAAGACAAAATGAAGTTTTGTCTACCACATGCACAAGATAAGAATTGTCTGATCACTGGGCAGCCCACCACTGGGACCCCCACTAGTGAAGATAAATCTATTTATTCTGAAGCTAAAAAAGACTGGGTTCAGATTCAATGTCACATCACATCACAAAGAGTTTTCGTTCGGAAACCCCATCACAGTGTCCATCAGAAATCACCAGCCAAAAAAGGTCTTCAAGCCCGGCTTTTTCAGACAGCAGTTTCATTTTTTAAAAAGCAGACACCCAACAGACCCCACAATAGTCAATGGGGTTTGTTGGACGCTATTCCTGTCCATTATAGAAAAAATCCAACAGTGTCCATTTTTCCATTCTTCTGGTCCTCTGAAGGGAAGATCTAGCTAATTAGCTAATTAGAGCAAATAATTAGATTTTTGCAGTTGTGTTTCTGAAGGTAATCTAAATAGATATTGTGATCAGTATGACTTCTATTATATATATATATATATATATATATATATATATATATATATATATGTATTCCTTGTAACCAAAATTGTATATATACAGTGGGGAAAAAAAAGTATTTAGTCAGCCACCAATTGTGCAAGTTCTCCCATTTAAAAAGATGAGAGAGGCCTGTAATTGACGTCATAGGTAGACCTCAACTATGAGAGACAAAATGATAAAACAAATCTAGAAAATCACATTGTCTGATTTTTTAAAGAATTTATTTGCAAATTATGGTGGAAAATAAGTATTTAGTTACCTACAAACAAGCAAGATTTCTGGCTCTCACAGACCTGTATCTTCTTCTTTAAGAGGCTCCTCTGTCCTCCACTCATTACCTGTAGTAATGGCACCTGTTTGACATTGTTATCAGTATAAAAGACACCTGTCCACAACCTCAAACAGTCACACTCCAAACTCCACTATGGTGAAGACCAAAGAGCTGTGGAAGGACACCAGAAACACAATTGTAGACCTGAACCAGCCTAGGAAGACTGAATCTGCAATAGGCAAGCAGCTTGGTGTGAAGAAATCAACTGTGGGAGCAATAATTAGAAAATGGAAGACATACAAGACCACTGATAATCTCCCTCGATCAGGGACTCCACGCAAGATGTTCACCCCGTGGGGTCAAAATGATCACAAGAACGGTGAGAAAAAAAATCCCAGAACCACATGGGGGGACCTAGTGAATAACCTTCAGAAAGCTGGGACTAACATAACAAAGGCTACCGTCAGTAACACACTACGCTGCCAAAGACTCAGATCCTGCAGTGCCAGACGTGTCCCCCTGCTTAAGCCAGTACATATCCAGGCCCGTCTGAAGTTTGCTAGAGAGCATTTGGATGTTCCAGAAGAGTATTGGGAGAATATCATATGGTCAGATGAAACCAAAGTAGAACTGTTTGGTAGAAACACAACTCGTTGTGTTTGGAGGAGAGTGAATGCTGAGCTGCATCCAAAGAACACCATACCTATTGTGAAGCATGGGGGTGGCAACATCATGCTTTGGTGATGTTTCTCTGAAAAGGGACCAGGACGACTGATCCGTGTACATGAAAGAATGAATGGGGCCATGTATCGTGAGATTTTGAGTGCAAACCTCCTTCCATCAGCAAGGGCATTGAAGATGAAACGTGGCTGGGTCTTTCAGCATGACAATAATCCCAAGCACATCACCAGGGCAACGAAAGAGTGGCTTCGTAAGAAGCATTCCAAGGTCCTAGAGCGGCCTAGCCAGTCTCCAGATCTCAACCCCATAGAAAACCTTTGGAGGGAGTTGAAAGTCCATGTTGCCCAGCGACAGCCCCAAAACATCACTGCTGTAGAAGAGATCTGCATGGAGGAATGGGCCAACATACCAGAAACAGTGTGTGCCAACCTTGTGAAGATTTACAGAAAATGTTTGACCTCTGTCATTGCCAACAAAGGATATATAACAAAGTACTGAGATGAATTTTTCTTATTGACCAAATACTTATTTTCCACCATAATTTGCAAATAAATTCTTTAAAAATCAGACAATGGATTTTCTGGATTTGTTTTCTCATTTTGTCTCTCATAGTTGAGGTCTACCTATGATGTCAATTTCAGGCCTCTCATCTTTTTTAAGTGGGAGAACTTGCACAATTGGTAGCTGACTAAATACTTTTTTTCCCCGCTGTATATATATATATATATATATATATATATATAAGTATATTCCTTGTAACCAAAATTTTTAGCTACTCTTGTACTAAAAAAGAGCTATGAACATGGTTTAAATAATGTGGTCTTCATCTCATACTAAGTTTTTCAGTAGCACTTTTCAGTGTGATGATTCAATTTATTATGGACATTGCTGCTTCAAGCAATAAGTGCTAGATAACAGTCTGTTCCCTAATCATGCCAAGCTTTTTGTAACAGGTCCACTTACTGTTACATTTCGCTAGCTACGTTTAAAGGGGTTATCCAGCTTCCAAAAATTGTTTGCAAATAAATCCACAGCAGTGCTAAATACTCAATACTTACCTTGTGCACCCTTTGCTTGGCTTTATTTTACTTGGTGGTCCTTGTATCACTGTTATTTATATTCAGTGAATCTGTGGACAGACTACATTTCCCATGATTCATCTGCCTGCATTTACTCTGTGTACTCCTCCCTTCTCCACTCCCACCTGTGGTGAAAGAACAGGTAATGATTCACTCCCACAACCAAGGTCACATGCTGCTGTGACATTTCGTTTGATAGCTGCACTGCTTACTGGGGGGATTTGTGAGCTTGGAAATGAAATGTCACTCTGAGGACACTGACCTGAAAATAAATTGGATAAACGGTGCTGAATTTGAAACTTGAAAAAAATTAAAATTGAAAAATAGATCAACCACAGACAGCACGCAACCCTAAAATAAACAGGTCTTCTGCAAAATGTGGATATGTGAATAAGACCTTAAAGGCAAAGGTTCTCACCCTTAATGAGCCACACTGAATTTTGACAACTACAATAAAGGGGTTTGCCCATGAAACACGTTTATGTCATAATGTCTGATAGGTGAAGATTACACCAAAACAACCTGCATCTATCTTTAAAATGAACCCTTTCAACCTCATTGACAGTGAAATCCAGACTGTCAGCGATGATCTGGTTTTACATAAAAAATATAGCTCTCTGCCTCAAATTCATCTTCATTATTCATTGTGTGAACTTACCGTGCAGAAATTATGCACTGTGCCTGTCCTGTAAGAACTTTCTATAAAGTTACGTATAGCCACATAAACAAATGCAAAAGGAAAAAAATTACAGCAATAAAAGCATTCCTAAAAACATTCCTTCCCCACCAAAAAAGTATTTGTGAAAGCACCCTTAAGGGAAGTCTGTCAGCAGTAAATTGGTTATAAGCCTAATCAGGTTATGTTGTAGTGGTGTTTCTACAGTTTCCAAATATGCTTCTGTCATTTAGCCTTGAAGCCCCATTTTCACTTAAAATGATGTTTTATTTGCAAATGAGATAATGGGAGAAATGCTTTTCTCAGGAATCTAGAGCTGAGACCAAAGCCCAGGCAAGTTAAGGCTCACCCAAAAAATATGTTTTACCCTTATTTACATATAAATAAAATACAATTGATGTAAAATGGGGCTCCAATGCTGAATAACATAGCCATATTTGGAAACTGTAGAATCACCTCTTCATAATACTGGGATCAGGTTTCTAACCAATCTACTGCTGACAAACTCCCTTTAAGGGCTGGAAATAAATGCAAGGCATGTCCAGCATTGGAAGGTTCCCATGCTAAATTCAGATGTTACTTTGATATGAAGTGGAAAATTTCTCACTATGATTGATTGATCCTTTCTGCAGATGGAGTTCAATAACAGAAGAAAACCTGTAGATTTGCAGATGACTGCTTTAGAAAACAAATTAGCTTTAGGCACTTTGTAATGTGTTCTCTACAAAAACAATGTGGGTGGCCCTTGGCTGCATTTCTATCTGTTTGCTTTATTGACCAACATGTTTAATTGCAGCTCAGACCTGTAGCAATATGTTTTAACTTATAGAAGTCATGACTGTGTTGTTTTTCTCTCTGACAGTATGTGCAATAGAGCAAGTTATCTCATTACAAGAAACACAGACCAGATGAATATTTAACTCATCAAGGTTTTATTGCTGGGCTAAGTTAAAACTTTGTGTAACAAGATTACTATCTCGAGTTTGGTCACAGTAACAATTTTCTGCCTCCAGCCTTGATAGAATCTGAGTAAACTTCACTTTTTATGTTCAAACAAATGTTGTAAACTATAAACCATTTCCAACACGCTTTCTCAAAAAGAAAGTGTCTCTGACTTTGTTTGCATAGTAATATTTTACTTTTTTTCCAGAATTTAATAATAGTGTTACTTTCTATTTCATTAATTAGATACTATATATATATATATATATATATATATATATATATATACACATTATATATGAAACAAAGACAAAAAGTAGCTACCACTATCCTACTCCAATATAAGTCTTTAAACAGAGGAGAAACAGTAGGATCTCCTAACCCACTTTTGGCAGTGCTCTGCCGATTCCGTCTCCAATAGCCAAAAAAAAAAGAAATAAAAGGTAGCACTCACCATCCATAAAAAGGTTTCTTTAGTTAGCCAATATCTTCCAGCATAGTCACACCGTGAAATGTGGGGAGAAAAAACAGGCAACAACCGTTTCACGCTCTGTCTTGCTTCCTCAAGGAGGCCTCCATCTCGCCTCTAAGACAATATATATAAGCAGTGAATTATGTTGCACTATGTTTATTGTAGCCCCATTATAAATGTAAATATGCATAAAGATAAACCATATGAATAGTTCTTAAAATGGCTACAAAATTGAGATAATTTGAGGTTGTACAGAAACAGGCATAATGTATGAAAACTAGTATATGCTATAGGCAACACCTTCACTTCTTCATATATTCTATCATAGAATAGCAGACTACAGCAATAAGCCATAACCAAAGCTGTCTAATACAGGGTGATTCAAAAAGAATGGGGCAAAATTACAGTCTCTGTATCCATAACCAAGAGAACATAACACAAATTTATTAACATGAAGAGCCACACTAGCTATCCAACTAAATGAACAAACTGTGACAATACCAAATTTATACAGCTTTTTTCATGTTTTAACAACTTAAAAAAATCCCAATCTTTGCAAAAAAATTTCTTGGAGTTGCCAATTTCTTACACCTATATGAACAAAAAATGGGCCAATAACCAATTAACAAAAAATGTGCAGGACAAGCAATAAATCAAAAAACAAAATCATGCCCACACAAAAGTAAAAATAATTAACAAAGTTTATTAACAAATAAATAAAATACAAAATACAAATGAACAAACACATGAGGGAATACAGGAAAAAAACAATAAATAATGTGTACAAAGGCATGAAGTTCAGGGTATCAGATAAATAAATGATCATGGCAGAGCACCTTCACAAATGCACTTGAGATAATTTGAAATAGCATTCAAATATAACCAAAGCTCCTCTAAAGTCATGTCATAAATTTAAATATAGAAAGGTGCTAAAAAACCATGTTACAAGATGAAAGAATCCTGAAACAACATACCTAAGACAACCTACAAAGGCATTAAGCTCAGGGTATCAAATAAATAAATAGTCATGGCAAAGCACCTGCACAAATGCACTTGAGATAATTAGAAATAGCATATTCAAATGCAACCAAAGCTGCTCTAAAGTCATACCATAGATTTAAATGTAGAGAGGTGCTAAAAAACCATATATTATGAGATGAAAAAAATCCTGAAACAACATACCTAAGGCACAAACAACCTGACACGCGTTTCACCTACAGCTTCGTCTGGAGGTATGTTTGTAAGGACACATGCATCATTATTTAAACCCCACCCCACCAATCAAATGCCACAGAACACACCTGAATAATAATAAATTGATGTCTGCTATATAGATACAAAGAAATAAAGAAACAATACCGCCATATTGTAATACACTGAGCATGCGACAAAATCGCACGATGAATAAACAACATACATTACCTCTCACGATCACTAAAGATCGTGAGATGCATAATCAGAATGCAGAGTAACCAAGAGACAGTGTTACAACACATGCGTGGAAAACAGCCACGTATGTGAGAAAAACATGAGTAAAAAGGCACAACAAATATACAATACTGTATATAATGAAGATCAACGCGCGGTGAATACATATAGCCACCTTTTGCTTTGATTACTGCTTTGCACACTCTTGGCATTCTCTTGATGAGCTTCAAGAGGTAGTCACCTGAAATGGTTTTCACTTCACAGGTGTGCCCTGTCAGGTTTAATAAGTGGGATTTCTTGCCTTAGAAATGGGGTTGGGACCATCAGTTGTTTTGTTCAGAAGTCAGGTGGATACACAGCTGATAGTCCTACTGAATGGAGTGTTAGAATTTGTATTATGGCAAGAAAAAAGCAGCTAAGTAAAGAAAAACGAGTGGCCATCATTACTTTAAGAAATGAAGGTCAGTCAGTCCGAAAAATTGGGAAAACTTTGAAAGTGTCCCTAAGTGCAGTGGCCAAAACCATCAAGCGCTACAAAGAAACTTGCTCATATGAGGATCGCCCCAGGAACGGAAGACCAAGAGTCACCTCTGCTGCGGAGGATAAGTTCATCCGAGTCACCAGCCTCAGAAATCGCAGGTTAACAGCAGCTCAGATTAGAGACCAGGTCAATTCCACACAGAGTTCTAGCAGCAGACACATCCCTACAACAACTGTTAAGAGGAGACTGTGTGCAGCAGGCCTTCATGGTAAAATAGCTGCTAGGAAACCACTGCTAAGGACAGGCAACAAGCAGAAGAGACTTGTTTGGGCTAAAAAACACAAGGAATGGACATTAGACCAGTGGAAATCTGTGCTTTGGTCTGATGAGGGGTTAATGCCTGCAATCAGTAAATTTCAAGAACTTACTTTTTACTTGTTCCTTAATGTATCCTTCTCCTTCATCCATTCACCTAAAAGTGGTCTTACTGTTATAGATGAACTTTTCATACTCAATGTTAAAGTTAGATGTTTCACAGATGAAGGAAAGAATGATTAACAATGATTCACTAAATGTAGGTGCTTGTGTCTTTATTTATTACTCATGTCTTTATTTCTTATCTGAGTGATTTCAGTCTATATTCTGTACTCAAGCAGATAAGATAACAATTAAATATATGGAGAGGAGAGGTGGGAGAAGGAGAAGGAGAGATACAGACATATGAGGCCATCTACAGAATTAAAGGAGTCATTTGTGTCAGGAGAAGGCTAGATAGTAATTCCTTATAACTCTGTGTTGTGAAATAACGGTCTCTCTATACTGCAGAAGTCTCTCTGCTCTGAGGAAATCTCCTTTTCTTCCCTCTCCCCTTTCCATAGGCTTATATTGTACAGATGTCACAGAAGGAGACCAATAAGTGAAGAAACAGGCACTTTTCTATACTATAGTAGACAATTTGTTATTTTCACCAGCACTATATATTTATGGAAAATTACAAGTTTAGTTATGCTTTAAAGACAGATCTGCAAAAAGATTCCCAGAGTGATGAAGCAAAACATGAAGAAATTCAGAATTTACCGTTGAGTAGACACATGATTCTATTTATTGGAATATGCTAAAGGATTCAGACAGTAGAACTCTTAAAATTATATTGCGAATTTTAGCAAACTCTGTAGTTTGTTCATTTCATATGTTAGACTTATATGATTCATCTCATGCTCCTCAATGTAGTAAAACTATTAAGTGATTTTAGCAGATACTGCAAACTCTATAGTGTGTTCATTTTGTGCTTTGGACTTGCCCTGCATGATTCACCTTATGCTATTTAATGAACTAAATATTAAGTAATGTAGATGTCATACACATTGTTATGTTAATCCTGCAATCAAGTTACTAATTTTCTTTACCCAAAACACATATTTTAACCAAATCATCTATAATACCTTATAATAGTCCTCCTTTTTTATTAAATGAGTTGTCCGGGATAAATTGAAATCCCTACACTAATCAAAACACCCTCCTACTTTCGAAATAACATAATTTATCAAAAATGTATAGTTACCCATATCCCTGACCGTCCCAGGGACATTTGCTGGTTATCCAGTGATGATCCATTTCCCCATTTCCGGAAACGGAACATCACTACTACTTTCCCCCTCTCATCCACTCCATCATACTTACCTATCTTCTTCCTTCCAGGCTTCTTCCAGTGGGACCGCTCCTCCCTGTTTTCTGATTGTCGTGCATGTTATAGACCCAGCGCTGCTCTGTGCAGCCGACAATCCACCTCTACTGCGCAGGTGTGGGAGCAGCATTACAGATCTGCGCAGTAGAGGTGGATAGTCAGCTACAGAGCAGCGCAGGGTCTATAGCACGCACGGCAGTCAGAAAAGAAGGATGGGCATCCCGCAGGAAGAAGAGAGGTAAGATTGAGCTGAGTAGGTAGGGAAGGGCTAGTAGTTGTGAGCAGGATAGCTAGAGACAGGGAGGGGGGTGTATGGGAGGGAGGGAGAAAGGAGGGAGGGAGAGAGGAAGAGGGGGAGTGAGGTGAGAGATAGCTAGCATCGAAGTTACATAGCAGAAAGCTGAACCATGTAAACAAATGCAGAAGATACCAGGAGCTCCCAGAGACACCCAGAAATCACTCAAAACACTGCTAAAGGTATATAGGTGCATTTATTAACTCATTAATAACACTACAAGACCTTTTTTTTTAAAAAAACATTTTTTTTGCCTGGAAAAACCCTTTAAGTATTCCCATTTTGGAAGATTAGTGGGGATACGAGCAACTGGTAACGTTTTAATAGAGTGCTTGGCTATCTCTGGCATTCCTTTTGAACTTAATGGAGCAGTGTACGTTTGTCCCAACCACCACTCCATTCAGAGCGTGGAATAAAACTCCAACATTCTCCTGATCTGAGTGGTCTGACTCTCACCAATTTGCAGGATAACATCTTAAGATAATTATACTCCTTAATAAAAAATAATGTCAATATCACATTTTACTAAAACTATAATGCTTCTCACATTTATTAGATAAAAGATGTGATAGGGCAGGCTTTGAACCAAACTGGCAGTTGACTATGCAGATGAATCTACCCTTAAAGAGGACCTTTCATGTCCTTAGGCAAATGCGGTTTTACATACCGCTAGAAACCCAACAGTGCGATGAATTCAACGTACTGTCGATTTTCCGTTATGTGCCATGGGGCTGGAGATATCGGTGCCGTTAGTCTTCTGCCCAGCGTCATTACTGGGCGGTAAGGAACACCCCTCTGACAGTACAGGGCTTTGGACGAGTACAGTCAGGGGGCGTTCCTCACAACCCAGTTAGACTGTGAGAAACACCCTTCTGATGATGGGCAACAAACTAACGGCACCGATAGCTCCAGCCCCGGGGCACATAATGGGAATTCAGCGCACTGTCGGCTTTCTAGCGGTATATGTACAATCACTAGATGACCACATAAAGTCTCATAGAGGATAGAAATCTTCTAAAAGTGTATAGCAAAATCATGTTTTGTTTTAAAAAAGAGCTGGACAATTCACACTATACATCTTGGAATATGATGAGCCACGTAAAAAGGTAAGGAATGGGCACATCTGCAGCTGTTTGTAAAATTTGTAAAATTTTGGAGTTACGCACAAAAAGATAGTAACACCACAGAATAACACAAAGCACAGGCTATAGAAAAAAGAAGGTCATAATAACTAGTCCTACACCCAGACCTTGAACTGATCAGCTGATTTGGCTGTCGGAAGAAGTATACAAATTATACATCTGGAAGCAGCTCTGATTCTATTCAAGTAAATGGAAGCAGAGCTGCAGTTCCCTAGCATTCAGTATACAGTTTCTGTCACCTTATACTTTAGTGGAGGTGTCAGAGAATTGCAGCTCTGTTCCCATTCATTTGCATAGCAGGAAAACTGCTTCAGGTCATATGGAGGAATTTAGAAAAAACTGCATTTGCGCCA
The DNA here is from genome assembly GCA_947044405.1 of Leptodactylus fallax. Taxonomy (NCBI): domain Eukaryota; kingdom Metazoa; phylum Chordata; class Amphibia; order Anura; family Leptodactylidae; genus Leptodactylus; species Leptodactylus fallax. The sequence goes on along the minus strand of CAMRHE010000012.1, from coordinate 7,679,231 downwards.
TTTGGGGGGGGGGGGGGGAGTTGTGTTTACAGCATTTATTGTGCATTGTACATTGTTACATATATTCTGTGAATGATTACGATTATGGCAATACCAAATTTATATAGTTTTCGTTGACAAAAATACAACACGTTTAAAAAAATTTTTTTCATATACAGGGCTGTATAAGGTGTCTTTTTCGCAGAGCCAGTTGTATTTTTTTAATATACCATTTTGGGCAATGTCAGACATTTTGATTGCTTTTTATTACATTTTTTTGAAAGGGGGAAAAGGCGAAAAAAAATCTGCAGTTTATCCTTTTTAATTTTTTCCCGCTACAGCATTCACAGTATGGGAAAAATATTTTATGTTTGTAGTTCGGGGCATTTTCAGATGCGGGGACATTTCATTTAGATCTTATTTTTATTTGAGATCTAAGAAAAGGGGAGTGATTTGAAATGTAATTTTTTAAAATATTTTTTAATTTTTTATTTTATTTTATTGTTAGACCCCCCTAGGGGACTTGAATCTTGGGGGGGGGGGGGGTCTGAATATTACTATAATATACAGCAATTCCAATGTATTGCAGTATATTGAGTAATACATTCACTTCTATTACAGGATGACTATGGCAAAAATAGAAGTGTAATGCAGACAGGCAGACGTTCCTGGGAGCCTGCAATAGGCTCACAGCTGTCATGAATACATCTCAGCACCCCTGATCTCATTTTGGGGGTGACAATCCTGTTAAACATAGCTTCCACATGTACCACTGGTCATTTGATGCCTCATTCACATTTAACTAAGGCTTTGGAAGGGTTAAGGTTCGCAATCAGAAAGAAGAAAGATCACGGGCATTGCTGTCAGGTCTGAGTGGTCGCCATGTTTAAAGTACTGACACCTGCCATGATAGTACAGCTAATGTCAACAAGGGGTGAAAACACAATTTCATCTAAAGACTAACTATATACAGAACCATCAGATGAAGCATCTTAAATGCAACATGGTCACTAATAGCATATCAGGTATGTGCAATTTTTAACCCTTTCCCAACATCTGACTTACTATTATGGCGGAAGTCAGGTATTTTAATTATGGCGGACACTCAGAAGCTGAGTGGCCACAATAGCTGCTGGGTCTCTGCTGTATTATACAGTGGAGATCCGACAGTAATACCCGCAATCAGAGCCTACTCTGATTGTGGGTTCTAACCCTTTCACAATGGTCTTCAAGTTGAAAAAAGGACCTACCCATGTTGCCCCTGCCGCCTCCTCTGTTTCTTCTTCTGGTACTGGAGAGCCGTCCTGACATCATGACAGCCGGGAGCCTTTTGAAAGCCTGTATTAAGTATATGCCTATCAAGGTTTTTCTGCGGCAGGCCTCAAACAGATATAGCAATTTACTCATAGACTGCAATACAGTAGTATTGCAGTCTATCAGACAAGCGATCTAAAGATTGCAGGTTCAAAGCCCTGAAGGACTTAAAAAAGGTTTTTAAAAAGATTTAAAAAAATTCAAATCACCCCCTCTTTCCCTAGATTAAAATAAAGATAAATAAAAAATTTACATAATTATGATTAACATAAACAAATAATGCATTCCCACATCCGAAAATGCCTAGTCAACAAACATATAAAAATATTTTTCCCATACAGCAGACTCAAAATGGCCAAAAAATCAAAATGGCCAAATCACCATTTTTTGCCATTTCGCCTCCCAGAAAAAAATTTAATAAAAATCAGCAAATATTTCTCAAAATAGTAAAAAGAAAAAGTACATCTGGCCTCATAAAAAAACATCTTATGTATCCCTGTACACAAAAAAAATTTTTTTTTTACAAAGTTTTGGATTTTTTTAAGGGATTAAAGACAAAAAAAAATTGATATAAATGTAGTATCTATGGAATTGTACAGACCCATAGAATACAGTTGACATGTCATTTTGGCTGCACACTTTTGAATGCCATAAAAACAAATCTAGGAAGAATGTTTAATGTTTTTTTTCCAGCTTCCCAGTACATAGTACAGAATATTAATAGTACCATTATGAAGTACAATTTGTTTCGCAAAAAATAAGTTCTGATATGACTCTGTAAACGGTAAAATAAAAAACATATGGCTCTTGGAAGGCAGAGTCAAAAACAAAAATCAAAAATGAAAAAACGCCTAGCATGAGAAGGGGTTAAATTAAGTAAATTGTGTTTACTGTTATTTCATGAAAATATAATATGTATTGATTCCATGAAAAAATAAACATTGGAGATTTGATTCATTTTTGGGGATTTTGAGATTGTAACTAGTTTTGACAATAAGTGAACAAACCACAAGCAATAACATTGAGACATTGGATCATGGAAATATTATGTAGAACCACAAAATAGAAAAATTGGAAAGAAGTACTGTATCAGGTAGCTAAGGACTTACTAAGATGAATTTAGCATGTGGCAACCAAGACTAAACAATCAAATGTTGTGATCTATGAGGAAAATGTATGCTTATACATTTAGTAGTTAATCTATAAGCTAAAGTGATAAAAGAGTTTGCTTATCAAATTGTAATGGAACATTTGTACAAAATGTAACAAATATACTGTAGGTGATTCCTCAGAGGTATTAGAAACAATTGCAGATTCATAAAATTGTATCTCAATTTGTTTAACATTATTTACAAAAATACAGAGAAAGTTTAGCTGACTTAAGCTATACAGTAGATAACAGTGTGCCCAGAGATCAAACACTTAACTAAATGTTAAGTGCATGGATGGAACATCAAGAACTTTTAATGAGAAAAACAAAAAGCTGTTTGCACACATCAGATTCCTGACCTACCACAGTCAGAGACTAAATTTTGAGACCCATTAATTGGACGTTGTCCAAATACAGATACAATAGGTACATTTAGACTGCACTTGCAGTTGATATTAAACAAATGAGAGTACCATGCAACAATATACATGCACCAAGAAGACCAATTTAGAGTGGAATGCAAAAGTTTGGACACCCCTGGTCAAAATGACTGTTATTGTAAACAGTTAAGTAAGTTGAAGATAAAATTATTTTTAAAAGCATAACATTAAAGATGACATATTCCCAATGTATTTTTTGGAAAAAAAACTTATTTTCATATTTTACATTTTCAAAATAACAAAAAATGAAAATGGCCCTATTCAAAAGTTTGGGCACTCTGCATAGTTAGTACCTACCGTTTTTCTCCGAAAATAAGACAGGGTCTTATATTATTTTTTGCTCCAAAAAAAGGACTTATTTTCGGGATAGGTCTTAATTTGTTCCATGAACAACAATCACACATTTGATTGCTTTTTATTTCAACTTTTATCAGAGGTGAAACAGCGAAAAAACAGCAGTTCGTCACTTTTGATTTTTTTTTTTTTCGGTCGATTGGGATACAAACCAAAACTGACGGACAACCAATTAAATAAAGTGGCAGCCATTAACAGAGACAGTCTGCTCACATATAAAGAGACCCAGAATGAAGCCCGAGTGCCCCTAGTTGTCACCTACAACCCACAGCTGGAGATCCTATGAAGGATTGCCAAGGAGCTCCAACCTGTGTTACATAGGGATAACAGACTCAAGGACATATTTCCAGTACACCCTCTCCTTTCCTTTCGGCAACCACCAAGCCTACGGCGTATTATTGTCCAGAGTGACCTGAAGGCCCCAATTGAAAATGGCACCTCACCTTGCCTGCAAAACAGGTGCAAGACCTGCAGGCACATCCACACCGCTGACAGTGTACCTGTCCCACAGTCACAACAGGTGCACAGAATTAGGGAGACATTTTCCTGCAGGTCTTCCAATGTGGTGTATCTCATAATGTGTGTGCAATGTCCCACCACAGGCCTCTATGTGGGGGAAACAGGGCAGAGACTTAGTCAACGCATGAACTCACACAAATTCAATATTAATAACAGCAGAACAGATCTCCCAGTGGCTGCACATTTCTCTGGAGAAGACCACTCTATTGAAGATTTGCGGGTTGTGGTTTTAATGGGACATTTTAAGAAGCAGAGGGAGAGGAAAGAATGGGAATATAAGTTAATGCAAAAATTTCAAACTCTGCAATTTGGACTTAATATTCAATAGGCAATGTATTTCTTTATTTGAAAGACCTATATATAGGGCATTACAGTAGTCTAGATTTGAGGTTATGAAGGCATGGACCAGCATAGAGAGATCTTTTGTTAATTTTTTTTCCATGTTCCTATGGTGGAAGTACGAAGATTTGATAATTGAACATACCTGGTTCCTGAGAGACAGTTTCCCATGAATAACTATGCCTAAATTTTGCACATAGTCTTAACTTTAAAGGGTTGTGTTCCCTAGGGATAGAGGTGGCAGATGTACAAGTTGCTATTTTGCCATTAAGCACTGACCTCCAAACATGAGAACTTCCGTTTTGTCCAAATTCAGCTTTAGCCAGCTGGTATTCATTGTTTTTTGTATTTCAGCTACGCATTAATTTATGGATGGAGATAGGTTAGAAGGATATGTATAGTTGGGTTTCCTCTTCATAGCAGTGATAGGCCAGGTCATGACTCTGGATTAATTTGCATATTGGAAGCAAGTAAACTGCAAAGCACCGAGCCCTGTGGAACTCCATATTTTGGAGGGACTGGTGATGATTATGATGAGCCAAGAGATACTCTTTGTTGCCTGTAATCCTGAAAGGGCCTAAACCACTGAAGAACTGATCCAAGTATCTTATTATACATTTTATAAGCTCACTAGCCACTTCATGACACCCAGGTGTTTTAAATTAGCAGGAGACTGCATAATGGATCTATCCAATAGCTTTCAGGCTTTTGACTGAGACTATATGGCAAGGTAATTTTTTTTTTTTTTTTAAACTGTAATTTTTATTGAAAAGTTTTTCCATAACAGAGTATATAAAACCAAACAAAATAAGGCAACAAGGAGGAGGAAGGCTATCTGCCAAACCCCATATAAGCGGAAGTCAAGTCCTTCAATCCAGTAACAAAGTAGAATAAAATAAGTGGGGGGAGACAACCACAAAAGACAGGGAGGAAAGACAAGGGATGGAGCGAGGAAAAAGAAGGAAGAAAACCAGGGATCAGAGACCTCGTAAAGTACAATACGTGTCCCAGGGAATCCAGATGGATCCGAAGACATCCAGAGTGTTATTTAAGCTAGCTGTCAGGCATTTGAGACTCCTCACATCCTTCATTCTAGCCAAAAGCTCAGGACCAGAAGGAGGATTCACACTCTTCCAGTTTCTAGCAATGAGGGTCTTTGCGGCAGTACAGAAGAGCCGAAATGTCTTAATGCCCAGGTGTCTAGGAGGGACGTTTAGGAGATAGACGAGAGGGTCAAGGGGCCCCCCTGTAGGAAAAGAGCCTCCGCCAAAGTCCTGACCTCTCTCCAGAAGCCCAGGATGAGGGGACATGTCCAGAAAATATGATATAGTGTGCCCACCGCAGTCCCGCAGCACCAGCACCACGGTGGAACCGTTGGATTCAAAGCATGAAGGAGGGCTGAGGTGTGATACCAATGCATAAACAATTTGTACTGAGCCTCCTGAAAGGTTACACACTGAGAGGATTTCTGAGCACGAGACCACACAATCTGCCACTGTCCCAGGGAAATGGGTCTGCCCACCGCCTTCTCCCATTTGAGCATATAGTGATGACTAACAGAAGAGTCAACAGCCTGGGAGGCAAGAACCTGGTAGATTGAGGAGATAAGGCCCCAAGTGGACGTGCCTGCATGGCAAATCTTTTCAAAAGCAGTGGGGAGTGATACCTTAAGGGACTCATGGAGAGAGCGAACAAAATGGACCACCTGAGAGTAGCGGAGCCACTCAGTAGCTGGCAGAATCAGATTAGCCGTAAGGTAAGCAAAGGGCCTGAGCTCCATTGTTGCAGGATCAACCATATCAGTGATCTGAAAGAGACCTGCCTCCGACCACACCTTAACCATAGAAGTCAGGCTATCTGGAAGGAGGGGGTTATACAATATGGATACCATGGAGGAGAGTGGTGACATCAGGGAAAACAGTACAGCAGGCAGACCAAATAGACCTAGTGAAACGAATAGGGCCGAGTAAGTAGGGGGAAGGGGGGGTATGGGGGGGGGCCGACCCACAAGAGTGCATTAGGATGCATGGGTACCAACCAGAGCTTCTCAATCTCTACCCATTTGGTATATGCCGGCATAGCTGCCCAGAATGGGATTCAGCGCAGATGACCTGCCCAATAATAGTGCAAAAGGTGTGGGACAGCCAGACCTCCACACCCCCTCCTCGCCAACATGACAGAACAGGGAATACGATGTCGTTTGGAATGCCAAATAAACTGAAAGATAGCCTTCTGTAAGTTACCTGGGGGACTGCAACTGGGAGCATCTCAAAATAGTATAATAGTTTCGGAAGGAGAGTCATATTGACCCTCAATTCTCCCCAAAAGGGAAATAGGTAAAGGCTGCCACTTATCTAGGAGGGCTCTCAATTCGTGAAATAACCGTGGGTAATTATCTAAGTAAAGAGTCGCATAGGAGGGAGAGATCTCGATTCCCAGGTAGCGAATGGAGGATGTCCGCCACTGGAAGTCGTAATTCCCGCAAAGAAGAAGGAGATCTTGTGGGATATTAAGAAGAAGCGCTTCAGTTTTCGAGGGGTTCACCCAATATCCCGAGAAGTCGCTATAACCCTCTAGTAAGCGTAATAAGTTAGGGAGTGTAATATGGGGGGAGGTGAGAGTGAGGAATACGTCGTCAGCTAAAGGGAAACTTTAAATTCCCTGTCTCGGATATTAATTCCCCTAAGATTAGGGTCCCACTGGATCTTGACCGCCAAAGATTCAATACAAAGGGTGAATATAATAGGAGAGAGGGGGCAACCCTGTCTTGTACCATTACGAATAGAGAAGGAGGGCGAGGAGGCATGAGGAAGCCTAACCGCCGCCGAGGGATGGGAATAGAGAGCCTGAATTGCCGCAAGAAAGGGTCCTGAGAACCCAAATGCGCTCAAAGTAGCGAGCATGAATGACCAATCTAGGCGATCAAAATCCTTTTCAGCATCCAGGCTCAGAAGGAGGGCCGGGGTAGAGTAGTGGTTGGCTACCTCCACCAAGTCCACAGTCCTCCTGGTGTTGTCACAGCCCTGACGACAGGGGATGAAACCCACCTGGTCCTTATGGACGCGTAGGGGGAGCCAAGCATTCAGCCTATTAGCTAGGAGTTTGGTGAAGAGTTTCAAGTCCGTGTTTAACAAGGCAATTGGGCGATAATTAGCGCAGTCCTGGAGATCCTTACCCGGTTTGGGAACCAGTGTAAGGAGGGAGGAAAGCATAGTCGGGGGGATCGGAGAACCTGAGAGGAAGGAATTGAAGAGAGTCAAGAGGTGACCAGATAATTAGTTTTGGAAAACCTTATAGTAGTGATAAGTAAAGCCGTCCGGTCCCGGGCATTTACCATTAGGAAGGTCCCTCAAAATCCCCTCCAATTCCTCAATGGTAATAGGAGAGTTCAGGGAGGCCAAAGCCTCCGAGGAGAGACGCGGCAAACAGCAGTCAGCCAGGTACTCCACCAACAAAGAATGACCACAATGCCTGCGGGGAGGGTAAATTATAAAGTTTAGAGTAATAAGAGTGGAACGCCAGCGTTATAGCGTCGGGATGATGCTGGAGGACGCCAGAAGAATCACGGACAGAATGTGGCGTGGAGGTTGCACAGTGATCCCTGAGAATCTTCACCAGCAAGGTGTGAGACTTATTGCCTCGCTCGAAATACCATTGGCGAGAATAGAAGAGAAGTCGCTGCACATGACGGGTCTCCAAGTCATGGAGATCCATTCGGGCCAGAACCAAGCGGCAAAGGAAAGAAGGGGAGGAAAGGAGACAAAAGACAATCTAAGTGAAAAACGTACAAAAATAGAAGTACATAACAATATTAACAATTAAACAGTACATCATGGGCGAGGCTAATTCACTCGCCAGGGGACCAGAAAAGTCAATAAGAAACAAGATAAGATCAGCAGCTATGCAATCCAACAATCCCCACAGGGGGAACGTGACCTAAAGGGCTGAAGTGGAGGCCAGTGGGCTCTGGAACCATTGGAAAGAGGTGGAAGGAGAGCCACTGGGACCCCACTGCATCCTGCACTATGAAAATCAAAAAATACAGCAAGTGGGACCTGTACTGTAGACCTAGAAAAGAAACAAGGCAAACAGTAAAACTAAGGCGAGCACAATATAAAGCAAAACCTGGGAGAAGAGTAGTATCACCGGAGAGCATTCACCTTAAGGCCGGTCACCAAGCGGGGCCTCTGGGAGGCCGTCGCCACAGGGGGTGATCAGCGTCGCTTGGGCTCCAATCGGTGCCACACTGGTGGCGGGGGAGGAGGTGGAGAAATCAGTTCCCAGTCCGTTAACTCCAGCAAGGGGACATCCAGCAGATCACTGAAGAGGGGTAAATCTAAGTAAGAAAGGAGTGTGGCAGAGCAACCATCTTTTCTGGCAATAAGGGCAAACGGGAAGCCCCAGCGGTAAGGAATTTGATGTTCCTGAAGAATCTGAAGGAGGGGCCGAAGATGGCAATAAGTGAGAGATCTTGGTATAATTGCAGTTTAGCTCCATCAAAGTCAAAATCCTTGAGTTTCCGCGCCTTGCTCATTATAGCCTCCTTAAGCGGGAAGTCCTGAAGACAACAGATGACATCACGGGGCATAGAGGAAGAACCCTTGGGACGGAGGGCGCGGTGGACCCTATCAAACTTAATCCTGCGGGACTGGGGTTCCTGGAGAATAGAATTAAAGACAGCCTCCAGTGTAACAGGTAGATCCTCAGATTGGGTGGCCTCTGAGAGCCCCTTAATGCGGATATTATTACGCCGACCCCTGTTGTCAAGGTCCTCCAGGTGGCGTTGCATGTCCCAGATGGGTCATGGTCAGTCTCTAGCGTATCCACACAGTTAGCAATAGAGTGTAGGTCGGTGCGGAGAGTAGAAATTTCAGCCCGAAAGGATGCAGTGATTTCTGTGACCAGGGATGTTTAGATCCAACCAGGGTGACGGAGTCTGAAAAGAGCCTGATGCACAGACCTGGGAATACAGAGCTGGCGGCGGGGAAGCAGGGGAGCCAGGGCCAGTTAAAGCCATAGGAGTGTGAGCCAGAGGGACCTCCACATCAGAGTCCTCAGATAAGTCACCCCCCCTCTGGGCCAGGATGGGGGGACACAACCGCAGGGGACAGCAGGAGAGGTGCCCCAGAGATCTGCTCTGTAGCCACAACAGGGAGTACAGGTTCACCATGAGAGGGTGTCACGGTAGAGAGACAAACCTCAGATCCGTGTGGAGAGCTGGGACCACCAGAGGCCCGTTGGTGCTGCTGCACAAGAAGCATGGAGGATGCTGGAGGCGGCTAGGGAGACATCCCAGGGTGAGCAGTCTGAGGGAAAAGCCGCCCAGGAGAGATCCTTGGCTGCCCGAAGGCTGATAGAGATCGCTGGGGAAGCGGTGTGCTGGCAGGCAGGGAAAGCGCATGAAGAGAGAGGCTGCGCTGCAAGCCGTGCTTCTGCGGAGAGGAGGAAGGTGCCGGCTGTATCCAAGATGGCTGCTGTCCTGCGGTGGCCTGGTCCGGTGAAGAGGGCCGCAGGGCCAAATACCCATCCATAGTGGCCCGGCTCCGGCATTCAGAGGGTGCTGGGGTACCCAGGGGTACTTTCTTGGGCAGTCGCTTGCCCATGGTGCAGGATGGAGGAAGGCTACAGGTCCAAGATGCATCTCACTCCATGAGCAGCTAAGCCACGCCCCCCGGCAAGGTAATTTTTTTAAAGATCTTTACACATAGTGCACTGCTGTATGGTGTTTGCCATATTCCTGTGATATAGTGCCTTTGGGATGATGTGCCCCAGAGCCTGAGGCTGAGCCTAGCAGAATGTTTGCTATAGGTATGCTGGATCACTCCATGTGGTGGTGTGGTCTCCATGCGACCCTGCACCCAAGTAGAGTAGGAACCCACTATACAGCAGTTACTGTGAAGTGGCTAGTGGGCTTATATACCTTGATCAAAATTTATACTAAGAATCTTACTTTCCTTTTTTTAGGTTTTCCCGAGAAGCATAGATCAATGTATAATACTTGGATGTGTGGTCTATGTCTTATTTTTAAATGTTGGTGTACAAATTTGTTTTAATCTGTCCCACTGTTTAGTAAAAAAAAAAATATTGATGTAAATGTACAGTATACCAACCATCTGGTGAAAGTCATCAGATTGATCTCTATGTTATTGAGGGAAATGGATATGTTGGAGAAGGAAGTCTGTTTTTTTATAGGTAAATAATGATTGGTAAATGGCTGTGATAACAAAAGGTAGCTATCACAACAAGCCTGACCAGCAGTTAATAGAGGCTTTAAGGTAAAAATACAAACATATAGTAATAAGAAACCAGAGGACACTAATGAGATCAGAGTTTAGATGATGCTCAACTACATAATAGCACAGCGCTGCAACAAAGTTGTGCCTGCTGCATCAATGTCAGGTACTGCACAGTATCTTGCAAAAGCGTTCATACCCCTTGAACTTTTTCACATTTTGTCACCTTACAACTACAAACTTAAATGTATTTTATTGAGATTTAAGTGATAGACCAACTGTAAGGGTCTTGCCAACCGTAGCAATACCCTGACACTACTGCAGTGGTCTGGGAGGAAGGACAGAGACAAGTGAGCCCTAATCTCACCCCAGCCACTGTCCCTTCCTATTGCCTCAGTTACCCTAAACGGTAAAAGGACAACCTGAAGACAAGCCCTATACTGAGTAAGTGACACAGAGAACAGGACAAGACAAAAACAACACAGAAGCAGAGTGAGCAAGCCAAGGGGTCAGTAACAAACAAGCAATGCAGTACAAAATCAAAATCCAAGAGAATAGTCAAAAGGCAAGCCAGAGGTCAGAGAAATAGTATAGTAAATATCAAGGGCACAAAGAGAGCAGGCAAAGTCAGAGCAATAACCGACAACTTGCTGAGAAAGTGACATCCTGTATAAAGAAAGTCTGGGCCCAGCCCCAGATAGGTACAGAGGCTGTCAATCACACAGGCCAGGAAGAGATTAACTCTATGCAGTCCAGAGAGAAATGCTCAGAACACGGGTGTGGCCGGAAATCCATTACATTGACTAGGACCACTAAGGTGGCTCTACAAAGTATTGATAGATAGGGGGCTGAATACTTTTTCACGTCACACTTTTCAGATTTTTATTTGATTAAAATTTTGAAAACCATGTATCATTTTCCTTCCACTTCACAATTATCTGCTACTTTGTGTTTGTCTATCACTTAAAATCTCAATAAAATACATTTAAGTTTGTGGTTGTAAGGTGACAAAATGTGAAAAAGTTCAAGGGGTATGAATGCTTTGCAAGCCACTGTAGTCGGCATCCTTCTCTCACTGTCAGAAAAAATTCTGATAAAACTTTTAGCTGCTGTGATCAATTCTAATTACAACATCTAAAAGATTAGAAAGAGGGTTTTTTTCTCTTTCCCCATTGCAATCTTGTTGCATGTTGCCATGGTAACCTGGAGCCCAAACAGCGGCCTCCAGGATCCCATGTATCCATGTATGCCAACTGTCTTGATTTTGTCAGGACAAACAGGCAACGTATTTACAGAAGTATTGTGGTATGTTTTTTAGCCAATCAAGCGATCATATGTTAAAATCCCAATATGGGAATAAAGAGACAGTTTATAAAAATTTGACAACAGTTTTAAAAATATGTATAAAATACAACTGCTGAAAAACTGATTTTTTTTTTGAATTTCTCATATAAAATAAACAAAAAAAATCTGAATTGTTACTGCTGCTTCTCTAAAAGTTTGACTTCTAAAATATATAGAATCATTTATACAGTATGGTGAACATTGTAAAGAAAACTAAAGCAATGCCAGAATTATTGCTTTGTTTTTTTTTTTTTGGTCACTTTGATCATCCGTAAAAAGAAATAAAAAGTGATCATATTTACCCAGAAATGGTACCAATAAAAATATAGCTCTCACAAAACTTCCACCAAAAAAAAATAAACAAGTTATGCGTGTCAGAATATGGATTTTATTTGATGCAGTAGAGTGGAATTGCATGATATAATTTAGTTTATTATCAACAATTACATCCAAATTCTTCTTCACCAATAGTGGTCCATTCATACTATAATTATCATATACATTTTAGGAGCAAATGCATAAACTTACATTTACCAACACTGAACCTTTTCTGTCATGTTGCTGCTTCCCATGTGTACAGTTTATCTAGATCACCCTGTAGGGTGACATTTTGTATGGTATTCACAGCAGTTTACAGCTTTATATTTAGAGATGAGCGAATCGAAGCTGCAGAAGTGGAATTCGATCCGAATTTCAGGAAGTCTTTGATTCACATGGAATCCAGATTTCCTGATGCTTCGTGGTAACAAATATTTAGTAAGGACCTTTGTGACATCAGACAGTCACAAGATATTCTCTAGTGATGTGATTGGGTAGGCGTGTCTTTGCTTGTTAGCAGATCCTTCCACATGAATAAAAGTTGTCCTTGCTGGAGAGAGAGAGAGAGAGAGAGAGAGAGAGAGAGAGAGAGAGAGAGAGAGAGAGAGACAGCGGCATCCAAGGGCTTCCGCCATTTTGCCGCCCACCCCGGCTCTATGCAGACATGAGATAGCTGTTTATTCGCCACAAATTAATTTGGATCAAAGAGAATTGTATCGGAAAATTCGGCAAAGTTGGCGAATCGAATTTTTGAAAACTTCGCTCATCTCTATTTATATTATTATATTAGTCATATTATTTATATTATTATATTATTATATGTGAACTCAGAGAAAGTACTATGAAGTCCAAAGTCTGCATACCTTTTATAATCAGATTTTCTTAAAGGGTTAGAACTGACTTATGTTTTTAATCAGTACCAATTTGCCACATAAAAGTATCATTCATTTTCTACAATTTTACAAATTTAAAAAACACATTAACATTAAAAAGATATATTCTTATAAAAAAAAGTTAATCTAAAAGCATAAAGCGTATAAGCTGGCATTTTCAAGAAAAAAAAGAGTAATGTAAAAATATTGATCCTCTGCTTTACTACTTCCTTTTAAGGTTTCAATCTACATTCCTAGGGTTTCTTATTATTATTTTGACTCTGGCTGATGTGAATTGCTGAAAGGTTGACGAACATGCTGAGAAAGAGTTTTGCAGAAAATTTGGCTCCAGATATAACTCTAAGATGCCCAGAAATCAAGTGAGAATGGAATTTTAGAACATCAGTTAGAACATAAAGTCCTAATTCAGTGTTTTAGCATAGAAAACATGCAATGCATTGGTAGCATCTACTGCAATAAATATTATTATTGTCAGTTCTTTTACTAAAATACAGGTTGGTACATGCCCTGCATGGCCCTAGGGCTGTTTATGTGTGAGAAAGATATAGAGCAGATTCTCCTCAACTTAACTAGTCTCTACCCAACAACTCTTAGGAAAATGCAAACTACAGAAAGAAAACTGCTAAAAATTGAATACCTAATGTAAGGGGATTGGCAGTTGAGCAATTCCCCAGTGCTGCTTGCTGAAACCTGGAAGGAAGGGAATGACAGAGACAGTGTGTCCTAGGTGACAGCGGACAACTTGGCGCCAGTCCCTTCTTTTGATAAGTGTAACACAGAACAGGACAAGACGAAACAACACAGAAAAGGAGTTAGCAAGCCGAGGTCAAACCAAAGAGACCAACAGTACCAAATCGCAATCCAAAAGAGTAGTAACAAGAAAAGCCAAAGGTCAGAAGTCAGTAAATACAATACAATAACGAGCAAGTAGAACACTTAGCAAGGACAGAGTCAATAGCCAGCAACCAAGTGTGGGCTGTAAATAGTCCAGATCCAGCTCCAGGATTGATTGGCAGATAGGCTGTCAATCACAATGCAAGGCTGAGATCTATTTGAGGAGCATAAGGAAACAAAGGTGTAAGAGATGGATGTGGTGGAATAGGATAGTGTTCAGACAGGGTACACAAGAACCTAAAGCAAGGACTCATAGCCGGACACGCCTCCTGTGCCGTAGCATGTGGCCAGAGGATGGTGTCAAAGTCCGAACGGGCCCAGACGTTACACCTAAGTCATATAATAGTCAGATATAGTATTATTCCTCATGCACACATACAGTATTATTGCTTTATGCAAAGTTTTAAAGGTTAGCTATGCATAATTTAACTAAATACAGCTAGGTTGTCAGGAGGAAACTGAATATCAAACCAGCCATAGTCCATTGTACGTGCATTTTGCTGAACACCTTCATACCTTTAGATGAATAGATACACTATTTCCTTGAACAAGCCATTTTTGCAAATATTAAAATAAATCTCAAGTGAAATGGGCTTGTCAGAGCTTTGACATCCCAATGAACTTGTACCTCATTTGAAGATTTCTAAATGTATGATGGTGCTCAACATAATGCTCTCTACAACACACTGTGACTGGTTTGATGCCAAGCTTAAGGATGGACACATTTGTATATGGATAATACTCAATGCAAAATAATCATATGTAATGCATTTATATTTATCCTGTAAGGAAACCAAAGTGAATACAGCCAATTTAATCTAAGATATACATATATATCGTGTGTGTGTGTGTGTGTGTAACAATTAACAATTGTAAATTACTGTAGTAGTTGAATTCTAAATGACAAGCTTGACCACATCCTATGATAAGATAATAGGAATCAATTCTGCTCTTAGTGATTCCAAACTTTATTTTACCATCGTCTTCTAGAACCTATTACATAAAGATTTGTTTTATAACATGCAGCAAAAATTTTGTAATATAAGCTCATTTTACATGCAATGCACACAAAATGGTAAACCCTCAAGTTATTAAACACCATACTGAAAGGCATACAGCATGGTCAGTTAAAAATTCCTGCCTGACACATTTTTTTCAGTTCCGTATTCAATGTAGATGATCAAATGTTTTTGTCCCTTGAATTGAATGCTGGAAAATACCTCATGTAGAGGATTGAAAAACACTTTATTTGTGAAACTATTAAAAATTGAGCTTCTACTCTATATAGACATACTCAGGCTTCTAGCAGTCAGGTATATTATGCAACATAGAGGGGAATAATGGTATACAGGGATCGGTAGTTCTACCCTTTCTTGCTCTTTCTAATCTCAGTCCACAACTATGAACTGAACTACTGGTGAAATATAAGGGTATGCTCGCATGGAGATGGATTCTGCCTCAAAATCAGCTCCAAATTCCATCCAGAACTTACCTCCCATTATTTTCAATGAGAGGCAGAAAATGAAGAAGGATGCCGAAAAAAGGCATCCTTCTTGTTAGTTCCGCAGTTTTCAGGGCTCATTTATCTGCAGAACCCCCAGCAAGTGGCTTATGTTAATTAGTTGTTTTTGAGGTTAATCAGCGAGTAAACCCAGGTAGTTAACAAAAATCTCTACTTTAGCTTTCAGCCACAGGATGGATAAGGCCATAAAATGTAGAGGAATTTGAGACAAAAGCGCAACTCAAATTCTTCTTTACTTTCTGATGAACAGGCCCTAACACCCTACTTATTTCAGTTATGTTTTATATCACCATAGCTTCATAAGGGGTTAACCTCTATTACAGGCTATGTGTTTAGCCCTTTATTAGCTTATTTTAGCAGCAGAATGATGGTGTAGTGATAGCACAGCCATGAGTTGCCAAGGTGTCTGTGGACATATATAATTTATAGTTTATGAAAACATTGACAACTGGGCGTTACCAAATGAGAATGTTTCCTTGAACATTCTGACAATGTTCAATCAGTGCTGATGGTATCAGACTGTGTATACCACATGCCATATGACTAAAAGCAAACTTTATTTTTTGATTTCTGCAATATGGAATATTTTATGCTACAAACAGCCCTGTTCAGTGGTGAAACACTACCGCTAACTAATACAGTCATAAATAGTTATTCCTTTCCCATCATCTGCCAAGTCATAATTTTTCTGGCCGTGCATGGCTACAGCCATTTTCTGAAGGATCTCCGTCCTTCAGTCAGCCTGTAACAGAAGTATTGGGATATTACAATACATTGCAATGCATTAGCATTGGAATGTATCATATTAGTGATAAGACCCCTTGGGGTTCAAGACTCTTAGAAAGTCTAAAAATAAAAGTTAAAAAAAAAGCAAAATATAATAAAACATAAAAAAATAATAAGTTCAAATCACCACCCTTTCCCAAGATCAGACATAAAAATAAACAATATAAAACACATACACATTAAGTATCCCTACATCCAAAAATGCCCACTCTCCAAACATTCTTTTGCTGTTTCGCCTCCCATAAGAACACAACCGACTGAAAAGAGAACTGGAAGTTCTGAGAAAAGATACATCAAAATTGACATGCCATTGGGAAATACGTGTACAAGTATTTAATAAAATAGATATGTCAACAGAGAGTGCAAAGAGATTCTTTTTAATGTAGGTGCTCTTTCTCAAGGTCATTGACAAATGTGTGCATATAAAAATTACAAAGTGTGTAATAGTTAAAAATGTAAGTACAAGAATTCAGAATCGAGTATACGTCTCTAGAACGGCTGTGTGTGGGTACCGGACCTTTGTGGCACTCCTTAGCTATTATTTACAAACTCTTGATAGAACTCCCGCCTGATGTTGTCCCTCACTTCATATTGAAATGGGAGACTGACCTTAACCTGTCTCTCACACCTGACCAAAGAGAGTGCATATTCCGACTCGCATATGAGTCATTGATCAGCTCTCGTTATCAGGAGGCCAGTTTTAAACTCATGTCCCGGTGGTATCGTGTCCCCTCGAGATTGCATGCTCTTATCCCACAGGTCCCATCAATGTGCTGGAGGTGTGGGGTGGAGGAGGGCACCATGTTACACATTTTTTGGTCTTGTAGCGCTCTATCCCCCTTCTGGGACGGGGTTAAGAGGATTATTTCTCAAGTAACTGAGACTTCCCTCCATTTGGGCCCTGCTCTGTTCCTCCTCCATCATTGTGAGTTCCCGATGCATATCTATAAGCGCTCCCTGCTTCGATTTTTAGTCATCGCGGCTCGAGCGTGTATCCCACAATTTTGGAAGCAAACTGAACCTCCCCCCTCTCTCCCTTTGGGTTTTGAAGGTCAATGAGATTATGCGTATGGAGAACCTTATCTCTTTCCTGCATGACACTGTTCAAACTTTTAACAAGACCTGGTTCTACTGGATGGAATTCCAACGTATCAGTGAATATCTGACGTTTCTCAGGCCTGTGCCTCCCCTGTAGACCTACAGTGGGATGCTCTGGTTTTTATAGCTAACTGATGGCTTACTTATTCCGGACTATTCTTGACCCTCTGGCCTCGCTCCCTGTGAGTTTCACTACTCTTTTTGAGGAAGAATTTTTGATTGCTTACACCCCTGGGGTCTTTCCCTGGACCCGTATACTGTTGCTGTATAGTCCCCATCCCCCCCTTCCAAAAAAAATTTTTTTTCTCTTTTCTTTTCCTCTTCTCTTCCCTCTCGTTCTGTGTCTGTCTTTGTTGCCTTAAAATATTCTCATTTCTCAAAAGCAAATGTTCTATATTAACTAATTGTATTGTTAATAACTGAAGGAAAACTATAATTACATAGCTTTTAGTTGGAGACTTGGCAAAGTGTGTAGTGCAAACCAGATAGTTTCCTAAGCTTTTAATACTTAGTATATGATTTCAGTCCCAAGCTGAATAAAATATAATGTAAAATAGAGTTAATTTTTATGTATTTTACTTTTTGGTGGTTGGGAAATTGGGAAAATAGCAAAATGGTGAAAAGGAATCATTATATAAGAATTCAAACAGAAAAATGTAATACATTAGAGACATGACAATATACCCTTATTCCAGTTAAAATGGTATTATTGATTGAAATCCTTGTCAAATAATATAACTTGTACAAAAGTACACAATAGGGCAATTAACAGTAAACTTTTGGAATTTACCAGTACATGTTCTATGTTGAGTTTGAGTTTTATTCCATTTACAGTATTTTAAAAAATGGAGGCTTTTATAATGTCTACGATATCTTCATGTAGCTACAGATGTACAAAATTCCAGGTTGTCACATCTGACTAGGATAATAAATTATATGTGCTATGTTATTATAATAGCACTCAATTCAAATTTGCCTTTACATTTTGTAAAACAGTATATTTTCAACGTTGATAGTCAGTTATGATGCAGTGAGCTTCTGAATGACCCGATTGCTACAGTATTGAACTGATAGCAATGTCAGTTCATTACTGTATCGATTGGGCTGTTCGGGAGCTCACTGTTCGGGAGCTCACTGTATCATATCTAACTATGATATCTAACCATGGTACAGTAACTCCCTTGCACACAACCGAATAATGTAATAATAATAATAATAGTAGTGTAATGTAGTTTAATTGTAATATAGTGTTTAACATCCTGTAAACATCCTGTGCCCAGCCAAAAATATAAATGTACATATAATAATAATAATAATAATAATAATAATAATAATAATAATAATAAAATACAAATACTAATAATACATACATTAATAATAAATGATAAACCCATAATACTTCATGTACCTACAAGAATTCATCTATGTTTTGAACACAGGATTTACACTTTCTACCTTTCATTCTGCAAGTAAAAAACGTGTTAGTTTCTCGTGCATCACTTTGTGAATTGTCACGAGACACATTTGTCTTATAAATCGCTATTTGTTCTTTCTCCAAAATGACTGGCATTAACGTAGACCACTGACTGTTTTACATGGCTCTTACAGCAAAGACTGGATTAAAAGAGAATATTGCTAGTAAATCTTCCTTTATAAAAGTAGAACAACTTCTGGATTTCATCAGTATCAGGGCGGTGGAAAGTGGCTGCGTGTCTTGCACTATAAAGTGGGTTGTGGTTTCATACCAAGTACACAAACGATGTATGCTCTATAAAATGTGCACCTGGCATGTAACCACAAACATCTTCCCACTATGACTTGTAACCGCCCTCACACTCAGGCCAACTAGCAGTGAATGAGCTTTGCTAGATTAAAGCAAATCAAGCTGTGGAGGGAAACAAAAAGTAATTTGCATGTCTTTAGCTAGTGTTCCAATATAACATTGTATCAATGTGTTCATTAACAAAAATCATGCTGAAAGCAAGTTTAGCTTTATCATAATTTTCATATCCTATAATGTGTTGGCATGCCCGGATCCATATAACGATTTTTTTTTTCTAAAAGCATTTACAGAGATTAAAGAAATGGCACTTCAACACTGTCTGAAAACATGTTTCCAATGAGATGAATATAAATAAGTTATGAAATCTTGATTGTGGCATGAAGATCATTCAATAGCTAAGAACAGATGCTTCGAATGTGCTCACAAGTATAGGCATTGTCTTTTCCCATACAGGAAATTTTGCAATGTTCTTTCTTCTGACTACACAAGGTCTACACAAGGTCTCATTTTCAAAATATAAAGAATGAATGTGAGAAAAGACAAAACAACATGTTATTGTCTCATCTGATTGTCTGAGATCTTCTGAAATTTTCATACTGGCAGACAATGATATAAAATTTAAGAAAAAAATGTATAAAATCCTCTCTCCATCCCCACAGCAGTATCATACTTTAAGCAGAGCTAAAATCTCCATGCCTATCTGTTAGCTTGCAACTGTGGGCTTGGAGATAACATGAGGCTGAGGCTACACGTAGCAGGCTGCAGCAAAAGAGCGTGGCCAGAAAAACCCCGGTGGAAACGTATTGCCATTTTTCCCGCAACGCTTTTCACAGAAAGACTCTTTGGACTTTCGGCTTCAATTATACTTATAGGGAAACTGCTGGTGTTTCCATAGGTATAACTGACATGTTGCGATTTCCAAAAATACAATGGGAATTTGTAGGGACTGTAAAACGCTGTGGCCAAGCCGCAGCATTTACACCACGTGGGGCCCTGGCCTTAGAGAGCCTTACTCTTGGTTCCTGAAGACATGATCACTATGAACAGCCTATACTGCTGCATAGTAAACAGTGGGATTGCCTTTCCTTTGATCTCTGCCTTTACATTGTAATAAGTCCTCAATTTTTAATAAAACTGTATTAAAAAATAATATTAAGCCAAAAATACATAAATTTCATTCAAGAAAATTCCCCCAAAGGTCTCCATAGGTGAACATACACTTTAAGACCAAGATCTGAGTACCAAATGGTGAGCAATACTATTCTGATCCAGTTTATAAAAATGAGTGCAAACATTGGAGTAGGTGTTCATATAAACAAGTCAGAAAATTGTTTTCGTGTTATAACCTGCACTTTGCTCTTTTTGTCTGTAAAGTTATAAATGCCTTGCAAAAAATGAACTTCATCATTTAATTCTGTAGTGTAGAGTAGAACATGATAGCAGGATCCAGATTGTTGGCTATGTTACTTTAATAAAACACATCATTGTTGTTAATTTCTCATGCTACGTTTTTCCCACAAAATTGAGCAATTGACCAGACACCAGACAAGGAAAGTAAAAATACTGTGCCAGGTTAAATTTCATAACGCATTCTCTATCTCTATTATCTACATACATAGTTTTTATAGTTTCTTATAGTTTTAGTAAATTCCAATCTTCATGTTTTGTTCCAGAATTTACAGTGATTTTTATTATCTTGTTCATGCCTCAGAACAATACGATACTTTTTTATAACATAAATAAAAAAAATGATGAGTTAATGGCAGTTCAGGGCAATCTCCTGCATTCTTGTTGAACTGTAGTGCCAGACTATTTGTTTATTACCATTTTCCTTTGTTATTGCCAACTATGCAGTAGTGAACCTTACATTATGTTACTAGATCCACTCGTGTGAAAAAGTAAGGACACCCTTACATATGTGAATGTACAGATGTAGGAAAGTTTAACTTAAATCTGATGGTTTGCTCCCTCAGATTTAAGGCCATTAAAAGGCCAGTGAAACATTCAATGCAAAGTTTGCTACTACAGTTTATTTAATGTATAAGGATGAAGCCCCTTTGGAAATGCTGCGGCAAAAAACGCTGCATTTTACAGTACCTGCAAAATAATGGGATTCTGGACAATCCCTTCCACACATTGCAGAAAAAAAAATCCACAGTGGAAAATCTGCGTTTTCAAAAACACCCACATTTTTGAAAATCACAGCATGCCAACTATACCTGCGGAAATGCTTGCATTTTCCTCATAGGAATAATAAGAAAGTGGAAGCGTAGTGGAAAACAAAATTAAATATGCTGCAGAAAAAATTGCGATGCATTTCCGCCGCAGTTTTTTCCGAAGCGTATTTTTGTTGTGTTTTGCTACAAGGGGCCTTAGCCTTAAAGTGGAATAGGTCATAAATAATGGATCAAAGGGAGGGCTGACACTCGGAATCCTCACAATCAGCTGTTTTCAGCAGTGTTAGGAACCCGTAGCAAACTACTCTGTACAAAAAGCTAATTGTTGGGGGTTCCATGTGTTAGATCCCCACTGATCCATTACTGATGACCTATTCTAAGACTATGCCATAAAGAAACTTGGAGTACCCCGTGAAGTGTTAAGTTAAACTTTGCTGCATTTGCACCTTCATTCAAGTAATATATAAGGGGAAGGAACTGACATGGAACAAACAATCGCAAACTGATTTTGTAAAATAGGACCTGGCATTGCCACCTTTGGCTAAAACAACCTCCAGCAAGCATTTCTTATAACCATATAACATTCTCTGGCTCTGTCATCTACCATTGACTGGGAAACCTACTTTCCGGCTCCTCCAGGTATAGTTTTTTTTGCTGTGTAATTTTGGAGGGATTTCTTGTCCATTATGTATCCCCACAGTATTTCAATGAGATGCAGATCCTGACTTTGGACTTTTTGGTTTCAATGCTATCAGACATTATTAAAAAAAATAAGGCTATGTATTGCCTAAAAGTACATAGTTTTCTTTTTGTACTATCTTACAATGTCATGTGGTTAGAAAGTGTGATTAATAAAGATGTTGAAGTAATTTTATTTATTTACTTATCATAAGTCAGTATATGATATAATTATGTTTCATTTAATTTCGCCCAAAAAGCTAAATAAAAAAAAAAACTTGGTTCGAAATCTGAAATATATTATGATAGCTGACTAGAATGAGGTCACCGGCAACAGCAAGTCTAATGAGTTAACGCAATCAAGTCCAGATCTTTTGTATAGAGCTGAGACCAAGTAGAATGATACAATGTTATCAGCCAGGTCTGATCAACAGCCCAGGCTTGAACAATGCACTATTGTTTCTTTGATCACTCAGGCTATATAGGAATACAATGCAGCCCTATTGTTACAGTGTGGCCACATTATGACAACATACACCTAGGAGTATAGCTGCGCACCTTATGAGTAAAGAGATACGCTACCCAGAGACCAAAATACATCCCTGAGCCACAGCCACACTTAAGCAGAATCATCACACCTCCCCCTTTAGATGGGGCTTGTAGGAAGTAGGGGCCTGTGCCCCTCTTCTGAGAGCACCTCCGCCTCCAGCTTCTCAGGCTCTGGCCCCAAGGCTTTCTCACCTCCCCCCGGGGTCCCAGCAGACTCGGGCCTTGTCAGACTCCGAGGGTGGTTGAGCGCCACGCGCCTTCAATATGTCCAGACTAGGGTCAGCTTGGACAGCATCTCTGAACTCTTGGCTGGAGTGAGACACAAGAGAGGTGCATGTTACATAGCTGCCGGCCCCTTATGTCTCTCTAGTCTGACTAGGGGGACTTCTAAGGCTCAGGCCCTGATCCACGTACACTTGGCTACCTCCTGCCTGTTCTGGGTCCGCTTTCTGAGTGCTGGCACCCCGTAGCTTTACACTCATGACCTCAGGCCCTTGGGATACTATTCCAGAGATCCCATCCCGGCAATCTCTGCTCTCCTGGCTACCCTTGGCCTGCTCTCTCAGGGTCTTCCCCACACTAGCCGCTAGTTGGGAGAGTTCTAGGGGATTCTGCAGCTCCCCCTTTGCTTCCAAACCTAGGGGCACCTCTGGTTCTGGCACAGGTATGTTTGGACCCTCTCCTTCCTGTACTTGGGTGGGTGATGGTGATACCTTGGGCAAATGACTGAGATCATGCTTCCCCAAACCATCCCCCCACAATACATTGACAGGTAATACATTGGACATACCCTCTTCTTGGATCACACCTCCAGTACCCCATGCCATCTGCACTTGGGCCATGGGCACTCCTGGAATAGAACTGGACAGAAGAGATGTGTATGTCTCATACCGGCCGGACTCCTCCGGCTTCAAGGGAGTGAGGCTAGTCATGGTGGTCTCAGCACCGACTCCAGGTGGTGTAGGCAACGGTTCAAGGGTTAGAACGCCCTCCACCCTTGTAGCACTCTGGCTGCGGGCTTTCACCGCACCACCAGCAATCCGTCCATCACCTGGATCGGCCATGAGATCCACATAGCCTACCTGACCACCTGGCACATGGTCAGCAGTTGGGTGCTCATCGGATGCACTGGGCGAAATAGTAGAAGTCGCTTTCAGTGACTCAGAAGAGCTATCCTGTACACTTTCACAACAAGCATTGGCAATTACATTGACAGTACATTCATCAGCAATTGTTAATTCACAGCGGGCCTCAATGAGATTTGTGGTAGACAGATTAACAAGCTGGAAGGGCGACGCCCCCACAGATGTGGGTGTATCTACAGACTTAGTCTCATTGGCTCCTAGCACCAGAGGAAACAAAGCATCAATAACATTTTTGCTGAGCTGGGTTGCAGGAAGCTCATTTGCATCTTCCCTGCTCTCAGCTGAAGGCAAATCATTAGCATATACATTGACTGCCATAGGAAGTATCTCAGAGGGGGGGTTACGGGCCCTCTCTGCAGATATGACAGACACATTATCAGCATTAATCATAGACAGTTTATCACAGTAAATTGGGGTGCTCCCCACCCCATATTGGGACATTATAGGTCCTAAATCAGCCCCCAACAGTACATTAGCAGGCAAATCAGTCATTAGTCCCACAGTCCGCATTCCTTTTCCTGAACCCCAGTCCAGATACACAGATGGGCCACCTGCTGTGGCTTGGGAAGCAGGGAAGTTCTCAGGGCGGTTGGGGCACTCCTCCTTGAAATGTCCTGTTTGGTTACAGGCATGGCCCCGCCGCACCTCCCCTTGGGGTTTTGGGAAGGTCACTAGGGTGCCCAGAGTTCTTGGGACAGGGGAGGGACCACCCGGGGCATAGTTTGTCTCACCCGACCTGACGACAGACGGCTGTGGTGAACTCCAGCCTGGCTTCTCCTTCCAACTTGAGGGTCTCTGCAGGGTTGTTGGAGTTTGCGCCTGCTGGGAGCTTTCCTGCCTCTTCAGATCAAGCTGATACTCCCTCTCGGCCTGTCGCTCAGCAGCCTCACAAACTGCCTGCTGTTCTGCGGCCTGCCGTTCTGCGGCCTTCCTCTCTCTCTCTGCCTGTCGCTCAGCAGCCTTCCTCTCTCTCTCTGCCTGCCGTTCTACGGCTTCCTGAAAGCGGCCCAACACCTGCAGGTATGTGTTAGGGTCACCGGTGCCTGCTTGCTGAAGGACCATTTGCCAGACTGAAGCCATTCCTCCCACAAGGCTGGGGCTACTGGCCTCTCCTGGTGAAGTAATCCTTGGGACCGGGCTGCTTGCTGCACTTCCTGGCCTAGCCCCAAAATCAGGACTCTGCATAGCTGTGGCTGCCTCCATTTCAGCCATACGCTCAGGATCTCCAAAAGCCTGGTTCAGCAGTTCTGGAGATCTGCTTCTGAGCCCACTAGCCATCCACTGGTATTTGCCAAATAAAAGATAGGATAGAATACAAATAGTAAGGGGGGGGGGGGGACAGCACTGTATCAAACTTTCACTGTATCTTAATGCTTGCTTTAATACCGAGCTTGTCTCATAGGATTACCATAATCCCCAGCATGTGAGTGATAAAGGTCACCAACACACGCTGTTTATCCTAAGATCCCACCGCTGCCACCAATGTGAAAGATCCTCAGTGCGCCAAACCGCTTTGGCTCCCACCTGAGTCCTCTTTCATATAAAAACCACACTCACCGCCAGTGAGTGTCGGGTTCACCAGATAAATACAAGACAAGCCTTCTAAATTTTATATATTTATTAACCCCTAAATGGGTCGGTATTAACATCTAACATATACAGTTCAGAATAGATATGCAGATATATGCAAGCATTAACAGTTACTAGTTACAAGATACAGTACAAATAAAATAAAAGGGATAAAGGTGAAATGATTACTTTATCACACATGTCCTTGATGTGATTCTGTAGTCCAACACTCACACATGCTCTGTCATGTGTGAATAACCAGTGGAAGCTTCTTGGCATGTGGCATTAACTCCTAGCATGTGGCATCACAGTCTCTCAGCATTAGTCCAATAGTCTCATCACAAAAATCTCCTCATGGTGTTCGCTTGTAATCCCAACACAAATCTCTTCTCAGGGTTAGTCTGTCTGTAATCTCTTGTAGTCTGTGATGGTCTGTCTCAACTCCATAGCATAATCTCCCCCCACAGACCTCTTACCTCATCTTTTATACCCTTTATGCCACCTCCCAGAATGAGGTCACCGGCAACAGCAAGTCTGATGAGTTAACGCAATCAAGTCCAGATCTTTTGTATAGAGCTGAGACCAAGTAGAATGATACAATGTTATCAGCCAGGTCTGATCAACAGCCCAGGCTTGAACAATGCACTATTGTTTCTTTGATCACTCAGGCTGTATAGGAATACAATGGAGCCCTATTGTTACAGTGTTACCTTATGAGTAAAGAGATACGCTACCCAGAGACCAAAATACATCCCTGAGCCACAGCCACACTTAAGCAGAATCATCACAAGGACTTTTCACCATCTTTCCAAAGTCCACCTCTTGGAATTTTTTTCTCTAACCCCCATCTTTCACGAGCAATCAGTGTTCATAGTTTTGGTACTGTTTAGGCTCTGTTTAGGTACTGTCAGGTGGGCAGTGTCAGGCAGAAGCAGACAAGAGGAGTGATCCTGAGCCATGATACTGTCTGCCTCTGATTGGAGCTCTAAATCATGTCCCCTTTCCTGCTGGATGCTGCCCACCTGACAGTACAAAGCCAAAGTAGTGTTAATTGCTCAGGAATGATTAGGGGTGGTGAAAAAATTTCAACAACGCTGAAATCAGTGGAGTAGCGCCTATTAACAGATGCTAAGAACTGGTGGAGGTGGTGAAAGGTCCTCTTTAAGGTATGTGTAAAGGAATTGCCAGTTGAGCAATTCCCCAGTGCTGCTGCAGAACCCTGGGGGGAGGGGCACAAGACAGTGAGGCTTAAAGCTGAACCCCCCCACTGTCCCTGGCTAACTTGCCTGATCTGTCCTAGGCGACAGCCAGCAACTGGTGGACAGTCCCTTCTTAATATGAGTGGCAACACAGACCGCGGACAGGATGAACAACAAAAAGGGAGGTCAGCTAGCCAAGGGGTCAGTAACAGACGAGCAATGCAGTACAGAATCAAACTCCAAGAGAATAGTCAAAGACAAAGCCAGAGGTCAGGAATAGGAATAGGAATACAGGTAACAAAACAGCAAGGAGTAAAGGCAAGTACGCAAGAAGCAATAGCAAGCGCCAATGTAAATGTGAGCAAAGAATAAATAGGAAGAAAGAACCCGCCCCAGACTTGATAGAGCAATAGGCTGTCAATCACACAGTCAAGGCTGAGATTAAGGAGCAGAGAGGCTGAGATTTGAGGAGCAGAGAGAAACAAAGGTGCAGGAGACGGGTGTGGCTGAAATTCAATTACATAGTCTAGGACAGTGTTCAGACTGAGCAACAAGAATCTTAAACAACGAATCAAACTGAACACACCTCCTGCGCCGCAGCGTGCGGGCGGAGGGTGGTGCAGAGACCCGAACAGACAGAGACGTTATAGTATCTCTTTGTATTAGAACTAAGAACATTTAATCCTGACAAAAGAAACATGGTTTAAGGTGTTCAGAAGGCCTGCCCTGATCACTTATGTATAAAGTGATCAAAAAGTTATACATAACAAAAATTGGTACCAATAGACACAACTTGCCCCACAAATAAAGAGCCCTGGCATATCTCCATCAACTAAATAGTAAAAAAGTTATAAGCATCAGAATATACTGACCCCAAGAAAATTGTTAATTTTTGAAAAGTGATGTTTTATTAATAAACGTAATGGAAAATAATTAAAGCAATATAAATGTGGTATCGCCGAAATCATAATGACCTGCTGGACAAAATTGTGGTTTGACTTTGAAAAATTTTTTAAGCCCCTGGGCTCTATCTATGCTGAGCCAGACCACATTGGACTTGCAGAATCGCAACCACTCACCATGCGGCAGGGCAAACGCTCTGCCGAGGAGTATTGCTCAGAGTTCTGCAAGTGCAGTGTAACTGCAGGTTGGTGTGAGTCAGCTCTAAAGCCTCACTTTAAGCAAGGCCTGTGTGATCGTGTTAAGGAGGTCTGGGTTGGTCATCCAGATCCCTCTACTCTTGAACAGGCCATGACTTTAACCGTCCATATTGACCGTAGAATCCGGGAAAATTTTAAAGTGAGAATAGGGCCCGGTTCCTCCAAGCTTTCTGTTTCTTCCTCTCTCTCTCTCTCTCTCTCTCTCTCTCTCTCTCTCTCCTGAAAAACCTACTTTTTCTTCCATCACTCCTGAGGAGGAACCCATGCAACTGGGAGCTGTGGACACCAAGACTCAACCTCTGCCTGTACTGTGGTACTTCAGGTCATATCATCCGAGACTGCTCGATCAGATCCCGCACACCAGCGGAAAAATTCAGTGCCTGAGTGGTAGTCGGAAGAACCACTCAGGCAACCAGGTATTTGCTGAAAATAGCAATAAGATGCTGTTAACTGTGTCTCTGTCCTCTGGGGACAGATCTGTTTCTGGCCAGGTCCTAGTTGACTCTGGGGCTGAGGCAAACTTTGTTAAATTTTCGTTGGTCTCAGCTTTAGGCATGGAGCTTTTTCCATTCGATACTCCTGTCGGTTACTGGGGCGTATTTTGCCCCACTGGCCAGGGGTAAGACCCCTTTAATCACTTTGCAAGTGGGCTCTGCACATTGTGAGGTCATAAGCTTTTTCATTATGGAGGATCTGTCTTCTGATATTATTTTGGGGCTCCCCTGGTTGAACCTCCATAACCCTATTTTTGATTGGGGCAAAAGGGAGTTGGTAAAATGGGGATATCAGTGCTCATCCCACTGTATTGCTTTGCACACCTTAGATTGTGTCAGTGAGGAGACAGTCTCGGCTACTAAAGGTTGGGAATGCCCCTCTAGTCTAAAAACCCGAAAGTATCTGAAATGCCAGGTGAATAAAAAATGTTTGTCTGGTCCACCAGCGCCAGATCTAGAATACGAGGCAGAGAAAATACTGAATCCTTCTAAAGCTGGTTTGTCTGGTGAGGGTCCGGTGGCCCCTCATAAAAGGTGGGGTACTGTAACGTCTCTGCCTGTTTGGGTCTCTGCACCACCCTCCGCTCGCACGCTGCGGCGCAGGAGGCTCGTTCAGTTTTGATTCCTTGCTTAGGGTTCTTGTTTCTCTGTCTGAACACTGCTCTATTACCTCTTCTCTGTAATTGATTTTCTACCACACCCATCTCCTACACCTTTGTTTCCCTCCGATCCTCAAATAGTAAATCTTAGCCTTACCTTTGGATTGACACTCTATCTGTTAATCAAGTCTGGGGCGTATTTTGGACTTCCTATAAACTGGTCATCTGTCCACACATGTTTGCTGGCTATTGAGACTTTGTCCTTGCTAAGCGCTACTCTTGCTATTATTGTATTACTGACTTCTGACCTATGGCTACCCTTTGACTATTCTTTCGGATCTCAATTTGGTACTGTTTGTCTCTCTGGTTTGACCTCGGCTTGCTGACCCTGCTTCTGTGTTGTTTGTCTTGTCCTGTTCTGTGTTACACTTATTCAGAGAAGGGACTGGTGTCCAGTTGTCCCTGTCATTAGGACAGTTGTGGCAATTATGTAGGGACAGGGGCTGGGTGGAGCTTAGGACTCACTGTCTTTCCCTTCTTCCATTTTTTAGCAGCAGCACTAGGGAATTGCACAACTAGCGACAGAGGGTTTTCTAGCCATGAAAAACATGGATAGCACACTGAAAATACACACACAGTTGTGTTCATGAGGCCTAAAGGTAGCATGCTATTTTTTACTGACCTAATAACATTTGTATATTAACCCAAAAGATTTGGCTAAATTGCAAGCCATCATACAACTATGTCAACAGAAAAACAAAAGTTATGGCTCTTGGAAGGTGGGGAAAGACAAGAATGAAAACATCTCAATGAGTTAATAGGACTTGTATGGGCTGTCATGATGAGTATGTTCTTGGCTATCTGTTCTGATTTTAAATTGATTTATTAAACTTTTTTTCCATATTATATTTTTTTGCGAATTGAGACATTAAAGGGAATCTATCATTAATAAAACAACTTTTAAGCTAATGGCACGTTAGAATGGCCTTTAAAAAGGCAATTCTTCTCCTACCTTTCATTGTTGTCTTCTCCCAGTCGTTTCTGTAAAAATCTGTTTCTTCAATTATGGAAATGATCCTCACGGAGCACCTGGGGTGTTCCTCCTTGGCAGCGAGCACCCACCACGTCATCGCTTGTCACCGCCCTTTAGTCTGTTGTGGTGACTCCTATCTTGGTCTTCTTTGTATCTTCTTTCTTCTACTTCCTCTGACGCAGCACTGGACGGCAGCGACTGCGCATGACGGACTGCCACTTTCCGGTGGTCCGTACTACGCCTCTTGTAAAAGACCACCGGAAAATGGCAGCGGTCCAGTGCTGCATAAGAGGAAGTAGAAGAAAGAAGATACAAAGAAGACCAAGATGGGAGTCACCACAACAGACTAATGGGCGGTGACAAGCGATGACGCGGTGGGTGCTCGTTGCCAAGGAGGAACACCCCGGGTGCTCCGTGAGCATCATTTCCATAATTGAAGAAACAGATTTTTACAGAAACGACTGGGAGAAGACAACAATGAAAGGTAGGAGAAGAATGGCCTTTTTAAAGGCCATTCTAACGTGCCATTAGCTTAAAAGTTGTTTTTTTTTTTTTTTATAATAGACTCCCTTTAATAAGTCTTAAATGTAATCAGTAAGGTCTCAAAATTATGTGAAGAATAATGCCAACCTATTCAAAGTGTTCTGACTCAATAGCTTGGCTGCAAGTGTGAGGTTGTGAGAGTGTCCTGTAGTCTCTATGCTAACCAGCAATTTACACCAAGATATCTATCAGATAGTGTTCAACTCAACTGAGGAGGCGTAGATAAGATTCCAGATGCTTTAATCCAGGTAAATCTTGTAGAACCTCATACAGCAGTAGGTGAAAAATGATGAATCACCAGGAGCTGAGCAGACATGTTGCTTACAAAGAAGTGAAACTAAACTGAGGGGGAGAGAGGAGGAGCTACAGCATCACAGCTAAGGATACAGAGAGAGAGAGGGGACAAACTACAAAGACAAACACAGTATCACAGATATATGTCAGTGAATTAAACCAAGTCCTGGGACATGACACTCCCCGCCTGAAATCTTTAGATTTCACTGAAAACAAACATTAAATGTCCTGAGATGTCCATAAGGTCCTCTTCAAACCTGAAAAACAAAAAAGAAACATGCACAACAAACAATAATCAACAGTTAGTCCAAATAAACCAATCTTCAGATCGGGAAGCCGCAATTTGCCAACACCTCCACCGACCCACACTGTAATCCACAAGTACACGGTTTTAGTTCATGGAAGGAAGCTCCCCGCCATGAGCTGTGAATGGTGTCCTTATCTTCTTTTATGTGACGTCTCCTCTTGGAAGAAGAAGCACCAGTTCATTAATTGGGCGGAAGAAAACTCGCACTGAGCCTCCCTTGGTTACCTTGACCTCCACTTTCCGAGTCTTCCCATCATCACTAGGGACAACTTTAGTGATGAGACCCATAGGCCATTCATTCCGATGGACTTCTTTATCCCTTAGAAGGACGAGGTCACCCACCTGGAGATTAGGTTTTGAGGTCTGCCATTTGTGATGGCTCTGTAGCATGTGGAGGTACTCTGTTTTCCAGCGGTGCCAGAACACATTGGACAGGTGTTGAACTTGTTTCCATTGGCGTCTGTAAATGTCACTGTGATCTAAGGTACGTGGAGAGGTAGCAGCAGTACCAATTTTCTGAGTAAGAAGCGTTGCTGGGGTTAAGATAATTGGAGATTCAGGGTCTGAAGATACTGAGACAAGTGGCCTTGCATTGATTATCGCAGACACTTCAGCAAGAAAGGTTATTAACGTCTCATGGGTAAGCAGTGTCGACTTGTGGTCCATCAACATAGAGTCAAGGATTCTGCATGTGATCCCAATCATACGTTCCCAGGAACCTCCCATATGGGATGAATGTGGAGGGTTAAACGTCCAAGTGCACCCATTGTTGGATAAGAAGTTGTCTAACTGCAGTTCTTTGCAGGCTCCAACGAAGTTAGTGCCACAGTCAGACCTCAGTTGTTTCTCAGCAGGCAGTGGAGTGTCCCAGTCCATGTTCTCAGTGGTAAGCTGTCTTAGTAGTAGCTTGCCTTGAATGGTGATGGGAGCAATGAAACCAAGAGGATCATAAATGCTGTTCACAACTGATAAAACTCCTCCTTTGGTGAAAGGTTTGTCACAAGAAGACACTTGGAATGTGAATGTGTCTTGTTCAGTGTTCCATAGCAATCCTAGGCTGCGTTGCATAGGAGGAGTATCAGAACTGAGATCAAGATCCTTCAAGTTGATTGCATGATCATCAGAGGGAAATGCCTTCATTACCTCCATATTGTTGGAGATGATCTTGTGAAGTCTGAGGTTAGCTACAGACAGCATTTCCTGTGTTCTAGAGAGGAGATCAATCACTTCTTCACTTGCAGGTAAGGATTTAAGACCATCATCAACATAGAAGTTCCTCTCAACAAACTGACGAGCATCAGAGCCATACTCTTTCTCACCTTCATGGGCGGTCCTTCTCAGTCCATAGATTGCTACTGCAGGAGATGGGCTATTGCCAAAGA
The DNA here is from genome assembly GCA_947044405.1 of Leptodactylus fallax. NCBI lineage: Eukaryota > Metazoa > Chordata > Amphibia > Anura > Leptodactylidae > Leptodactylus > Leptodactylus fallax. The sequence goes on along the minus strand of CAMRHE010000012.1, from coordinate 7,647,136 downwards.
CATGTACCTTCATCCGGTAATCTATGACTTCATTGTTGACATCATTGTTCTTATGCCATAGGAACCTGAGATAGTTTCTGTCATCATCCTTAACAATGAAGCAATGAAACATCTGTTGGATGTCGGCCATCACTGCAACTGGTTCCTGTCTGAAACGGATTAAGACTCCTATGAGGCTGTTGTTTAGGTTAGGACCAGTGAGGAGCAGGTTGTTGAGAGAGACGCCTTCATACTGAGCACTAGAATTGAACACGACCCTGATTTGGTCAGGTTTGCGAGGGTGAAACACGCCAAATGATGGAAGGTACCAGCATTCTTCTCCTTCCTTTAGTGGGGGTGCAGGTTCTGCATGATCTCTCTCAAAAATCTTCTGCATGAAACCTACAAAGTGTTTCTCCATCTCTGGTTTCCTCTTGAGGGTACGTTTTAAAGAGGAAAATCTAGAAACTGCTTGCTTCAGATTGTTTGGTAGTTTTGATCTCGGGGAGCGGAAAGGTAAGGGTGCTACCCAGCTGTTGGAATCATCTTGAATGAATTCTTTGTCCATAAGTTTGAGAAATTCTTTATCAGCTATAGCCGGTGCCAGCTTGTTGTCGTCATCACTTGTTGTATTGAACACTGTTAATCCAAGGGAGTCGTCCCCAGGCAGGAAAGTATTCACGTTGTCTCGGTGATTATGCAGCCACTTACTGTTGCTTATCTTCTCTTTCACTTGGTAGTGATGTGAACATTGCTGAAAACAAGTGCTGCGACCATTTGGTAACATATGCGTCTTAAATGAAGAAATATTGGTGGGCCTTTTCATCCTACCTATGCAGACGTTGCCAATGATTACCCATCCTAGATCGAGGCGCTGGGCAAATGGTGCATCATGTGGTCCATTAATTTGCTGGCGTATTTTGTGCAGTCTAAGAATGTCTCTACCTAGCAGAAGTAGAATGTCTGCATTTTTGTCAAGGGATGGTATTTCACTGGCTATAGCCCTTAGATGAGGGTGCTGGAAAGCCGCCTCTGGTGTGGGTATCTCTTCTCTGTTTGATGGTATCTGGTTGCACTCAACAAGTGTGGGCAAAGGTATCTCCAGATTGCCCTTGAGAGAAGCTATTACGAGACCACTGGCCCTTCTTCCAGAAACCTCTGATATGCCACTACAAGTACCCAAGGTATACGGATAAGTATCACCCTTTAAGTTAAACAGATCAAATAGTTCTGACCTTGCAAGTGAGTGGTTGCTCTGGTCGTCCAAGATGGCGTACACCCTCAGAGCCCTTTCTGGTTGGCCCTTGGGGTATATATTGACTAGGCATATCCTTGCACAGGACTTGTCACAAAGGTCTTCTCCACAGACTTCTGTACATGAGGAAGATACTGTGGTAGTATTTGCTGCTTGATCTGTGTTCTCCCCGCCATGCTTAGTTGGGGAAGGGGAACCTCTAGGCGGTGTGGCACTAGGCTGGGATGGATGAAGAGCTTGTACATGGTTCTCACTGCCACACTCTATACACTTAATAGCAATTTTACAGTCTCTAGCAACATGTTCAGTAGAGGAACAACATTTGAAACATATCCCTAGTTTCTTTAGAAGCTCTCTACGTTCCTGGATTGGTTTCCTCCTGAAGCCAATACACTTCTTGAGGGGATGAGGCTTCTTGTGAATAGGACACAGACGGTTAGGATTTTCTACCCTTTCATCTTGGTTGCTGTTGCAACTGCTTTCTTCTGGTGCTGATGTAGGTATAGGAAGAATATCAGTCTTTTTCACCGAAACTGGGCCTTTGCGGTTTCTGTAGTTAGAATGTGAGCTGTTATACTTAATAGGAGGTGAACCAGGAACACTGGGATCCCCATAGGAAAAGCTTGGGTCATTCTTGGATTCTGCAATGTTCTTGATAAACTCACAGAAGTAGGAAAATGGAGGAAAGGAGACTCTATTCTCATTTTTGTATCTTGACCCAACTGTGGTCCACCTTTCTTGAATATTATATGGCAACTTGGTGACTATCGGGTTTACCCCACGAGCAGTGTCCAGGTAACTGAGGCCCGGTAGGAGAGTGTCCGCCTTAGCCAGTAGGAGCTCCATGAGTAGGTCACTAAGTTCTTGAAATTTCTGATGATCCTTACCAGATATCTTTGGAAACCCTTGCAACCGTTTGAACAGAGCATTCTCTATTGCTTCAGGACTGCCATAGGTTTTCTCCAGTCTTTCTCAAGCAGCGGTAAGGCCTGCTATGGGGTTGTAAATGTGGACGGATCTGAGTCTTTTAGCACGTTCTGTGGACTGTGGGCCAAGCCACCGGATAAGCAAATCTAATTCTTCAGCTGCAGTAATGCCAAGGTCACTAATTGCAGTTTTGAAGGCACATTTCCAGCCTCTGTAGTTCTCAGGTTGGTCATCGAACCTTGTGAGTCCAGTCTTAGTAAGCTCACGGCGAACCATGTACCTTGCAAACTCTGACATGTCTGTTCTCTCTGACTTTAAATATTGAGTTGCTGGCTGAGTAGCGGTGATTACGTTGTTAGTGGGGTTCTGGTTAACAGAGGTAGGTAGAAATGGGGCTGCGTAGGCATTCAGCCTAGGAGCTAGCTTAAAGTCCATAGGTTTAGCCACATATGGATGTGAGACTGGACGGTTGTTTGCAGTCTGGTGGTATGGTGTCACATTGGTGTTTACCTGAGTATCAGTATATTGCATTTGCTGAGGTGCAAGGCTTTGGGAATCCATGACGGAAGAAGAAACTGGATGCTGGACAGGCAGGGCATTGTACTGACCTTGAATGCGGTGTGCTGCAGAAGATACTGTGCCCTGTTGCTCTGGAGAAATGTTGTCCCTGACAGGAACATTTGTGACAAATAGGGATTCACTGCTTTGGCTTAGTACATAGTCTCTTGTGCGCTTGAGGGGATCCTCTGCTTCCACATCACACAAACTGGTGCTGTCGCTTTCACTTCCACTGATGGCCTGTTCTAAAATGCTTAACCTTGCCATGGCTGCAGCATGCTCATACTGTTTCTCTAGAGCCTCTAGTTCTGCCCTTTTTTGAGCTGCATTAGCTTCCATTGCTGCTGCATTAGCTTCCATCGCTGCTTTCTGTTGAGCTACCTTAGCTTCCATCTCTGCTTTCTGTTGAGCTGCCTTAGCTTCCATCGCTGCTGCATTAGCTTCCATCTCTGCTTTCTGTTGGGCAAAGGCTGCCTGTATCTTAGTAGTTTCCACCTCTGCACGTGCTTTTATAAGTTGCTCACTGAGTGTGGAAGATTTTGAGGAACGTGACTTAGATGTACGCTTTGAACGCTTGGTAGACTAAGAAACGTGGGATGCCATTTCCTGCAGTTGCGCAATTCTTGCCTCTGTCCTTAACTTAGTTTCATGTACTAAGCTGTCTCGTTCTGAATTGAGATGCTGGAAGCTTTGCAATTCAGCTAAAGAATCGTCTGTATGTTGTTTTCTCAATATGCTTTCATAGTCCTCAGCTTTCATTTTATAATGTCCATGCATAGCACAAAGCTGTCGCAGAGCTCCCTCTAGTGGTGATACATGGTATGCAGGCAAGCACATGGCAGATATCTTAGTCTGTATTTTCTGCCACCATTTTGAGAGTTCACAGGAAAGTTCATGCTTTAAACCTTCTAGATTGTCTCTAACCTGTTTAATTGAGCGTCTAGCCTTCTCACTGGGCTGCAGACTGAGGTCCATGCTACCTTGTGCTTCAGGGTGCCCTTCAGCCATGATGCAACTCAAACAGGATAAATATAACTTTGCTGGAGTAAGATGGCTGCTTGCTAGAATCTTCTTATGCTGAGGGAGGTCTGAGCTGCAGATGCAACTTACACAATGCTGATTCCTTCTGGCTTCAGGTAACTTGCTGTGACTGACTGTATGTCAGAAGTTGGTGAACTGTCTTACAGCCGTATCTGGCAGTCTTTATGCATCATTTTTCACTGTTCTGACTCAATAGCTTGGCTGCAAGTGTGAGGTTGTGAGAGTGTCCTGTAGTCTCTATGCTAACCAGCAATTTACACCAAGATATCTATCAGATAGTGTTCAACTCAACTGAGGAGGCGTAGATAAGATTCCAGATGCTTTAATCCAGGTAAATCTTGTAGAACCTCATACAGCAGTAGGTGAAAAATGATGAATCACCAGGAGCTGAGCAGACATGTTGCTTACAAAGAAGTGAAACTAAACTGAGGGGGAGAGAGGAGGAGCTACAGCATCACAGCTAAGGATACAGAGAGAGAGAGGGGACAAACTACAAAGACAAACACAGTATCACAGATATATGTCAGTGAATTAAACCAAGTCCTGGGACATGACACAAAGACAGTATTTATTTAGAGGAAAGCAAAAAAAACATGTAAGAATGTCCATTAGAAGAAAAAGTCCTAGCTCTAAAAATAGAAAAAAAATCTTTGCTTTATTGTACCCAAGCCATCACTGTGCCATACATGTACCACACCGTATTGGAACTACCACCTACCTGTTGTGTACAGTGCAACATGGGGAAAGAATGGGTTAAAAGAGGTTTTCCAGTGAATACTTTTTTGAAAGGTACATTAGACATTTAAGTCAAGTTAATGTTTGCTGCAATTGTTCATTTAACCTCAGTGCCAGGTTATTGGAAAGGTGAGCATGAGCTGTCACTTACTGATATGATTGGGAGTTAGTAAAACAGTGAAGTGCCCTCATTGGGAGGTTTCCTAATGAGCTGGAGCTCCAGGATTATTCTAAATTAGTATTAAACAAGCCACTGAGAATGTTGTTATATATATATATTTTTTTTTTTTCTCTCGAAAATTTCTAAAAAGCCTCTTAAGGTTTCTGTGAAAATGCAGTAGAAAAAATACTATGTTTCAAAGTACCACCAAACTGATTGAGATTTTTGTTAATCTCATCTACACATTTTAGTAAAAAAAGCTGTGAATAAGGCTAGGTTCACACTAGAGCTGGGCTCTCCGTTGTTCTGGTCTGCCACCTGATAAAACATCGGTTACCTGCGGACATAGACTATAATGGGGTCCACAAGGTGTCCGTTGGGTTTCCGCTGTTTTTATAATGAAATCGGCAGAGAGAAAAGTCTTCTGTGCAGGATTTTTCTCTCAGCTGATTTTTGGTGGAATCTGTGCCGGAGTCTTTTACAAAGACTTCAACACATACAGTGGGGAAAAAAAGTATTTAGTCAGCCACCAATTGTGCAAGTTCTCCCACTTAAAAAGATGAGGCCGGCCTGTAATTGTCATCATAGGTAGAGCTCAACTATGAGAGACAAAATGAGAAAACAAATCCAGAAAAACACATTGTCTGATGTTTAAAGAATTTATTTGCAAATTCTGGCAGAAAATAAGTATTTGGTGAATAACAAAAGTTCATCTCAATACTTTGTTATATATCCTTTGTTGGCAATGACAGAGGTCAAACGTTTTCTGTAAGTCTTCACAAGGTTGGCACACACTGTTGCTGGTATGTTGGCCCATTCCTCCATGCAGATCTCCTGTAGAGCAGTGATGTTTTGGGGCTGTCACTGGGCAACATGGACTTTCAACTCCCTCCAAAGGTTTTCTATGGGGTTGAGATCTGGAGACTGGCTAGGCCACTCCAGAACCTTGAAATGCTTCTTATGAAGCCACTCCTTCGTTGCCCTGGCAGTGTGCTTGGGATCATTGTCATGCTGAAAGACCCAGCCACGTTTCATCTACAAAGCCTTTGCTGATGGAAGGAGGTTTGCACTCAAAATCTCACGATACATGGCCCCATTCATTCTTTCATGTACACGGATCAGTCATCCTGGTCCCTTTGCAGAGAAACAGCCCCAAAGCATGATGTTGCCACCCCCATGCTTCACAGTAGGTATGGTGTTCTTTGGATGCAACTCAGCATTCACTCTCCTCCAAACACGACGAGTTGTTTTTCTACCAAACAGTTCTACTTTGGTTTCATCTGACCATATGACATTGTTCCAATACTCTTCTGGAACATCCAAATGCTCTCTAGCAAACTTCAGACGGGCCCAGATATGTACTGGCTTAAGCAGGGGCACAGTGTGTTACGGAGGGTAGCCTTTGTTACGTTAGTCCCAGCTTTCTGCAAGTCATTCACTAGGTCCCCCCACGTGGTTCTGGGATTTTTGTTCACCGTTCTTGTGATCATCTTGACCCCACGGGGTGAGATCTTGCGTGGAGTCCCGATCGAGGGAGATTGTCAGTGGTCTTGTATGTCTTCTATTTTCTAATTCTTGCTCCCACAGTTGATTTCTTCACACAAGCTGCTTGCCTATTGCAGATTCAGTCTTCCCAGCCTGGTGCAGGTCTACAATTTTGTTTCTGGTGTCCTTCCACAGCTCTTTGGTCTTCACCATAGTGGACTTTGGAGTGTGACTGTTTGAGGTTGTGGACAGGTGTCTTTTATACTGATGACAATTTTAAATGTAGCATGTTAATTTTTGCTGCATGAGTGTTTTTGCTATATATTTAATAAGGGGAGTAAAACGCAAGCAAAGAATTAATGAAAAACACAATGGAAAAAAAACTGACTGTACAGTGAAAAATGTCAAAATTTCCGTGAAAAACTTTAAAAAAAAGTAATATTGTTAAAACGTAGATTTTACTAATTAGATTATTTTTATCATGCCTATTTTCTAGTCAACTTTCTCATTTTGTACTTGCATGATTACAAATTATTATTCTAATTATGTGCAAAGCATTTAGGACTGTCCAAACAAATGAAGGCAAGTACCTAACTATAATGTTTTATTTGTAATATTTGAAATTTATATAGATGTTCAAAACTTTTTGTTACATTATCTTGTGCCAGGACATAATACTGTACAGTATTATATTCTATAACATTATTTTTACATGTTGTATAATTTTATACTTTATTTGTATAGTTTTTTCTTAATAAGTTTTTTGTTATATATTCTTATCGATAAATGTGTGAATGTGTCATAAAAAATAATTGAAATGTAAATTTTTTTTTTCATCCTACATTTTCATGAGTCTACAATATTTTCATATATATTTAATATTTTACTACATCCTCTTAGTAAATTGATACTAAATATGGATGAGTTAATATCCTTTTGGCCAAGGCTTATAAGGATTGTTCCAGTGGGAATTTTCCAAATATCATTGGAAAGGTGCATGTTTCATTTCAAAGAGTACTTTTTGGCATAAAAGAGTACCAATAAAACACATATTTTCTGAAACAAGGGAAAGAAATGTGGGTATCATGTAAATCTTTTTGGCCTAAACTGGACATTAACAACATTCTGAAGAAAAATATCTAACCCATTTTTTTATATTGTATTCCTTTTAAGTATATTCTATTTGACGTTTGAGCAAAGTAACTGGAAAAAAGTAAATTGTAGACATAGTTGTATTAACAGATTTAAACAGTAAAAACAGTAAAAAAAAAAATTACCAAATGCTTATGAACTCACACCATTCTAATACACTGCAAGAATGACCTAAAAAGAATGAATGAGGGTGGACAAGTATATATTATAAAAAATGCCACAAAAGCTGTTGGTATGTAAAGCAAAATACTTAAAGGCACACTAAATCTAAAAAAAAACATGTAACATAGAATTATGGAGCAAAGTGTGATTTATTTAGGTAAAATTAGTATTTAGTTGTCTATACTAGTCTATATTAGAGCTTCATATGTTATGCTACCCAGCTTTCCCAGACATTTTGAAAGTTATGGTACAATTATAGAGTAAGGAGGGAGATTTATTTAGGTTGATTTTGTATTCAACAGCACCTTTTACCCAGCTTTCCTGGAACCTTGATTTCTCCATTGCAGCTTCACGAAAATTCTTGGGGATTTTTCACTACATAATTAGGCAGATCTGTCATCAGTGTTGGACTAAGGTTCCCTAGGCCCACCAAATAAAATGATTCTGGGGCCCACCCCCAACAATTCATATGAATAAGATCATAGTATGATTATTGTGTTAGAGCCTGGAACTACCGTTGAATCCTCTCGTGCTCTAGTGAGTCTGACAATGTCTGTCATTTAACACTGAAAAAGCTGGTTTCCTTTGCAGGAAAATGCCACAGTGAATTAGTAAGGACAGTCAGCTGATATGTACTGCTATTGCTTCTGGGACGTTTACTACTACTGTCAGTTACTAATACTGTCAGTTACGTGAGGGATTTTTTCCAAGAAAATGGGCACACTCACTATATAAAGTATACAGTGTAGAACCAACCCCAGCCTACAAAATTTCCTGGCTCAAATGCACTAGCAATGTAAGGGGAGTGGGGAGAAAAAATGGCTTCTTCCCTTGAGAAAAATAAAGGATGGCACACATACATATACTTAACCTTTGTTATGCAGTGAATATTGTATATATAAGTGTATTCTAGGTGTTAACATTATTAACATACATCAGGTATCCACAGGAGTGGAAATAAATTATATTATATTATACTATATTATATTAAATAGATTGTTAGGGTATTCAATTCTTGTCCCTTCTTTCCTGCATATACCCAGTACATTACATGCACAACTCTGTGGGATGTACTGTACAGAAAAAGTTTGCATACCTGTGTCCATACCTCTAATAGAATTGTACATAGTGGCAAAAGTGGCAGAGAGATTTGTACAGCAGATGATGTTTTGAACAAGTGCATTGTGTATCCTGAATCAAATTGTATCCAGTACTATGTACACTATGTATGGGTTTGCAGTACTTGAAAAGTGCTCTTAAATATAGAAAGGAATTATAATTATATTAGAAATCTGTAGAACATTTTGTTCTATCCGAGGCAGAGGGGTGTGTACAATAAGGAGTAGTCTGCCCATCTCCCCTATTAATTACTACTACTATTGGTTTTACATATAATTTTGCCAGGTGTAACTGTAAAATAGCAAACAAATAGCCGAGGAAAGCCCAAGTGACCATCATAGGAGATCCAGGGACACTAAACTGCAAATACAGGGCATGATGCATCTAAATAAACTCCTGACACAGAAAAACAGAAATCTATCAGCACAGTCAAGAAAGCAGCTTACTGTCTATGACTAACATCCCATCAGCAATAGCACAAGCGACCGGAAGTAGATACAAGTACATAAGTAGACTTTTCTTACATTTGTAAGCTGTGAGATGCTCTCAATTCAGTGTGCAGATTCAGTGTGAAGGTGAGAGGAGCCATCCCCTCTATGTTCACTGTGTGAAGAGAGTACAGATCCTCCCCCTACATTCACTATGAACTTTTCTTGTTTTACAGTGATAACTAAGGATTGTAGTTCCCTAGTAACAGGGAGTTTACAGCAAATTAGCTAGAAGGGAAACATAAACTAGTGGAAACTTCAAAGAGGTGTTTCACACAGACAACAGCAACATTTTTAAATAAAGTACATTATAATTTGGTCCAGAATCACTTGCTCCATGAAATAAGATTACGTTGTCTTAAAAGTTAGTGACCATTTAAATAAACTAAGAGATTATAGAAGCAGGAAAGATGAAGTATGAGCGGTTTGAGAGTAGCCTGCATGAGAGTAGTCTATCTAACCATAACTGCATGAGAATAGTCTAATCACTAATCAGTAACTGTGCCTCTCATCTGTGTAGAACATGACATGTACTTATATAACACAATAAAATATAAATCAGTGGTTCTCAACCTGTGGTACGTGTACCCTTGAGGGTATGCCATGCTATCTTCAGGAGTACATAACACAGTGAGAGGTCCCCCTCAGAGTAAGAGTAAGAGAAAGATGCTCAGTCAAGTTGAGTGTACATAACAAACAGTGATACTCAGCTCCCCTGGTTTCCGGTGTGGGTCCTTACCTTTTTTGGGCTATGTGTCACAATCACAGGCTTCAGCTGTCTCTGACATCACTCGGGAGGCCGGAAGAGGCCCATAGAGAATGGGGGCCTGTAACAGAGCCCAGGGGAGTCGAGTAATACTGTTTATAATGTTCACTCACCTCCCCTCGACCTCCGCTATCTATTGTCTGAGGATTTGAAAAGACCACAGAGTAAAATAGTAGCTTGTGGGTGGCGAACTCCCAAAATTTCTGGTTTGAATGAAACCCAGAAAATGCAGGTTAAGCTGAACCCAAAATTGTTATTTGATTAATGGTGGGACTATTCTGGGTTATTATATTCTGTGGAGGGACACTATAGGACATTATACTATGTGAGGGGCCACTATGAGACATTTACTTATGGAGGCCATTATATAACATGTGGGGACACTGTGAGGTCCATTATACTACATGTGCGCCATTGAAAGGGCCATTCTACTTAGTGTGAGGGCCACTGACAGGGACAATATACTGTGTGTGGGGTTACTGAGGTGGCCATTATACTACATGTGGGGGCACTTAGGGGGCCATTACCTAATTGTTAATAAGCCTAATTGTTAATAAGCCTAATTTTATTAGCATTTATAAGTGACCGCTACTCGGTTGAAACGTTTTCTCACTAGGGGGTACTTCGCTTGAAGAGGTTATGACTGATCTAGATGAATAATACAAATTCAGCCATATTAACTTGATTAAAGTGCATTACCAAAGTCTGATTTATATTGTTGCAATGAAATGGTGCAAGTGTGGTGGATTTGAAATGAAATGGAGCTCAAGGGAAGCTTAAGTTTTCCCCTTTAACCTCTTCCCATTCAATGTCTTAATAGTACTGTACAGATGTAGCAAAGATGAGCTTGACACTGATAACATTGCAGTGTGATATGTTAAATATGTCACAACAAAAGCCATTGAAAGTGTACAGTAGTTAAAGCATTCCAAAACTTTTTTTTTGTGTTTTGTTTTATACATCAATAGTATAGGTGAACTTTGTAGTATATTTTATTAAAGAAAAGTGCATCACTTATTTCCCTTCTTCCAGATCAAATCAATACACATAAGTCTGTTCAATTTTAAGCAGCAGGCAATAGAAGCCTATACATAGGGGAGCAGAAGGAGGAGGACAGCTCCTGGAGGCAGAGAGAGATGGCAGGGAAATAAGGAAATGCTTCTGTACTATACAGCGACAGTTTCATTTATAAAAAAAAAAGTTGGATTATCAGGTAAATTATTATCCAGCTGCTTTGTGAGAAATGATTCATTAGTTGCTGTAACATAGTAACACAGTTGATAAGGATAGATGAAGACACAATGTCCATCAAGTCCAAACTATAAACCTAATATGTTGATCCCCAAGAGATGGTTTATAAAATAAAAAAGTTTTAAAACTTTAAGTACACTTTAATACAATTGTCAATATATACTTTGCTATATATGTACATCACAGTTCATGAAGAAGCCTAGTCCTATTATATAATGGTGCCAACTGTAATTAATAGTTGACATCCCACTATATTGGCCAGGACTGAAGATAACTCCAGTTCTGGCAGTTTCACTCCTTGAATGGGGCTTTCTCTGTCACCCCATTTTTTACCCCACAGAATAATTGCAGGATGCCAATGAGATGTCATGGAACCTGGGGCCTAAACAAAAGTACCCTTATCTGCCATGTGTATTTGCCTAAAAGGCCTGGGTCTATTAAGCTGTCCATCAGTAAAACACTAGCAAGCCATAACACATTGCAGTACAGGAGTATTACAGTGTATTTTTGAAGTGATCATAAGTATGCCACACCAAAGTCCCATAGTGTGACAGAAAGAATAAAAAAAAAAAATCTAATGAATTGTAAAATAAAAATAAAATCCTTTTTACCATTACAAATCCACATATAGTTCAGAAAATAAGTAAAAAGTACATATATTATTGTTGCATTAAAAATATATACAATTTGATTAAGTAAAATGTTATTTACACTGTACAGTAAACTGTGGAGAAACTCCACAGAACATACCAAATTGTTTTTTTTTTCCATTAAACCCTCTAAACAAATTAACCTCTATAAAAAGTTATAGTTAATCAACACATCAAACTAATTAAGTTTGATGACAATGAAGACACTTAAATGACCAAGACTGCAGCAAGATGGTATGTCTAAAATATGTAAATTTTCAAGATGTCATTATCTGCACATGTATGACACAAAAACAAGTCAACATAAGTGCACATTTTTAATTATGTTTTCTCTAAAATCTCTGAAGACATTTTACATAAAGTTAAAACATCCTGGAAAAAAATTAACTTGTGCCCCTGGTTTCAATTATTTTCAAATTTGAGGCACAAACACTGCATTTAGAGATATGTGGCTCAAGTGCCAAATAGGGATCTTTTGATTTTTTTTAATACATGTGGTTGAAATTGGAGTAATGCTGATTGCCAGACCACAGTACTTCGCATTGGGATTTGGCACAGGAAAATAAGCCATTGTTCACAGTACAATTTAACAGGGACACTCTTCAAGGAAAATATCTCAATTCAAATGCATCAGTTTATGTTTGTGTGAAAGTCCTAGATTATGGTATAACCGCTAGTATAAGGTAAACAAAATATCATTAGTCTGATAAATGTCAGATTCCTTTCACATAAAATCATTTGGATTTGCCTGTTTCACGAAAAGAAAACCATGAATACAAACAGTGATTATGGAAAAAGCTTAAAATTGTTACTTTTGAGAAAGACTTTTGTAAATGCATACATAATACAGTGATGTAATACCAATTATTCCTTAGAAATATGTATTTGTTTTTGTATAACTTTGTTTTGTTGCTTCCATTCATCGTGAATGAATGAAATTATTACAAGAGTAAACAAGTATCAGAACTAAAGTCAAGCATTATTGGGGTTGTTGTATTACTTCACTAGCATGTGGATTAGGGGATCTCCTCCCTTATGTTTAATCATGTTAGACCTATATTATTTCACAGATGTAAAAGCTACTGCAAAACATCTGCTTATATTTGATCTCTAATTTAGTCTAATTTAAAGCACAATTTGTGTATATAATAATATAGTGTAGGAAAGACCTTATTACAAAAACAAGTCTGCAGCCACTACCCGATCTTGTGCAGAGCAGATAGGGATACCAATTCCTGCATTTCCATGTCATTGATCCAAAGTGTGGTCTTAAAGAAAGGACTTCTTTGCTGAATTTTTTACCCTCAGCGAGATCATAACTTATAGACTGCAGAAGTCCTCACAGCTTGCCTCTTTCTCCTAGATATGTCAGCAGGAGGCCGGATGAGGCCAGAAGATGCCTGGAAAGGAGCAATGGACACTGTAAGGAAGCACAAGAGAGGTGAATAAAGGTGACTATGAGAGTTTTATATTTTTCGGCACTTCCCCTGGGCCTCCAGTTATTATAATCCTGGGACTGAAGAGACCCCAGTGTATAATAATAGCACTTCCAATTCAGTTTGAAACTTGTGGATGAAGCTCACAAATATTTGGAAAGTAAATCTCACAAGGTTATATGAACTTTGTGTTATATGTCTCTCTCTTGCAGAGCAAGAACTTCAAGACTTAGAGGCCACTGATTCAATTGAACTAGTTGAAGGCCCAACTGTATAGGTTTTGACAATCTTTGGGTATTTTCACACGGAGTCTTCTCTATGCTGAAAAAATCAGCTTCAGGAATTAGGAAATGTTTTTGATGCGTTTTTTTTTTTTCTTTTACATGATGCGATTTTTGTCGCTTTTTTGTCTCGTTTTTCGTCGCGTTTTTTGTTGCGTTTTTTTTGCTCCAGCACATTGTATGGACCTGGAAACGCTAGCAGTTTTTGATGCGGCTTTTGCAAAAAAAAAAAAATCAGCTATGAAGTTTTCAGAAATAACCAGTACAGAAGAAGTATTTGGTCCCCGAGTACATCTGCATTTGGTCTTCCTTCTGCAACGCCAAAAACAACCACCTTTGAGAACTCACAGACTTCTGGTAATGAGATGGTTCAGTTTTATCCAAGGCGAACAAGTCAAAACCCAAAAAAACACCTCATGGATTATGTTCTTCAGTGAAACTTTCCAAATGTGAACTTTGGCTTTATAGCCAATTTTAAAAGTTGCACTTCATTTTTAGTAAGGAGAGAAGGGGTGTGATATTATTATAAATTCTGACTGTTCTGCAATTGTGCTGTTATGACTTTTTTGCAGTTGTGTTTGTTTTTCATTCATTTGCATGTTTTGCCCATCAACAAGAGGCATTGGGAAGGAGATGCAGACAAAGTTATGTAGTTAGTGTGGATGAAAGAAGATATACATAATACAGTTCTCTCTGATCCTGCAGATTATCAGAGTGGGTTTCTTTCATATCAACTGTTTCCCTACCATAACATTATACATGTGAGAATGTTAAAGTGCAGATGTCCATTGCTCACCGTGTACGTCACTGTGCAGACACAGGCCTTTGCCTATTTAGACACCAATAATGATTTCATGATTCAGTAAAAAAAAAATCACAATAAATAATATATTTTGCTTCCCATTAAAGTGATTTACAAACTTGTTGCATGTGCACTGTGAAATTAATACCATATTTAATTAATATTTGGCAATTCTGTTATTGTTATTTACCTCAGAATTTGAAGTCATGCCACAACAGTGTTATGAGAAAGTTTTGTATTTAAATTTTAATAAGTTTTCCATGGCAGTAAAGAAACCATTTTAGATTTCAGAGGGAAAGCAAATTATGCACTTAATAACTGCAAAGACTAGGATATATTATTTTAAAGAGTTACTTTGAAATTCCTTTGGAACAGAGGTTTGGGTGGTCTCTCTGTTCGACCAACAGTGTTTGTCTGTAAAATATACTGTTAACTTTTTCTATGGTAAATTTTACATAAATGTAGCGGCTTATTTATATCCCAATAAAAGGGATTCTTGTTTATGATGTCTAAACTATCACAGTAGAGCGCTACATAGTAGTCTAGCTATTACCACAATGCAGTTTACACAAGCTTTACTTACTCTTAATAGGGTACTTTCTTCCAGAAATATGTAGAAATGCCACAGGGAATTGCTAGTCTACCAAGTAAACCTTTAAGATCTAGCAATCCAGTTTTGTTGTTATACTGTAAATCTTCATCTGTGATGGCTTCTTCTCAGTTACACATATTTTTATACCCGCAACACTAAGTCATCTTGCAGTATAAGGATAGATAGATAGATAGATAGACAGACAGACAGATAGATAGATAGATAGATAGATAGATAGATAGATAGATAGATAGGGCAAGACATGGACTTTCTCGTAAACTCTCAATAAAGAATGTTTTAAATACTGTTTCACTGGTGGTGACAGTATTGGTTATCTACAAGATCCTTCCAGGTGGTGACAGGCCATTTTTTCAACATATTCTAATATATCTTAACTCTAGTCGGGAAAAAATAGAAGAAAAAAAATAATCTGTAATTAAAGTGGTTTGGACAATACTTCTTGTTAAGAGACCCAGGAATGAACTTATTACAAGGTGTTCCCCTGCTTGGCTTCAATTTGCGGGAAAATCAGGCAGTTACACAATGGGTTCAACCTGTTTATTCTTACAAACCCCAGCTAATCCAGAGGAAGTTAAAATCCATTCTTTAAATAGTGCAGACCTATTTCACTGTAAGACTAAGGCCCCACATAGCAAGACAAAGCAAAAAATGCTGCGAAAAAGACCACGGCGGAAATGTATTGTGCTTTTGTTCCACAGCGTTTTGCACATAAAGGAAAACTCTGCAAACTTTCTTCCCCTATTATACCTAAACGGCGTTTCCGTAGGTATAATTGACATGCTCCGATTTTCAAAAACGCAAGCATTTCTGAAAACACAGCTTTTCCGCTGCTTATTTTTTTCTGCAATGTGTGGATAGGATTAGCCAGAATCCCACCCACTTTGCAGGTAATGTAAAACGTGGGGCCTAAAGTGGAAAAAATTCCTTCCTGGCCCATGCTGGTGATCCCTGGATCAACAACCTAAATTAATACCAGAATACACTATATACTATGTTTTACAAAGAAGATTTATAACCGTTCCTTAAATCTATCCACACCTTAAACAACCACAAAATCCTGGGGGAGCATGTTCCAGAACTTTCCAATTCACACTATAAGACAATGTTTTGGATATTTGTGATGAAATTACATTACCTAATAGTAAGCAGTGACCTTGTGTTCTCTGCTGGGTGCCTGAAAAAGAATAATATGGTGTATTGGTTTTATACAGTCCATCTACAGTCATATGAAAAAGTTTGGGCACCCCTATTAATCTTAATCATTTTTAGTTCTAAACATTTGGGTGTTTGCAACAGCCATTTCAATTTGATATATTTAATAACTGATGGACACAGTAATATTTCAGGATTGAAATGAGGTTTATTGTACTAACAGAAAATGTGCAATATGCATTAAACCAAAATTTGACTGGTGCAAAAGTATGGGCACCTCAACAGAAAAGTGACATTAATATTTAGTAGATCCTCCTTTTGCAAAAATAACAGCCTCTAGTCGCTTCCTGTAGCTTTTAATCAGTTCCTGGATCCTGGATGAAGGTATTTTTGACCATTCCTCTTTACAAAACAATTCCAGTTCAGTTAAGTTTGATGGTCGCCGAGCATGGACAGCCCGCTTCAAATTATCCCACAGATGTTCAATGATATTCAGGTCTGGGGACTGGGATGGCCATTCCAGAACATTGTAATTGTTCCTCTGCATGAATGCCTGAGTAGATTTGGAGCTGTGTTTTGGATCATTGTCTTGCTGAAATATCCATCCCCGGCGTAACTTCAAATTAGTCACTGATTCTTGTACATTATTCTCAAGAATCTGCTGATACTGAGTTGAATCCACGTGACCCTCAACTTTAACAAGATTCCCGGAGCCGGCATTGGCCACACAGCCCCAAAGCATGATGGAACCTCCACCACATTTTACAGTGGGTAGCGAGTGTTTTTCTTGGAATGCTGTGCTTTTTTGACGCCATGCATAACGCCTTTTTGTATGACCAAACAACTCAATCTTTGTTTCATCAGTCCACAGGACCTTCTTCCAAAATGAAGCTGGCTTGTCCAAATGTGCTTTTGCATACCTCAGGCGACTCTGTTTGTGGCGTGCTTTCAGAAACGGCTTCTTTCGCATCACTCTCCCGTACAGCTTCTCCTTGTGCAAAGTGTGCTGTTTTGTTGACCGATGCACAGTTACACCATCTGCAGCAAGATGATACTGCAGCTCTTTGGAGGTGGTCTGTGGATTGTCCTTGACTGTTCTCACCATTCTTCTTCTCTGCCTTTCTGATATTTTTCTTGGCCTGCCACTTCTGGGTTTAACAAGAACTGTCCCTGTGGTCTTCCATTTCCTTACTATGTTCCTCACAGTGGAAACTGACAGGTAAAATCTCTGAGACAACTTTTTGTATCCTTCCCCTGAACAACTATGTTGAACAATCTTTGTTTTCAGATCATTTGAGAGTTGTTTTGAGGAGCCCATGATGCTACTCTTCAGAGGAGATTCAAATAGGAGAACAACTTGCAATTGGCCACCTTAAATACCTTTTCTCATGATTGGATACACCTGGCTATGAAGTTCAAAGCTCAGTGAGGTTAAAAAACCAATTTTGTGCTTCAGTAAGTCAGTAAAAAGTAGTTAGGAGTATTCAAATCAATAAAATGATAAGGGTACCCAAATTTTTGCACCGGTCAAATTTTGGTTTAATGCATATTGCACATTTTCTGTTAGTACAATAAAACTCATTTCAATCCTGAAATATTACTGTATCCATCAGTTATTAGATATATCAAATTGAAATGGCTGTTGCAAACACCCAAATATTTAGAACTAAAAATGATTAAAATTAATAGGGGTGCCCAAACTATTTTCATATGACTGTACATATTTATATAATATAAGATATCATATTCCCTGCAGAATTATCTATCCTGTGGTAGAGAACTTTAATTTTGATAATCAAAATTTATTTAATTTATTTAATTTACTTCAGATCACTTAGATCTTTTCTACTGCATATTTGGTTGCCCTTCTCTGAACTCCCTCCAGCTCTCGGATATCTTTTTTTGGACTAGTGCTCAAACCTGGTTGGAAAACCGAAGATTTGATCACACAAGTAAAATGGGGGTTAAATAATGGGGGTGTAAGGGGTAAAATAATACTTTCTTCTTTAGGAGTCATGCCTTATACAGGAAATCTTGTTGGCTTTCATACTGCATACTGACTTTGCAAAACCAATATTGAACCTTATCTGCCATTTTGCTCACTATTCACATACTCATTTGGCCAATTTATTCAGATCAACCTGTAGAATAAGGTTTTTTGTACTGTATCTACAATACTATAGAGCTTTGTGTCTCCAGCAAATGTAGACTAATACATTAGTCCAATTTGACTATGACTACATTTTGAATGTGGTCTTTTAGCCAATTTTTGGATCCAATCATAAATTGTACGAAAGCTTAAAGTGAGTCTATCATTAAGAAACTCAATTTTACAGTAATCACACAGTGAACTAGCCTTTATAAAGACTATTCCAGGAATACCTTTATTAGCAAGATCTTCCCAGTAGTTTTGACAAAAAACATCTTTTTATCTGTATGCTAATTAGCTCCATGGAGCACAGGGGGTGTTATCCCTGTGCTCCGAGCACAGCACGTTGTCATCTTTTGAACACCTCATCACTTTTAGTGAATGCCTCTTTTTCTGTGTGCCTTCCCCCTGCTTGTCTTCATAGCTGCACTTGCAGCTATTGATGTCCGAGACGATCGAAATTTCGGCATGTACTGCGCATGCACGAGATTTCAATCGCGTCAGAAGCTGCAAGTGCAGTTATGAAGACAAGCAGGTGGAAGGCTGATCATCTGTTTGGAGCCATTGCCAAACACTACACATACAGTGGACAGAGCTTTCTGCTTCATGTCCAGTATTATTTACAGATTGGGTGTCGGAAGCTACTCTATGATGATTGATCCAGGGGCTGAGTGTTGGCCCCCTATTGATAATAGATTTATAGCCTATCCTGATGATAGGCCATACAAAAATAAGCCCAGTCAACCCCTTTAACTCCTGTAGATTTTATCTGGCCAGAGTGAGAGCAATATCACATTACTGAAGGATTTTGAAACAGCGGCATAGCTATAAGGAGTGCAGTGATAGCAGTCCCTAGTGGGTCCTGGACCCTGAATGGACCCCAAAGGTCCCTCTGTCACATAAAATATACTACTAATATGAATAGCACATGGTAGGTAGGGGGCCAATAACAGTTTTTGCATTGGGACCCAGAAGCTTCGAGTTAAACCTCTGGTTAAAAAAAAAAGAACAAGGTAATACTGGCTGAATTATTTAGATTGGAGGAATAGGTACAAAATGAAAAAAGGAAAAAAAAAATCAACAAAGTGCTTTAACTTATTTGTTGGCTTATTGGCAGCATTATAAGATTGGGCAATTATCCAGATTGAGCATTCCTATAATATTTGCCCATTATAATTTACATGATAATTTTGATTTTCCACCTCATAACTGATACCATGGGACAGATAAACTAATAAAACCTGAGGTATATGTTTTACACCTCATTTTGTAAGCATTTTAAACACGTTGTAATGGTTTCTGCGCTTGTCCAACAGGTTGGTGGGGCTTGTTGCAAAATGGGGATGACGACTTAATATTTGACTCAGTACGCTAAAAATTTTTTGGTGCATCTTTATGTTAGAAACTAAGCCAAGTGATATAACGTTAGACTAGACTAGTCTAAAAGTGCACCAGACTTTTCAAACAGTGCTAGATACTGTGATCTGGTTCCGTTTAAGACTAGTTTAAGAATGCACTGCCTAACACACAGTATTAGTTTATCTGTCCAGGTCTTTTTCTCAGTCACAAGACTGGAGTGTATGTGTGTGTGTGTGTGTGTGTGTGTATGTATGTGTGTGTATGTGTGCACCCAAGGATGCATTACACTCTTCAGAGTCCACTATGATTTCACATGCAAATAAGCTATCAATGGCATTTAAACCATGAAAATAAACATTTTCCTAAATGAAGGCACTGAAAACGGACCTGCTTAGTAGCTCACCTCAAAAGGAGAAAATGTTGGTGATTGCCATTCCTACAAAAGGGTATGAAGACTGGATAGGACCAGTAATTTGTTTTTTGTTCATTTATTGTTTTTTTTATTTAGTATGAGACACATAGAAATTATACACCAAGGTGTGGTCTCTCTTGTTGTTGACATAACAGTTACCAAGCCAAAATGAATGTGGGAGCTTTGCCTGAAAAGTGCTATTATAGGGAAGTTTGGAGAAATTAATCAGTCCTCTTTGGAGCCATATTAATGCCAGACTCATAATTGCATCTCATTGGTGATACAATTTCCTGTTGTGCTAAAGATCCCGCATATCTTTCACCTTTAGCTCTTTATTATATTATACTGCAGCCGTCAACAATGTAGCTTTAATGTAATACTCTGTAGACCTCCTGCTGATGTTTCATTTCGCTGTGACTCATTTAAAAGCTTCACCGATCATGGATAATGTGAAAGGTAATTTGTGCTTGAGAAGTTGCAGGAATACTTGGGAGTTTCCCTGTCATGAGGATTGTGCAAATACAGGATTATTTGTCATAAGATGGCAGAAACTGTATTGAGTCCAAGTCTAACATGTTCTACTCTTTAGACTTGTCATATAGCCTAATTTCTATAAATCTGTGCCCAGAATTTAGCAAGGCATCGCTCAGTCACTGTAAAATGGGGTTGTGCTGTCAAGTTGAAAAATAGCTGATACAAAAAATAGACACAGCACAGCAGACAAACTATATATAGAGAATTGTATTATTACAGCTTAATATCACTTCATTATGTGCAGTGAATGATTAAAGATTTGTCTAAATCTATAAAGACCCAGGGATCCAATGCAGTAACTATTAACTGAAAGTACTGTCTGTAATATCACTTGTGCTGTCCTTTTCTGTTATAAGTGTAAAATATTTCATAGAACCATTTGTTTATGGGTGACATTTAATAGCTGGGTGACAACCAACAACAATTGCAATCAACTACCTTTCATTATATTCTAGATCAGGAGTAGGCAACCTTCGGCACTCCACCTGTTGTCAAACTACAACTCCCAGCATGCATACTTGCTCTGCTGTTCTTAGAACTCCCATGGAATTGAATGGAGTATGTTGGGAGTTGTAGTTGCACAGCAGTTGGAGTGTCGAAGGTTGCTGACCCCTGCTCTAGATATTCAGTGGTATATGCCCATCACTGTATTGCTGCATAATAAGGCACATTACTATTCAGAATTGTTAGAAAGTTCTATTAAAACTCATATGAAAGCTGTAATGGTACAGATGTCTTGTAGTCATTATTGGAAATTGGGAAAATAAATCCATTCAGCTAAGAAATAACTAAATAGCAAAAAATGACAATTTAAGTACTGTAGTATCTAAAAATGTGAAGACCGTTTTCTAAAAAATTACAGTAGCTCATTTTCATCCTGGAATGCAGAGTTTAGATGTCTATAGACATAAGAGTAAAGTTAGCCGAACCTGTTGATTCTAGCAAGACCAACCAGCTATCTTGGAGTATGTGTAGAGAGGCCTCTTTCCCGACAAATGTAATGTATTCTGAGCTTCAACATGTCTGGTCCTTTTGTTTTTTACTGAAAATGGGTCACAGCCAGACGTATCTTGCAGCAGCAATTGTCCCCTACCCTCAATAAGTAAATAAAATATAAATGTAATGAATTACCTTCAAGGACATACTGTATATGTCATGTATTTTACCATTTGTTCCTTTACTGGTATATTATGTCTAAAATAAGACCAAGCACCTAAAAAAAAGCCAGAGTTATACAGATAAAAGAAATGTATTCAACTGGATAGTAATAACTTCAGTCACAGAATACTGTATTACTGGATATTATACTATGTTGCTTCTGATGCCATATTACAGATGCATCTACTGTTACTTTAGGCTGAGGTGAAAGGGAGTTTGTCAGTATACATACTGGTACTAACATAGAATGAATTTTCACTGCAATATCTCTTCTCTTTGCCATATAGAGTCCTTTTTCTTTCATTGTATAGGCTCCTATGGCTTGCATTTCTGCAGAATAGAAGACTTTTGCGGGAGTTCATTGATACACAAGTCTTGTGGGAATATCTACAGTACAGACCAAAAGTTTGGATACACCTTCTCATTCCAAGAGTTTTCTGTATTTTCATGACTATAAAAATTGTAGATTCACACTGAAGGCATCAAAACTATGGATTAACACATGTGGAATTATATACTTAACAAAAAAGTGTGAAACAACTGAAAATATGTCTTATATTCTAGGTTTTTCAAAGTAGCCACCTTTTGCTTTGATTACTGCTTTGCACACTCTTGGCATTCTCTTGATGAGCTTCAAGAGGTAGTCACCTGAAATGGTTTTCACTTCACAAGTGTGCCCTGTCAGGTTTAATAAGTGGGATTTCTTGCCTTATAAATGGGGTTGGAACCATCAGTTGTGTTGTTCAGAAGTCAGGTGGATACACAGCTGATAGTCCTACTGAATGGAGTGTTAGAATTTGTATTATGGCAAGAAAAAAGCAGCTAAGTAAAGAAAAATGAGTGGCCATCATTACTTTAAGAAATGAAGGTCAGTCAGTCCGAAAAATTGGGAAAACTTTGAAAGTGTCCCCAAGTGCAGTGGCCAAAACCATCAAGCGCTACAAAGAAACTGGCTCACATGAGGACCGCCCCAGGAAAGGAAGACCAAGAGTCACCTCTGCTGCGGAGGATAAGTTCATCCGAGTCACCAGCCTCAGAAATCGCAGGTTAACAGCAGCTCAGATTAGAGACCAGGTCAATGCCACACAGAGTTCTAGCAGCAGACACATCTCTACAACAACTGTTAAGAGGAGACTGTGTGCAGCAGGCCTTCATGGTAAAATAGCTGCTAGGAAACCACTGCTAAGGACAGGCAACAAGCACAAGAGACTTGTTTGGGCTAAAGAACGCAAGGAATGGACATTAGACCTGTGGAGATCTGTGCTTTGGTCTGATGAGTCCAAATTCGAGATCTTTGGTTCCAACCACCGTGTCTTTGTGCGACGCAGAAAAGGTGAACGAATGGACTCCATGCCTGGTTCCCACCGTGAAGCATGGAGGAGGAGGTGTGATGGTGTGGGGGTGCTTTGCAGGTGACACTGTTGGGGATTTATTCAAAACTGAAGGAATACTAAACCAGCATGGTTACCACAGCATCTTGCAGCGGCATGCTATTCCATCCGGTTTGCGTTTAGTTGGACCATCATTTATTTTTCAACAGGACAATGACCCCAAACACACCTCCAGACTGTGTAAGGGCTATTTGGCCAAGAAGGAGAGTGATGAGGTGCTACGCCAGATGACCTGGCCTCCACAGTCACTAGACCTGAACCCAATCGAGATGGTTTGGGGTGAGCTGGACCGCAGAGTGAAGGCAAAAGGGCCAACAAGTGCTAAGCATCTCTGGGAACTCCTTCAAGACTGTTGGAAGACCATTTCAGGTGACTACCTCTTGAAGCTCATCAAGAGAATGCCAAGAGTGTGCAAAGCAGTAATCAAAGCAAAAGGTGGCTACTTTGAAAAACCTAGAATATAAGACATATTTTCAGTTGTTTCACACTTTTTTGTTAAGTATGTAATTCCACATGTGTTAATTCATAGTTTTGATGCCTTCAGTGTGAATCTACAATTTTTATAGTCATGAAAATACAGAAAATTCTTGGAATGAGAAGGTGTGTCCAAACTTTTGGTCTGTACTGTATATCTACCTACCTTATGCTATATTATTACTATTATTATTATTGTTATTATTATTATTATTACTATTATAATACACGCCCTCCTGATGTACCCCTTTTAGGTGGAACGCATTGAGGGATTCAGGTGTTTTGAGGAGTTTGGGAATATACACTATATTTTCCCTGAACTTTAAGGGGATGCAGGAGAATAATTACATATCCTGTATTACCCCTTGTTTTTGAACTGAGGGACACTTGGTTTGTTATAACCATATTTTATCCCTATCACTATTTGGAGGGCATTTGTATTAGTTTATAAATAAAAGTTATGTTTTACTCCTTATTTACTCCTTCCAGTGACATTATATGTTTCCTGAGTAAATAATCCCAACAGTGAAGTTAATGAAATACAATATTGTTACATGCTAGCAAAAGCTTTGAGAGGCTGCAGTTCCCAACATACATAGAAACATATAGAATAGAATAAAAATCTGAGGACAGAATATCATGAAATTGTGTTGTTTTGAAAAGCTGAACATTTCATGAAAAACATATCTGGACATATCTGTCCAAAAAAATGGTAGGGAAGGCCAGATCAGTATGGGTCTATACAACTATACAACATTGTCAAAAAAAATCTATGTACATTAGTCATTTCTTATTTTTTAGTCCCATTTACATAGGATTTTTTTCATTTGTTATCATTCATAATACTATTGCCAATTAACCATGAACACTATTTCAAAAAAAGAACATGAACATAAGCAAAATTTTCCCCAAAAATATAAATATATGCCATTTCAATTGAATCCCCTACGTTTTCATTATTCAATCGTTTAATCATATGGAAATGTGGAAATTTCATTAAAACACAACACATGCTAAGTGTCCCTCGAGCTTTAAGCCAATGGAAAATGATCTAATCCACTATGACTCCATTTAAAAGCGTATTAATATTGTACCACAAGACCACAGCAAAGCATCTAACTGTATGTTAGCTGTAATGTAATGCCGAGAATTTTTTTTGCAACCTAAAAAGACAAATTGCCCTTCTCTGTTTCTGGAGCTGTGAAGTCAAAGTTAAACACATTGGTAATATGAGGCTAGCCTCATATCCAGGCACATTTTGTGTAGACATAACAAGCACAATCAGGACACGTTTGGATTTTTTGTTTGCACAGTCGCCCACTTTTTTTTTTTTTTCCATTCGCGCCTCTTTCAATGCTCACAGACAAAGCTAATACTCATTTATAAAAGTACTCTATCTTATATTGCACTCAAAAGCAACTTCTACCAAGAGACATAAAGCGGGAAAAGTGCTACAAATCATGTTATTTCTTTTCACATTTTCTCTATGAAAAGCACGGCTGTGGTTAAATTGAATTAAGGTTTTCTCACACATTATACAATGTTGACCACATACTGAAAGTTCTCAAATAAAACTTCAATAAAAATATAAAACATTACAATAATTTTATATACCATACAGTCTCAGATATTTTAGTATTTTTGGTTTATTGCACATAAATATTAGTGAGTAGATATATCCTATACATCAGCCATGAACAAAGGATGACTGAGTCCAGACTTGTAGTTCCCTACTCTTACTACTATCAGTAAATATATACTATACATGCTGTATATCAAAGATATCTAAAAGTACTCAATGCACAGGAACGCATGGCACTTTGATCCTTTCTGATCTATCACATGTGTAATAGTATAAATACTATACATAACTAAGAAAAGGCTTGATGGTTCATTCTTCTCATTCTGTAAATGTCTTATGTTTCATATTGTTATGCTATAAACACATTTTGGGCAAATATGAAATATTTTGATGTTATTTTTTTGATACTGCCATAAAGGCACCATAGATAAGGCTTTGAAGTGTACATGAATTCTGATGCACCTAATTTGTTAGGTTTTCAAAAAAGGTAATTTCAACCAAAACGAAATATAATAAGCTGCTACTAGATATGTCTCTCAGCAGCCTACACCTTCTGCCCAATGAAAACATGATGCTCAACTGAAACAAGAGTGGATATATAGTGGCTAAGGGAGGAATAAGTTGGTGTCTATGGGCATCTTTAGGTTGGCTTGATGCCTCATTTTTGAAAAAGCAGCTCATTCGCTGCTCTTTATTCTGCAATGTGGGCATGACATTATCCAAAATCTAATTCACTTTGCGGGTACTGTAAAATGCAACGTTTTTTTTTTCAACTGCATTTCCAAGGCTAAGGCCCCATGCTGCAGAAATGCCAAGTGAAAATGAACTCTAAACCAAATTTTTGCATGATAATTTGGAACATGGTGTAGAGTTTGTTTTCACCTGTCATACCTCACGTCCTTCCTTGGCTAAGGTCTCACATAGACCACAGCTAAAAAACACTGTAAAAAAATTATGCGAAAACGCATCGCTTTTTTTCCATAGCGTTTTTCATTGCATTTTTGCTGTGTTTTTCGATGTCTTTTTTTCTGGCTGCGTTTTTTACAAAAACGCATACATTTTTGAAAACACAGCTTTTCTGCAGCATTTTTTTCCCCTCTAGGGGGATGGATTAACCAGAATCTCATTCACTTTGCTGATATCTTTCTCTGATTTTCCTAAATGGTCGATGCAAATAACAGTCAGTGTAATGTTCAAATCTTCAACCATTAGAGTATATATAAAATTTTATATTAGTGTAAGGAGACAACACTTATAGTATTAGAGTTCCAAAATTTACCCTAATCAAATCAGCAAGGGTACTGACATATAAATTAGAACTTAAAATTTAATGTGATATCTAAAATTCAGTGCACAGGTCCACAGACGTGGTCTTACCCACAAAAGAAATAAAAGGAATAGTCTTACCCCAAGTTAATAGAGCAGTTACTCAAAGGGCCGCTATCTGGTCAGGAGACTGTGTTAGTACGCGGGATCTGGCAGGAACATATCCCTATGGTCATCCTATTGACCCGCAAAAAGTGACTCCTTGCTCTAACAAGGGCAGCCCCAAAACAAGTCCTATTCTAACCCTAAAGGTCGACAGGATTGATCAAATTTTATTAAACAAACTTACCAATGACAAAAGTTTTGGTTCACAGATAAATCAAAATCAGCTGTTCAAAATTATTAGGAACAACAGAGTTTCTAAACATTTTATAGGTTGTAAAGAACTGAAAATGTTCATTTGTTGACTTCCAGCATTAAGAGGTCACATTTACACTAGGTTCACACTAGCGTTCAGGTCTCCGTCGTTCGGAGTCATATGGAGACCCTGTCCACTTAAAAAGGCAGTTACCCACGGAAAACGATTTTAGGTGGAATTTGTGGCAGTTACCCGTGGAGACTCCAATGCAGATGTCAATCCAGCCTTACTGAAATCAAAAGTTATTTCAGTCAAAAACATCTTAACAGGCCAAGTTACACATTAACTTAGGATCCCTTTTTGATATCACTGTCACAATTCTTGCATCCATTGGATTTGTAAGTTTTTGGAAAGTTTCTGCTTGAATTTCCTTACAAGAAGTCAGAATAACCTCACAGAGCTGCTGTTTTGATGTGAACTGCCTCCCACCCTCATAGATCTTTTGCTGGAGAATACTCAAAGTTCTCAATAGGGTTGAGGTCAGGGGAGGATTGTGACCACACCATGAGTTACTCTCCTTTCATGCCCATAGAAGCGAATGGCTCAGAGGCATTCCTTCCTGCATAAAGATGATTTTGCTACGGAACGCACAGTTCTTCTTTTTGTACCATGGAAGAAAGGGGTCAGTTAGTAACTCTATAGGTGATTTTCACTCCTTCAGGGACCCTAAAGGGGCCTACCCGCTCTCTCCCCATGGTCCGTTTCTGCTTGTGAGCACTGTTTAGGGGTAGCCGAATAGTAGGTTTATGCCCAACTGCATGGAGGATCCTACACCTTGAGGTTCATGGGACTCCACAAGCACCAGTAGCTTCAAATACCTGTTTTCTGCTTTGTAATAGTATTTTAGCAAATAATTTTTTTTTTCAGGCAGAAACGTTCCTCATTATGCCTTTATCGGCACAAACACATCTGTGCTCTAAATCAGCCACAAATCTCTTCACAGTATAATGATCATGCTTAAGTGTTCCTGAGATATCTGATGTTTTCATACCTTGTCCAAGGCACTGCACTATTTGATGCTGCTCAGCAGCAGAGAGGCCCTTTTTTTCCCCATATTGCTTGAAATCTTAACGTGGCCTCCATCTTTCCTTTAATTGGGGTCACCTGGTAAGGTAATTATCACAAGTGTTTGAGATTGATTTCAGTGATCCAAAGAGCCCTGAGACATAATACCATCCATGAGTTTAATTGAAAAACAAAAAATTTAATTTTTATGACACTTAAATCTGATTTTCATAATAATTTGGAACACGGTGTATATATACAAACTTCAATATTCCCCCCATAAAATTAAATTTTGAATGATTTGGGTAAATTTGTATTTGCATCAATTATAATACAATTCAAGCATATCCTGCCTATTGCTTCTACTTTATTTCTTACTTAAATTGTTGAGCATTGAGGGGACACTAAACAGAGAAAATTTACATAAAAACAAAAAATATAAAGTAAATTATTGCTAAACCCTGCCCCATTTGCTCAGCCCAACCCCTCAGTCATTTCTCCAAAATGAATTAAATAAATTAGCAGGAGATTAATTTCTGTGTTTCCTGCAGGATTACTGAAGAAAATCCAGTAAACTGGAAAACAATTAGGGCAATTTTTTTCTACTGTTTACTTTTTCATACATTTTCAGGTTTAGTATTCCCTAAACTTATATCAGCTTACACTAATTTATAATATAAACTGTGTGTGTGTGTGTGTGTGTGTGTGTAGTGTAAAATACTTGTTTAAGTATCCCTATATAATAAAATCAACAGTGTCGACAAGGTAAGTTTTTTTCTTTGTGGATCTGAACAAAATAACATAAAACAGCAGCTAAATATCTTTATAAAAGAGTTGCATATTGTTAGAAATATAAACATGTGAATTGGCTTTGTGAAAATGGGATGTGTGAGTAGTGGGACAGAAAAAATATTTTCTGATACTCATGGTACAGAAATTATTTAGCTATGGAAACATTTGTGCTACTTCAGTGTGCTTGGATTGGTACAAATACAACATAAAGCATTATGTTTTCAAAATTCTTGTTGATTTGTGTCTGATGTAAAAATATCCAATCTATATTTGGGATAAATTTTAGGGGACGTTCACACTATCGTTGGTGACCGTCAGTAGAGTCCGTTGCTATTGTCCGTTACAAGATTTTAGCATTGGACACTAGCTGAACCATCAGAAATTCATTAAAATTTCCATTCATTTCAATGGGTTTTTATATTGTGTCCGTTAGTATCCGTTTACACCCAATCTGTCAGAAGTCCGTTTTTTTTCCACGGACAAAAAATCCTACATGCAGGACTTTTTTGTCCGTTTGGAAAAACGGATTCTTGATGGACAGCAAGTGTCCGGTATTTTTTTAACATTGAAGTCTATGGGTAACGGACTTATAACGGGCAGTAATTGATAGCCATCAGTTACTGTCGGTTATTTTATGTCCAATTTTTTTTTTCTGCGCATGCTCAGAAAGCAGAAACACAAAAAAAAAAAATGGACAGTGTTAAAAAACGGACACTAACTGATGCTAACTGATGATAATTGATGCTAATGTGTCCGTTTTTTTAACTGATCCATTAATTGACATCAGTTAGTGTCCGTTAATGTCTGTTATGATAGGTGTCTGTTTTTTTTTGTTAACGGACACCTTCATAACGGAATCCAACGGTAGTGTGAACCCTGCTTTAGCAAGTTCTAATGAATTGTCTTCCCTGGGTTTTGAGAGATAACATAATCACCTCATAACATCATCTGTTGCAAATTTTAAGTATATAGGATGTTAAACAGTATTCTTGACACTCATAAAAATTTATTGTATTTCAATCACTTTATCCTAAAAATACTTCAATTTTATTTAGGACAAATGCAGGATCCCAAATTTCAAGTTATCTGACACTTCCATCTCTATCAATTATACAGTTCCAGAGCCTGCAACAGCTGGTGTCAGTGCTGGACTGCTGAACTTACACCAATCTTGTATTGATGAAGGGTACTAAGGACAGGTCATCAATATCTAAAGGTTGTACAATAGCGTTAAATTGTTTGTCATCATAGCTGAACTCTGTGTTTGACCTGAACTTATATAAAGTATTATATAGATAAGAAGCGATGTTGCATAGCACTGATTAAAATAAATTTCATACATGGATACACCAAGTCATCCAGAGCAAAAATAGTCTTTATAGCTACTCTGTACAACAGATCTATTAACTCAGACTTCTCTAATAAAGAATTTTTTAGGCACTGCAAGCACTTTATAATATACAGTACGATATATTATGTCCTTAGTAGCAGCATTATTGTACCAACACATCCTTATTCACAGTTCTAATGATATAAATCCTTATAGTTTTTTGGCTCTCTCTGCACCATTTGGCACTGTAGATCTACAACTTCTCCTTAGTGTGCTCTACTCTACTGACCTTGAGGATACTGGTGTCTCTTCAGATACTGCTTCGTCTTCCTTTTTTTCTCTACCTTTATGACAGCTCATTCAATGCATTATTTGCCAGCTCTACTTCTGCTCTTCTCTTGCAAATGTTTTTTTTTTTTTTTAGGGATCTGTCCTAGGTCTTTTTACTCTCTCTCTCTCTAAAGTTTCACTTAGACAAACTATTTGACTTTCAGTGTCATCTCTACGCTGATAACTCTTGAGAGTAGGGCCCTTATTCCTATTTCACTTAGACAAATTAAAGGTTTAAGATAAAGTTTTACTATAAAAAGCCAATAAAAAGTTTTAAACTAACTGTGCTCAGAAACAGTGCAACCCTCAAAAGTGTGAATGGTTATCCCCATCAAGTTCAGCTTACATTGACAGCCATGAGACCAGGCAGTAATTGCGGCTCCTCAGCTCCTGAACTGCCACCATATTTAAATACCCGACATCTGCCGTAATTTTACAGTGGATGTCCAGGAGAGGTTAAAAGCTCACAGGCAGTAAGCATAGTCAATTTGCATATTCCATCCCAAACGGTCATAATAGTGACCTTTCTCAATGGGAATCTATAAACAGACATATGATGTAATCAATAAGGGTACATATAATATATGTGTCAGAGAAAATGATGCTAAGTCATGCATATATAATACAATAAATTATCATACTAATTAACAAAATAAATTCCAATGCATCAGATATGTGTACTATAAAGCCCAACATTAAATATATCCTATCCAGTCTGAATCAAGCAAATAACTAATTAATGATGTCCCACCAGATAAATGGAAGAGTAAAGAAAGAATGACCTATATAAGTTAACTGTTGTCCTGCGTATATAAGATAAAATCTGGGTGTCACAGGAATATACAAGAGTATATACAGGGGTAGATGTCCCAGATACGGAGGAGGGGTATAGTAGAGGCATAAAATAATCTCTGAGCAACTGGAAAGATAAAGTAGAAAGCCTGCTACTGCCAAAAGGGGCATAGAGAAGGGGTACAGTGGGGCTTAAAAAGAAGAGGAAAGCCTGCTACTGCCAGGAGGCAAGTCTCGGGATCTGAATAGACCGCCGGACTCGAGGGTTTAAGTAGCATATGCGTTCCATCCGGTGTCGGGACCAGAAGTGACATTGTGGTGGAGTGAATATGCATTCCACTCACAATCTGTAGGATATACAGTACAGACCAAAAGTTTGGACACACCTTCTCATTCCAAGAGTTTTCTGAATTTTATGACTATAAAAATTGTAGATTCACACTGAAGGCATATCAAAACTATGAATTAACACATGTGGAATTATATACTTAACAAAAAAGTGTGAAACAACTGAAAATATGTCTTATATTCTAGGTTCTTCAAAGTAGCCACCTTTTGCTTTGATTACTGCTTTGCACACTGTTGGCATTCTCTTGATGAGCTTCAAGAGGTAGTCACCTGAAATGGTTTTCACTTTACAGGTGTGCCCTTTCAGGTTTAATAAGTGGGATTTCTTGCCTTATAAATGGGGTTGGGACCATCAGTTGTGTTGTTCAGAAGTCAGGTGGATACACAGCTGATAGTAATACTGAATGGAGTGTTAGAATTTGTATTATGGCAAGAAAAAAGCAGCTAAGTAAAGAAAAACGAGTGGCCATCATTACTTTAAGAAATGAAGGTCAGTCAGTCCGAAAAATTGGGAAAACTTTGAAAGTGTCCCCAAGTGCAGTGGCCAAAACCATCAAGCGCTACAAAGAAATTGGCTCACATGACTACCACCCCAGGAAAGGAAGACCAAGAGTCACCTCTGCTGCGGAGGATAAGTTCATCCGAGTCACCAGCCTCAGAAATTGCAAGTTAACAGCACATCAGATTAGAGACCAGGTCAATGCCACACAGAGTTCTAGCAGCAGACACATCTCTACAACAACTGTTAAGAGGAGACTGAGTGCAGCAGGCATTCATGGTAAAATAGCTGCTAGGAAACCACTGCTAAGGACAGGCAACAAGCACAAGAGACTTGTTTGGGCTAAAGAACACAAGGAATGGACATTAGACCTGTGGAAATCTGTGCTTTGGTCTGATGAGTCCAAATTTGAGATCTTTGGTTCCAACCACCGTGTCTTTGTGCGACGCAGAAAAGGTGAACGAATGGATTCTACATGCCTGGTTCCCACAGTGAAGCATGGAGGAGGAGGTGTGATGGTGTGGGGGTGCTTTGCTGGTGACACTGTTGGGGATTTATTCAAAATTGAAGGAATACTGAACCAGCATGGTTACCACAGCATCTTGCAGCGGCATGCTATTCCATCCGGTTTGCGTTTAGTTGGATCATCATTTATTTTTCAACAGGACAATGACCCCAAACACACATCCAGACTGTGTAAGGGCTATTTGACCAAGAAGGAGAGTGATGGGGTGCTACGCCAGATGACCTGGCCTCCATTGTCACCAGACCTGAACCCAATCGAGATGGTTTGGGGTGAGCTGGACCTCAGAGTGAAGGCAAAAGGGCCAACAAGTGCTAAGCATCTCTGGGAACTCCTTCAAGACTGTTGGAAGACCATTTCAGGTGACTACCTCTTGAAGCTCATTAAGAGAATGCCAAGAGTATGCAAAGCAGTAATCAGAGCAAAAGGTGGCTACTTTGAAAAACCTAGAATATAAGACATATTTTCAGTTGTTTCACACTTTTTTGTTAAGTATATAATTCCACATGTGTTAATTCATAGTTTTGATGCCTTCAGTGTGAATCTACAATTTTTATAGTCATGAAAATACAGAAAACTCTTAGAATGAGAAGGTGTGTCCAAACTTTTGGTCTGTACTGTATCTAGATATTATAAGTGGGTGGAACACATATGTGTTCCCCTCGAGATTCTGGGAACTAGATATTTAAGAAAGGGACCCTAATACTGGTAGTAGGGCCAGGGAAAAAAGAAAGAGCAGTTAGGCAAACCGAAGGGTATCAGGAGGGAGGGGGTGGGGACCAAAATATGGGGACACTGTATAAGAGGTAAAGTGAAATAAAGATAAAAGGGGGCAAGAAAATGAAGAAATAATGCAAAAATAATGACAAAAATTATATATCAAAAGTGGAAAAACAAAAAATAGAAAACATGAAAATAAGAACAAAAATGATAATAATAAAAAAAAAATTTTATTGATGAAAAAAAAAGAAAATGCTAAAAAATGGAAGGAAGACAATACTGGGGTACACAAAAATATCTCACCTAGGAATAGAGATATGGACCTTAAATGATAAAAAAGGAGAGGATTAGAGTAAGTCTAAATGAGAATAGAGAAGAAAATGAGTGAAGAAATAAAAGTAAGATTGTTGAAAGGGAGAGGAGTATGAGAGAGCAGAAAAAGAAAAACAAAGACAATATAGTGAAAAGGAACAGACTACATGCGGAATCTAGAAATCAACCTATGGGAGAAACGTGTATTGTTAGTACCATTACATGTCTATATGGCAATCACATTCTTAATTTAAGCCCCTGGGGGTTAGGCAGTCCAAGTGATGTATCCAAAATGACTTGTGTTGTTTTAATATATGCACTCGGTCTCCGCCTCATCAAGGTAGTGGTACTTGTTCCAAGACTTCATATCGCAGTTATGAAACTCTATGTCCAGATTCAAGAAAGTGTGATGGAAACTGGTAATAATAGATTTTTATTATAAATAGTCAATTTATGTTTCGAAATACTATCCCTTACATGTTGTGTGGTTTCTCCTATGTGCGGTTTCTCCTATTGAGAAGATACACGATGTAGGACGACTCGCATGTTAAATAACCATTGATGTGAAACTGTTGGCCCATGTGTGGGTGGGTGTGTCACGTATTCTACTTTTGTCACATTGGCCGCAACTTAAACATTGAAATGTCCTGTAACGTGGTGTTCTCAAGAACCATTGGATTGGTGTTTTGGTCAGTAGACCTATATCAGCCTTAACAATTTTGTTTCATATGTTTGGTGAATGTTTGTAGCACAGGGGTTG
Source organism: Leptodactylus fallax (assembly GCA_947044405.1). Lineage (NCBI taxonomy): Eukaryota > Metazoa > Chordata > Amphibia > Anura > Leptodactylidae > Leptodactylus > Leptodactylus fallax. The sequence continues at coordinate 7,612,970 of CAMRHE010000012.1, read as the reverse complement.
TTTGAATTCCGTTCTCTCAGGATAAGCTCTTGTTAAGATGTTCCAATGTTTCGTAAACTCTAGTGTATCTTGGGAATCTGGGGATGGTATGTAGTCACACATGTTATGTGTGGTGATTTCAGTTGGTTGTGGTGTATGGTTATGTTGAATTAGTCTCCTTTCTCTAGAGAGTAATTCCTGAGGGTAACCCTTATTCCTAAATTTTGCTTCCATCTCATTAAGACTTAAGTTACATTGTGCCGTCCATGACTATATGTTTCACTCTTGTGAACTGTGAATATGGCAGTGAATTTTTAGTGGCTCGGTGATGGAAACTGGAAAATTCCAGTAGGCTATTGCGATCAGTCAGTTTATGAAAGAGGTCAAATGCTAATGTCCCATCCGGTTGTTTAATTACAGTAGTGTCCAGTAGTACAGTAGTTTTGGTCGTGCTAAATCGTTAGAAAGGTCACTATTATGACCAAAACGTTTGGGATGGAATGTACTACTTGACTATGTTTGTTAACTGTAAGCTTTTAAATCCCATTGTGGTACTTAAATAAAGAACTCATTCTTACATCAAATACCGGGATAGAGTGCCATCAATACAATTAGACGTTCAGGTTTCCAGGGAGGAATTAGATTGCCAGTGTCGGAGATGCAGTCTGGGAGTCAGTTGAAGTGGTCTTCTTCTGACGGAGGTCCAGATGGGTTCCAGAGGAAGGTGTCTGCGTTGCAAGTTGGCTGATGGTGGGGTTGGAACATTATCCTTGAGGCCTATATGTGTAAGCAGACATCTAGCTGCCTCTAGGGTGGAGATATTATAAGATGTGCCATTGTAGAGGAAGATGAGTTTAAAGGGGAGGTCCCATTTGTATCATATTCCAGCGATTTTCAAGACATCCAGAATGCTTATACCTGTTTTCATCTCTCTAACACTGCTGGACAATATCTGCGAAAACTTGGATAGACGTGCACTGGAAAGTGATTGGTGATTGTTCACATGCTGCTCTAACAAAATCTTCTTTACTGGTAAAGTAGTGCATGCAAAATATGACATCTCTAATACGTTCACCTTCAGGGGTTTTGATCTCAGAGTGTGATGAATATGGTCTATTGTGAATTTGAAAGTGGGGTAGTCTGGGAGCAGGTGGGAAAATAGTTGAGTGGCATTGTTCCTAAGATCAGTAATGGATTCAGGGATGCCACCTAAATGTAAATTGTTTCTCCATGAGCCGTTTTCAAGGTCTTTCAGATGGCGGTGAATTGATTCTTGTATAGATTTCAAGAGTTTGAGGTCTAATTTAAGCTGTTCATGTGCTTTAAGTTTTTCATGATATTTGGACTCTAACAGATCTGTGCATACTCCTATAGTAGATACTTCTGCTGAGAGTTCATGAGATGATTTTTGTAGTTTCTTGTGAAAGGATCCATTTATTTTACAATATAGGTCTTTTATGCAAGCTGTAAGGTCTGCTTTTGTCAGGTGGTCTTGGGTAAATGTATCTACCAGAGCTGTAGGAGGACCTTTCTTAGGAGAACAGTCAGGTAGAGGTCTTCTTCATCCATGAGAGAGGCTTGAAAGGCTGAGAGATTTTTACAGGCGTTTTACATTTCTTGGGCATACAGTCGCTATCTGAAGACCCAGGTAATAGCGTATAATCAGTATAGGCAAATGGGTCTGGGGTAGGTAGACAAGTTGTGCAGTAGGTGGCCTACACAACTATCACATTTCTCTTGTGAAAATAATAATCTTTATATGCTTTATATGAAGGATAATGCACTGGAGAGAGGGTTGTAGTTAACTGTTGGTTTGCAGGTGAGCAGCTGGCTTTCACTGTATTCCTTTTCAATGCAAGGTGAAATGCAGGGAAATGTGGGTTGTTTCTCAATTTACAATTCCCATTGGCAGAGGGTCCCAGACCTTAAAGTTAGTCTAGTGAGGAGTCTCCCTGATGGTTGCGTAGAGTCCCTACATTCCCTGTAGCTAATCTATGGACTAGGGTTTTACTCTGCCAGAATGAGTAATTGAGGGACTGATTCCACAGGGCTGTGATGTGCTGGATGTCTCTCGGACTATAGGTTTTATCTGCAATGATCCTTAATTTAGGGTAAGTCAAAGTCCAGTAAATGTGACTTTTGCAGGGGAGTCCAGGTTGATGTAAGATGGCGCCCACAGAGACAGATCTCTAGGGGTCCCCAGTGAACCATAAAGGCCACAGCTCTACGTCACAGCACCATTGTACTACAATACAGAGGGCCATCTAGAAGAACAACATTGAGAACAAGAAAGTCCAACACAGTAACCATGTAGAGGAGAGCAGCACAAGTTCGGAGCAGGCATGGCCACATCGATATCCTAGCTTGTAGCCAGGTGCTCAACATGGGGCTCCGGCGGCAGCTTTTGAATTTTTTTTTTAACTGAATATCCTTTCCCTAGCAAGGACTCCTGGCTGCACAATGAAAACCATTATAGGCCTTTTCCTCTATGGGAGTGGGTTGCACATACAGTACAACAGTGGCCGAGTTATAAGGATGGCGATCGCACCAGGCCCCCGAGTGGGGATGCCTCAGGGATTCCCGCTGTGGACAATGAATCCTTGTAACATCTGACTGTTATGGTCTGCACTGGGACCTAAGGAAGGGTTCCAAGGAGTTATAAAGTTCAGGATGCTGAGTGTAGAGATGGTGTCTCCTAAGAAAGAATAGATTATAATGGAGCTTTTAGGATGTGCCTCCATTCCCTCTCAAGGTAAGCAACACCTACTTCTTGAGGTTATGCTTGACACTGTCCTTTACTCTGTATATTCAGTTATGTGCACACACATGCTATCTGCACCTCACAACCTTCTTCAGAATCCACCCCGTCCTTCTCTTTCCAAAAACTCTCACTGTATTGTTGGCTTATTCATTCATTTCAAACATATTAGTTTCACCCAAAAAGCTCCACACAGTGCTGTCCCTCCCTAATCTCCCCCCTCTCCTGTTTACCACCCCAACTGTACTCTGTGTTCTGCCAGTGACCTAAAACTAACCACCTTCATAATCTGAATTTCCTAGACCTATCTCCAATACTTTTTTATGCTGAACAAGTTCTCTGTTCTTAATTTACAATAACCCAAATTCCTAATCTGTTTTATTTCTTTTTTTATGTTTTCCCCCTCTCAACTACACTATTCCACATAGTGAGAAAAACATACACTCCTATTGTTAGTTACTACTATATGTAATGTCTGATTTATAAAGTAACGCATATTATGTTGGCACTATGTGTGTCCATCTGCCTCATGATACATCTTTAAAGCTTTGATATCAGATGCATACTGTATTATACCACTCACAATCTTATCAAATAAGAGCATGCCAAGCAAAGAAGACAAAGTAGTTTGTGGTAGCTTACTTTAAAATGTACAAGAATGAAATCAATGTCTCTTACATAAAGCATCGCTGCCTAACTCTTTATGCAGTTCATAACTTACTTTGTAGCAGATTAAGTGATTTGGTGCTGTGAATTATACACAACTAAGTCTCAGTTATAGAATATTGCAGAATTTGCAGTCTTGTTGCATATACCTGAACATATACCATATCGTCTTTGGCATTTTGAGTATATTTCTTAAAGCTCTAAATAATTGCCTCTCATAATAAATATAGGCTTGTACAACATGTTTAAATGGTTTCTCTGGGAAATGTCTATACTTTATTTATTAGAGGGGTAAGATAACTCTTTGTAATATACAGCAGAGGTACAGGTAGCAGAGCTAAACCTGTAATGATGGAGATGATGCAGCAGTGACAGAGTGGATATGTACTATAAAGCAGCAGAGACTCTTTGTGTTGTCATACTTTGTTTCATCAGATGCTGCATTTTCCCTATATAACTGATTTTAACAGAAACAGATATTTTTCCTACTCAAGCACAAGAAATAAAATATCTGTCCTTCACGAATATTTTGTTTTGGGATTGATATATGATTTTTCATGTTACATTGAAACAATACCCCTTTGTATTGCGAAACTTTGCAGTGAGCGACATCTTTTCTTAAGGCCAAATATCTGATCATGTGCCTTGTTTATTTAGTACGTCTATGTTTGCACTCCATGAGATCATCTTTGGAGACAAGTAACGTGGAACATTCATTGTCTGCTATGAATAGATTTTCATTTTTTCAATTAGTTCCTATAAAATCGTAGATGTTCATCTTGTCCTGGAACACAGTTTATTTGTATGACGCGGCCATTTTTGTTTAGCTCCAGAATAATTCATTATGTCAGATAAAATAATACAGTATTCTCTCTTTGTTTATAACTCTCAGCTTACTTATAAAAATTTTACTGAATGAAATATGTGAAAGCATTGATAGGAAAATATAGAGACATGCTTTTAATTGTTTAGTTCAGAGGTTTATGTCTGTATCAGTCCAAAAATAAGCTTCTCTTCGCTCAGTAACCTATGGTCAAAAAATTTTCAAGTATGTAGCGCCAAAGCATGTGATGTATTTTTTAGTTATACCATTTTGGGGATTGTCTATTGCTTTGTTCACTTTTTATTCCAATTTTTATCAGAGGCGAAATGGCGAAAAAAAAACGCGGTTTAACACTTTAGATTTTTTTTTCCCACTATGGCGTTCACTGTATGGGAAAAATATTTTTATAAGTTTGTAGACTGGGCGTTTTCAGACACTGGGATACCTAATATATATGTGTTTCAAAGTAATTTTTTAGTTTTACCTGTTTTCTACGGAAAGGGGGTGACTTGAACTTTTAGTTTTTTATTTTCTTTTTATATTTTTTTAAAACTTTTTGATTTTTTTTTAAATATTTTATTAGCCCCCCCTAGTGGGCTTGAATCTGCAATCATTTGATTGCAAGTCCCATAGACTGCAATACAAATGTATTGCAATCTATGGGAGATTCTCTACATTACTATAAATGCTGGTTATAGACCAGTCTCAATAGTAATATTCCTATCACAATCCTTCATAAGAGTCCCAGCTGTCATAGGAACAGGTCGGCTCCCGCGTTCTCGCTACGCAGAAGCTGGCCTGCAGCAATCAAAAGATTTATGTTGGAAAAGGACTAAGGCAGCGGTAAATATGAATATGAAAATAAAAAGTTAGATCCCACTACAAAAGGCATTTCTTTCAAAATACTAGCGCCACAATAACACAAATTACAGCATTGAGAAAAACGGCTCATATGCCTTCTGGTGATATCACGTGACTTTTTGTCCCGTGAATAGGTTGGATTGTATTATTTTTATATTTACTGCTCTCAATATAGAGGAAGGAATATTATCACTCATACTTTCGGTCATGTGCATTTCATCTGTAGCACCGAAGCAGAGTAGATACAGGATTGTTTCCGAAAAAATTATGGTGGATATGTCTATATGAAGTTGGTAGGTGAATAACAGTTCATTATTTCTTTATATTTTGTCATACAAGAGTGACCTTTTTGGCTCCATTGCTGTCTTATTTCCTCATGTTGTATGCGGAAACATGTTTTTTCACAGTGATTAACCAGTCTGATCATATCAGTATATGTAATGATTTCACCATGTAACAATTTTCAAAAAAATATTTGTTCCCAGTTGTTAAGTGTGTTTTCCTGATTGTTTGTACCTTAAATGAATAGAAAAAAAGTTATTATTCCCTGTAAACATTGCTTTTGTGGTCAGCACAATGATATTTTGAAATTGATCTATTTTTAATGATATTCACAATATTTCAAGATACTTAAGAAGCCTCTGGAATTGTGAGAACTATCAAGAAGTTTCTAGAACTGCCCAGAATTATCTAGAACTTTCTGGGACTGTACAGAATTGTAGGTAGCTGTATAACTATAGTTATATAGGGCCACTATAGCCCTTCCTGAGAGACAGGATCTAATTGATTGGGATTGCATAGTAAGTGGGCAATGGCCATCACAGACAAAGGGGAATTGACCTAGACAGACAGGTGTGAATTCAATATCTATTCAGATTCTGATAACGACAGTATTCACACTTCACCCCACACCCATTACAGGAGGAGTTTAGGAATGTAAATGTATATATTGTGTGTTACTCTGGTACCGGGTGATCAATCTTGCTCTGTTGAATCCTCAGTACACTCTTGAACTTTAATACTGCATGGAATAAAGACCATTTTTATCAAGTTTGGAGAGACATCCTTTTTCCTTACAGTTCACAGCAACTTAGTCAATTTAGATGGCATCAAGAGGTTGCATACATCCAGCAGACGCATTTTGCTACGTATGTGGCCAGTTTATAAAGACAAGAGCGAAAAAGTACTCTGTGGAAGCATCTGCTAAGATGTGTGAGGCCTACAAAGCATACTTCAGCATGCCTGTTGGTGACCAAGACAAACCATGGGCTCCTCATTTCACATGTGAGCACTGCAAGAAAACTCTTGAAGGTAAGTGGATAAATGCTACTCTCTTAAATAGCAGATTAACTGTGTTAATATTGTAAATATCACTAGTCATTAGTGTGAAATAGGCCTAAATCAAATTCTCAATCCAAATATTATTTTGTTTGCTTATAGGTTGGTACAGGGGAGAGAAGAGAGCCATGCATTTTGCTATCCCAAGAATTTGACGTGAACCGACTGATCACTCAAAAAATTGCTACTTCTGCATGGTGGACCCTTCCAAACGTCGCACTGGCAAAAATGCACCGCCTGTAACGTATCCTGACATTCCGTCATCTATTGCCCCAGTACCACACTGCCCTGAACTTCCTGTACCAACACCTCCAGACAGAGCTACACCACCTTCAAAAGAAAGCAGCAGGTCAGACATCGAGGAAGACGTTGAAGATCACGATTTCTCTTCATATGCAGATGAGGAGCGGAAGCCATACTACCCTAACCAAAAAGACCTCAACGATCTGATCAGAGACCTTGGTCTCACCAAGTCCAACGCTGAGCTTCTGACATCAAGGCTCAAGCAATGGAACTTATTACATGAAAGCGTCCAAGTCACGGATCAGAGGAAGTGTCACCAAGTTTTTTCCATCTTCTTCAGTCATCAAGATGGAATGTGCTTCTGCAACAATGTGGCCAGTCTATTCAAGGCTATAGGTATCACCTGTAACCCGAATGAGTGGCGCCTCTTCATAGACAGCTCATGCAAGAGCCTCAAAGCCGTGCTGCTTCACAATGGGAACAAGTATCCGTCTCTTCCTGTAGCTCACTCGGTGCACCTGAAAGAGGAATACACCAGTGTCAAGATGTTGCTAGGTGCCTTGAAGTATGATGAGTACGGCTGGGAAGTTATCGGAGATTTCAAAATGGTGTCATTCCTGATGGGCCTCCAAGGTGGTTTTACTAAGTATCCTTGCTTTATTTGCCTTTGGGACAGCCGGGATACTGAAGCGCACTACCACGACTGGCCTCAGCGGACAGAGTTCACTGTGGGGAAGAACAATGTAAAGTGGGAGCCACTGGTGGACCCACGCAAGGTGCTGATGCCACCACTACACATCAAGTTGGGGCTCATAAAGCAATTTGTCAGGGCTCTAGATAAGGAGTCGAGAGCTTTCAATTACCTCCAAGATCTTTTACCTAAGCTGTCTGAAGCAAAGATCAAAGCTGGTGTCTTCGTCGGACCACAAATCAAGAAGATCATAGAGTGCAGTGAATTTCCCAAGAAGCTGAATAGGAAGGAGAGAGCAGCTTGGAACAGTTTTGTCGCAGTGGTTCGCGGCTTCCTAGGCAATCATAAAGATTGTAAAACTATGTACAACTGGTTCAGACTCTGATAAAGAACTATGCTGCAATGGGCTGCAGGATGTCACTCAAAATCCATATCCTTGATGCTCATCTTGATAAGTTCAAAGAGAACATGGGAACTTATTCAGAGGAGCAAGGCGAGCGCTTTCACCAGGACATTATGAACTTTGAACGCCGTTACCAAGGACAATATAACGAAAACATAATGGGCGACTATATTTGGGGATTGATTCGTGAAACTGATTTGCAGTATAGTCGTAAATCTCGGAAAACCGCACACTTCTGAACAGTTTTTGGTAATCTGTGTAAATTTGCAATGCATATAGTGTTCTTAGTCTGACTGTATAAATGAGAAGATGCAAAATCGTCTGTTTCTATAGTAAAAATGCATAATTTTCGTTGCCGTGGTCACAAAAGCGAAGTTTATGATGAATGTAAGCAATTTTTTATTTGTTTTAGACATAAGCAATTGGAATATAACATTTAAAAGCTGGGAACAAAATTTGTGTTACATAGTGTATACCCATGTATATATGCATATGTTTTTATTTTTTGTTTTTTATCACATCGTTGTTCATGTATGTGATGTTTTTTCTATATGTGTTTTATGTGTTTTTTGTATTTCTTGTATATTTCACATGTCTTTGTTGTGAAGATGTTATCAGTTGATCATTTGCCTAATGAAGGGGGATTCAGGTGTTGTTTTGTTATAAAACAACGTGTGTTTCATTTGATGTTATGCTATGACTAAGGGACGAGTGTCCTGAAATGCGTAAGCAGTAGTGGTTTACACCACATGGCTATGCTTTGTCATCACATGGATGTTTTATATATGACACATTAAAAGCTAAGTTTTACAGAAGTCAATTTTGGTCCACAGTTGCTGGATGCTTTTTTTTCAAGTTTCTATTTTTGCCTCTGATCGAGAGATTTGCTTCATGTGCAACGGACTGCATTTAAGACTCTGGACCCATTGGTAATTACGTGAGTAGGCTGTTCACAGCTTTTTTCTTGAATTTATTTTATTATAGAGACAATGATTGTCATTAGGATAGTAAAATTGCTCAGATTAACTATAAAGGTTTTGTCTATGGCAAGCTAGATTCATTGATATCGCCTATGGCAATATTCTTTCTCTTTCTTCATGCTCGCCATTCAGCAAGTATACTAATGTATGAATGCATAGGGTAAGAGAAGGAATACAGCACTGTAGCATGCATTACAGTTTCTCATGCATTTGCACTTGTGTGCCTCATATTATAGGCACTTGTGTGTAGCCACATGCCAGAGTCAGGATATAAGCTAAAGTCCACCAGTTTGGGCAGTCCAAACCCCTAGAATCAGTATCACACCCATAGAAGGTAGGGTAAGGTTGCTATAGGAACCTTAAAGCAACCACATTAAAGATTGAAGGGATATCTGAATGGTAAGACAATAGGACAGGTAAATATCTTAAAACACAATTAAATATAATTAAAATAATACATTGCAATGATACATCCCACTCTGAGTATACCACTGTATTATTGGCAGTCTTGTCCACTGCTGATTCAGAGTCTCAGTATGTGTATAAAGGCAACAAATGTAATACCCAGGTCATATGACAAATGAGAACATTTACGGAATGCAAGACTATTGGAAGGGGTAACTTATTTATTTATAATTTATTATGCTTACTTATATAGCGCATCATATTCCGCAGCGCTTTACAGACATTGACAATCACTGTCCCATATAGGGCTCACAATATACATTCCCTATCAGTATGTCTTTGGAGTGTGGGAGGAAACCCACGCAAATACGGGGAGAACATACAAACTCCTTACAGATGTTGTCCCTGGGAGCATTCAAACGCAGGACTCCAGCGCTGCAAGGCTGCAGTGCTAACCACTGAGTCACCATGCTGCCCTAATGCCAGTAGCAAAATTCTACTGAATAAGGGGATAGTACATAATATCAAATATGTATAACTAGCTTTGTATCACATTCATAATTATCATGAACTACACTAGACCCCTGTATTGGCGAAGCCAGCCAGAAAAAGACCACAGAGGAGGGGCCCATCATACATATAATATTGAAGGCCAGTATCCTTAGACAAAGCCACTGAAATGGTCTGATAATTCAAATAAAAAATTTACTGTATAAGATATATTTTTATTCAGTACCATGGCTTTGACAGTCCACAGGATAGAAAATCAAAATCAATCTCTCATGGTGATGCATATACTACTTTCACATCCTGGAATTTTAGATGGTGAGGATTTCTAGGATGGACACTGTCCACCCCTCCATCCATTGGTAATAATGTTCCCCATGTCCCACTGCCTAAAATTGTAATAATGCTAATCCAGCATGACTCCATTAATAATAGCACCTCCAATAGTAATAATGCTCCTCCAGAATACCCCATTTGTAATAGTCCTCACAGTGCTCTTTAAACAGAACCCTGAGACTATCACAGAGCAGGTGCATTTATACGGAGACTTGATTACACACAGGTGGATTATATTTATCATCATCAGTCATTTAGGACAACATTGGATCATTCAGAGATCCTTACTGAACTTCTGGAGTGAGTTTACTGCACGCCCCACTTTTCAGTTTTTTATCTTTTACAAAAGTTTAAAATAGCCAATAAACTTCGTTCCACTTCACAATTGTGTCCCACTTGTTGTTGATTCTTCACCAAAAAATTAAAATTTTATATCTTTATGTTTGAAGCCTGAAATGTGGCAAAAGGTTGAAAAGTTCAAGGGGGCCGAATACTTTCACAAGGCACTGTATTTGTGTTGTTGGATTGAAATGCATGTAGCATAGTAACATGACCATATACAGACAGAGCAGTTATAAAGCTATGTAAATTGCAGGGTCATATCATGCCAGCTATATGTCCTGTAATGTTTATCTGCTTCAACATTGTTTTTCATAAGATGGTCAAGTCATCCAGAAGCAGTTAAAGCAAAATGTTTCAGAATATGAAGTTACAATTTGTAGCAATTTTTAATTCCATGAAACAAAAGCAAAGACTTTAAGATCTTGTACAAATGCTACAGACTTTACTCAGGAGGCCCATAGGGGAACTGTCTAATGAAGGGGAGACAGAATTTTAACTATGCCCTAAAAGCCTAAATTAACTATAATTACAGTATCTCCCTACCATGGAATAGTCCCCAGCACATACAGTAGATGCCGTATAGAATTACTGCTGTGCTAGCTTGGAGAAAAAGTAAAATTAAAAGTAAATATTTCATATTAAAGTCTATAACTTTAAAAAGTTATTGTCCTTATATTTCTAAATCTGGTATATGTTGATCTTATGAATAGTTAAGTATTTCAAATAAACTGCCATGCATATGGAGACTGTAAATGTAACGTCTCTGCCTGTTCTGGTCTCTGCGACACCCTCTGCTTGCACGCTGCGGGGCAGGAGGCGTGTTCAGTTTGATTCCTTGCATAAGATTCTTGTTACTCAGTTTGAACACTGTCCTAGACTATGTAATTTAATTTCAGCCACACCCATCTCCTGCACCTTGTTTCCTTCGGCTCCTCAATAGTTAATCTTAGCCTTGCCTGTGAGATTGACAGCCTGTCTACCAATCAGGTCTGGGGTAGGTCCTGACTTGCTATAAACAGTTTGTCAGCTCTCACATGGTTGCTGGCTATTGATTCTATTCTGTGACTTTGTCCCTGCTAGCTCCTTTTTCTGCTATTGTTGTATTTCTGACTTCTGACCTTTGGCTCCCCTGTGTCTACTCTCTTGGATTTCGTTTTGGTTCTGCATGGCATGGTTACTGACCCCTTGGCTTGCTGACTATGCTTCTGTGTTGTTTTGTCTTGTCCTGTTCTGTGTGTCACCTATTTAGTGAAGGGATTGGCTCCAAGTTGTCGGCTGTCACCTAGGACAGTCAGGCAAGAGACAGGGCCAGTGGGGTGGTTCAACTTTAGGGCTCACTGTCTTGTAGTGCCCCTCCCCCCAGGGTTCTGCAGCAGTGCTGGGGAATTGCACAACTGGTAATTCCTTTACAGTAAAATGTTATTTTGAAACTTTATTGGAAGACTTAAAGGGTTTGACCAGGAATTGAACAAATTAAGGAAAGAGTGAAACATAAAAGAAAAATCATACTCACTTGTCCCCGGCACTCCACACTGATTGGCAAAACTTTCAGTGGCAACTCCAAAATTCCTGGACAACCTCTTTAAAGCATAACTTAACATCCAAACAACTATTAAATTTTTGGCAACATATGTGTCATATATAAATTTAGGCATGATATGATAAGATACTTTATTAATTAATTTTAGGCTTTTTCTTTGAAATCCAGCACGTCTGTTATGATTTTTTGATGCAAGGCCTCACAAAAGCAACAGCAGGAGTTTGACTGATAACTGTGAGCAGCTATTTAAAACACAGTTCTGCAAGCCAGACAGATTCCTTCACTAGAGCCTGCCACGAGGCTGGATGGACTTTCACTGAATCTGGGAATTGTCACCAAACAGAAGGATGTACCAATAATAAGTGCACTGCTGCCTGGAACCAAAACAAAACTCTTCATTTTCATTTACATAGCGGAGTGGAGGCAGGAGACAAGTTGTACAAGCATGGGTCAGAATCAGGACCAAATCAGGAAAGAAACTCTAAATCCAGAAACAGGCCAAAGGTCAAAAATCGAAATGGGTACATCACAAGCAGAATCAATAGACGAAAAAGAGATTCTGAAAACAAGCCAAAAGGAAACAGAGCCAAACCAGGAGTAATACAACAATTAGTTGGCAACCTGAGTCAAGAAGGAGAGGTCTTATATAGGCCTTCTCAGCCACTAATTGACCAACCTTAAAGATGTAGCAGCAGAACTGACACTCCTGACACCTAAAGCTGTAGAAGCAGAAGTAACACTCCTGATAACATCTTTATTATTTTTCTTGTTGTACAGCCTTCATGTACAGGCACTTGTATAAGGCAGATAAGCTGAGGCTGGGAGGGTCACTTCAAGGAGCAATATCTCAGGCATTATGAACATAGAACTGTTCTGTTAAATGAAAGATGAGATTTTCAGCTTTCATATGACACCAAGATTGCAGCTCTATAATTATTATTTCCAGACATATTACCAGTTGAAATCACAATTGGAATTATGCCAATCCCAACTGTGTTTTTAACTAGTAATATCTCTGTAAATAATTTCAAAATGTCTGAGATAAAACTTGAAGGTGCAAGATTTTCGAAGGAGGGAGCCAATGTAAAATAATAATATTACAAAATTTATTAATGACACAAATGTCATTCCGAGAAAATGAAGAGTTTTTTGACAGTTTGGTTACATTTTAAGAGAAGTGGAAACTACAGAAATGAGGAGGAAAGCTCTTGATGTACAGACAGGGAGACTTTCTGTTGGGTGAGGTGAGAAAAAAACTTTAAATCTGCTAGAAATAGTGTCAGTCATCCAGTGAAAAATATCAGTCTAGCCAAGGCTGTTTGGAGCAAAGTTTTATGGAAACTCTGTTGAATCTCTTATCTTGTGAATGTGATCAGACTTTTGCCTTTTCTAATTGATGGAAATAATGCATAAGTGGATGTGTTTTTGTAGTATAAAGTACAGAGACATCTGTTACTTGGAAAATACTGATATAAACAGAGGATATGAAAATCAATTATTCCACCAAATGAAACTATTTTATTTAAGTCTGTAAATCACATTGCCAATACTTCTGCAAGTTTATGATACCTATTAATACTATATATTTAATTAATATTCAATTTAACATTGTGTATAATGCAAAGTTTTAACAAACTGCTCTCAATATATTGTAGTGCCAGTTTTAGAAAAGACTTAATAGATTAAAAAATAATAAAAATATTCTATCCTATCTTTCCAACAATGTTCAGGCTAAGGACAGTGAACCTTCTTGATTGACTTTGTTTATAGAACGTGGGGGTAGATAATATGGTGTAAGAGTTGCTGCTTTCTTGATCTAAAAAGCTTCTGAAAAATGATAAATGCACACTGACTGGTTACTATAAGAAACTTCACCATGTTTAACATGCACAGGTTTTGACACATAGTAAAGCTACATTCATATTCCAGTCTCAAAAGTAAAAAGCTAAAGTAAAAATATCAAATATTCAGCCTAAAACCAGGTGATAAAAATAATATAGAATGTGCAATAAAGAAAATCTGCAGAATAAATTTTTCAGAATCAGGTTATGTTATATGATAGAAAAGTGGTGGTAGATTCTGACAGAATAGAATAATTTAACAATCTTTATTTATCGATGATTGCTCTCTTGCGAAATATCCTGTTGGTTGAAATCCCATATTGCGAAAATGCATTTTTGCAGCAGTGGAAATGTTGTGGCAAAAAATGCTACATTTTACAGTACTTGCAAAGTGGATGGTTTCTGGTTAATCCCACCCACACATTGCAGAAAAAAAACAGGAGCAGAAAATCTGCGTTTTCAAAAATGCCCCCATTTTTGAAAATCACAGCATGTCAATTATACCTACGGAAACTCTATCGTTTTCTGCATAGGTATACTAGGGGCAGAAAGTCTGCAGAGGAAACCTCTGTGAAAACACAATGGAAAATGCTGAGGAAAAATATGCGTTTTATGGCTGCGTTTTGCTACGGGGGGGGGGGGGATTAGTCTTAGGCTAAGGTCCACGTTGCGGAAATCCACTCCTGGCTTTGGCTCAAAAAGCCGCAGCAAAATCTGCAACAAAAAAAGCTGCTTTTCTGCTTAGTGGGACCGCTGCCGGTATCATCCCACATTAGACCCGCACCTAGAAAAAGCAACTCATATCGACTGCTGTGTGTTCAAAACTCACAGTGTAAGAAACTTTTCACTGTAGGTTTTTTCGGCAGTATGTGGATGACCCACTGCCATTACCTGCTGCAACTACGCCCTGTGTGGGCCAGACTTTAGACTCTGACTTGTTAACTATACACACACATTTTCTAACTTTTCAATGTGGCAATTTAGTGCCTCATTTATACAAACCTTCACCCACTGCCCATAATATGTTATGCCAACAATGTTCACCATTCACAAAGTTTCTTGTACTTTAGAAGACCTATTCTGAATATTTATTATTTTTCTAATTGCGAAACAAAGAAGGATTCTATAATGGGTTCTTCTGTAATCTGTCAAAGCCTATATTTGCATTACATAAGAATTAGCTCACTTTAAAACTAATACATATAATTGAGCAGGTCTTATTTTTATTAGACTTCATGTAAAGACATAGTAAATTTCACTATGACACATAATGAGTACAGATTTTGGTGAATTACACTACTTTACTGTGTAGTGTAGAAAAAAAAATCACATGACAAGGGATATACACAAATGAATGGCTCATTTCCTTCAGAGCAAAAGCAGTCAGATTAAATGGAGTTCTGTGTGAATAGATCAGACTATGGATAGGGAGAATAGGTAGAAAACAACCCCGTTCTCAGAATCAGTGTGGGTTTTAGACTCCCTACGATCATCTATTTATTCTCTTTCCTATGTATAGAGGAGAAAAATGCTTTATGGCATAACCCCTTAAAAACAATTCCCAAATTTTTTATCAGGAATTCTTTGCTTAATTATGGTATTTGTAATAAACACTATGGGCAACATTTCTGTCAGTATCTTACACCAATATAACAATAGAGATAGCTAAAATGATTTTCACTAAAAAGCTGCATGCCTCTTAATAACTTTGATTCATTTGGGACAGTTTAAAACTAAATTTTATTAACTACTAGCAGAAGGACCCAGCTTCGCACGGGTACATTTCATTTTTTGTTTGTGTAGTGGCCCCATAAGAATTGGCCAGTTTTGCACTTGACATCCAGTATGGCAGTCTAGTATAGGCACAGTCTATTTATGGCTGTGTTGCTGTGGAAACCTGGTAAATGAAATGTGAACTTATATTGGCTGATGCATGTCATATGACTGAATATTTAAGAACCTGCGAACTGCTATTGACTCATACAGGTCATAAATAGCTTGGTTGCTATGGAAACCTGGTGTAAAGCTGTGTGTATGTCAAGACTGAAGAACTTGCGATTTTCCATTGGTCCATAAGTGTCATGTGATCATGTGTATCTCAGTTTGGATATCAGTGAAAGACCTGCGATCGGTTGTTGTGGAAAACCTGGAGTAAAGCTGTGTGTATGTGACCTTGTGTAACAGTGTCATCCACAGCGCCCTGCCCCTTTAAAGCTGGCCTGCAGCAGTGAAGAAAAATGGCTGAGTTGTTATGGAAACATGGAGTGCAGCTGTGTGCATGTGGCTGACAATGCCTTGTTAGATTGGAGATGGGCTTGGGTCTTCTGGGTTGTTTCAGCAGCTCACTGTTGTCTGTGACATACCTTTTCAGATTGGAGAAGGGCTTGGGTCTGCTGAGAGTTGTCATTACCTCGAGCAGCAGCCATTCATTTTTCTGCAGGGGGTATGAGTAGTTTAAAAACGTTTCAATTTATAAGAATGCTGAAATACAGTACGGCAGTCCAGTCAGTGGCGTAAATACCGGGGTAGCAGTGGTAGCAGCTGCCACAGGGCCGGGGACATTAGGGGTCCCGGCAGGCCCCTGATGTGTTTTTTTTTTTAAAATAGGCCGTTACCTGCTGGTGTAGCACCAACAGGTAATGGGCCCTATTTACTTACTGATCCCTGCTCCTGCTCACGGCCGCCTGCGCTTCACCTTCTGCGGAGGCGACTGTGAGCAGGAGCGGGGATTGGTAAGTAAGGCCTGCTGGCTGTGAACCCCACAAACACTGCTATCATACTCTGGGGTCTTTTAAGCAGACTTAGGGCCTCCTTGGTGACGTTCCAGACGTCGGTGGGCCAGTCCGACGTCATTATGCGTCACGATGCATGCCTGGCTCACATAACATCTGGTCCAACATTGAAGAGGTAGCGGGGAGTGCGTATAATACTATATAAAGGGGCCACTATGATACTGTGTGCAGGGGCCACTATGGTGCAAAATACTGTGTGCAAGGGCCACTATGGGGCCTAATAGTGTGTGCAGGGGCCACTATGGGGCATAATACAGTAGTGTGTGAAGGAATGCAGTTTGTGCGGGGGAAGGCCGTTACCGGGGGGTGGGTCCCATGTCAAATGTTCGCCTTGGGGCCCAGCCATTGCTAGTTATGCCACGGAGTCCAGTATAGGTACAGTCTATTTATGGCTGTGTTGTTATGGAAACCTGGTAAATTAAATGTGAACTTATATTGGCTGATACACGTGATATGACTGAATATTTAAGGACCTGCGAACTGCTATTGACTAATACAGGTCATAAATAGCTTGGTTGCTATGGAAACCTGTGTCCTGAGGAGAGTAAGCACCTGCAAGCTCTTATTGGCTTATAAGGGACATGTGACCGCGTGTATGGCAGTTGGAATATGAGTGAAAGACTTGCAGGCTTGTATTAGATAATGTTGGTCATTTTTTTGGAATACTGTATCTCAGGAACGGTACGTCCAAGAGAGCTGAGACCCAGTCTAAAATATTCCCGGAGACCTGATGTACATGTGTGCCAAATTTGGTGAGGATCGGTCCAGTCGTTTGGTCGTGCATAAAGAACAGACAGACAGACAGATAGACAGACAGACAGAAACTCATTTTTATATATATAAGATATATATAAACTATATTTTATATTTAATTTGAGCAGGTGTAGATTTGCACAAAAATTTGTGCCATTTTTATGCTTTCTTTTGAATTAATTTGACAAAATCTTGGACACTTATGTGTATAGACCACAACTGCTTTCTGTCATTTTTCACATTTGGCACATGAAGGGAAAATCTCACAAATTGACACGTCATGATTGTCTTTTGTTGTCCATCACTATGCAAAATTATATATTTAAATCTTAATAAATTTTTTATAATATTTATTTAACACAAAGTCATACATTTAATATACAATGGGGCCAAAGTCGTTCTGTTTGTCATACATTCCAGTTTTTAGTTCAAAAATTGTGACTTATTCCATTTTCTGCCCTTCTACAGGAACTCCCGTGTTGCCCCTCTTAATAATTCTAGTGCATCTCATGCCAATGTGCAAAAGTGATTAAGACTGGCGCACAAAGCATACTGCCAATGAATACACACTTTATGGGTATGCTTATGTGTTTGCTAGATTGTAGCTGTCATTATGGTGTACATGTGAGTTTTATACACAAAATTGAAAAATGTTTTATCATTACTATTTACAAAGTTGTCTTACCTATATTTTTGATGCATTGCAGCAATAAAACCGAAATATTTGAGTTATTGAAAGCTATCTTAATGTTAAATATATATATATATATATATATATATATATATATATACACACACGTGGACAAAATTGTTGGTACCCCTCGTTTAATGAAAGAAAAAGAAATAACTTAAAAAAGCCAGACTGGAATTTGCCAAACTACATGTTGACAAGCCACAAAGCTTCTGGGAGAATGTCCTATGGACAGATGAGATAAAAGTAGAAATTTTTGGCAAGGTACATCAGCTCTATGTTCACAGACAGTAAAATGAAGCATATCTTGAAAAGAACACTGTCTCTACTGTGAAACATGGAGGAGGCTCTGTTATGTTCTGGGGCTGCTTTGCTGCATCTGGCACAGGGTGTCTTGAATCTGTGCAGGGTACAATGAAATCTCAAGACTATCAAGGTATTCTAGAGAGAAATGTGCTGCCCAGTGTCAGAAAGCTTGGTCTCAGTCGCAAGTCATGGATCTTACAATAGGATAATGACCCAAAACACACAGCTAAAAACACCCAAGAATGGCTAAGAGGAAAACATTGGACTATTATGAAGTGGCCTTCTATGAGCCCTGACCTAAATCCTATTGAGCATCTTTGGAAGGAGCTGAAACATGCCGTCTGGAAAAGGCACCCTTCAAACCCGAGACAACTGGAGCAGTTTGCTCATGAGGAGTGGGCCTTAAATACCTGTTGAGAGGTGCAGAAGTCTCATTGACAGTTACAGGAATCGTTTGATTGCAGTGATTGCCTCAGAAGGTTGTGCAACAAAATATTAAGTTAAGGGTACCATCATTTCTGTCCAGGCGTGTGTGTGTATATACAGTATATATATATATATATATATATATATATATATATATATATACTTTATAATGTTTGCTTTTATCCTTAATATCACATCACAGATCTGGTAGGTTTCAACCTCTTTTAGTCTTTACATATGCATTGCCTATATTACATGGTGATTGGCCAGTTTTGTCATGATCCCATTTCCTAGTCATATTGTGTCTGATCAGGAACCCAGATGTAGTAAATGTTACAGGTCATTAGCTAAATATATTGATTTAATCTTGGTACATTAACATGACATTTAACAGGGCACCCTTAAAAATATAATGTGTGTGTTTTCTTTCCGTAATCCATGGCCCATTTAACATGCAATTTGGGGTGTTACTTCATGTTAACAAGGATTGTAACACCTGTTAAATGCATATCAGCATAAATCTTGACTGAAATTACAACAAGATGACAACAGACATCTGTCTTCTCCTTGGATTTTGCCTACTTCAGCCTACTTGGCTGATGTCCAAATTCAGACAGAACTGGAATGAGTTATCACATTCTCAAGACTGACTGCAGTATTGTATCACCAGGCAGTATACATAACATTTGTGTCTTCACCAGTGAAATGATTTTATTGTTTATTTTAGTGAATTATAATTGGATTTTTATACATTATATATTCATTTTAACTTGAAAAATAAGCCTATTCAATGATGCTTTGTTACCTAGAAATCTATATTTTTTTTTTTATAAATAAAAAATAATAAAAAAGAAACAGTTATAGTTTACACTTGTTCTCATAACACTTTAATGGTTCTCTATGCACTAAGCAGTCTCTATACCTAACATAGAGTTTTATGGTGTGTCATTGCACTTCCTCAGCTAAGACTCTACAATCCCTACCTACTATAAATGCGCAGGGAAGTTGCAAGGGGACTAAGAATATAATGATAACATGCTTTGTTTATATAGCTTCAACATATTCTACAGCACTATAGAACTGATGTTGTAACAAACAAGTAAACTGGCAAATAAGCATAAGAAACAAACAATAGGACAGAAGGAAAGAGCTCATTACCCATAAAAGATTACATTCCAAGGCTACATAGTGAGACGCAGCAAAAAAACGCTGTGGAAAAAAATGTGGCAGAAACACATTGCATTTTTTCTGCAGCATTTCTCACAGAAAGTCCGCAGAGTTTTCCTCTTTGCGATTTCTTTCCCTATTATACCTATACAGAAAATGCCAGCGTTTCTGTAGGTATAATTGACATGCTGCTATTTTCAAAAATGCAGCGTTTTTTGCCGTGGTGTTTCCACCGCGGCCAAAACGCTGTGTGTTTGCAATGTGTGACCCTTGGCCTAAACTGTGTACAAGGGATCAGCCTCTTGAAGTTGTTAAGTGTCCTAATATTCTTACCCTCAGATCAAATATTCATCACCTATGCCTATTGCTGATGAACGATTTAGTATATATTTTATTCTAGCAACATTTGTTAAATAATCCACTTAATAAACACTAGTACAATATGATATGATGTATGTAAATAAGTACATTCTTACTAACAAACACAACCACTGGCCATTGAGTAATTCATGGACATAGCTTATATAATTACGGAAACATAAATGCATCACAAAAAATATATCAAATCATCAAATAATTCTAAAGAGTCCACAGTCAGTGTTACCACATTGAACACAATTGCACACAAGTGTAATAAATAATCAAATCCAACAACTTACATTGTAATCTCCTTTTATTCAAACACAGCAATATATGTCCGACAAGTCAAAGAAAGCAAATATAGCACAATCAACACGGTGTCGATATAGATGATGATAATTTCAATATATGACACCAAGAGTGTAGTGATGTCTATTCAGCAAGCATACGCTTACTTCGAACAGCAATAACTGGTCCTCCAACGTGGGCTCAGCGGCAGTCAAGCAGAATGATGTAAAAAGTAAAAACTAGGCATCCTCCTCGAAAACCACTTAGCGCTGGGCAGTTAATGCATGCAATACACCAAAGTAGAAGGAAGACGCAAAGTACAATATGTTGTTCGTGCATATAGACACATGATGTTGGCATCCTATGTCATCATCAACATACTTAGCTGCAAAAATTATTTTAACATTCAAAAATAAAATTATTTTGATTTACTGTGAATCTTATACTTGGTACATTGATTCTATGGTGTCTATAAAAATACTGTACTGTCTGTTGTTCAGTTTGGAGTTGATCTAAAAGTGTGGAAGTGTGTTCTTTAATCTGTACTTGGACTGACAACAGCAATAACAGTAGTTTGGGCACCAATCATTGTTGATCTCCTACTCAAAATATGAGCACTCAGAGCATCACTGCCCAACCCCTGACCGGCGACATTGCTCATGTTCCTGGCGGAATGGAGAGTTTGTAAAACATCTGCAATGGAAAAGAATAACTTGAAACAGCCCTTTTATGATTGCAAAACTCAATATTGTATTTCATCTCATTCACCTGATAGACCACGATACAAAGCATATTCTCACTTTCAACAGGAAAAAGACTATAACTGGGCTTAACGCACAGAAAAATAAATACTTATTCCCCTTATGTCCGACAGCAGCACAATATGGGGTATCTCTGCCCCTGTGTGTTGTTTAGGACAGTGGAACCTTTAATTAGCACCAAATTTAAGGTGCCTCCTACTGGCCCTATAAGAGGGCACCTGAGACCTCCCTCCACTGTGTTTTTTTCTGTCCTGTGTGGGACAGGTGGACGGAGGTCTCTGGTGACCTCCCGTTGCTAGGGGTTTTTTTCCTAAAAAAGCTCCTGGCTTACCTTTTGGGGGGTACCTCGGTCCTTTCCTACGTTCCTAAGATCCTCCGGTCCTTCGGGCCTTTTTCCGCTCCGCAGCGCAGCGTTACCCGGCTCATCGCTCTGCAGGCAGCGCGATCCTGGAAGTAAGCGGGTAACCTCTTCGGCCGGAACCTTTTTTTTCGGTCCCGTGTTCCCCGGGGAAGGAAGCCTTTACGCACCACCACGGCCTACTTCCGGTTTTCTCGGAAAAGTGCGGTAAGTTTGAAAATTGGAATTTTAATGGCAAAATATAGATTTGTTTTTTGCTGCTTGTATGTTGAGCCTCTGGCTTAGGCTTATGCTCCTCTCTATCCATTATGGCATTTGACCTCGTTTGGCGCTGTATGAATATTTTCTTTGTTTGGCTCCTCCCCTCGCTGCTGTATTACATTTAAAAGGTCCTCAGTCCTTTACTTGGTGAGCTCGTGGTTACTAGCTCCTCTGCTGCGGTTTGCGGTGTCTGGGTTTTTCCTGACGGGATCTTTTTTTCAAGTGACCGATTTAAAAAAGTAAGGTACCCCTTGGTTTTTTCTTCTTGTGCGATGCTTGGCAATCTTCTATTCTACATTGTCATGTGGCTTTGATGTTTCAGATGTCATCTTCTGCATCAGGTAACGGCGATGGGCTTAGGAGGAAAAAGTCCTCTAAACGTAAACACCTAATGTGTTTGGATTGCAATACCCCTTTACCTGACGGCTATGATTTTACCCGCTGTCGCCAATGCCGCGGACCTCCGTCAGAAGAACCTTCTATAAGAAAGGTTGTCACCTGGGTAAAGGACTATATGGAGGAGTCTCTTAAGGAGATCCGTTCTTCCATTGCCCAGATTGCCAAGAGATCGCGGGTTGAGACACAGTCCTCCCTACGCATCGCTGACGAAGATTATCAGATAGTGGACGAGACACTCTCATCTGCCGATTCCACTGAAGATTCCAGCAGGCCGTGCTTCCCACTCGAAAAATTAAGCTGGCTGTTGAAGTCCATCCGGTCTAAGGATTGTGATGTTGATGGGGAAGCCTCCACGTCCACCTATAGAGGGCCTAGGGTCTTCCAAGTGGACGAGACATTACAAAGATTAATGTCTTCAGAGTGGAAATGTCCTGAAAAACCTCTTGTGGTTTCTAGGAGGTTCAAGGCTTTATTCCCAGTTGCTCAATGGGATCAATGGGGTCCTCCTCCCAAGGTGGATATGGCGGTGGCCAAACTGTCCCACCGCACTATGGTACCATCAGATGATGGATCAAATTTGCACGACGCCATGGACAGGCGCATCGACAATACCCTCAAGAAGGCGTATTCAGTTGCCTCGGCCCAGACCGCAGTGGCGGTTGCGTCTTGTGAAGTGTCAGCCAAATTACGCACTGACCTGGTTCACCTCGAGAGGGACATCGACTCTGGAGTCTCCAGAGATGAGCTGCTAGGGTTTCTAGGCTCGGTTTTCCTGGCAGCTGAATATTTAGCGGAGGCCTCCCACCATCAATTAAGGCTGGCGGCCAAATCTATGGCACTTACCACTGCAGCAAGAAGACCTCTATGGTTAAAACCCTGGAGAGCTGATTTCCCCTCAAAATATAATTTGTGCGCATTACCCTTTGAGCCAGGTAGAGTCTTTGGCAGTGCCCTAGACGAGATCCTGGAGGGCTTGGCTGATAGGAAGGGTAAAACTTTACCCCAGGCCTTTAGAGGTAGATCTAATTCTGGCCGTGGTAGAGGCTATCCGCCTCGTCGTGGACGACAGTCCCGAAGAGGCTCTAGATATTCCTCTAGAGGCGCCGTCCGGAGATTCCCGAAGTCTGATGATAAAAAGGAGAAGCCTAGATTTTGACATCAGGAGCAGTCTTCCTGTGGCCGAGATTCCTGTCGGGGGTCGTCTCTCCCATTTTTTTCAACTGCTGGCAGGAAAAAATTCAAGACCCATGGGTCCTGCAGGTAATCCAAAAAGGATATGCAATTGAGTTCCTCCATCTTCCTCAGGATCGGTTTGTGTTAACTCGCAGCCTCCCTATAATGCAGCAGACTACATTGGAATGCTCCATCCGAGAGTACATTCACAAGGGAGCCCTGGAGGAAGTCCCTTCTCTAGAAGAAGGATCCGGTGTCTATTCTCTCGTCTTCCTGGTACCAAAACCGGCAGACAAGTGGAGAATGGTCATAGACTTAAGGTACCTCAACCGCTTCATCAAAAAGAAGCACTTCCGTATGGAAACCATAAAATCTGTCACCACTTTTCTCCTCCAAGGTGATGTTTTCGTGACTTTGGATCTAAAAGACGCCTATTTGCATATTCCTATTTATCCTCCACACAGAAGGTTTCTAAGGATTGCCGTAGTAGTTTCCGACCATACGAAGCATTTTCAGTTCACAGCACTACCCTTCGGGATCTCCTCTGCTCCCCACACCTTTACAAAGGTAGTGGCTCCTATAGCGGCCGCCCTCAGACTTCAGGGGATATTCGTGGTGCCTTATCTAGACAACTGGTTGATGCTCCAGCATCTACAGACAGCCGTGTCCCTGTTTCAGAGTCTGGGATGGCTTATAAACTGGGAGAAGTCGGTAACGATCCCTTCAACCCAAAGGAAGTTCCTCGGCTACTTCCTGGATTCAGTCCACCTGCAGGTCTCCTTGACACCAGCAAGGAGAGAGAAACTGGTCGGTGTAGTCCGGCACCTCTTCAAAAAGCCGATAGCCTCCATCAGAACATTGATGA
Organism: Leptodactylus fallax; assembly: GCA_947044405.1. NCBI lineage: Eukaryota > Metazoa > Chordata > Amphibia > Anura > Leptodactylidae > Leptodactylus > Leptodactylus fallax. The sequence continues at coordinate 7,588,657 of CAMRHE010000012.1, read as the reverse complement.
AGATCCTGGGCTTGATGTCTTCCTCAGTGGAGGCAGTCCCATGGGCTTTGTGGCACTTACGTCCCCTCCAGAAGGAATTACTAGAGGTTTGGGATCGCTCCCTTCTTACACTCAGCAAGAAGTTTCGACTCTCCCCTAGGACCCGTCTTTCCCTCAAGTGGTGGTTGCACCTGAAAGACGGAAGGTCCACGGTCCAACCTTCTTGGACCCTGTTGACTACAGATGCATCCCTCTCGGGATGGGGAGCCCATTTGGATGAAACCTCCATAAAGGGAGTCTGGAGCACTCCAGAAAGAAGGACCTCGTCCAACTGGAAGGAGCTCAGAGCTGTATATCGTGCCTTACTCCATTTCTCGCCTCTTCTCAAGGGAAGAGCAGTCAAAATCCGGTCAGACAACATGACCACAGTGCTGTACGTGAACAGACAGGGAGGCACCAGATCACCAACCCTCCTCAGGGAGGCAGATCTGATATTTACATGGGCAGAGAAAAATCTAACCCATTTATCCGCAGTTCACATCAAGGGCTCCCTGAACATAGTAGCGGATCGGTTGAGTCGGGGTGATGCCGTATCAGGAGAATGGTCACTCAATCCAGAAGTCTTTCATCAGATTACCCTGAAGTGGGGTCTTCCAGAAATAGACCTCATGGCAACCCGACTCAACGCCAAGGTGGAGACGTTCTGTTCCCTTTACCAGGAGGACAATCCCTTGGCAGTGGATGCCCTGTCCATCCCTTGGAGGTCCAGGCTGGCATATATTTTCCCTCCAATTCCAATAATACCGAAGGTATTGATGAAAATCAGACAGGACCAAGTCTCTGTGATAGCCATCATTCCATTCTGGCCAAAAAGAGCTTGGTTTTCCCAACTCATGGAGATGAGTCGAGGGATATATTGGAGGCTTCCCCCCATCCAGAACCTGGTTTCCCAAGAATCTTTGAAGTGCCAGGATCTCTGGAGATTCAACCTGACAGCTTGGAGGTTGAGCAGTCCCTACAGCAGGATAGAGGACTGTCAGAGGCCGTCCTGAAGACCCTTTCTTCTGCAAGAGCAGACTCTACCAATAAGAACTACCAGAGGACAGCCAAGATTTTCATGGAGTGGTGCTCCTAGAAGGGTATTAATAATCTACAACCTTCAACGGCTGATATTTTAAATTTTCTTCAGGACGGTTTGGATAAGGGCCTTGCCCCTGCCACTTTGAAAGTGCAGATTGCGGCCCTCTCCGCTCATTTGAACAGACGTCTGTCTCAGGATCCTCTGGTTGCAAGGTTCCTTAAAGGGGCAATGAGGCTAAAACCCTCAGTATCATCTCCAGTTCCCCAGTGGGACCTTGCAGTAGTCCTTACAGGCCTGTGTGGTCCTCCATTTGAACCCTTGGAGACTACGGAGCTAAAATATTTAGCCTACAAAACCGTTTTTTTGTTGGCTATTACATCTGCCAAAAGAGTAGGGGAACTCCAGGCTCTCTCTTCTAGAGAACCGTACACTGTGTTTTTTGCAGATAGGGTGCACCTTAGATTTTTGCCTGGGTTTAACCCTAAGGTCCCCTCATGCTATAATAGCAATCAGATAATTTCGCTACCAGTGTTTTTCCCCACTCCAACCTCTGAGGAGGAAGAAAAGCTCCACACCTTAGATGTGGTAAGGTGTCTGCGGATTTACCTATCCCGCACTCAACCGTTTGGGAAGGCCGAAAACCTACTAATTAACATGCAGGGTAAAAACAAAGGCCTCAAGGCTTCCAAGCCTACTCTATCCACATGGATCAAAGAGACAATTAAGTCTTCCTTCCTTATTCAGGAGTTACTCCCTCCAGTTTTTTCTACGGCCCACTCGACCAGGGCTGTGTCGACTTCTTGGGCTGAGTACCGGTCCTTACCTTTGGACCAGATTTGTGTGGCTGCATCCTGGTCATCTCAGTTGACCTTTGTTAAACATTATCGTTTAGACGTCCGCAGTTCCCAGACAACTGCCTTTGGTCAGACAGTCCTTGACGTTGTAAGGCGAGGAAACCCTCCCTAGGGGAATTACTTGCTATCTCCCCATATTGTGCTGCTGTCGGACGTAAGGGGAATCGTTGATTATAATGTCAATCTGTATTCCCTTAGTCCAGACAGCAGCACAAGGCTTCCCTCCCTAGAAGCTTGTTTCCTTTTACTTTATAATTTACACAGTGGAGGGAGGTCTCAGGTGCCCTCTTATAGGGCCAGTAGGAGGCACCTTAAATTTGGTGATAATTAAAGGTTCCACTGTCCTAAACAACAAACAGGGGCAGAGATACCCCATATTGTGCTGCTGTCTGGACTAAGGGAATACAGATTGACATTACAATCAACGATTGTTTGGGTACGGCCATACACAAGAAATGCTGTAGTATGTCCACAGGGAAATTTAACAGTGTTCTCCTCTGTAAATCGGATGGGTTTTGCTGTGACTCACCTGCAGTTTATTCTGCAATCCTCCCCCATTTACCCCACACAATTACCACAAAATCCAGTGACTTCTACTGCTGGCTTTTCATGCAGTATGTAGATCGGTATTGTTTAAATCCCATTCACTATACTGCAACTGTAAATCTCTAATGGTTAGCCGCCAGCAAATTTGGCCATGGTGTCTCCAGCCTTAAGTGTTTTCTTCTGGATATCATTCTGTCTTTATCACAATTCCAGCTCACAGTATGATGGATGTCACAGAGAACATTCACTACACAACATTTCAAGGAGTTACGCTTCCTTCTACATGCAAAGCACATGCTACTTGGACACTATAAATGAGTCTTATTATGAATCATATACCTTAGATAGTTAATCTACTATTTTTATTGGTGATTAAGTATTAAAAATTATATCTTTGTGTAACTTCAGATTGCTGCCCATTGCCTCCATCTTGCTTGACAAAAGATTTTCATCAACATTGGGGTTATAGTCTCTTCATTTTCATTCTCTTCTGTAATTCAAATGCACACTTCAAACTCTTTTCCATTCATCCACTATTTCATGTCTGTGCTTCACTTTTATATTCCAGTTTCAGTTATAGTCCATTCCAAAGGACAAAAGCACTGGCCATGTTGAAATTCAACTGCTCAGTTTTTATCTACACCAATGTCTGCAATTCAGGGAGATTCAGGAAGCCCCCATACACATTAGATGGTCGGCTGATCCCATTGAAATTGGCGGGTTCAGCTAACATTAATCTAGCTTTAGGATTAACCCTTAAACTTTTACTAACTTTTACTAACTATTATACAACTAAATAATAAAGCCATACTTGATGGTGTGACTGTCAACCATGTTAGTTTAGAGTTTATGCAATTTTTACAGCTGGCAAGTGGACTAGGTGGCTAAGCATGTAAATAAAACTGATTCTGCCTTTTTGCATCCCCTTCACATATGTCTTATGAATTTGATCTTTTTAGTTACACTGCTAATAAATTACATTGCAAATCTAGAATAACTGTATTGGCAAACAAGGAAATTCTTTTCACTTGATGCTAAAGCCATGGTGCTATCCATGAAGACTGTAATACGCCACTTGCTTTTGATAATAGCAATTCAGGGGCAAACACTGTATAGTTTTTAAACTCCTAAGAACTACTTAAACTAAAGAACTAAATTTCTTTTTCTATACAACCTGGTTAATCTGTACTGACTATAAAGCAACATTTCCTTAGTAAGTCTTCTCTCCTAAAATGAGGCTTAGGGCCACATTTGTGGTAATCTGATATATATGATAACGTTTTAATAGCTAAAGAATTAAACACTGGGGGGAATTCATCAGTCTCTCTAGCCCAGAAAACTGATGACATTGTGGCGCACGTTTGGTTCAAGGCCACGTTGTGCAAATGTGAGGTGAGCAGGCCCAACAGATTCATTATAACTCACGTTGATAAATGTATTACTAATATACAGGTAGTCCTCGAATTACAACGTTGATCCGTTCTTACGCGGCGTCGTAAACCGAATTTCGTCATAAGTCGGACCATACGTTCATACAGTACTGTACCATAATAACAGTACTGTACTGTAAACACTTAGCCTATCCTAACACAGTACCCTACATAATTATCAATAAACACATAGGTACAGTAAAATATTGTGCAGTACGTTTAATAATGAAATACTGTACTGTAAGTACTGTAACAGTAATAAACAGTGTACTGTAATAAAAAAACAGTACGTACGTACTGTACTGTAACAAACAAGGAGAACAATTCCAAAGAGTACAGTACAGTACCGTACTGTATTCTTCCGCCGCTGCACGTAAGTCGGAATAAGGCGTCGTAACCACGAAACGACATAACTCGAGACCGTCGTAACCCGAGGACTACCTGTATATAGATATACTGTATATATTTTTTATTAAACCATTTCATCAAAAAATAATACATTTGTAAAAAGTTGAACCAGCATATATCACAAAAAGAACTTTCCAAAGCTACAATCTAATTCTGTATGGCACACGGTTATCACGAGGTATTCAATGAATAGATTCTAGTTGATATGTCCAAAAATATATCCCATGCTAAATGACTATGTCCATTTAAATGCTCCAACACAAATATCTCAATTCTGGTTGAGTAAACTTACGTATTGACAATCTGTCACTTTGATGAAAGTTAAAGGTGCAATAAATGCAATTGCATGTACAGCTATAAAAGCCAATGTGTGATTTTGGTTGACAGACTGATGATCCTCTATAAATATGAAAACACTTGAAGGAAAAATGACATTACCACTGACATTGTTCTTTTAAAATAAAAAAAAAACAAGTTGTTTTAAATGGTATTTCAATGTAGAAACTTCGGCTGCATCCAAGTGATCTATCTCTCTTATTAAATATTAGACATTATATGACTCCATATTATGTCATGTTTCATCAGGGTTACACAAATAATTAAATGCTTGGTTACTTGCTGATCAGTAGAATAATATGATTAAAAAAAATTAAAAAAAAAAAAAAAATAGTATAAAAAAGATAATTTAAACAATGAAAAATTAAAAATAAAGTCCATATGGCTCCAAACCCATATAACCACTAGTAGATATTCTGCTTGACATGAACCCAGGTTGTATGGACAGGTGGTCAGGCATTCATACAATACTTTTTGTCAAACACAATGTAAATTGCCCTAAATATACAATAATTAGTCTTGAGTCACTAATTTTTTTGCCTGTTTAACCTGACACTATCTATTATTGCATCTACCCTAAACAATTTGTGTACTTGGATGATTGTCATTCATATTCAGAGTTTGCGTCTAACATTATAGGAGGAAAATACACAGAAAGCTGGAAAGGGGTCTGGTCTACGTTCTCGGTGCTATAGCAACATCATATGTTACACGATGTGCATATATATGACATCACTATGGACCGGAGAATTTGATGATTAATTTTCAGGATAGTTTTGATTCAAAAACTACCTTAAACCAGTATATTAAAATCTATTTCTTTTTTTCGTTAAATTAGGCCTATAAAATATCAGCACCACTCATACAAAATAAGAAAGTCATATGTGTCCTGATAAAAAAAAAATAGGAGTGAAATAGGAAATAAAAATTACACCTGTAAAACACAGCTTTCCAAAAAGGGGAAATTTTATTCTGGGCATCAAGACCCAAAATATCCCCAATCTTGAAAGTATTATTGACTCTTCTTCTTTATTCTGTGCCTAAGCAATAAGGTCTTTTGGTCTCTTAGTCTGCAAAGGTGTGCTTATTCCTCTTTTATTTCATGTTTGCCTTGACCTATGCCTAATCTCCATTTATGACCAAACTCTCACTCCACCGCTCTGTCCAACTATACTGTACATCCTGCCTGATGCCTTGATACCATGTATTGAGAGTTTTTACCTCTGTGTCAGCTGTTGTTAGCAGAATCTACTCCAGAGGAAGCAACCTAGGGATTCATTGTGAGGAAGTCCATAAAGGTAAAGATGAAGAGTGCACAATTTCTTCAAATGCAGCACCCTGGTTTAGCCCCAAGTCAGATACATTAGTGACCTAGTGGATACATATATCCTGTCAACCATTGTTACAGGCATAAATACCCAAAGGAACCCAATGGTATTTGGAGTTGCTCCAGTCATCTGTTTGTTCCATCAGAATTTTCACTTATATTATGGAGGAGAGTGATTTATAACAAGGTCTAGACCCCCACCAATCAGACGCCAGCTATCCTGTGAATAGGTGATAAATTTAAAACTTGGTAGAAAGCCATTTAACCCCTTCAGTACAAGACAATTTTCGTTTTTGCATTTCCGTTTTTCATCATTTTTTCATTATGCAGTTCACATGATGGCTTTTTGTTTCCAAAGTAAATTATACTTTGTAATGTCAAAATTCAATATTCTGTGCAATGTATTCAGAATGAGATGGAATTAAGAAAAAAATGCAGTTCCGCCATTTTCTTATGGGTTTTGTTTTACGGCTTCTATTCTGCAGTAAAAATGCTATGCAATTTCATATGCATCATTTATTTGAGATGGTAGTTGCTGTACCTGAAGACTGTATTGGCATTGTATTGGCAACTTCTGGTATTAGGCTGACATGAATGAAGGCAGCGGTACCGTTGGCTCTAACGATTATATATATCTCTGAATGGAAGCTTCTAGTATTCATTTTGACCATTATGTATTGGATCCAGGGGTATTTAGCCTGCTAAAATGATTCACTTTGATTTTCATCTCCTATATCTAGTAAGGGGAGATTTGTTTACTCTCCGTTCAGATGGGCGTGGCTGGCGGAGGCGGGGTTTGTTTGGAGGGCCTCCGTGATTGGTCTTTTGTCACGCATGCACATTGGGGTTGGTCCCGGCCGAGGGTAGTTCCCCATAGATCAGCTGCGAGTGGAAACTGTCCTCATTGGCTGGGTTAATGTAAGTGGGCGTGACAAAATGTATTTGAGACCGCCAACTCCGCTGCTCCGTGCGGCCAAACATTAGTGCCGATGGGGGAGCGGGATTGTATGTTGGGAAAGGGTGATATGCCTACAAAACAGTACTATAACATACTTACCTTAGTGGCTCTTTGAAATATAGACACGTACCTCTGATGAATGTGTCGGTATCGGTGTATATTCCGACATAGGAAACGAGTTAGGTGTGTTAGTAGGATATCACGGTTAAAGTAAATTGCTGTGATATGGTTGTGTTAGTAGGATACGATAGTGAAAAATAGTCATTGGTTGAGAAAGTATGCTGGTAGGACATTATAACATACGTTAATCACCTATAGATGATATTTTAGTAAACACTAATTGTTTTGACAAGCTAATTCTAGAGGTAGCATAAAAGTGTTGGGTACTATAACACTGTGGACGCTAGGCAGTGCTTTTTTAAGCTGAAGGAACCTTATGCTTTAGCAGTCCATTTTTTGCTCCTATAATATATATGGGGTGGAAAGGGTTATCTAGATAGGTGTATACTGTGTTATCTACACCTATCAGGAGTGAGATATTATGAAGCTTTAATATGGACCCCTAACAATTAGGTTTGGTTTCATAGTGGAATAATTTCCTTTCCATCCTAGCCTTTTTATTATTTATGTTGTAGTTTTCCCCAGTTTAGTATTTTAATTAATATTTAATAAAGGTAATATTTTAATGTGTCCAGATATTAGTGGGTGACTCTCCTAGTTTAAAAATAAAAATGCTATGTTAGCTTTATTCTCCAGGTCAGTTTGATCACGGTGATACCAAATTCATATATTTTTTTAATGTTTTAATAACTTTACAAAAATTAAAAATTTTGAAGAAAAAAAAAATTTCTTTAAATCACCATATTCTGACACCTGTAACTTTTTTATATTTTAGTGTGCAGAGCTGTGTAAGGTGTCTTTTTGTGGGACAATATGTCGTTTTTAATAATACCATTATGGTTAATGTATGATGTTTTGATCACTTTTTATTCCATTTTTTTAGCGAGGCAAATTGACGAAAAAATGCCAAATCAGCCATTTTTTCCCGTTACGGTGTTTACCATATGGAACAAATGTTTTTATATTTTAATAGTTTGGGCATTTTCGGACTTAGGGATGCCTCATGTGTTTATGTTTACTTTTATTTGTTTACATTTATATGTGATCTAGGGAAAGGGGGGGTGATTTAAACTTTTAGTTTTTTAAAAACCTTTTTTCTTTTAGCTCCCCCCTACGGGGCTTGAACTTGTGATCTTCGGATCACCTGTGCTATAGACTGCAATACTGCAAATTCGCTTTGTAACTATTGAAGTCTCCTGCAGGCAGGCTTCAGCAGTTACAACACTATGGCAGGGCAGGGAGCCTTCAGAAGGCTCCCGGCTGCCATGGTAAGAAAATGGCTCCCACAATCGCGCTGGCAGGGGGAGTCTTCCCGTTACCGATTCTAATAGGGAAAGTGAAAGTAAGTTAAATGCCCTTGATCAGAGTCATTTCTGATTACGGGCAATGCTGCCGTGTCCCTTTTGTATGAAACAGCACTGACCCAGCAGCTAGTGTGGCCGCTCTACTTCAGAGCGGCTGCAATACTTAGTCATGTGCACCTTTTTTAAGAAGGAAAGTCTTCACCTGACAAGATAGATGTCATCTTGCTCTGCAACACTCATGTTCTAGGACAATCATGAGTAAAAGCACAGTTTGTCCAGTGATAGGCAGTGCATTCCATTCAACAGCGGAAGTGCACTGTTCATCTCTGCAGCCTGTGATCTTGCACACTAGGCCTAACTAAAACTGTCATGTCATGTTTCAACTGCTTTGCCACTGAAGATTTGCATTCATCATGTTATATTCATCATGTATATTCACCATCTACTTCAGTAAAGAGGACTTCAGTGAGAAACGAAGCGTCCTTGTCCTTTATTGACAGTCTGGGCAGCAGCTTTGGAGGAGACAGGCCAGGCACAGCAGCATGTAGGCCATGGAGAAGTCCAATCCCAGCCACAGTGGAGCAGACATATTGCTATTAGCCTGATGCTCTCAAGTAGTCAGTAGCGGATAACATAGTAACAGTATGCCACAATATTTGACACCATTAAAACATCACACTGAACTTCAAATAAGATAGCATGCTACACAGTGATTAGTAAACTTTACAAAAATGTCATGCCACCTGCATGTTCATTTTAGTTGTACTATGAAAAATGTGATCACTAATCTGATGACTGGATTGTTCTTGCCAAAATAATTATAAAGTAATATCGAGTTGGCCTATAGCTTATGAATTTATGATGTTGGCACTTCAAGCCATTTGTAACACATTTAAAGTAATGTACTTTTTAAAGTGCATCTTCACAAGTTTCACAGAACCAGTCATATCGCTAACCAATGATGTTCTAAAGTAAACTGAAGACATGATATGGCTGTGATATAGCTTTGTATCTGGTGATTGTTAAAGTCAGTGTCGACTTTTAAGATCATGTTGTTTTTGAAAATTCTATTCTGGTTGGGACAGACATTAGATGAATTTGCTTTGCCTGTTATTACTGGGAAGTCTTTTTCTTTATGCAAGTCTATGAGACTAACACTAAGGCTCTCATACTGTACACTAGGATAGAGTGTGAATCGGCATGTTAATCTGCCAAATACCTGACTGAACAGGGGACCTGGATGAAGTCTGTATTACGAAGAGAAGTGCTTGGTGAATATACTTACAATACTACAGATGCCCAGTGCTTGAAAAAGGCTCCTGCATTGGCCAAAATGTGTTATTTTTATGTTGAAATAATAAATAAGATTTTAATTTGGCACCCAGATGAACGCTGCTACCATTGTCTAATGTTTACAAGATGCCCAAAGCAATAAACAAAATTGTTGGAATGCTACTTTAACGTCTTAATACTGTACATCTTTATAACAGTCAGAGCTCCATTTTTACTAATAAATCCCTGGAATAAGCAAGGTTTAATGTCCATGGCTAACCTTAGGTTAGTATTTTATGTAATACAATCTTTTTTGGATAAATATTTGTAATAGCTCATAATAAACATTTTGGACAAGTTGGCTTCTGCAGCTTGCTAAATATTGGAAACCAAGGGGGTCGTGGCTAATGCTCAATGTGGTTTTTCACATGTGAACTGAGCTCCGCAGATACCCCTAGTATCCTGCCTATTATCCTGTGCCACCCTGTGCCTGAATGATTCTAAACTGAAGCCCACACTTGCAACATTGTCCCGGCATTGAACTATACTTACCTGGCACTTCGTTTCTGGACTATTGAACAACAGTGGTGGGATCTCTCTGCAGACTTTGACGGCAGTCATCTTGCCTTCGTGTGTGGCGCAAAGCCTGTGGGGGAGAGAGCCGCAGCACCACAGTTCTCTGCCCTGTGCAGTGGATCTGCACTACAGAGGATCCCTTCTTGCCCAACAACTTTTGACCATCACACCACAATTGGTGTGGCTCTCTGGAACAGACTGCAAAAAGGTACATTGATAAGCCAAAGAACGGGTGCACCCCTGAATTTTTTCGGGACTGGCTTCTTGCACTATCCCTAGGTGCTCAGCTTACTCAATGTTATGATACTGATGACTGTCTTTATCCTCAACTCATTCTAAACAAGATCTGAGGAAGCACCTATACATTACCTCTAACTAAGCCTCTGGTTACAACTCCTGATTCACCTGTATTATTTCTGACAGTTGCCATCATACCAACCCTCACTGTACATAGAAAAGGCAGCCGCAGGCTCTCCAAGATTAGTTGCCTGCAAGCATCAATGGTCTCAGACTGCCTTTGTGGCAAAATAAATTAGGTATTCTAGGACTGCCGGTAGAAGCAGAAGGCTCTAACCCTTGCAAATTTAGGGAGCAATGGCTGAGACACACTTCCAGATACCTACAGGGTCCCAGCCAAACCACCCCCACAGGGCAACCCTTTCTGCTCGCCAGTCTCATCAACAGTAAAGATTGAGATGCAGCTTTAAGAGAGGCCAGACAACTTGAAGAGATCAGTACAACAGTGCAGCAATGGCCATCTTTCCTGATTTCTCAGCGGCTCACAGAAAAGGCAAGCAACCTTTGTGAGTGTGAAATGCAGGTGAAGAGAAAGATCCTTCCAATACTCCATAGAGCATCTTCGAGTAATCTACAAGAACAGAGCTATGTTCTTTACCCCACTGAAGGAAGCGGAGAACTGACTAAACCTATTGCCTAGGTCTCCTAGGCGGTATACATGTCTGCTTGTGTAAGAGGTCCTTGGGACCCAATCTTATGTGTTTTGTCACTCACATCTATACCATAAATTAACTTATCATCAGGTGTCCCATTGACTACAGGCACAGGCTATGTACAGTGCCTTGCGAAAGTATTCGGCCCCTTGAACTTTTCAACCTTTTGCCACATTTCAGGCTTCAAACATAAGGATATAAAATTTTAATTTTTTGGTGAAGAATCAACAAGTGGGACACAATCGTGAAGTGGAACGAAATTTATTGGATATTTTAAACTTTTGTAAGAAATAAAAAACTGAAAAGTGGGGCGTGCCAAATTATTCGGCCCACTTAAGTTAATACTTTGTAGCGCCACCTTTTGCTGCGATTACAGCTGCAAGTCGCTTGGGGTATGTCTCTATCAGTTTTGCACATCGAGAGACTGAAATTCTTGCCCATTCTTCCTTGGAAAACAGCTGGAGCTCAGTGAGGTTGGATGGAGAGCGTTTGTGAACAGCAGTTTTCAGCTCTTTCCACAGATTCTCGATTGGATTCAGGTCTGGACTTTGACTTGGCCATTCTAACACCTGGATACGTTTATTTGTGAACCATTCCATTGTAGATTTTGCTTTATGTTTGGGATCATTGTCTTGTTGAAAGATAAATCTCCGTCCCAGTCTCAGGTCTTTTGCAGAATCCAACAGGTTTTCTACCAGAATGGTCCTGTATTTGGCTCCATACATCTTCCCATCAATTTTAACCATCTTCTCAGTCCCTGCTGAAGAAAAGCAGGCCCAAACCATGATGCTGCCACCACCATGTTTGACAGTGGGGATGGTGTGTTCAGGGTGATGAGCTGTGTTGCTTTTACGCCAAACATATCGTTTTGCATTGTGGACAAAAAGTTCGATTTTGGTTTCATCTGACCAGAGCACTTTCTTCCACGTGTTTGGTGTGTCTCCCAGGTGGCTTGTGGCAAACTTTAAAAGAGACTTTTTATGGATATCTTTGAGAAATGGCTTTCTTCTTGCCACTCTTCCATAAAGGCCAGATTTGTGCAGTGTACGACTGATTGTTGTCCTATGGACAGACTCTCCCACCTCAGCTGTAGATCTCTGCAGTTCATCCAGAGTGATCATGGGCCTCTTGGCTGCATCTCTGATCAGTCTTCTCCTTGTTTGAGATGAAAGTTTAGAGGGACGGCCAGGTCTTGGTAGATTTGCAGTGGTCTGATACTCCTTCCATTTCAATATGATCACTTGCACAGTGCTACTTGGAATGTTTAAAGTTTGGGAAATCTTTTTGTATCCAAATCCGGCTTTAAACTTCTCCACAACAGTATCACGGACCTGCCTGGTGTGTTCCTTGGTCTTCATGATGCTCTCTGCGCTTTAAACAGAACCCTGAGACTATCACAGAGCAGGTGCATTTGTACGGAGACTTGATTACACACAGGTGGATTATATCTATCATCATCAGTCATTTAGGACAACATTGGATCATTCAGAGATCCTCACTGAACTTCTGGAGTGAGTTTGCTGCACTGAAAGTAAAGGGGCCGAATAATATTGCACACCCCACTTTTCAGTTTTTTATTTTTTACAAAAGTTTAAAATAACCAATAAATTTCGTTCCACTTCACAATTGTGTCCCACTTGTTGTTGATTCTTGACCAAAAAATTAACATTTTATATCCTTATGTTTGAAGCCTGAAATGTGGCAAAAGGTTGAAAAGTTCAAGGGGGCCGAATACTTTCGCAAGGCACTGTACATATATGTTATTGGTCATTTGAGTTTAGCTTCACTGTGATTGTTTTTTTCTCCATTACATTTAACTGTTTGATAGTGCCCCATCAATATACCACCTCAGGTGCACTACCATTCCCATTCACTAAAGTCACGTATTTGTATGGAGCGGACTTAAGCACCTACCGGTACTATTTTGAGTACCCTTTATGGGTATCTATTTCTTGTTAAGTTTTCGTTGCAAGCCTCACTGTATCAAGGTGGGTCCTGGGATGCAGGGTATGGGAATATTCTGAGGTTCCTACACTTCTAATGTAATTAACCTTTTTGCTTCACATTAAGGCATAACTTAAGCTACTCTCTTGGAACATGAGAGGCATGGGTAGTTCTAAGAAATGCTCTATCATCTTCTACCCTATTAGAAAGAGTGGTCCTCATCTTGTGTGTCCGCAGAAAATGCGTCTTACCCAAGATACGACCTGACAGCTGCAGAAACACTGGGTCCAGTGGGATATACTGTACATTCAACCCATACCTCCTATTTTAGGAGGGTATCCCTTCTAGTGCAACGTAAAACTAGATGGGAACCTGGACTCACTGTCAGGAACCCAGTTGGACGCTATATCTGTCCAGGCCTGAATAGACTCTAAGCTCTATGTTATTATGGGTCTGTACTTACCGCCAGCATCTGACTTGTTGGTTCTCCATATCAGAGCCAAATTTATGGCTCAATTTCCTGCTGCCACATTAATATTTGTAGATGACTTTTATAAAGTGTTGGATAACTCTTTAGATAGATTCAGCAGAGCCTTCACTATCTCTCGCCTCATGCCCTTGGCCCAACTCATACAGGAATTGGGCTGACTTGTGGCGCCTTAAAAACCCATCGGTCCAATTCTTTCCCTGTGATTCTGCCCTAGGTAATACTAGAACTTGTTCATTGATAGTAGCTACATTATATCTAACAAGAGCAGCTTCTGATCATTCCCCATTACTGGTGGAGCTTGGGGATGGTGCAGACCCTGACTCTCCTCACAGTTGGTGTATTCATCCCTTCTGGCTTAAACTTATGGCAACCCATGATCGAATACCGGACCAGTTAAAGGTAAATCTGTGTAGTAATACCCCGGATACTGCTCCCTCTTTTATGGGAGACTTCCAAGGCATATGTATGGGGTTGTATTAAATCCTCTATATCATATATTAAGAGGGAATCCTCATCCCTACGACCGAGTTAGCAGAAAAATGTGCCTCACTGGAAGCCACTTACATTGCCAATCCCAGTGATGAGTCTAGAACTCAATGGCTTCAGCTGGGCAGACAGTATTTACATACACTACAAGATAAAGCTTGCAGGTCCCAATTTTTCAATAAGCAGAAGTTTTATGAATTGAGCAATCGATCCAGTAGCCTCCTGGCCCAATTGATCCACCTGAACACTCCCTCCCCAGTCATTTTCAGAGTGTCATTGGTAGATAGTGAAATTCTATCCAGCAGTTTTGATATACGTAACAGATTTCACCAATATTATAGTGATCTCTTCCCATCCCAATTAAATGTCCCTGTTCAGGAACTTATAGACTACTTAGCGGAGGTTCTTTTCCTTACCTTGACTGAGGAACAGAGAGATTCCCTGGACTCACTGCTTAAACTGGAAGAATTGTCTGAAGACCTGGCCTTTCAAGTCCTTTGAATACCTGAGTACAGTATACAACATTCCTAGAACTGATAGAAAGAACCTAGTTCTTTAGTTTCCTTCAAATCAGACACGCACTGTCCACCCAATTCATGCAACCAAACTTATGCTATTCTAATTACCCTCTTGGTATACTCAGATCCTAAGGTCCACAAAGTTTGATATCAGGCTTATATGTTAAGGTATCTCACTGTACAGGGTTGATGGTGAGTTACACCATGGGCTCCAGACCTTTTGGAATTTCTGATGGCAACCACTCCCCTGGTACACCAGTTTGATATATGGCAGAATAGAATTAAACAGTTTTCTCCACATGGACAAAGAGGGTAGGTGGGGAGCCTTCCATCCTAGTGCGATGGTTTTTCTGGCCAATAAAAGTGATCTACGTAAAAAAATTCTGATATGATATAACCATGTCTCTTCATCTAAGATGCCAAACAGATGTATATCATGGGTGAACGGAATAGGTGTATTCAGTATTTTGGAGAGGAGACCCATAACCTCTTTCCAAAAATTTTTTACAATACGACAGTATAACATCATATGCGAAAAGTCTGAGTAAGTACTGGGACACCTGAGAAAATACTTATTTTCCACCATAATTTGCAAATAAATTCTTTAAAAATCAGACAATGTGATTTTCTAGATATGTTTTCTCATTTTGTCTCTCATAGTTGAGGTTTACCTATGATGACTATTACAGGCCTCTCTCATCTTTTTAAGTGGAAGAACTTGCACAATTGGCGGCTGACTAAATACTTTTTTTCCCCACTGTAACTATGTCTATTCAAAGAATTTATCATAAACAGGACTCCAACTTCTATTAAAAATATTAACTAAAAAATACCAAATTTATAAGCCTATTTAAATGAAAAAAGTGGTGTTCAAGGGTATAGAACATTCAAGGGTCACAACCTCTGCAAAAGGTAATGAAGGAATATTTAATGAAACCATCATCAAATTGCTTATACATCCCCAAAAGTTGGTTAAGATGTCATAAATTTCCTTGTGTATAATATATGTTTCGGAATACTCTAATTCCCATTACTTTCATATTGGGGATTGTAACTTTGGTAATAACCTTCCCTTCAATAGACTATTTTAGTAATATGTTATTAGAAGTCAACTTCAAGTACTCGACCTACCATCCTTATAATATTTCATTCTTTCATTTTAATTTATTCCTTGTATTCAGCTATCTTATACACTAGGGAAAATTAGGATGTGTAATACAACCATAAAATCATGTTTCCAGTAAATGTATATTTAGCGTATTTAACAAAATATCCAAACACACAATTCATAGAAAATGCAATTCTATACTCTCATTTCTTGAATGCAGTGTGTTATTGCTTCACAGGAATATAACAGGTAATTGTGTATTTAAAATATTTAAGATATAGAAAGTGAGAGAAGTAATATATACCATAAATCCCTGTCATGTGCCATTTAAGCCAGGAAAGAAACTTGACATGCTTTGAAAATTTCTAAAAAGACACTCTCAATTACATACTCACTTGAAAAATCAAAGCGCATTTGCTGGATCCCTCAAGACTTACAAAAACAATCCTTGCAATTATGTAGCAGTAATTACACGTGCTGTCTGGCTGGAGCCAGGAACTTGGGATATGGGCTTGCATTTTCTTGATTATGAAATAAATTATATCAAAACCCAAAGTGCTTGTTTCTTAACCAAAATACTTGCTATGTGAAAAAGATGTAAACAGGCTAAGAGGGAGAAGAAAGCGAACAGTCAGCCTGCAAGATACAATAATAATGTTTTCATGGTCAGATAAAGCATTTCATCATAGGATGGATTGAGTCATCTTTTTAATACTCATTAAGGTCCAAGCCAATGTCATTGGCTGAATATATTGTTCAGGCTCTGTAATATCCTCATATATACTGTAATTTAAAAATGTAAAAAAAATGCTTTACATTACCTATTCTATGTTGATACAATAATATAGCTAAGAATTTATATAATATAGTTTTATATAACTAGGATGGATAAATAGATAGATAGATAGATAGATGATATATAGATAGATAGATAGATAGATAGATAGATAGATAGATAGAAGATAGATAGATAGATAATAGATAGACGGACAAATAGATACATAGATAGATAGATAGATAGATCAGTGCTGTGACTTGAACCTCCTTGATCCTAATGTAAACCTGTAACAGAACCTTCAAATGATCACATAACTTTAAAGGGACTCTGTCAACTCAGAAATAACCACCAAACTATGGTAATCAGTGAATAGCATGAAGTTTGCTCATACAAAATTGTTATATTCACTTGTATTCTGCCATTGTGTGCCCGCAATCTGTGTAATATATAGAGAGGACTAGTCCTATAGTCCTCTTCATTATACTGAATGCACATGTACAGGTGTCTCATTTTGAATATATACAGTATCAAAGCTCATAAACAAAATATATTGTTTATGAATATTTATTGGGTAACTAGGCAGGCAGAAGGCTTTGAGAGAGCTCAGTTTTTGTCTTGAGTGTGGTCCCACTTAATTACAGACCTGTGCTGTCTTAAAAGCCAGCCTTTTCAGCTATAGTAGTTTAGCCAATTACAAGTATCCGCTATGAACTTTCAGCATTCATGTAAGACTAACTTGGTACCAAAGTATGCTACCCTTATACTAATAACAAAGATTTAGAAGAGAAAATCTGAATCAAGGGAAAAGCCAGTTAAAATGTACTTCAAACATACAGGGTACATTTTTTCGTTGATCCCAGGATTAGATTAATTTAAAACTTGTGGTACACCAATTGTTTACTTTCAACAATGATAGTTTTAACTGTAGATTATCTAAAGCCAAGCTCAGAAATCATATACAACACAAAAACAAACTCAGCAAACCAGTGAATATTTCAAACAGCCTCCAGACCTGCTATTTCTAAAGTTACAAAAACAATAACACAACTATTGAACTTGTCTGTTTCTTTTTACCTTTTAATTCCAGTCTAGCCTGTGTCTAAAAAACAAACATACAGTACAAGTTATGTGAATGTGTATTACATCAAAACATAAAATAAAATCAAGTTAGGAATGTTTAATGATAATGGGGTTCCTGTGTCTACTGATGTCTAAGAGGGTTTTTTTTTTTCTTCACAGGTACATTTTTCACTAACAGCAAGCTTTATCTGGGCTTTGGCTCATGTCTAATGCAGTATTGCCCGTGTGCGTCACATGTAATTAAAATAAATATGGCCACATGGCAACTCACAAATTGCCGCAACCCCAACAGGGTGATTGAAAAAGTACCATATCTGATGGCCACGACTATTTGCAAGTTGTTATTTCATTACATGCAATACATGTGGGGCAACACAACTTTCTTTGTTCATGTGACAAAGTGTACATGTAATTCCAGTATTATACTGTGCATATTTTCTGATGAAAGCTGCACTATACTTTTTAAACAATTTTTGGTAATGCTTTTATACAATAAATACTGGCTATATTTATAGTTCCAATAAAAACAGGCTTGTAGTCACTGCTGGGGCAAGGATGGTGATGGTTGGACGTTCCCTCTCACGTAATAATGCCATGGAACGAATAGCTAACTTAATATTGCTGGAAACTTCATAAAATTGTCTGCAGAAAGCAATAGGAATTTCTGCCAATTTAATGTGTATGGGTTGTCTATGTTTGCCCTTTGGGCAGAACCATGGGTCAGTGGAAAGCACTGTGGACTTGCAGTGCTGGAGTCTTGGATTCAAATCCAGCCAAGAACAACATCTGGATGAAGTTTGTATGTTTTCCCCTTGTTTGCATGGATTTACTCCGGGTACTCCAGTTTCATCCGAAACTCCAAAGATGCTGATAGGGACCTTATATTGTGCGCCCTACTAGGGACAGTGAGCGATGACAATATCTGTAAAGCACTATGGCATATGTTGGCAGTAAGTAAAATAAATAAACACTCCTATAACAGTGCAAAGAAGGGCAACCAAAATTGTTAGGGGAATGGGTGGATTGGAGTACAAGGATAGATTAAGAAACTTGGGGTTATTCTGTTTAAAGAAAAGACGTCTACGGGGAGATCTAATAACAATGTAAAAATACATGAAGGGACAACACAAAGGACTTTCTAATGTTCTTTTTACTCCTAGGCCAGTGATAGTGACAAGGGGACATCCTCTACGTCTGGAGGAGAGAAAGTTTCCCCAGCAACATAGAAAGGGATTCTTTACAGTAAGAGCAACGATGCTATGGAACTAATGATGGTGGATTCATTGAATAAGTTCAAAGAGGGCCTAGATGACTTTCTCAAACAGAACAATATTACAGGTCATGGGTTCTAGATTTTAAGGGCACATTGATCCAGGGTTTTATACTGAATGCCAGATTGTCGGGAAGGAATTTTTTCCCATGAAATTGGGTAATTAACATAAGCCTCATGGGGTTTTTTGCCTTCCTCTGGATCAACACTGTAGGGGACTGTAGGGTTATAGGTTGGACTTGATGGACTGATGTTTTCATCCAACCTCATCTACTATGTAACTATATACAGTCATATGAAAAAGTTTGGGCACCCCTATTAATCTTAATCATTTTTAGTTCTAAATATTTGGGTGTTTGCAACAGCCATTTCAATTTGATATATCTAATAACTGATGGACACAGTAATATTTCAGGATTGAAATGAGGTTTATTGTACTAACAGAAAATGTGCAATATGCATTAAACCAAAATTTGACCGGTGCAAAAGTATGGGCACCTCAACAGAAAAGTGACATTAATATTTAGTAGATCCTCCTTTTGCAAAAATAACAGCCTCTAGTCGCTTCCTGTAGCTTTTAATCAGTTCCTGGATCCTGGATGAAGGTATTTTTGACCATTCCTCTTTACAAAACAATTCCAGTTCAGTTAAGTTTGATGGTCGCCGAGCATGGACAGCCCGCTTCAAATTATCCCACAGATGTTCAATGATATTCAGGTCTGGGGACTGGGATGGCCATTCCAGAACATTGTAATTGTTCCTCTGCATGAATGCCTGAGTAGATTTGGAGCTGTGTTTTGGATTATTGTCTTGCTAAAATATCCATCCCCGGCGTAACTTCAAATTCGTCACTGATTCTTGTACATTATTCTCAAGAATCTGCTGATACTGAGTTGAATCCATGCGACCCTCAACTTTAACAAGATTCCCGGTGCCGGCATTGGCCACACAGCCCCAAAGCATGATGGAACCTCCACCAAATTTTACAGTGGATAGCAAGTGTTTTTCTTGGAATGCTGTGTTTTTTTGATGCCATGCATAACGCCTTTTTGTATGACCAAACAATTCAATCTTTGTTTCATCAGTCCACAGGACCTTCTTCCAAAATGAAGCTGGCTTGTCCAAATGTGCTTTTGCATACCTCAGGCGACTCTGTTTGTGGCGTGCTTTCAGAAACGGCTTCTTTCGCATCACTCTCCCATACAGCTTCTCCTTGTGCAAAGTGTGCTGTATTGTTGACCGATGCACAGTGACTCCATCTGCAGCAAGATGATGCTGCAGCTCTTTGGAGGTGGTCTGTGGATTGTCCTTGACTGTTCTCACCATTCTTCTTCTCTGCCTTTCTGATATTTTTCTTGGCCTGCCACTTCTGGGCTTAACAAGAACTGTCCCTGTGGTCTTCCATTTCCTTACTATGGTCCTCACAGTGGAAACTGACAGGTTAAATCTCTGAGACAACTTTTTGTATCCTTCCCCTGAACAACTATGTTGAACAATCTTTGTTTTCAGATCATTTGAGAGTTGTTTTGAGGAGCCCATGATGCCACTCTTCAGAGGAGATTCAAATAGGAGAACAACTTGCAATTGGCCACCTTAAATACCTTTTCTCATGATTGGATACACCTGGCTATGAAGTTCAAAGCTCAGTGAGGTTACAAAACCAATTTTGTGCTTCAGTAAGTCAGTAAAAAGTAGTTAGGAGTATTCAAATCAATAAAATGATAAGGGTACCCAAATTTTTGCACCGGTCAAATTTTGGTTTAATGCATATTGCACATTTTCTGTTAGTACAATAAACCTCATTTCAATCCTGAAATATTACTGTTTCCATCAGTTATTAGATATATCAAATTGAAATGGCTGTTGCAAATATTTAGAACTAAAAATGATTAAGATTAATAGGGGTGCCCAAACTTTTTCATATGACTGTATAACTATGTAGTGTTGGTGGAAATAAGGATGTTGAAAATTGAACACCGGATGTTTAGTTTAATAGCATTATCCTGACACCTAGTTTTTTTTTCAAAATGCTTAGAATTAGAATGCTATAAAATAAGAAAAGAAGAAATAGTGGACTACTCACTCACTGGTCTTCAGGTAATAGTAGACCCTCCACTGGTCACTGTATACTGGCCACCAATAATAACATGTCAACACGGACATGTGACTGCAATGGCCTTAGTTGTGTAGTATGCCAATAGCACTAAAAGCCAGTGACTGAGTACAGTAGTCACATGCCCATGAACACATCATCACTGGGGACCAGTATATAGAGAAAGGAGGGAGAACAGGAAGCTTTTGAAAGGAAGTGGTAGGGGATCAGTAGGGTATGTATTACTATTTTTTTTTATTATTTTAAAGCATTCTAAAGGCTTTAAAAATATCATGTGTGGCAATTACTTATCATGACGTCCCATGGTAATAAATATGCCTGTTCTGTCACTAAAGAAAATTGAGCTACAATCCTTTAATTAAAGAGGCATAGTCAAATATTCTGCCACATATACAGTAAATCCTTTACTTTTTTGTATTGCTAAACATTGTGGGTTACAACAGAGTGAAATGAGCGTGACAATGTGTGAACCTAATACTGCCTAATACCTAATACTGACTGTTCATCCTGTTCTTTTGGTGTCACTAAAACACCACCTTAAGTTATTAAATGCCCTATATATTAACTGTGTGCTTCATCCTCAGCATAAGGGAACAGCATTCACATCTCATTTTTTGTTTTCTGTCATAGGTATACATTGGGAGGGCATGTTAAATGTCTACAAAAAATGAGATGTGAAAGACCCCTAAGCAGTACAAAAGACTGGAGCATAAAAACAGAATTTCTACTGCTGCGGCCTGCTAGTAGCGAATAAAAGATATTTGTTTCTTAACTGCAAAAGAAAGCAAGTAGGCATATATATTTATGTATGTGCAGCATACATTCACATATGTGGTAGTTATCACCAGGAACAGAAATCTGAAATTGCAGATGCAAAGTACTGCAAGCAGGACTTTCTTTTATTCAATGATGTAGGGGAAAAAACAACGGCTACCCAACAGACCCCATTAAAGTAAATGGGGTCCCTTGGAATCCATTGCTGTCACTATTACACAGACCCTTTTACAACCTAATCCCGTCTTCTGGTTTTACGACAGACCAGAAGAATGGACTCAACAGCTCTGGTGTGAATGTACCTTAACTGTAATATGCACTTTGTTCCAGTTGCTCTATGTGAGTGTCTTAGGGCTTATTCACAGTACACGTTTTTGCAACGTCCATCACTTGGCCGTTTTGACAACACATTGAATTCAATGTATATATTCACATGGCCATTATTTTGACGGTCCTTTTTTAATCAAAATTTGTGTGGCATAACCGCAATATGTTTCAGTGTGTTTGTTGTGGTGTCATGCTTCCAGTGCATGCATTCCATATGTGCATATATGTGGGATACGTTACATGTGTGAGTGGTGTGTATGAGTCTAGAATGTAAGTGACATGCATGTATGAAATGGCTAATATATGAGAAACAAGTATTGGGTATTTTTGAATGAGAGTGGTGTGTGTGAGACGTAAGTGTGAGTCTCATATGCAAATCAAGTATCTAGTGCGCGTAAAGTATGAATTATTTTAATGCACTGGAACCTTTAGCAGTTGCAGATTTATTAAGACTGGCATTTCATATGTCAGTCTTAATAAAGACTCCAAATGGCACAACTGAACTATCAAGAGGCTCCGGCCTCTTAATAAATCAGACATACATCCGTGCACCAGAACAGTGATCAACGCTAGTCATAAACTGGTGTAAAATTGCTGTAAAACTTATGCCAAAAAACTGGTGTGAGTTATAATAAAGATGACGGGCAATGGCATCCCTGCACTGGTCCGCCCTGCTCTCCGCACTACTCTAGCCATATTCACAGAAAGGGGCAAACAAGCATAGAATGATAGATGTGGTA
Source organism: Leptodactylus fallax (assembly GCA_947044405.1). Classification (NCBI taxonomy): domain Eukaryota; kingdom Metazoa; phylum Chordata; class Amphibia; order Anura; family Leptodactylidae; genus Leptodactylus; species Leptodactylus fallax. The sequence continues at coordinate 7,565,888 of CAMRHE010000012.1, read as the reverse complement.
TATCTTTTGCACAAGAAAGTTCCATGTGCCAAGGATGCGGCACATCATCATACATCTATTCAAGAAAACTGTCGTGGATGTGTTGATAAATTCCCCTCACTGTTTCTTAAAGTGGTGCTTTTAAAGCATTGCTCCTAAACATTAATTCTTTTACAGATATATATTTTATGTTTCTTTAGAGACTATGCGTGTGACTTTTGTGCACTCCATATATTGTAACATACTGTAATGTTTGTGAGGGATTTAGTTACAAGGTGCCATATTTACAGCTTGCATTTCTTTTCTTTATTATTACTAAACAATTTTATTTGAAACATATCCCTTTTCAAAGAGAGATTTTACCAAATAACTAGGGAAAATATAATACAAAGAAACAACTTCAAAGAAAAACAGGATACACATGTTGAAATATTAGACACATGGGAATTACAGTCAAACTGATACAGTATGTGGCAAGAATGTAGGTACATCCAGAAGAACAGAATGTAATTGTGGAATGTGAGTACACAGACACTTTCATGCTATTATGACATGTTGATTGTATATAAGCTGTAAATTTGTGACACCATATTGGAGTGTTTAAGAACACCATGAAAAGCATACTAAGTGAGGAATTTTTGAGCTACGCCAAAAGAAGAGTCATAATAAATTCCATCATGCTGTTTGTTAGCATAGCTATTTCTAAATTTTTATCACAGTTGATATAAAATGTAAATATCCCATAGATCTAAAGGCCCTTTCCCACTAATAATTTTTGTGTCCGTGTGCTGTCTGTGAACAAAATGGACCCATTATAGTAAATGGAGCAATTTACGCATTTGTTTTAATTTTCACAGACTGAGAGACACTAATAAAAAAAATCATGGTATTCACTATATTTTTGCTTTTTCTACTTCAAGTCTATAGGTTATGAAAAAAAAAATTGGACAGCAAACAGACATCCAACACAGAAAGGGTTATGGCCTGCTTACCTGCTCTAGGGAGTGGTTGTGTAATGCACATGAGTATAGCTGAAGGAAACAGCAGGTAATGTAGCAGAATTGACTTTGTAGTGTGGACTTCAAACCACCATGGTCAAAAACCATTTGTCCAACAGGAAGAAGGTGAGCAAGGATGGAAATCAAGACAAATATTATCAAAATGTCCCCTAAGAAAGGATTTACCTCATATAATGTCTATGCATTGTAATTATAACATATCCTGTTGAGTCTATGGAGAATTGGAAGCTGTAAATATTTTAATTGTAATTTTAGATTAAGGACTCAATAAAATGTCTCCAGATCTAATTTATACATTTTCTTACAGTAATGATGCCAATAAGGAACTGATCCCATGTTGTTCATTGTGGTGAATGACCACATGGTAAAAGAGAATGCTTTCTGTCTGCTGAATACTGTACCACTAGCTGTATCGCAAGTTGTCATTCAATACTTATTGCTATTCCTAAGGAAGCCCAGCAAAGAGGGCTATGAACAGCTTATTCTATTTACTTTGTTATTTTATTTCCAACTTAGCAGACAACACTAATGTTTCATTTATGAAGCTGACAGGCTAATATCTTATTCCCAAATAGGCATAGTATACAATGTTACATAATGTATACTCTGTAAATTCAACTATAGTCTAGGTTTACATTCATGAGATGACTATGCCCACTAGTCAGACCAGTACTGTATATTAATTGTGGTACGTAAATTGAATCTATGAAATGTTAAAGGGCTTGTCCAGAATTTGTTTTTTATGGTTTTATCCTTGTAGTATTTCTTCACAAAATTTATGAAAAACACCTGGAATTCCTATGCAGCTATAAATAATCTCCATAGTTTTACAATGCAATGGAGAACATTTACTAAGAAAAATGTGCCCCAATTATGGTACAATTTCCACCAAAAAATGGTGTACATGACTTACACCATATTTATTAACTGTTTTAGGCTAAGGCAACACGTAGCGAGCCGCAACGAAAAAATGCTGCTGAAAACACCATGGTGGAAACATATCAGGAGTTTTCCTCTGTAGACTTTCTGGCCTTATTATACCTAGAGGGAAAACGCCACAGCTTTTGAAATCACAGCATTTCTGCTGTAGATGTTTTTCTGCAATGTGTAGATGGGATTAGCCAGAATCTCATCCACTTTGCAGGTACTGTAAAAAACACCGTTTTTTGCTGCGGCGTTTCTGCTATGTGGGGCCCCAGCCTTAAGATGAGGGCCTTTTTTGGTGCAGATTTTGCTTTAGTTTTTGGACCAAAGCCAGAAGTGGATTCAACAGGAATTAAATGTATAAGTACTTCCTTTATATTTCCAATACAAAACGAATGGGAAATATAAAGGTATATCTTGTACTTATCTTTTCTGCTGTATCTACTCCTGGGTTTGACTCAAAACCAAAATCAGCAATGAAAAAAAGTAACAAAAACTCAACATGTGTCTTTTCCTACAAGAATTTCTGTTCCTTGTTTGATAAGGGTGTAGGGCTTGTGGGGAAAAGGGAGGAGCTTGCTAGAAATAAGCTTAGAATGTGACACTCTGTGTCAAAAAATACATCCAAATTTTGGCAATATTTTGGCAGAAACCAAGCCAACTGATAGATGCAGTGAACTTGGTCTTGACTGTCTAGTGTACATTTATACTGTCTATAACCTAGTTATAGTGAATTTGTCCCAATGTGTTTACACGTGTACTACAATTAAAATGCTTGGTGTGTTTTTTTTTTAATCAGGTTACATTTTTCATCTATATTTTGCATATCCACAATATCCCACTAGTGGGTTTTTTTTCACATACATCAGAGTGGTGGATTAGCCGTTCACTAAATAGGTATTATGTAAAACAAAGTCTGGCATAATGTATACTTTAAAAAAAAACTGAGCCTTTGGGTTATATATGCCACTATATATGTATGTTTCTAAATGTATGCCACTATATATGTCAGGTTTCTGTAAGAGGTATATCAGGAAATATTTTCAATGTACACCATTAATTGTACTTAGATGTGAACATAGCCTTGCCTAATTTATCAGATTATTGCAGTGTCCCGGAATAGAAACCAGAGGAGAAAGTCTGGGAAATTAAAGATCTGAAGCTACCCAAACTGTGAACGTAGTTCTGGACTATAACTAAATAGAATTGTGTTTCAAACCATGACCATGCTGCTAATGTAATTATAAAAGATAATTGAATGCAAATAACTTGAAATTGAAAAGAACATTATTTTCTGTTATATTAGGCCATGGGCTCCCAAAGGACACCAAAATTGAGAAGGGATGTGTTTTCAAAAGCTCCATTAAGGAGTCTGTGCATGTCAAATGTATTGATGGCAGTGTTGAAATGTACTATGCTTAAGGCTCTGGACTCAATGAAGGTTCTTACTTCATATCTGCTGTTAATTAGTCTTACTGGGGAAAGTGTAATGATATTTGTTTTATAACAGCAGTGTAGTTAAGTTGTGTGCAATGAATTCACGTTGTGCAAGATCTAAATACATTATACATGTAATTTAAAGGGCTTTTTCCATTATATACAATTATCAATCTAAAGGGTAGGGATAACTATATGTTTATGACTGCTGGGGATCTGACCCCTGGGACCCTCAGGGAGCAGAAGAACCTGCAATGTTCCCTAAGTGCTTCACATGAATGGAGCAGTGGTGCATGTCATTCACTTCTACTGGAGATTTCCATCTTGGTATACCACAGGAGTGAATGAATTAGTAGCCACACATGCACACAATTTCTCTGTTCACATGGAAAACTCAGGGTAACTTTTGGATCCCTGTTTTCATTATCACTGGGGGTTCCAGAGGTTGGATCCCCATTGATCAGTCATTTATCTCTTTGAATGAAGACAAGTGTCTGTATTGGGGCAGCTTATATAATAGCCAAACCTTACTACCATCATACCTCTACACTAATCTTTGTAACATTGCTGTTCTCTTAAGTGGTTGGAATAGCTTTTGTGTCCCCCAATCAAGCTCTGGGAATGACTGTAACTTATTCTCTCCCATCCCCATACCTTATTGATCTCTGTGAATGTTAAAATGCCTTTGAAGCAATTGAAACTAATATCAAATAATTTTTGGTTAATAACAGTAAGAATAGTTAAACAGCTATAAGGGACCTTTCATACTCATTACTTTTTCTGAACATAGATCCATTATAGTCAATGGAGTCTTTCACATGTCTGTTGTTTTTCATGGAAATAAAAACAGTGATAAAAAAAATAGTGGCATGCAAAGTTTTTTTCTCATTTCTTTACTCATCTCAGCCATTCATGTCAATGGAGATATCATCCGTATGCTGTTTTTTCTTCTTTTCTTCACACATACTTTGCTACAGATGTGGAGCAACGCAGGTACAATATTTTGCATCTGGATCACTCCCCACTTGCAGGAGATGCATGGCAATTCAAATGAATTGCCAGGCTGTTCCTGCTGTGGTAGCAAGAGCCACCCGGCAATTCATAGGAAGAGTTGGGCAGCTCCTGTCCCCCCCCATCTCCCAGCCCTACCTACATTTCAATGTGATCAGAAAAGTGGTACACCGCTGTGTGGAAACCGCTGCCAAGGCTGGCTAGCGCTCAAATTAAAATAGTAACCACGTGGGGGACTCTGATGACGTCAGCGGACCCCACGCATGCGCAGTACATACATGCCACCAGAATTCTTTTACATTTCCCCTCATTTGTTGTTTGGTTTTAATTCCCATTACTAATATTTTATTTTATAACTTCTCTTTTCCTCCCTTCTGATATATTCTTTGCCCCATTATCATGACTATTATCACCATATCATCTCTCCAGCACTTATTAGCGCTAATTCAGCAAGCACATTGCTTTTTGTCCACTGTGATCCACCATTCAGGTCTTCCTGTGCTACATGTCCCACTTGGTGCAGTTGGACCAAAGTGGGCAAGACAGCATACAGTCAGTCTGCCAATATTTTTGCATAAATTTTAATGTCACTATTTAGTAGGGAAATTGGGCAAAAATTAGAGGGAGTAACGAGTTCCTTTCCAGGCTTTGGCAAGGTTACTATGGTTGCTTCCAACATCTCTGATAGAAAGCAACCCTCCCTCCTGGCCTTATTAAAGGAGACAGCAAGGTGAAGAGCCAGAATTGCGGAAAATTGTTTATAGTAATTATTGGTAAAGCCATCAAGACCAGGGGCTTTGTGAGGCTTTAGAGATGTGGTGGCAGCTATGATGTTCTGGACAGTAAAAGGAGCCTAAAGAGACTGTAATTTGGACTGGTGTATCTTAGACAGAGAGGTACTTTGTAAAAAAAAACTGTCTATCAGTGCTTGAAGGCATCGGGGCAAGACTTTCTTGTTAATGCTATATAGTGACTCGTAATAAAACCAAAATTGCTGAGCTATTAGCTGTGGATCGATTATTTTGTTGCCTTGTGGATCCAACAAGTATTCTACGCAGGTTTTAGCAGAGTTTGTTTTACCTTCTTAGTGAGGTATGAACTTACTATATTGTTATGTAAATAAGTTTGGAGCTGAAAAAGTTTAAGGGTCCTATCATATTGCACCGCCAGAAGAGTTTGCAATTAAAGCCTAAGGGACCTGAGTTCAACACATACTGATAGGGAAGGTGACTCCTTATTTTTCTTTTACTACGCGGCAATATTAGTGGTTAATGTATAGAAGTAATGTTTTCTCTTGCGTTTAAGTTGAGAACCAAGTTTGATGAAGACCTCTCTCTTATATGCTTTATGTGTATTCCACAGTATGTGTAGATTCAAAACTGACCCAGCATTATTCAGAAAAAATTCAATTCAGTCAGAATCATAGGATGATATTCATTATAGGTTAAAATAAAATCATTGTCTCTCCACTGTGATGGTGGAGGGGAAGAAAAATTTTGTTTGAGTTCGATCGAGATTGGAGTGTTGTCTGACCATGTAATATTACCAATTCGCATAGATTGAATTTGCTTAAGTGTACGGCCAGAGACCAGAAATAAGTCTAACCGTTAGTATGAGTGGTGAGGCGGAGAGAAGAGCATGTAGTCTCACCATGCATCATATAGATTTTCAGAGAAAAAATACTTTAGGAAAACACATATGGCGTCAATCACAGGTGGTAGAGTCAAGTGTGGGGTCCATAACAAAATTAAAGTCACCTCCTATGAGGAGAAGACCCTTAGCTGAAGATTTAATCTTAAAGGGGTTGTTCAGGCAAAAATAGACAACCCCTTTAACTTTTAAATCAGCCGGGAAATCAGCAGTGAAAAAATTTTAAAAAATTCATACTCACCTGTCCCTGATGCTCCAGTGTCAACCCGGCGCATTCCGGGCCTTCTGCTCAATGGGTCTCTTCTGGAATTCACGTGACCGCTGAGGCCAATCAGCAAAGGGCATGTGATGTCACTATCTATGACATCACGGGTCTCTCCCTGAGGCCTGCTGAGGCCGCTGATTGGCCTCAGCGGTCACGTGACCACTGAGGCCAATCAGCGGCTTCAGCAGAACTCAGGAAGAGACCCGGGAGAAGCCGCCGGACCAGATGGACTGGGACGAGCCGGAAGACACCGGAGCATCGGGGACAGGTGAGTATGCATTTTTTTAAAAATTTTTCACTGCCCACAGCTGATTTAAAAGTTAAAGGGGTTGTCCAATTTTGCTTGGACAACCCCTTTACGGAGTAATGTAAAAAGGACGTGGATTGTCGTTTGTTAGGGAAATATACATTGTATATTGTGTAAAGTACTTTGTTGATTTCACAATCCTATGAATCTGCCTATTGGGTCCTGGCACTGAGAAATGAGAGAGAAGGCCACCATATCCTTATAAGCCACCATGACTCCTTCACATTTTGAGGGATAAGTACCATTGTCAGTCACAGTACTATGTTAGTCACAGAGAAAAACTGTGGGTGAGTTAAGATCCCCAGCCTAGGTGATCACTTATTGCTAACACCACACTCAGGGAGAAATTTAAGCATTAGTACCAGACAATATAGTGGAGTTATGACCACAACCAGGGGAAACCAAATTATGAGGAACAATAGAACATCAAACTGTAACATATTATGAGTGTTGATCAGTGTAATCATAGTGCATAGCTTCAATATCTCCTGGGAATGAAAAAATATAAGATTAGATAGTATAACAGCTCTATACTAAAATAGAACAATTATTAACCACATGAGATAAACAAGTTATGGTAAAAAAAAAGAACTTAGAAAAGCAATCAGTCCTTTCAACATGTAAAACGAATGAAGATTAGCTCACCGTGTGCCATTCCTGGTTGAATTGTTTTGGGGAGCAACGATCCTTGCACTTGCTTAAAGGACCTGGAGGAGTAAAAATCCAGGACTGTAGCAATCGAAGGCCACCGGAGACCAAAGTGACAACTGTTGTAGCAGAAGTGTAGATTTTTAACATATTAGTGAATGACAGCAAAATATTGCTTGACTTCTGTATCAGTATTTTTAAGAGTACATGGTCTTGTTGTAGTTGATGTTTGCGGTATATATAAATAGTGTACACCTTGATCTATTATTTTATATGTGTTTTGTGTGTGAATGTACGATTTCATTTGAGTTTTAGGTTCAAATATATGCTTTAGTGCATTTTTTCAGAAAATTATTTGTGTTTGTCACAAAGTTACATGAAGGTGGACGTGGCTATTGATAACCCATTGAGACACATGCAATCTTCAGGTTGTCTACTTTCTAGAAATATATAGGGTTTAGGGGTGCACTTGCTTTTCACGGTGTGTAATCCCTACATTTTATAGGATGATACTTTTTTTAACATTTCTAGCTTAAAAGCAGATTTTTTTTTCCTTCCATTTATGGTGATTTTATGAAGATATGTGCATAAATGTGTAGGCCTTAGTGATATGAATGAACTCTGCACATGTTGAACTCTTATTTTTAGGAGATGTGGTGCATATAACTTCTTGTTTGGTTTCCACTTTTAGCAATTTATATAATTTACTTGCATTTTTTTTTATAAAACATACATTTTAAATCAAAATTGCATGAATGTGCCTGTTTTTACAGTACCAAGTGGCATTTTGACAATGCTGCAGGTGTCTACTTTCAGAATATATATAGGTATGGGGGGTAGTATAATTTTTTAATGTTGCAATTTAATTTTTATTTGTCCATCTCAAAAATGTGAAAATTGCCCTGGCAGCCAGAGGAGAACAAAATCTGAAAACCTCTGGCAGTGAAAGGGTTAAGTTTTATAGGCAATAGTGTTTGCACATTTGACTCTGTATCCACACCTGTGTGGGCATTGATTTGTGTTTACTATATATATCTATTGTATATACAGGGACGTGCACTGCAGTAAGAGTCTGCAGTACATACTCATACTATATATATATATATATATATATATATATATATATATATACAGTGGGGAAAAAAAGTATTTATTTAGTCAGCCACCAATTGTGCAAGTTCTCCCACTTAAAAAGATGAGAGAGGCCTGTAATTGACATCATAGGTAGACCTCAACTATGAGAGACAAAATGAGAAAACAAATCCAGAAAATCACATTGTCTGATTTTTAAAGAATTTATTTGCAAATTATGGTGGAAAATAAGTATTTGGTCAATAACAAAAGTTCATCTCAATACTTTGTTATATATCCTTTGTTGGCAATGACAGAGGTGAAACATTTTCTGTAAGTCTTCACAAGGTTGGCACACACTGTTGCTGGTATGTTGGCCCATTCCTCCATGCAGATTTCCTCTAGAGCAGTGATGTTTTGGGGCTGTCGCTGGGCAACACGGACTTTCAACTCCCTCCAAAGGTTTTCTATGGGGTTGAGATCTGGAGACTGGCTAGGCCACTCCAGGACCTTGAAATGCTTCTTACAAAGCCACTCCTTTGTTGCCCTGGCGGTGTGCTTGGGATCATTGTCATGCTGAAAGACCCAGCCACGTTTCATCTTCAATGCCCTTGCTGATGGAAGGAGGTTTGCACTCAAAATCTCACGATACATGGCCCCATTCATTCTTTCATGTACACGGATCAGTTGTCCTGGTCCCTTTGCAGAGAAACAGCCCCAAAGCATGATGTTGCCACCCCCATGCTTCACAGTAGGTATGGTGTTCTTTGGCTGCAACTCAGCATTCACTCTCCTCCAAACACGACGAGTTGTGCTTCTACCAAACAGTTCTACTTTGGTTTCATCTGACCATATGACATTCTCCCAATACTCTTCTGGAACATCCAAATGCTCTCTAGCACACTTCAGACGGGTCCAGATATGTACTGACTTAAGCAGGGGAACACGTCTGGCACTGCAGGATCTGAGTCCCTGGCGGCGTAATGTGTCACTGACGGTAGCCTTTGTTACGTTAGTCCCAGCTTTCTGCAGGTCATTCACTAGGTCCCCCCGTGTGGTTCTGGGATTTTTGCTCACCGTTCTTGTGATCATTTTGACCCTACGGGGTGAGATCTCGCGTGGAGCCCCTGATCGAGGGAGATTATCAGTGGTCTTGTATGTCTTCCATTTTCTAATTATTGCTCCCACAGTTGATTTCTTCACACCAAGCTGCTTGCCTATTGCAGATTCAGTCTTCCCAGCCTGGTGCAGGTCTACAATTTTGTTTCTGGTGTCCTTCCACAGCTCTTTGGTCTTCACCATAGTGGAGTTTGGAGTGTGACTGTTTGAGGTTGTGGACAGGTGTCTTTTATACTGATAACAATTTCAAGCAGGTGCCATTACTACAGGTAATGAGTGGAGGACAGAGGAGTCTCTTAACCCCTTCAAAACCGAGCCCAAAAAAGCGTTAAGGACCAGGCCTCGTTTTTCAAAACTGACATGTGTCACTTTATATGGCAATAACTTTGAGACGACTTAACTTACACAAGTGATTTTGAGACTGATTTTGTGACACATTGTACTTCATGTTAGTGGTAAACACTAATGAATATATTTGTATTTATTTATAAAACAATAGGAAATTTGATGGAAATTTGGAAAACAATTTTCAAAATGTGAAATGCTCTGCTTTTCAGACAGATAGTCATACCACCCAAATACATTAATACATATTATCTACCATATCTCTGCTATATATCGGCATCATCTTTTAATCGTCCTATAATTTATTTTGGATGTTATAAAGCTTACAAGTGTAACAGCGATTTTCCAGATTTACAAGAAAATTTCCCAAACTAATTTTTTAGGGACCACTTCAGTTCTGAAGAGGATTATAATGGCCTATATATTAGAAACCCCCATAAATGACCCCATTTTCAAAACTGCACCCCTCAAATAATTCAAAATAACATTTGGGAAGTTTGTTAACCCTTTAAGCATTTCACTGGAATTAAAACAATATGGAGGTGAAATTTAGACATTTAATTTTTTCCCACTAATTCCTTAATTTAGCCCTAAAATGAACACATTCACAAAGGGTTAAAGGAGAAAATGCATCTCACAGTTTGTTATGCAATTTCTCCCGAGCACGGAAATACCCCACAAGTGGGTGTAAACTGATGTTTGGGCGAATGGCAGCGCACGAAAGGGAAGGAGTGACACTGGGCGTCTGAAAAGCAGATTTTGCTGGAATAGTTTTCAGGTGCCATGTCTCATTTGCAAAGCCCCTAGAGTACCAATACAAAGGAAAACCCCAAAAAGTGACCCCATTTTGGAAACTACACCCCTCACAGAATTCATCAAGGGGTATAGTGAGCATTTTGACCTTACAGCCGTTTCACAGATTTTGCTAACACTGGGATGTATAAATGAAACATTACTAAAATGTTACTTTATCCCCAAAGTTTTCATTTTCACAAGGGGTTAAAGGAGAAAAAGCACCTCACAGATTGCAAAACAATTGCTCCTGAACACGGCAATACAACATATGTGGTCGTAATCTGCTGTATGGGTACATGGCAGGGCTCAGAATGGAAAGAGCGCTATTTGGCTTTTGGAAGGCAGATTTTGGTGGCATAGTTTTCAGGTACCATGTCGCATTTGCAGAGCCCCTACAGTACCAATACAATGGAAACCCCTCAAAAGGGACCCCATTTTGGAAATTACACCCCTCATAGAATTTATCTAGGGGTATAGTGAGCATTTTGACCTCACAGCTGTTTCACAGATTTTATCATCATTGGGACGTAAACATGAAAAATTACTTTTTTTTCCAATAAACCGTCCATTTAGCGGCATATTTTTAATTTTTGCAAGTGGTTAAAGAAGAAAAAACACCCCACAGTTTGTTACACAATTTCTTCTGAACACAGAAATGCCTCATATGTGGTTGTAATCTGCTGTATGGGAACATGGTGGGGCTCAGAATGGAAAGAGCGCTATTTAGCTTTAGGAGGGCAGATGTGGCTGGAATAGTTTTCAGGTGCCATGTCGCATTTGCAGAGCCCCTAAAGTACCAATACAATACAAACCCCCTAAAAGTGACCCCATTTTGAAAACTACACCCCTCATAGAATTTATCTAGGGGTATAGTGAGCATTTTGACCTCACAGCTGTTTCACAGATTTTATCATCATTGGGACGTAAAAATGTAAAATTACGTTTTTCCAATAAACCGTCCATTTAGCGATATATTTTTAATTTTTGCAAGTGGTTAAAGAAGAAAAAACACCCCACAGTTTGTTACACAATTTCTTCTGAAAACAGAAATGCCCCATATGTGGTTGTAATCTGCTGTATGGGTACATGGTGGGGCTCAGAATGGAAAGAGCGCTGTTTGGCTTTTGGAGGGCAGATGTGGCTGGAATAGTTTTCAGGTGCCATGTCGCATTTGCAGAGCCCCTAAAGTACCAGTACAATGGAAACCCCCTAAAAGTGATCCTATTTTAGAAACTACACCCCTCAAGGAATGTATCAAGGGATATTATGATTTTGAGCCTAAAAATGCTTCCCAAAAATTAATGTACAAAGTGAAAATTAAAGTTTTTAAAGAAATATCCAATTTCAGTGCCTAATACGTTGCGGCCACTTTGTGGCATCAGAGACATGCACTCCTAAAACTATTAAGTGGGCTATCCCGGGGACAAAAAAATTAAATATGTGGGTATAAACTGCTGCTTGGGCACACAGCAGGGCTCAGAAGGGAAGGAGCACTGTGTGTTTTTTAGCTTTTGGAGTACTTTCTCGTTGCCATGTTGTTTTTGCAGAGCCCTGGAGGGGCCAGTAAATTGGAATTCCCCAAGAAGTGACCCCCATTTTGTAGGGGCAATTTTAGGGTCTCTGCAAATGTGACATGGAGTCCAAAAAAACAACAATCTAAATATGCGCTCCAAAAGCACATAGTGCTCCTTCACATTTGCGCCCTGCTGTGTGCCCAAATGACAGTTTATGCCCACATGTATGACACTGGTGTGCCCAGGATAACGTACTTAACAATGCCATATGTGGGTATAAACTGCTGTTTGGGCACAGCCGGGCACAGAAGGGAAAGAGCGCTATTTTGGTTTTTGGAGCACAGTTTGCTTTTTGGACACCATGCCACTTTTGCAGAGCCCATGAATTGCCAGTAAAGTGGAATCCGCAGACATGTCACCCCATTTTGGAAACTATACCCTTCAAGGGATTTATCAAGTGGGGTAGCGAGCATTATTAATCCTTAAGTGTTGCATTCTTTTAATTTCCAGAAATGAATGCGCAGCTGATAATGAAAAGTTAAAAATGAAATTTTTCTATAGATACGCCATTTCAGTGCCCAATATGTTGTGCCCAGTTTATGTCTGCACAGACACACACTCAAAAAACTGGTGAGCGGGGATCCCGGGCACAACAGCTTTTGGAGCGTTCATCTCTGATACAAGCCGGGCACAACATATTACGCACTGAAATGTCGTATTCCTGGATAAATTGTCATTTTCACCTTTCACCATCAGCTGCGTATTCATTTATGGATAATAAATTATAGCAACACTTGGGGGTTAAAAATGCTCACTGTACCCCAGGATAAATTCCTTCAGGGGTGTAGTTTCCAAAATGGGGTGACATGTCAGGGGATTCCACTGTACTGGCATTTCAGCTCTGCAAAAGTGCAATGGCGTCCAAAAACCAAATAGCGCTCCTTCCCTTCTGTGCTCGGCTGTGCCCAAACAGCAGTTTATACCCACATATGACATTAAGTATGTTATTTTGGGTACAACAAGTGTAATACATGTGGGTATAAACTGCAGTTTGTGCACACAGTAGGGCGCAGAAGGGAAGGAGCGCTATGTGGCTTTTGGAGCACAGATTCAGATGTTTGGGATCTGGATGCCATGTCATGTTTGCAGAGCCTCTAAAGTACCAGTAAAGTGGAATCCCCTAGGGAATGACCCCATTTTGAAAAGTGCACCCCTCAAAGAATTTATCAAGGGGTGTAACGAGTATTAGTATCCCAGACGTGACTGCACAGCGGATGGGGAAAAGTGAATATGTAAACTGTGCGTAGAACATTGGGTACACTAAATTCCCTACGATTTCCCCAGTAGTTCCTATTATTGGGGAGGTCACTCTGGGGGTCACTTCTGGTTTATTATCCCTCGTAAGCTCTAAATCTGGTTTGTACCCTCATATATGCTCGCACAGTTTATACATTCCCTTCCTGCCGCAGCCAGTTATGTTCTAATGATTTGGCAATTTTTTGTGGTTTTTGTCTTCACATTGTACGAGCTATATTTTCTTTATTTCTCTGGTGATGTAGCCATATGAGGGCTTGTTATTTGCAGTATGAGATGTATTTTTTAATGACATCATTTTTAGGTGCTTACAACTTATTAAATAAATTTTATTGACTCTTTCTTGGTGGATTAAAAAACAACCCCATCAATTCTGGCACTGTGTTTTACTGTTTAAATTTTTCACCATGCAACGTAGAGCGTAAGTAACATGTTATCTTTATTTTATTCTGCGGGTCGGTACGATTACGGTGATACCTCATTTATACTGTTTTTTTATGCAATACCAATTTTGCAGAACAAAAACCTATTTGGGGACATAAATCAATTTTGTTTGCATCACCATCTTCTAAGATGCGTAGCATTTTTATTTTTGTTTAGAGAGTTGGTTTAGGGCTTATTTTTTGCGGGACAACCTGTGCTTTTTATTGGTACTGTTTTGGGGTACATATGACTTTTTGATCACTTTTTATGGCATATTTTGTAAGGTGAGATGGCGAAAAATCATTACTTTTGGCGTTTTTTTTTCCCTGACGTTCACTGTGTACATTAAATATGGTTTCAGTTTTATTGTACAGGTTGTTACGGATGCGGCGATACCAAATATGTATTGTTTTTATTATTTTTTAGGTTTATTTTTTATATAATTCATTTTATATAGGAAAAGGGAATTTTTGGGGCTTTATTCTTTTATTAATTTTTTTTCACATACTTTATTTATTTATTTTTTTCACTTTTTTTACTTTTTCATGTGTCCCATTAGGACACCTGAGCTAGAGATGCTTTGATCTCTGGCTCAGTACTATAGACTGCAAGACACAAGCATGCAAGTGTCTTGCAGTCTATACAGGACTTCCGCAGGTCTCGGCAGGATCACCCAGGTAGTGGGGTCTCCAGGCAGCCTGGGGTCACTTGGCAGACCCCGGGCTGCAGATTATCGATATCGGCACCCCCCAATCTCGCCGCGGGGGGTGCCGGGGGGGGCAGCAAGATGGCGGAACCCCTTGGATGCCGCGGTCATGTTTGACCGCGGCATCCAAGGGGTTAAAACCTCCGATCGGAACTCAGTTCCGACCGGGGGTTATGGAGTAGGGTGTTAGCTGTCAGTTACAGCTAACACCCGGTTCCGATACCACCCCCTCAGATAGTGAGCGGGCGGCCGGCCATGTTTGTCCGCGGCATCCAAGGGGTTAAAAAACCCCATCGGCGTTGAGTGCCGATCGGAGGTTAAGGAGCAGGGTGTTAGCTGTCAGTTACAGCTAACACCCTCTCCCGATGCCGCCCGCGGAACTCAGTGCCGCTAGCAAACACTTAAAATGCCGCGGTCGCTATTGACTATGGCATCTTAAGGGTTAAACAGCGGGGATCGGTGTTACCACTGGTCCCCACTGTTGCAGCGGGAGCCTGGCTGTCAAATACAGCCGGGCCCCCGCGGTGATCGCACGGGCTCTGCTTCTGAGCCCGCTCGATCACCGTCACGTACCTGTACGTGGGGATGCGGTAACTAACCACATTCTCCCACGTACATGTACGTGAGAATGCGTGAAGGGGTTAAAGAAGTAGTTACAGGTCTGTGAGAGCCAGAAATCTTGCTTGTTTGTACGTGACCAAATACTTATTTTCCACCATAATTTGCCAATAAATTCTTTAAAAAATTAGACAATGTGATTTTCTAGATATGTTTTCTCATTTTGTCTCTCATAGTTGAGGTCTACCTATGATGTCAATTACAGGCCTCTCTCATCTTTTTAAGTGGGAGAACTTGCACAATTGCTGGCTGACTAAATATTTTTTTTTTCCCACTATATATATATATATATATATATATATATATATACAGTATATATATATTGTATATATGTCAATGTGTTACAGGCCACTGGGGGGGGCATTTTACTGTTTGATGGACCACTGTAGGAGCATTATATTGAATAGGGACCAATAAGAAGGTATTATACTTTGCAAGTGCCACTGAACGGACATTATATTTGTGCAGGCCACTTAGCGGACATTATACTGTGTGGTGGAGGCATCATCTATGTGTGCTATAAATTGAAGGGCACAATTACTGTGTTAGGGCACAAAAGGACATGATAGGAATGGGGTCAAAGGGGACATGGGTGTGATTAGGGGCAGATCTGAACAGAAAAAAATAATCTATCATTTTTATCTTGTGAGGTATGTCTAAGTGTTGGGGAAGGGTGTGTGGGCGGTGTCCACTTATGAAAACTTTGCACTGGGCCCACCAATGTGTTAAAACGGCTCTGTCAGCAAGTGTAGCTTTTAAAACAGGGTCTTTTTTTTTTTTTTTTTTTTTTTTTTTTTTTACTGTAGTACAGTTTTATACTACAGTTAGTTTTTTAGCACACAAGCAATTTCCTTGTGTGAATCCTGCAGTACTGAGCATTGTTCAGTGACATACATTACTGATCGGCATCTGTGCTAAATTTTTTTGCTGCAGGTTTTCTATTTTTTCTAAATAGTAGTTAGAATTAGTTAGAATTTCTATATATATAAATATCAAGACCCTGACATTTGGGGACCAGGAAGGGCAGGGCCCCTGTACTTCTGTAATCGAAGGTGCCCATATTGTACCAGGTCATCACTTTACAAGTGAAGTCATATAAACAGGAAGGAAAGGGAAGACCCCCAAAAAAGTGTGTTCCAAAAGTGAGATAAGTAGACACACCATTTATTAGTGTGACACATGCCCTGAAAAACCCTTGCTTGTGCATGAAGTACCACACATCCATAGATTAATTTTATATTTTTTTGCCTAAATGCTGTTTTGAATTATTTCAGGAGTGCAGTTTTGAGAATGTTATGATTTATGGGGTTTCTATTACAGACGTGTTTCAAAGCCCCTTCAGAACTGAACTTATCTCTTGAAAAATGGATCTTGTAAATGTTGTCGAAAATTTGGAAAATTTCTGTTTGAGTTGTAAGCCTTGTAATGTCCAAAAAAAACCCAAAAAACAGTGATTACAGTTTGATGCCAACATAAAGCAGAGATATGGTAAATTAGATTTATGAAATAATTTGGGTAGTATGTCTGTCTATATGAAAGGCATGTCATTTCAATTTTTTTTTCCAAATTTTCACCAAAGTTTTCTATTTTTTCTTAATTAAACACAAAACCTATTAACCAAAATGTACCACTTACACAAAGTACAATATGTCACGAAAAACCTTTAATGAAAGGTTAAAGCATTCCAAGCGTTCCATAGTTATTACCACATAAAGTGACACATGTCAGTTTTGAAAAATGAGGCTTAGGCTAAGGCCAAAAAGTACTGCGAGAAAAACTGCTTTGATAACACATCGCGGTTTTTCCAGCAGCATTTTCACAGAAAGTCTGCAGAGTTTCTCTCTGCTGACTTTCTGCTTCCACAGAAACTGCCAGCAAGCATTTCCACTGCGGATTATTTTCCACAATGTGTGAATGGGATTAACCACAATCCCATCCACTTGGCAGTTAATGTAAAATGCCACAGTTTTTGGTGTGGCGTTTCTGCCGTGGTGAAATTGCGGTGTTTACGCTAAATGGGGCCCTGGCTTTAAGGTAGTTTTAGGCTGTGTCCTTAAGGGGTTAAAAATATCGAGGAAGTAAATGACAGACATATAATGACATATAGCGGAACATACTTGATACATTTGGTAAAATGCTCCAAATGATTCCAGTATAACATAATCCCTACGCACTGTGTGAACCTGGCCTAACAAGTTCTTGCTTGCACCCATCAGTGAAGTGGTTCAAAACATTAGTCAACCCCTTAGAATATAGGTTTCCAGAATGAAAAGGAAATTTATCAATCATAATTGAAAATGTTATTGTAACATTTACAAAGTTTAATTTTATTATGTTAGAATATGTTATTCTTTACAAAACTTATTAATGCATTTGGTTATTTTAAATGTATATAATATCAATTCAGATATGTACTATATGCATGATTTTCACTATGTTTTTGTCATTGCTTTTAATGATTTTGAGTTATTCAATTTTCCAAGATGAATGGTTCCTTGTAGCTTAACTATATGGCAAAGGAAAAGAGTTTGGAATCTTGGATTCACATGAAGGTACATTTTCATTTTACTGTTTGTTGGAGACTGTCATTCTTACATTTTTACTGCCAGAAGTTGCAGTGTATTCAATTGACTGATACTCTGCCATTTCAGGTATTGAAAGTTCATGGGTAGATTTTATTCTAAGATATAGTATATGCCAAGATGTGGTGGTTGGTGTGCTAAAAGTGCTGCCGTAGTTTGTGTAACCATTTACCATATCAGTAAATCAAAGTGTTAGATGATTTAATCGTTCTTTCATATATATAAATCATAGTGAGCGCAGGTATTGGTTTCATGGTATATTTTATTTTCTTTGCCATTTCAAATGATAGAAAAATAGAATTGAATTTGAAAATAGAATTTTATTTGCTACATTCACCATCCATTCTCATTTAGGAAGTGCTGTAAGTAATCTGCTTAGGCACTTATTACATATAAAGTATATATTTATAAATAACATGTAATGCAATTCTCTAATAATATTGACTCCTTTCCTTATGCCCTTTTAAGTCATATGCACATCACAGAGGGGAAGGTACTCAACTGAGTACAATTTTCTACTGTATGCATAGCAATGGTTAAAAAATGTAAGACATGTCATAGCATTTCCTGTTGGTTATAGCCATTATGACAACTCTTTTTATTTTTTGGTTGTACTAGGAGATGGAGATCCCATGAACTAATTCATTTTACAACACTGTATACACTGTATACAGACAGAGTAGTCACATACATAAGATTAAACTTAATGACAGGTGAAAGGCATAGCATTGATAACCTTGTGACCATGGCACCTGTCAAGGAGTAGGATATATTACGCATCAAATCAGCCAGATCTTGAGCTACAAAACATGTGTTGGAAGCAGGAAAAATGTGCAAGTGTCTAGATATGAGCCACTAGTGTTCCATATTTTGCATGCTAGACAAATGGGTCAGTGCATTTCCAAAATGCTACAGAACATATGTGCATTAACAAGTGCCACCTAGATGAACATTATTGGAAACCAAGGACACCCCGTTGTATTTATATTAAATCTTTTCTATTTTTTATCAAGCAGGAGTATTAAAAGATATAAAGAAATAATGCTAATGTACTTTCGGCAACCTTATAAAATGTCTATACACCTTTTAATATTACTTCTTGACAATAAATGTAAAAAAAATCATAATTTTTAATATGTTTAGAGTAGCTTTTTATATAGATTTGCATTATTTTACTTCCTTCATTTTTTATTACTTTAAGTCACTTTATACTGCTCTGTTAAATACTGTAGGTAAAACAATTGCTGAAAGTCTGAATGCTTATTTCCAATGTATACATACTCATATTAGAACTATTTATCAGAAGAAAACCCAATAAAACTGTGCTTGAAAGGTTGACATAATTCATAGACTTATTTTCAGGAAAATGGTCCACAGGAAACCTTAGTAAAGAAGTGTTTCTTGACTGCTAATGTTAATGCATATAACTGAGCAGTATACCAAAAGCAAGTTATGTGTAAAATTAACTGGCAAAGGAATATGTGTGCTAAGATAAAAAGTGTGTGAACGATGTGATGCTGTCAGAGTAATTAATGTGGTTTGGCAGTGAAAAGAATAATCATATAGGCAGTGTTTGAACTCAAACTCCTATATTGATATTGGTGAACATTTAGCCTTCTCTTATATATCATGATTTTCTTTGGCTGGTGTAATTAGCTTTCCAATGCCACTAGAATAAAACCAAGAAGAGGTTTATTTTCATGGTACTTTGGCCCCAATATATAATCCAACCAATGATAGAGATTCAATTTAATATAAGGTTTCTTGAATTTTAAGTGTCATGCAATTAATATAAATTATCTGACAAAACAATTTGCTAATCAAAGCCTTAGATGTAAAAGTTAAACTGTCTATAACCATAAAAATGTTCTGAAAAATGAGGTGATAGCTGATATTCTTTGAAGGAATAAGCCATCTATTTATTTCATAATAAAAGTTCACATCAAATATAAAAAAAATATATATAGAAACTAGAAGTTTGATGGCAGAAAAGTCTAGTCTGTCCTTATATTATTTCCTTTTTATTTCAGGATAGACATGTGTTTATCCCGACTACTTTATGTTTAAATTCACTTACTTTACATTTCCCAACCTCATCTGCGGGAAGTTTGTGCTAAGCTTTAGCTACTCTTTCAGTAGATAGAGTCATTACTTTTAATATTTCCCAAAATAATAAGCATTGGCACAGAAACAATGTTTACAGTAGGACCATTCTTTTTTTACAGATCGAAACCTTTCCAAATTTTTGAGAAAAATGAAACTGTAAACATATATTATATCTAAATGTATCTTTAATAATCTATGTCGTGATAACGCTTGAATAATTTTCTCTGTGTACCTTATTTCTCATGCCACATACAGTCATATGAAAAAGTTTGGGCACCCCTATTAATCTTAATCATTTTTAGTTCTAAATATTTGGGTGTTTGCAACAGCCATTTCAATTTGATATATCTAATAACCGATGGAGACAGTAATATTTCAGGATTGAAATGAGGTTTATTGTACTAACAGAAAATGTGCAATATGCATTAAACCAAAATTTGACCGGTGCAAAAGTATGGGCACCTCAACAGAAAAGTGACATTAATATTTAGTAGATCCTCCTTTTGCAAAAATAACAGCCTCTAGTCACTTCCTGTAGCTTTTAATCAGTTCCTGGATCCTGGATGAAGGTATTTTTGACCATTCCTCTTTACAAAACAATTCCAGTTCAGTTAAGTTTGATGGTCGCCGAGCATGGACAGCCCGCTTCAAATTATCCCACAGATGTTCAATGATATTCAGGTCTGGGGACTGGGATGGCCATTCCAGAACATTGTAATTGTTCCTCTGCATGAATGCCTGAGTAGATTTGGAGCTGTGTTTTGGATCATTGTCTTGCTGAAATATCCATCCCCGGCGTAACTTCAAATTCGTCACTGATTCTTGTACATTATTCTCAAGAATCTGCTGATACTGAGTTGAATCCATGCGACCCTCAACTTTAACAAGATTCCCGGTGCCGGCATTGTCCACACAGCCCCAAAGCATGATGGAACCTCCACCAAATTTTACAGTGGGTAGCAAGTGTTTTTCTTGGAATGCTGTGTTTTTTTGACGCCATGCATAACTCCTTTTTGTATGACCAAACAACTCAATCTTTGTTTCATCAGTCCACAGGACCTTCTTCCAAAATGAAGCTGGCTTGTCCAAATGTGCTTTTGCATACCTCAGGCGACTCTGTTTGTGGCGTGCTTTCAGAAACGGCTTCTTTCGCATCACTCTCCCATACAGCTTCTCCTTGTGCAAAGTGTGCTGTATTATTGACCGATGCACAGTGACACCATCTGCAGCAAGATGATGCTGCAGCTCTTTGGAGGTGGTCTGTGGATTGTCCTTGACTGTTCTCACCATTCTTCTTCTCTGCCTTTCTGATATTTTTCTTGGCCTGCCACTTCTGGGCTTAACAAGAACTGTCCCTGTGGTCTTCCATTTCCTTACTATGTTCCTCACAGTGGAAACTGACAGGTTAAATCTCTGAGACAACTTTTTGTATCCTTCCCCTGAACAGCTATGTTGAACAATCTTTGTTTTCATTTGAAAGTTGTTTTGAGGAGCCCATGATGCCACTCTTCAGAGGAGATTCAAATAGGAGAACAACTTGCAATTGGCCACCTAAAATACCTTTTCTCATGATTGGATACACCTGGCTATGAAGTTCAAACCTCAGTGAGGTTACAAAACCAATTTTGTGCTTCAGTAAGTAAGTAAAAAGTAGTTAGGAGTATTCAAATCAATAAAATGATAAGGGTACCCAAATTTTTGCACCGTTCAAATTTTGGTTAAATGCATATTGCACATTTTCTGTTAGTACAATAAACCTCATTTCAATCCTGAAATATTACTGTGTCCATCAGTTATTAGATATATCAAATTGAAATGGCTGTAGCAAACACCCAAATATTTAGAACTAAAAATGATTAAGATTAATAGGGGTGCCCAAACTTTTTCATATGACTGTACATACTGTGAAATAAGGTATGATGAGACTTATTTGGAATTTAAGTATTGGAAATAAATCATTAATTGACATTCCTGCATTATAATTGTAAGCAACTATGCCAAAACAGGGGTAGACTCAATCCACATAATTTAGTTGTGGTTTGTGTAGCGTACATTGTAGTCATGCAATTCTTCAGCCAGGACAACACACTCTGTCTCTGACACACTTGCTACAGTCTGAAACAGTAATTTACTGTAGCAAGTTCAGGTACACATCAGAATAGGGTTACCATAAACCTGTATTGCATCTCTCAAAAGTGTAAAAGCTATCATTTGAATATGATCAGCAAGTAGTCACCTAGTGTTACTCACAAACCTATAGAAAACAATTGTCCAAAGCTCCTGTGACATGTGATTCTGCAAAACAACTTTAGCAATCTGTTGAGAGTGCGCACTCAGTTTCTTTTTTAGTTCCAAATAGGGAAAAGTGGCTCATCAAACATGAAGAGACCCATAGAAGAAGCATTCACTGAGGTAGATCAACACAACAATTTACTGGGGCACATAGGAAACATTTGACCATGGCCGAAAGAGATCCAATCCAACATAAGTAAAGCGTGGATCTGTACTTACACAATCTTTTGTAAGATCTGCCATTTTTTTTTGGTGTCTCCCTCTTAACTTATGGCACTTAAAGAGGACTTTTCATGTCCTCATCGATGTGCGGTATTATATAATACTAGAAGGCTGACAGTGCGCTGAATTCAGCCATTAATTTCGGCACAGATATCTCCCCACTGACAGAAGGGGGGGTCTTACAGCCTAACATCATAGCTGGGCTGTGAGGAATACCCCCCATGACTGTACTCTAACTTAGCCTTGTACTATCAGAGGGGGCATTCTTCACAGCTCAAAGTCGTCGCTGGTCGGTAAGGAAGCCAGGTAAGTGATTGTCAGCTTTTTCCAGCTGCGGCTCTAAGAGCAGGTCACTAAACTTCTGTAATTTTTCATTGTACTTACCGGATATTTTGGGAAAATCGTGCAATCACTTGAACAGAGCATTCTCTAAGGTTTCAAAGCTCTATTCTAGTCTCACTCAAACAGCAATGAGATCTGCCATTGGATTATCAATGTGAAGAGATTTGAGTCTCTTAACATGTTCTATAGACTGTGGACCAGGCCCCTTGACCAGCAAATCTAGCTCTTAGGCAGCAGTAATGCCAAGGTGACTACTTACAGTTCTGAAGACACATTTCCAGCCTCTCCAGTTCTCAGGCTGGTCAAGGAACCTTATGAAATCGGTCTCACTAACTTCATGTCAAACCATGTATCTTGCAAAATCTGACATCTGTTTTCTATACCTTTTGGCACAAAGTTGCTGGCTGAGTAGTGTGATCATATTGTTTGCAGTGCTAATAGACATAGAGAGATACAGTATGGAGCTGGATAGGCATTCAGACCCAGAGTTAGTTTAAAATCCATAGGTCTAGCCATATATATAGATATCCTCCTGATTTTGTCTGTGTCTTGGGGTTTATGTAAATTAGGGTGGCCCTGAAGATAAATTTGATTTAATATCCACACATATGATATATTGTCATGGTATATATATGATATATAGTGCCATATTCGTAGTTTCATTGCCAGCATAAATAGGAGCCCTGATTTTCTTTAATCTTCTCCTTTCTTTTTTAACTTTAATCTTTTTTCCTCCATGTTAGCAATGAGACCCTATAGCACTACGTTACCTTTTTATATGATGATCCAGTCACTTCATTATACACATTATGTAAAAGTTCACTGGCACTGACAGTGCCAAGAGGCATTACACCATGCAGGCACAATCTGCATGTATTGGATCACAAATCCTGTGCATCTGCGATAGATTGAAAGGGGGCAGAGTCATAGGAGGTATGCACTAGTCCTAGCCGGCCATGCACACTGATTGGAGTGTGCTGCGATAATGCAGCGCCCTCTGTTTGGTGAGGGGTCAAGTCCTTAAAGTCTTAGCTTTCTCGCTGGAGCATGGTTTTGCAGATATCAATGCAGACACGCTATATAATGTGTCCTGAATTGGCTACTTAGGTGGCCTTTATTCAATTTATGAATGATACCTGATGAGAAATTCTTTCAAAAATGCGTAGGATCTGAAATTTTACACATAGGCAGGGAATCATTAGAGAGCAATCATTAGCTTTAGGGTCTTGTGGTGGCTACCAGTGCGTCCCGAACAATATTCCGGCAGTTGTGGCTGCAATTTTGGTTGCTCTACCTGACTGTGGTTTGGTTTCTGGGCATGTTATCAGGCCAAAATCACCAAGGTATGTGAACTTTTGAACAGGGTCATTTTGATGTTTTTGGTTGTCATTATGATTTAAAAAGAGAAAACACAGAAGTTTGACAATAAATGGCTTCAACCAACCACTAACCATGAGTGGAGAAAAAGTTTTTGTGTTATCATTCATATTCTCTGAAAAAAGGCCAAAAAAACCAAAAATCTATGTATGTAAACTTTTTAGCACAACTGTATATGTAGCAAGACATGGGGAAGTATTGCACATCATCAGAGGGTGTACTGGGTGTGAATGAAAAACTGCTAGGAGGTAACTCCTACGAGGTGCAATGAGTAGATGCTTGGAGAGGCTGCCTGGAAATGCATTGACACTCCCACAACCAAGAAGTGTAAACCAGGACGTATTGCATGAACCTGAAAATAGTATTTGTAAAAATAGTCCAAACACACATAAAGGGACTTAGTTATGTTTGTTTATTCATATGACAAGCGTTTCCTGCCTTTAGTCACATTTTCTTAGTCTCATAAAGCCCCTTTAACCACAATAGCAAATATCTGTGGATATAATTGACAAACAAAACACACAAACTCAGTATTTAATTCAAGTCATTGATCTGACAAGGGATAAAATATCCAGATAAGTATGCATAATGCATAAGTATGCATCATCATAACGCCCTCATAATCTCCCGCCTAGACTACTGTAACACCCTTCTCTATGGCCTCCCAGCAAACACTCTCGGCCCCCTCCAGTCCACCTTAAACTGTGCTGCTTGCTTAATACACCTCTCCCCCTGTTTTTCATCAGCCGCTCCCCTCTGCCAATCCCTTCACTGGCTACCCATCGCCCAGCGAATAGAGTTCAAACTGCTAACGCTGACATACAAAGTCATTCACAACCTATCCCCTCCATAAATCTCCAACCTAATCTCCCAATACCTGCCCACACGTAACCTCCGATCCTCCAAAGATCTCCTACTCCGCTCTGATTTTATCCGCTCTTCACACAAACGTCTCCAAGATTTCTCCTCTGCATCCCCATACTCTGGAACTCACTACCAAGACACATAAGACTGTCCCCCGCTGTCACAAGCTTCAAGAAGGCCCTGAAGACCCACCTATTCAGGAAGGCCTACAACCTCCAATAACGGTATTGTCACCACACCACTACCTGTACAGTCTCTCCCCTCACCTTCTGTCTCTATCCCTCTTCCCTTATAGATTGTAAGTCTTTGCGGGCAGGGCCCTGTATCCCACTGTACCAGTTAGTCACTGTTAGTATTATCTGTTTTGAACATCTTGTGTACCGTATGTAAATCCTCAAATGTAAAGCACCATGGAATTAATGGTGCTATATAAATAAAAATAAATAAATAAATAATAATAATAATGCATATTGTTTCAGTGAATTGAAATAAGTGGAAGTTAGGCCTCCCTTATTTCTAGGGAATAAAGACATGGACAATTGATTCTGTTTCATCTTGGTTTTCCCCAATGGGAAACATATATTTTTTCGCTAAATATGTGAGATTTATAGCCTCATATCAGAGCAATGCAGTCAAATATTAAACTAGTGTTTGAATGTATTTATGGCATATTCCAATGTGGTAGATTTGTTGTAGACGCCTCTCTGACTTTCCTATCCATCTGAATGGGACTTGCAGAAGTTAATGTGCTTGTTGTAGTTTTTATAAATTGTTCTTGTTGTTCTTATTGGCGGCAAACTATATTTTTTATCTCAATCTTTCTTTTAGCTACATGCTTTTATCTTTAATCATTAGGCATGAATATTCAACAAACCAAGAAATAAATTCTAACAATAACATTATTACTATAACAGAATAAAAAATGTTGAACAGTGGATGAGTCCAGAGCTTTCTGCTTCAATATCACGCTTAGATCTGGAATGTTTTATTTATAGTCTTGATTACTAAAAGATGATACTATTTTGTTGGTACTATTTTCACAGTTTTGTGTGTTTTCCCATGGATCTGATCATCATCTGGATTCATTCACCAGCTTTTTGTTCTAGTATCTACTGAGAGAAAGGGACATTACCCATAAGTGGCCACAGAACATTCTTATCAAATGATCTCTTAAGATACAGTGTACTAATAGATGTGAAAATCCTATGAATTTTCAGATTAATGGAGAGATCTAATGCCAGTTACATTATGCTTATTTAATTAATTTAAAATACTAATATGGCGCTGGAAATGATCAATATCATTTTTGCATTAGTCAAGCAATTCAGAGAAAATGTTGACAAGCCTGGTAGTCTTATATAGCAGCACCTTGACATGGAATGATTTTAGGGCCAATTATACAGGTGCATCGTGAAAATGCTTAAATCTTTATCTTGAATGTATATTTTAATTACTTGGTGGAAATAAACAGAATGGCTTAAAAAATAAGGGTCTTTTTTTTTATCATACTGCAATAAAATGTTGTCAGTGAATGGGAACAGTTTTTGTTACAGAAAAATCCTAAGACTTCTAAAATGACAGGTGTATTCAGCATAGACAATACTCTTTACAGTGCTGGCCAAAAGTATTGGCACCCCTGCAATTCTGTCAGATAATACTCAATTTCTTCCAGAAAATGATTGCAATCACAAATGCTTTGGTAATAATATCTTTATTTATTTTGCTTGCAATGAAAAAACACAAAATAGAATGAAAAAAAAAGTCAAATCATTGATCATTTTATACAAAACTCCAAAAATGGGCCGGACAAAAGTATTGGCACCCTCAGCCTAATACTTGGTAGCACAACCTTTAGACAAAATAACTGCGAACAACCGCTTCCGGTAACCATCAATGAGTTTCTTACAATGCTCTGCTGGAATTTTAGACCATTCTTCTTTGGCAAATTTCTCCAGGTCCCTGAGATTTGAAGGGTGCCTTCTCCAAACTGCCATTTTGAGATCTCTCCACAGGTGTTCTATGGGATTCAGGTCTGGACTCATTGCTGGCCACTTTAGAAGTCTCCAGTGCTTTCTCTCAAACCATTTTCTAGTGCTTTTTGAAGTGTGTTTTGGGTCATTGTCCTGCTGGAAGACCCATGACCTCTGAGGAAGACCCAGCTTTCTCACACTGGGCCCTACATTATGCTTCAAAATTTGTTGGTAGTCTTCAGACTTCATAATGCCATGCACATGGTCAAGCAGTCCAGTGCCAGAGGCAGCAAAGCAACCCCAAAACATCAGGGAACCTCCACCATGTTTGACTGTAGGGACCGTGTTCTTTTCTTTGAAGGCCTCTTTTTTTTTCCTGTAAACTCTATGTTGATGCCTTTTCCCAAAAAGCTCTACTTTTGTCTCATCTGACCAGAGAACATTCTTCCAAAAAGTTTTTGGCTTTCTCAGGTAAGTTTTGGCAAACTACAGCCTGGCTTTTTTATGTCTCTGGGTCAGAAGTGGGGTCTTCCTGTGTATCCTACTATAGAGTCCCTTTTCATTCAGACGCCGACAGATAGTACGGGTTGACTCTGTTGTACCCTCGGACTGCAGGGCAGCTAGAACTTGTTTGGATGTTAGTCGAGGTTCTTTAGCCACCATCCGCACAATCTTTCGTTGAAATCGCTCGTCAATTTTTCTTTTCCGTCCACATCTAGGGAGGTTAGCCACAGTGCCATGGGCTTTAAACTTCTTGATGACACTGCGCATGGTAGACACAGGAACATTCAGGTCTTTGGAGATGGACTTGTAGCCTTGAGATTGCTCATGCTTCCTCACAATTTTGCTTCTCAAGTTCTCAGACAGTTCTTTGGTCTTCTTTCTTTTCTCCATGCTCAATGTGGTACACACAAGGACACAGGACAGAGGTTGAGTCAACTTTAATCCATTTCAACTGGCTGCAAGTGTGATTTAGTTATTGCCACCACCTGTTATGTGCCACAGGTAAGTAACAGGTGCTGTCAATTACACAAATTAGAGAAGCATCACCTGATTTTTCAAAGGGTGCCAATACTTTTGTCCACCCCCTTTTTTATGTTTAGTGTGGAATTATATCCAATTTGGCTTTTTGACAATTCTTTTTGTGGTTTTCCATTGACGACAAATTAAATGATGATATTATTACCAAAGCATTTGTGATTGCAATCATTTTCTGGAAGAAATTGAGTATTATCTGACAGAATTGCAGGGGTGCCAATACCTTTGGCCAGCACTGTATATAACAAGATAACAAAGTACCATGGTAAAAACAAAATAAAACTATATAACCACCAGTGGCAGCAAACACACTGAGGTTTCTGGATCCTGCTGATAAAGAAAATCTAATTTTGTCATCACTACAAGTAGGAAATGACTGGGATCCTGAAGTGATCACTTTTAACAAGAACTGTAGTAATGATTTCACTATGGAAGTGCACACTTAATATCATAGAAATTAATTGATGAATCCATAAATTAGTAAAACAGTATAATATAGATTCTTTGGCTTCTCTAAAAAAAGATCCTGTTAAAGTTGATGAACTTTTACATCTTTTAGCACATCTTTTAGCACCATGTAGAAATTAATACAATACACTCCTTAATTTGTTATGGATAAATTAAACTATAACAACACACACTAAAGTGGGCTGAGTCTTATCCATCCTGCTCTGTTTATTTCACCTTGTGCACAGCTGTATATTAAAATGCAGATGATTTTTCAATTAGTAAAATATTTCTCACACGTATCATTTGTGTATTTTTTAATTTAACATTCCATCTGCATAGCTTTTTGAATATTGAGGAAGAGAGAAAGCCAAAAACGGACAAATCCCTTGGTAATGAACTTGGGTAATAGACTTCTGCTTATATTTTTTGTGAAAACACCGAGACATGCTATATAAATGAAAAGAGTTTCAGGAATACATCTGCACACACATCTGGACATTTTGTTAACACCTATGAATGTTGAATTTCTAGAACTTCCTACTTGAAAAACATGAAGTGAAGCTGTTAATCTTTAAATGTGAAATTACAAAATAGTTCCAGCCAAAAATATATGATATAAAAAAATCATGTCTGCAGTTCTATCTATTTCTCTTTTGTTACTGTATATTTCTCAACAAAGTGGATATTCACAAAAGCACCTCTTTTAAATGTTGTCTGTCTTACTTTATGTTCTACCAAGCCTTCACTTTTCTATGTAGGTGGGACTCCTGATGCGAATAGTATACAAAGAGTACAAAGCACAGATACTTCTGAACAATAAAGAAATACAAGTTGATAACCAAACACATCCTAATTAGAGATGAGCGAATTGAAGCTGCAGAAGTGGAATTCGATCTGAATTTCTGGAAAAATTCGATTTGCATCGAATCCGAATTTCCTCACTCTTCATGGTAACAATTCGCATTTAGTTCAAGATGGCTGCTGTATATATTAGGACATGGGGCAAGGAACTCTGGGAACGCAGGATCACTCACAATGCCATGTGTGCAGCCAATCAGCAGCCAGCCCTGTGATGTCACATCCCTTTAACCCCTTTGTGAGGGCACACAGCATGTTTGGCCGCTGCATCCAAGGTGTTAAATCCCCCCGATCGGTTATGGAGCAGGGTGTTAGCTATAACTGACAGCTAACACCCTGCTCCATAACCGATTGGGTGTTTTTTACACCTTGGTTGCAGCGGTCAAACATGACCGTGGCATCCAAGGGGTTCCGCCATCTTTGCAGCCAATAAATAGCTTTTTTTTGTAATGCGATTCCCTGCGATTTAATTTGGATCGAATAGAATTGCATCGCGGAAGTTGCCGAATTGAATTTTTGAATACTTCGCTCATCTCTAATCCTAATACAAAAATAATACATCGTTGAAAAAGCCACAAACACCAGGAGACCCACCACACTCAATGCACATTTTGCATGTATTGTTTCATATGAACTAGTTTGTTTGCTAAAAGGTACTAATTTTCAGAACATTACATGTTTATTTTCCATTAGTTTAGTTTTAATTCTTTGCTTCGTAGACCTCATGCACATAACTCCATCCCTGATAAAGCTACACTAGGCGGCAGTGATATATGTAGGGGTTCTTTCTTGCAGCACTATTGGGCATTTTTCTTAGCCACCATCCCCAACTTTTCTTATACTTCATGTCTTGCATTAATATCACTTGCATTAATAATGTGATTTATTAAAATCACATTAATGTAACTTACTATCAGAAATTGTTTCTTGATCTGTGTGCCTTTTTATAATTTGACTATGCACTTGCATTTTTTTGCATATTGATGCATGAACTTTCTGTTTATATTTATCTCCATTATAATTGTTTGGGGGTGGGAAAAATATATGAGCCATTGTCCATCCAGATTAATTAAATGCAGCCACAAGCAGAGGATATCATAAATAACAAAACTGAGCTGTACTTACCTTGTGAATTCTCTGCCACTCCAATACTCAGTCTCTTCTGTTCATCACTAGTGTTACTAATACTGTACAACCCCTTTATGGTGGAATTATTGACAACTGCGTAATGCTTAGTTTCCCATGTGGTGTTACTGGGAAGAAATAAATACCTGCACTCATGTCCCACTATAGTTGATCACTTGGGGTCCCATCAATTGGACAACACACAATTATTTTTACTTTGGAGTACCATTGTAGCAAATAAAGTAGACTCCCTAAATATAGTAGCTTTACTTTTAACTAGATATTGATTATTATTATTATTATTATTATTATTATTATTATTATTATTATTAATGTGTTGTTATTCATTTTAGATGGTAACATAATAAGGTTTAACTTGTAATGCTGCAATAAACAAACATGTATATGGTAACTGGTTTTGAGAATAGTGGTGCTCTTATGTGTTGCATTTATATCCATATAGACACATGGCCATGAATTTATGTTTAAATGCATTTCTTGTGAACATGTCATTTAATTTGGTGTTATAATTTACTATTCTCAGTATTTTCGAACCTGACCTGGCATAATCCCAATTACGTCAAACATTTCCATTTACAGTTAGCCCACACCCAAGCTGATATATTGCTAAAGGATTATCACACATGAGAAAATGGGGAATATGAGAGAGGTAAAAATTTCACATCCATTAGTTTTTTAAACTTTTGCGATAGTTTTCTTTATTGGTATATATTGAAGAAGGATCAAATGAAGGCATGGTATAGTTTAATTTTATCCTTATGTACAAGCTGTGACCAATATAAAGGATTGTGTCTCCGTCACCTTTGTTTGATGTCTGTCACTAATTACTGACACATTTACTTTTATACAGTTTCACTGGCCGGTTGCTAGAACTATAAGTTCCTGATTATTTCAATTAGGCTAAAACTTGTATTATTTTTTAACTTTGCTGCTACCTACATAAAGAAAGATGTTAGGAACAGCAATATAACCAATTTTATAAAATATTCTGAATAAACTACCAAAATCATTTCTGACATAAGCAAAAGTGTTTTGCTCAGTAGAAGTAAATACCCACCACCACCAATGGCCACATGATGCTTAATGACCACCAGGATTGTAACTGCATAGTATTGTTACAAGATATTATATGGCATTTTTATTATATTACTTTATGTATAAAAATGTTATTTGCTCACTGTATAGTGGTATTTACTTAGCATTGTATGGTACAGCTCCTTAGCTTCCATTCAGACACTGCTTATTAATGTCAGAGCCAGCTTTGGGGGGGGGTGCAATGGAGGCAGACTTCTTAGTCTGCTAGGCATCAGTGGCGGGGGCACATGGGTAGCAACCTGCAGCAGCAAAGAATTTGCAGTGCTACTACAGCTAATTGTGCTTAGCAGAGGTTTGTTCGTGAATTTAGAAGCCTGCTAGTGCTACCTTCATAAAAACCTACCTTGCTTCCTTTAATAACTTCCCCTTCTTTCCCCTTAATCTGCCCTAATGGATGTGCTGGGTGACAGCCTTTGTTTGCACTACTGTAATGAAGAGCACATTCCTCAGCAGTAGGGACAGAGGGAGGAAGATGTTGGAAGCAATGACGAGACACCCAGTTCACTCAGTACATCAAGCTTCTGATGCCTCACAGGTGTTCCCCTTTTTTTGGAGAAACTCAGCAGGGAGATTGTTCCAAGCATGTTGGATAACTAGTGTCAGGTTCTGGTCGGGGTCATTTTCTATCTAGGGTGGTGCCTCCGAGATATGACTTGAGTGCATACTAGGTGCACTGTTTAAAGGGATAACTAGGGAGAGTGATACTCCCTTACCCATTTTCTCTATCAGTACAAGATTACCTGGTCTGTATTGCCCACCTGGCCATTATTGAATCACCCACTAACCTCTGGATCACTGAATCCTTGTGGCCTCATCTGGTAGAACTCCATCCAGCGTTATCAACATGGTAAGATTCTGTGGTTTATTTTTTTTTTTGTTCCTAAAAGGCCACCGAGTCTGTGTTATGCTGTGTTTTAGAGATTGTATTTTGGTGTGAGTTTTGTGCCTATGCCTAGTGATACCGGTTGTAATGGTATTTTTTAATATGGTATTTTTCATATAGTTTTTATGAGGATTATTAATAATAGTTCATTATTATTTTTCATAATATGTGATTACCCCTTGGATTTTATGTTGGATAACTAACCGCAGATCTGCTGTAAATGTAGGCTTGCTGAAATACTTCTGTCTTTTCATGTCTTCCCAGACAGACTCAATGATATTGAGGTCAGGGCTCAGTGGGGGCCATGTCATTACTTCCAGGGCTTCTTGTTCTTCTGTACACTAAAGATAGTTTTTAATGACAATGACTATGTATTTGACTACAGTCAGGGCATTGATCCAAGTCAGATGCCTCCCTAATGGTAAGAATCTGCCTGTAGTTCTCAGCATCATGTCATGGACATCATTCTCTTGCCATTCTCACAGTCAACATCATGAAGTAGTCACCTGGAATGCTTTTCAGTTAACAGTTATGCCTTGTAAAGAGTTAGTAGAATTTCTAGCCTTCATAATGTATTGGAGACTCTCAGTTTTCTTTGTGCAGAGGTAGGATTAGTACATTTAGGATTAAGATTACTATTTCCATATAGTATTTAGCCCTATTCAAGTACTTTTCTAATCCACTAGAACCACTCAACCAAGTAAAGAGAAATGCAGTCCACAAAGCTAGCTCTAATGAGGACCAACCTAGGAAAGGAACACCAAAAGTTACCTCTGCTTTAGAAGATAAGTTCATTACAGTTCCCTGCATCAGAAACCACCAATTAACAATACTTAAATTAGAGTCCACATGCTTGTCAGTGATCAAGTACCAAGCACACCTCAATATCAGCTATTCAGGGTAAACTGAGAATCAGGTCTTTATGGTAAAATTGCCTCAAAGAAGCCAGTACCGAGGAACAGCAACAAAAAGAAAATTGCTTGTGCCAAGAAACACTAGGAATGGACATTTTAGAGATATAAGATTTTTGGTTCCAGCTGCCATGTTTTTGTGAGATACAGAAATTTACACCAGTTCCTAACTGGCATAGTTTTCTATTCTACCACAGGGACATCCGACTGATTTATGAAGAGGCCACAGCCTCTCCCATTCCCTGAGCCAGTTAGGCCATTTATTAAGACTGGCATGACAACTTTCACCATGAACGATAAGCCATTGAGAAACTGTACTGTATAGCAAGCTCAGGCATTTTATCTATAGTATGTCTTACAATGCAATGAAATGAACAATTGCAATGGTTTACTGGTAGGCACACAGAAGGAAACTTGAACAAGACCATGAATAACTAAAGAACGGTAGGAACTATACTGTAAAATCACTTAGTGAGTGAAAACAGTTTAACATCTAACAAATAAATAAATGTGTTTACAGCTTTTATTCCATGCACTAGGAAAAACCAATACAGTCTCAATTACTGTCAAAAGCATGTTCTTTTTTAATTTCTTCAGGTCAAGAATTCCTCACCTTGAAATATTGCCTCTCAGCTGAATTTCTATCCAGCTGTCAGACTAAACATAATTAGAGCCAATAAAAACAAATTTTGTGTAGATTCCGCTAAGGCTTGGGGTTTGAATCTGCAGGATGGGAAATTCTTCTGCAAAGCTGCATAGAATATTATAAGCATTACAATGGGATAGTTCTTCTCACTAAATTCCTATAATAGATGGGCAGAAAATTTATGGTACCTTTAAAGCTTCAAAGTCATATGGTTTTCTACTATTTACATGATTCAAGAGCTTCCTTGTAAAAGGAACTGCTAGATAAACAGTCAACAGTATAATCTGCCTACTCATCTGAAATCCCTCAGCATGGGGCATGGACTGGAGTGTGATAACGCATGTCATGGTTAACATTTACTCCAAAAATATGACAATTTATTCAAGTGGTGAACCGATACGTGACCATTATTGTTAGTGCAGGACACAAAATACATTTACTATAATTACTGCATTAGTATGTGTTATAGAAAACTTATCGTAGCAGCCTCTTATTAGGACCCCCCATGGTGTTTATTTTGAAATTATTTCACAAATTGAAAGTGACTTAGACAAAAGGTCACCTCTCAAAGAAAAGTTAGATTTGATACATAAATCATTTTACACAAATGTACACATTCCTATGACATTTAAATTTCTGTTTTTATATATTAAAGAGCATATAAAATTTATAGCAATGTTCCACTTTTTGTTTTTTTGTTCTCTTTCATTATGTGCCTATTTCCTCAACACATATAATTCAGGTAGCATTACTGTATTCAGTTATTCCTTTCTATCTGAAAATTAATAAAAACATTATCTTCATTTGGGTCATGTTATCTCATTCTGACTCTCTGAGAATTACGTTTATTGCTGTTCTTTCCAGATGTCAAAGTTTAAGGAACTACAGTTTCCAGTGTGATAAAACTGCATGGACTGTACCACAAAGAATCTCCACAGTGGGACACAAACTCTTATCATTAGCTACTGCTGAGGATTAGACATCTCCTGTCACACAGTCTTCCTGAATGTATAGTTATGGTCTCTTAGGGTGTGTTCACACGGAGGTATTTGCCGCAGATTTGGGGGCAGATTCCGCCCCCGAATCCGGAGCAGATTCCTCCCGAATCCGCCTCCCATTGTTTTCAATAGGAGGTGGAGATAGCAGCAGGATGCGGAGAATAGAAGCCATTCATCCGGGCCTAATCAGGAGCGGGATGCCGCAACGGAATGCTGATACACTGCATCGGCATCGCGTCTCGACAGACCACGGCGAAAATTCAGGCGGCGTCAGGTCAAAAAACGCGTCCAAAAAACATTTCCTAATTCCTGAAGCTGATTTTTTCTGCCTGCAAAAAACTCAGTGTGAACATACCCTTAGAATATTTAGGGAAATAGAACAGAAGGTTAATTACATTGTTCCCAAGAAGAATACATTACATTGACCCAGATACTGGCTTTAGCTGCACATATGATAGTAGAGTACAGAGACTCTAAAAATTAAGCTAGTGTCTGATTAGAAGCAGACAGGATTCTAAACTGCAAGGAATGAGCATAATATAAATAAAATAAGTGCAGATTATGAAAGACAATCATGTGACAGGTACTGTGATGGAAAAATGATTTTTTTTTTTTTATAAAAAAAACTTTAAAGTGAAACTCGAGGCAAAGTTGCATACCAGATAAAGACATAATGATGCATGAAAAGTTGCATAATAGGTCTAAGAGATGTTCTAACCATTGATAATATCTGCGTTGGACAGACCCCTGGTGCAGATGTGAACCCAGCATAAAAGAAGCCTTGCTAAGATTAAACTGCCTTATCTGAAATCATTTTCTGCTTTACAGCTTTTTGCTGCAGCTGTACCTTATAACCTTCCTGCTCTGCTCTACCCCTTCATCAAGAACATTTAAGCAACTTGCATTTAAAAGACCAGAGTAAAAGGACTACCTGCCTTGACATACTATAGCACCCTAATGTATCTATTTTAATACTTGCTGAGAGGTTAATAATGAGGTATACACTAAATTACATTAATTCTGACGTAATTCTGTTTTTAGGCTTATAAAGTTAAATATGTTTCCTAATTCACAGAAACATCTACAGTTATAAAGTACATGTTAGAGAATTGTGCTTGCTTACTCTGCTTTGCTACCTAATTATCCCAGAGGAGGCTGGCGCCATCTTTTAATTGTCATCACTGTTCACCCACACCCCATGATTTCATCTCCGGTTTAGTGAATTGGAAGCAACTAGGAGTATCAGTCACATTTTCTGGCAGCTCTGGAAAAAAGAATGGGCAAGTACAGAAATTCAACTTTTGTTTGTACAGAAAATAAATCCAGATTACTAAGAATGTGTATTGTCTTTGCTTTCTCATTAATATAAAAATAACCTCTGAACAAATTTTGATTCAGTCTTCTTCATTCACTGCCATTTTGTTTTAACTCCCATTATATAAATTGAGCTATAAATAATACAACAAGACAGTGATAATTCTGAAGACTGAAGGCAGTACATGTGTTATTGTTAAAGTTGCTTGAAGAGGCCACCAATTATTTTTAAACAATGGGAAAAAAAGGATAAAACAGAGAAAAGACAGAGTAGGATCTGAACAAATAAAGTATATAAGTGTCTTAGGTTGGCTAATACTATGTGTTAAGCATTGACATTAATGCAAATAAATAAATCTGCTTAGCTTGCTGCACAAAAGTTTAAACTATGAGGTGAACATTCCACAAACAAAGCTGCATCTTGGAAGTAAACTTTTTATCATTAAATAGAGAATTGTTGGCTTTGCAAAAGAACAGCTCTGTAGATGGCTATAACATCTGCAGTGTCAGAGGTGGAGGGGTGTCATGAGGACTCTGAAATCATTTCATGGTCATATTTGTCAGGTAATAATACATTTTTGTTTTGTTTTTGGATGGGTCTATATGTTGGAAATAGATAGATAGATACATAGACATCATTAATATATTATTATTGTACTGATTTTTATATTATTTGTTTTTGGATGGGTCTATATGTTGGAAATAGATAGATAGATAGATAGATAGATAGATAGATAGATAGGCATCATAGATATATTATTATTGCATTTATTTTCATATTATTTGTTTTACATTTTCCATAATAAAATAAGATACATCAGTGCATTTCTTTAAATTGCAGTGGCTTGTCCAGGTTGTAATTATAGCAATAATAATTATACAGGTCACAGTAAATGATGCTAATGTGTTCTAATTAATATTATAAAGACAGTAACCCAAACCAGCAAACGTTTCTCACATGCCACATAACTCAATTTATGTTCCATATATACTCTTGTAATAATAAGCTGTTCACCAGGATGGATTTTATACAATTACAGTTAGAGATGCTGCATCATGTGTTCTATCATTCTATGCCCTGCAGCAATTCCTATAAGGTATCTGTCACATATATTATCTAAACAATCCGGAGGTGGGTTGTGAAAAGCAGCATTGGCTTAAATTGGCACCAGTTATTCCGAAGGTCCTGCTTTTCAGCTACCATTTAAAAATTAGTCTCATCCTCATTTTCAAGTAAAAGTAAATGAACTAAAGATGTCCCCAGACATAACATAAACGTCAACCAAAATGGATGATGTTGACCACTTTGATTGACCACCACTTTAAAATTATACTCAAATAATTGTTTGCAATAGCAAACAAGTTGCAAACAGTCACATGTTGATTGTTGACTTGTTCATACAAACAATTCAATGTATGATTGATCGACTATATTCAAGCCAATACTGCTATGTGGAGGACCAGCTTAAATCCCAGTGATGTACAATGGTAAGGGGGCAGAGTTGTACTTCCAAAAGCAAACTTGATGTTTCAGCTCCAAAACCAGAGCCTTTCTCAATATATATATATATATATATACACACACTACCGTTCAAAAGTTTAGGGTCACTTAGAAATTTCCTTATTTTTGAAAGAAAAGCACAGTTTTTTTTTTCAATGAAGATAACATTAAATGAATCAGAAATATACTCTATACATTGTTAATGTGGTAAATGACTATTCTAGCTGCGAACGTCTGGTTTTTAATGCAATATCTACATAGGTGTATAGAGGCCCATTTCCAGCAACCATCACTCCAGTGTTCTAATGGTACATTGTGTTTGCTAACTGTGTAAGAAGGCTAATGGATGTTTAGAAACCCCTTGAAAACCCTTGTGCAACTATGTTAGCACAGCTGAAAACAGTTTTGCTGGTTAGAGAATCTATAAAACTGACCTTCCTTTCAACTAGTTGAGAATCTGGAGCATTACATTTGATGGTTCGATTAAACTCTCAAAATGGCCAGAAAAAGAGAACTTTCATGTGAAACTCGACAGTCTATTCTTGTTCTTACAAATGAAGGCTATTCCATGCGAGAAATTGCCAAGAAACTGAAGATTTCCTACAATGGTGTATACTACTCCCTTCAGAGGACAGCACAAACAGGCTCTAACCAGAGTAGAAAGAGAAGTGGGAGGCCCCGCTGCACAACTGAGCAACAAGACAAGTACATCAGAGTCTCTAGCTTGAGAAATCGATGCCTCACAGGTCCTCAACTGGCAGCTTCATTAAATAGTACCCGCAAAACGCCAGTGTCAACGTCTACAGTGAAGAGGCGACTCAGGGATGCTGGCCTTCAGGGCAGAGTGGCCAAGAAAAAGCCATATCTGAGACTGGCTAATAAAAGGAAAAGATTAATATGGGCAAAAGAACACAGACATTGAAGATTGAAGAGGAAGATTGGAAAAAAGTGTTATGGACAGACGAATCGAAGTTTGAGGTGTTTGGATCACACAGAAGAACATTTGTGAGATGCAGAACAACTGAAAAGGTGCTGGAAGAGTTCCTGATTCCATCTGTCAAGCATGGTGGAGGTAATGTGATGGTCTGGAGTTGCTTTGGTGCTGGTAAAGTGGGAGATTTGTACAAGGAAAAAGGGATTTTGAATAAGGAAGGCTATCACTCCATTTTGCAACGACATGCCATACCCTGTGGGTGGCGCTTGATTGGAGCCAATTTCATCCTACAACAGGAAAATGACCCAAAGCACACCTCCAAATTATGCAAGAACTATTTAGGGAAGAAGCAGGCAGCTGGTATTCTATCTGTAATGGAGTGGCCAGCGCAGTCACCAGATCTCAACCCCATTGAGCTGTTGTGAGAGCAGCTTAACCGTATGGTACGCAAAAAGTACCCATAAAGCCAATCAAACTTGTGGGAGGGGCTTCTGGAAGCATGGGGTGAAAATTCTCCAAATTACCTCAGCAAATTAACAGCTAGAATGCCAAAGGTCTGCAATGCTGTAATTGCTGCAAATGGAGCATTCTTTGACGAAAGCAAAGTTTGAAGGATAGAATTATTATTTCAAATAAAAATCATTATTTCTAACCTTGTCAATATCTTGACTATATTTTCTATTCATTTTGCAACTCATTTGATAAATAAAAGTGTTTTCATGGAAAACACAAAATTGTCTGGGTGACCCCAAACTATTGAACTCTCTCTCTTTCTATATATAAAATTAAAATTATTACCCTTTTTTAATTCTATTTATTCTATTATTTAATGGTAATTATTTTCTATTCATATTTATTGCCTACAGAGCTAAAGCACTACTTCACACAACCAGCCGTATTTTACCACCTATAGATGAGTGCTCAGTAAGAAAGTGACCACATTCACACTGGGATTTTCCTATGGAACACAAATGTCAGTAAAGTGAGCCTAAGCCGAGCTAATAAATCAAGATAGCCTTACAGTAAATGTCCTAACTGTATTTGCTCACCATGTGCAATGACTGATATCGTGAAAGATTCTACATGATCATTTCAAGTGGTCACTTGTTTTTATGGAGAACGCCAAGCTAACTAGGGTGTAATATTTCTTGGACATGTCTTTGGTGGTAATGATATTTGCATTTTTTTGTCTATGGGAAGTCAACTTTAACAGAACTGACATTGTACTTGTGAATCTACATCTCTGTTGGGTTTCATGTAGCTAGTTTTACCTAGGTTTAGACATAGCTGCACATTTGTACAGATTCCTACCAGCTTGGGAGGTCTAGTACTTAATAAAATCATAAATCCATGTAAAATTATTTTTATTTCTGTTTTTCCACTAATAAAATGACCTGGAAATAATACTTAATTCCCAAAGAATATGCTTAAGAAAAACAATAAATATAGAGAGGTTGATGCTATCCTCAACCTCACTGTATTTATTGTTTTTCTTATTCTCATATATTGTTTTCTTGCTTTGTATCTGTAGACATGTTCATCCTATCCTGTATATTTATAACCATATTCTTGTACTATTGTACCTTTACCTTTTATCTGTACATACTGTCATTGTAATGCCTCTACCTTGGAGCTTTTGCATTTGTACAGTGGGGAAAAAAGTATTTAGTCAGCCACCAATTGTGCAAGTTCTCCCACTTAGAAAGATGAGACCAGCCTGTAATTGACATCATAGGTAGACCTCACCTATGAGAGACAAAATGAGAAAACAAATCCAGAAAATCACATTGTCTGATTTTTTAAGAATTTATTTGCAAATTATGTTGGAAAATAAGTAATTGATCACCTACAAACAAGCAAGATTTCTGGCTGAGTTGCAGCCAAAGAACACCATACCTACTGTGAAGCATGGGGGTGGCAACATCATGCTTTGGGGCTGTTTCTCTGCAAAGGGACCAGGACGACTAATCCATGTAAATGAGAGAATGAATGGGGCCATGTATCGTGAGATTTTGAGTGCAAACCTCCTTCCATCAGCAAGGGCATTGAAGATGAAACGTGGCTGGGTCTTTCAGCATGACAATGATCCCAAGCACACCGCCAGGGCAACGAAGAAGTGACTTCGTAAGAAACATTTCAAGGTCCTGGAGTGGCCTAGCCAGTCTCCAGATCTCAATCCCATAGAAAACCTTTGGAGGGAGTTGAAAGTCCGTGTTGCCCAGCAACAGCCCCAAAACATCACTGCTCTAGAGGAGATCTGCATGAAGGAATGGGCCAATATACCAGCAACAGTGTGTGCCAACCTTGTGAAGACTTACAGAAAACATTTGACCTCTGTCATTGCCAACAAAGGATAAATAACAAAGTATTGCGATGAACTTTTGTAATTGACCAAATACTTATTTTCCACCAATAAATTCTTTAAAAATCAGACAATGTGATTTTCTGGATTTGTTTTCTCATTTTGTCTCTCATAGTTGAGGTCTACCTATGATGTCAATTACAGGCCTCTCTCATCTTTTTTAAGGGGGGAGAACTTGCATAATTGGTGGCTGACTAAATAACTTTTTTTTCCCCACTGTATATTGTATTATTCTATTGTATTATCTATGCTGCTGTAACACACTGAATTTCCCCATGGTGGGACTATTAAAGGATTATCTTATCTTATCTTATTCCAGCCTGATGAAGGCCTTGATTAAAGGTGACATGTCTGGATGTGACTCTGTATACACCTATGTGAAATAAATGAAACCTACTTAATAAAGCAGATAACTACTGGAGTGCTGTTCCATTTCTTCACTGTTGGTTCCCTATTGGAAGCATGGTCAGTTCCCGCTAGGAAGTGCTGCCTGGCACATGTATAGTACTACGTGTGCTTCTGACCGCTCCAGGATTGTCCACCCCATGAAATCATCACCTATATCTGCCTCTCCTTATTGCATCACATTCCAATGTTACTATCCCACCAAATGGATGTTTCCACAAACAGCAACTTCTCATACACAGATGAGGATGCTACAAGGATTACCAGCCTGGTGAGCAAAGCATATTCCTGACTACCTCCTCCCTTGACGATAACATCAGGCAACTTGAGAAATTGAAGAAAAGGGAAATTCCCCTCGACCTACACACAATCACCCTTGTGGAATACTTTCATGCTAACAGAATTCCAAGAGGTTGGAGCTGCAACCTTTGGCCCACACTATTCGCTGACAATAGTGCTTTGACATCATCCTCCTGAACATTGAATAAATACAGTAAGAATTAAAGAATACAAGAGACAGAATAAAACTCCTGGAAAACAATATGACAGCCATTTATCTTCCACTGTACATTCCTTAAAGAATGAACTGAAAGATAGAAAACAACAAAAATTCATATGAGACTGAAACGACTAATAATCAGGTCTACAAGGTCCTGTATCATCATCTGCTGACATAACATACATCGCATTCACCTTAGCTATCCCATGAATTCTCTCAGCCCTCAGGATCTAGTAGCAAACACATTTTTTACATCACCACCACTGGATCCATATGAGACAGAGAGGCCTACAACATGGAAGAGCAGGAGAGCCACCTCGGACATAGAAGACACAACTGCTAGATCAGAATCTGCTCCCAGAAACAACCAGGAGCTCATTGGTAATAAACCCCGCTTCCTTCATTTTATCCTTATGCATGCCTCTCTGTGGTCAGACCCAACTGGGCTTGTCTCCAG
Organism: Leptodactylus fallax; assembly: GCA_947044405.1. Taxonomy (NCBI): domain Eukaryota; kingdom Metazoa; phylum Chordata; class Amphibia; order Anura; family Leptodactylidae; genus Leptodactylus; species Leptodactylus fallax. The sequence continues at coordinate 7,523,491 of CAMRHE010000012.1, read as the reverse complement.
CTGTGTGCCTCTCCTTTGCACTACTAACAGCTCCCCTTCCTCTTATCCCTCCAATGTTTTCCATTCTGCTAGTGTCAGCCACTGCTAGGAACGTGCACCCTCTGGTGGAGTCTCAATTGAGGGCTGCCTAGCACATGTATACTACTGAATATAATGTTTTTGTTGATGCTATTGTGGCAAACAGAACACTTTTAGATTGCTTTTTATGTAAGTTTTTGGGTTGGCTGACAAAAAATGGCAATTCTAGAATCCTTTTTTCACTCCATTTACAGTGCATGTAGAACGGCCTAAAAGGAATATACAGAAGGCAGACCAGGGAGCCTTCATTACTGTATGCCCCCAACTGCCATGTAAAGGAATCGCCATCCTGCAATCTTGTTTGCAGGGGTTCCAGTGCCTATAAGGTAGAGTCCCCTCCCTCCAAATCCATTTAATTGTATGGCAGCCAAATGGTTAAACGCCTGGGATCTTTGGTTTTCTGGGCATTTGAAACAGGTGCCCTGTTGTGAGTACACAACCAGGCACCCACTTCATACAGTGCAGTATAGAAAATCTAGGTCGATCACTAAAACACAGTGCTTAACCCAAGGCACTTAGACAAGATTTGTAGATATCTCATTCACATTCACAGTGCTACTATTTTAGATGGCAATATAATGGCTGCTTTGGTCCACACATAGTATTATGGCCCCCACTGCACTCACACACATTATAATGGCCCCCTTTTGGCCCCGCACATGATATAATTGACCCCTTTTCCCCCATACTCAGTTTAATTGCTCCTGTTTCCCTTCAATCCTAGCAAAATGGCCACATTTTGTTCCCACACACTGTACAGGGGCTATTTCTTGCCCTCCTACACAGTTTAATGGCCCTGTTTTGTCTCCACACAGTATATGGCTGCCAGTCCCAAAGGCCTGTCATCTCTGTTGGCTGGGCCATGGGAAACAAGCAGAGCTACAGATTTATTCATTACTTACTGCTCGCAGCTTACAGGATAGCCTTTCTCTCAGCTCCAGATCTAGCACCTATAACTCTGTGATTGCTGGAGCAGGTAGGGTTAGAGAGTAATGAAGGGACTGCCAGCACTAAGCAGTAAAGAAATCTATGGCAGTGCTCGTTTCCCAGGCGCGTAGCAAGGCAATGAGCACTTCCATCTGTTGACGAAAATGCTCATTGCTGACAATCAGTGAGCCTCCCCAGGCACTCTGGGTCAAGTGCTGACGACAGCTCTGGTCTGAATGTTGTATACTTGGTGTGTATGTACAACAACAACATATAACCACTATTTCCTGGGCCTATTTGACCTTATTTATTTAGAAAGGTGGATATATTTTGTTCTATTTTTAGCTTTTGGCTTTCCTATTTTTATTACAATGTGTGATGATTCCACTTAAATATGGCTATAACTCAAAGATGTATTTTGATCTCTGGGTATCGTATCTCCCTCTTACTTCCATTTACTCATAATGTGCGCAGCCCTAATCCTAGGTGCATGTTGTCAGTGGTGGCAACCATGTAACAATGGGGCTTTGTATCCATCCCAGAATGGCTCCATTGAATTCCTACATAGCCCTGGGTGATCAAATACACATGCATTGTTCAGCCTGGGCTGTTGATCAGACATGGTTGATAACATATAGAAAGCATTGTATCATTCCACTTAATCCTATCTCCTTACAAAGAATCTGGACTTGAGTGCGTTAGTCAACCAGACTTGCCGTCGCCGGTGACCTCATACTGGGTGGTGTAATCAAGGGTATAAAAGATGAGGTAAGAGGTCAGTGAGGAGAAGACTGTGCTGGGACTACTGAGGACATACTGTGATGAGCATGCAGGCTGGAATGCTGCTGCTAGAAGCCTCCACTGGTTACCTCCACATGTTAAGTGTGAGTGTTGGACTTTAGAGCCACATCAAGGATATGTGTGGTAAAGTAATTATTTCACTTTTATTCCTTTTTATTTTATGTACTGTATATTGTAATTAGTAACTGTTAATGCTTGCATACATCTGCATATCTGTTCTGAACTGCATGTGTTAGATGTTAATACCGACCCATTAGGGGTTAATAAATATATAAAATTTAGAAAGCTTGTCTTGTATTTATCTTGTGGACCCAGCACTTAGGATAAACAGCTTGTGTTGGTGACCTTTATCACTCAGACGCTGGAGATTGTGGTAATCCTATGAGACAAGCTCGGTATTAAAGCAAGCATTAAGATACAGTGAAAGTTTGATACAGTACTGTTCCCCTCCCTTACTCTTTGTATTCCATCCTATCTTTTATTTGGCAAATACCAGTGGATGGCTAGTGGGCTCAGAAGCAGATCTCCAGAACTGCAGAACCAGGCTTTTGGAGATCCTGAGTATATGGCTGAAATGGAGGCAGCTACAGCCATGCAGAGAAACAAGCAGAGTCCTGATTTTGGGGCTAGGCCAGGAAGTGCGGCAAGCAGCCCGGTCCCAAGGATTACTTCACCAGGAGGGACCAGTAGCCCCAGCCTTGTGGGGGGAATGGCTTCATACTGGCAAACGGCCCTGCAGCAAGTAGGCACCAGTGACCCTAACATATACCTGCAGGTGATGTGCCGTTTTCAGGAAGCTGAAGAACGAGAACAGCAGGCTGAGCGGCAGTATCAGCTTGAGCTCAAAAGAATGGAGCTCCCCCAGCAGGCACCGTCTGTCACTGCACGCACTCCAGAAGCTCAAGTACCAAGGCTCCGATCCGAGGACTTTCCAATCCTTGAAACAAACGGGGATTTGGACTCGTTCTTGCGGGCCTTTGAGAAAGTGTGTAAGCAGTATCAGCTACCACAGACGGATTGGGTCCGTTACCTGGCTCCCCGGTTGAGGGGAAAAGCCCTGGACACTTACGCCAATTTGCCAGTTGACCAGGACTATGAGTCCGTTAAAGCAGCGCTGATCCGGAGATACCAACTCACGCCGGAGCTGTACCATCAAAAGTTCCGGGGCCTGCAGAAAAAGCCTTCAGAGAGCCATGAGGATACAGCAGCCCAGCTAAGCGTGTGGTTCCGGGAGTGGACGAAAAGCAAGTCCGTCACCTCACAAGAAAGCCTTGCAGACCACATGCTTCAAGAGCAGTTCTTGACCATTTGTACTGAGGAAGTGCAAAAATACCTCCTGGACCGAGAGCCCAAGGACCTTGCAACAGCCGCAGCAATGGCGGATCGTTATGTTGCCAACCAGTTGCCGTGGACACCTGCCAGCGACAGCTGGAGGAGGGGTAAGACACAATCTGTCCCGGGTGGTTCCTATAAGTCCCCTGCCCCTCGAGCTCTGGGCTCCCCGGCGACCTCTCGCATACCCCAGGGAGATATCAGGCGGTGCCACGCCTGTAATCAAATGGGACATTTACAACGAGACTGTCCCAACCGCCCTAGGAACCCCCCTGCTCCCCAAACTACAGCGGCCGGCCCATCTGTGTATCTGGTTGTGAGGTAGGGGCCCCAGCCTAATGCTAACCGTCAACAGGTCACTGTGGGGGACAAAGTGGTGATGGGATTCCGGGACACTGGGGCAGATGTTACGCTGGTACAACCAGATTTGGTCCCGCCAGACAGTATTATTCCCGGGAAAACTCTGACCCTACGGGGTATTGGATTGGAGCGTTTTACTGTACCCATGGCTTGTGTTCATTTAGACTGGGGTGCAGGGAAAGGAATGCGGGATGTGGGAGTGATGTCTGAGTTGCCTGCCAATGTACTGTTGGGGACAGATTTGGGGCCTATGATGTGCCAATATGGGGTGGGGGCTACCCCAGCTCCCTGTGATCCGCTGTCTGTCCATGCTGATATGTCTGATAGTGTACCTGTGGGAATACCTGCAGAGGGGGCTGATAACCCTCCCTCTGAAATGTCTCCTCATACAGTTTGTGAAAATGCTAATTTAATTGTACCTGTGGGAATACCTGCAGAGGGGGCTGATAACCCTCCCTCTGAAATGTCTCCTCATACATTCTGTGAAAATGCTACTGTAACTGTACCTGTGAATGTTGTAGATGAACTTGCCATGTCCAAAGGGAAGGCTAAACCCCTTACTGAGTTCTTTCCTCCAGGCTGTGATAATGCTAATTCTACTGTCTCTGGGATTAATGTAGGTGTAAAGGAGCTGAGTGAGGACTGGGCTGTAGACCCGCCCACATCTGCGGGGGCCTCACCCCCCCAGTCTGTGTCTCTATGTCTGCCAGTCCTCCCTCCAGCTCAGTGTGATAGAACCAATGCTGTTGATGATATTGCAAATGTCTGCCATGAAACTGTGGATGTTGTACCAGGTGGTTCGGTGTCTCTCTGGGCTCTCCGTGACGGTCCGGATGTAGGACGGACTGCTGGTATTGCGGTGGTTACCCGCAGTCAAAGTGCCAAAGGGGTGGAAAGCCTTGCAGCCTCTGCACCGGTCCCTCCGTCACTCGGACGCATTACTGAGACCGCCTTGAGAAATTCCCCCACCCTAGAGCTGGAAGGGTCCGGCAGCTATGTAACATGCACCTCTCTTTTATCTCACTCCAGCCAAGAGTTCAGAGATGCTGTCCAAGCTGACCCTAGTCTGGACATATTGAAGGCGCGTGCCGCTCAATCACCCTCGGAGTCTGACAAGGCCCGAGTCTGCTGGGACCCCGGGGGAGGGGGAGGGGAGCCTTGGGGCCAGAGCCTGAGAAGCTAGCGGCAGAGGTGCTCTCAGAAGAGGGGCACAGGCCCCTACTTCCTACAAGCCCCATCTAAAAGGGGGAGGTGTGATGATTCCACTTAAATATGGCTATAACTCAAAGATGTATTTTGATCTCTGGGTATCGTATCTCCCTCTTACTTCCATTTACTCATAATGTGCGCAGCCCTAATCCTAGGTGCATGTTGTCAGTGGTGGCAACCATGTAACAATGGGGCTTTGTATCCATCCCAGAATGGCTCCATTGAATTCCTACATAGCCCTGGGTGATCAAATACACATGCATTGTTCAGCCTGGGCTGTTGATCAGACATGGTTGATAACATATAGAAGGCATTGTATCATTCCACTTAATCCTATCTCCTTGCAAAGAATCTGGACTTGACTGCGTTAGTCAACCAGACTTGCCGTCGCCGGTGACCTCATACTGGGTGGTGTAATCAAGGGTATAAAAGATGAGGTAAGAGGTCAGTGAAGAGAAGACTGTGCTTGGACTACTGAGGATATACTGTGATGAGCATGCAGGCTGGAATGCTGCTGCTAGGAGCCTCCACTGGTTACCTCCACATGTTATGTGTGAGTGTTGGACTATAGAGCCACATCAAGGATATGTGTGGTAAAGTAATTATTTCACTTTTATTCCTTTTTATTTTATGTACTGTATATTGTAATTAGTAACTGTTAATGCTTGCATACATCTGCATATCTGTTCTGAACTGCATGTGTTAGATGTTAATACCGACCCATTAGGGGTTAATAAATATATAAAATTTAGAAAGCTTGTCTTGTATTTATCTTGTGGACCCAGCACTCACTGGCGGTGAGTGTGGTTTTTAGTAAAGAAGTCTCAGGTGTGGGCCGACGCGGTGTTGGCGCACTGAGGATCTTTCACACAATGTATCTGTGAAGACAGAGGCACACCTCTAATGAGGCGAAGTGAGGCGGCCACGTCAGGCGGCACTGTCCGTCACTGTCTCGGGGGCGGCATTTTTACTATTTATTTAACGTAAACCAGCCCAGGACAGGCCGCTTTAAAAAAAAACAAAAAAAAAAACAAAGCTGAGCGAGGCCTGTCCTGGGCTGGCTTACGAGACATCTGTATCTCAGCGCAGGTGGAGATACAATGACGTCATCGTGCCTCCTATGCTGAGATGCAGACGTCGTGGACAAGAAGAGGAGGCGGCGGCTCCATCAAGGGATCGCAGGTAGGTGAGGATAACTTTTTTTTTTTTTTTTTATAAATAGGCTGTTACCGGCTGGATTAACCCCTGCAGGTAACGGTCTATTTACTTACCTATTCTCGCTCCTGTTTGTGGCCGCCTCCGCTTCCCCTTCTGCTATGGGATGCAGAAGAGGAAGCGGTGATGGCTATGAGCAGGAGTGGAGATTGGCAAGTGAGGCCACGTGCTTCAAATACTACTATTATTATACTCTGGGGTCTTTCTAGACACCAGAGTATAATAATTGGAGGCCCAGGGGAAGTGAGGGAACATAAAAACCAGTGTTACTCACCTCTCCTGCAATCGGTGTTACTCCCAGCAGGCTTCGCCTCTCTGGTGATGTCATCAGGTCGCGACGCCGGCCTGATCTATGTGATTGTGCGCAATTAAACAGGGCCAAAAGCTGCAGGGAGTGCACCGGTGACCAAGATAGGTAAGTACCACTGTTTTTTTATGTTTCTCACCTCCCATGGGTCTCCGATCATTATACTCTGGGGTCTGAAAAGTGGCCCACCCATGAACTATTATTATACTCTGGGGTCTGAAAAGACCCCAGAGTATAATAATAGTTCATGGGTGGGCCGCCACTATGGGGGCATAATACCGTTTGCAGGGGCCACTATGGGGCATAATACCATATGCAGGCGTCACTATGGAGAATAATACCGTGTGCAGCGGCCACTATAGAGCATAATACCATGTGCAGGGGCCACTATGGAGCATAATACCATGTGCAGGGGCCACTATGGAGCATAATACCATGTGCACGGGCCAATATGGAGCATAATACTGTGTTCAAGGGCCACTATGGAGCATAATACTGTGTGAGGGGCCACTATGGAGCATAATACCATGTGCAGGGGCCAATATGGAGCATAATACCAGGTTCAGGGGCCACTATGGAGCATAATACCGAGTGCAGGGGCCACTGCGGGGGCATAATACCATGTGCAGGAGCTACTATGGAGCATAATACCGAGTGCAGGGGCCACTGCGGGGGAATAATGCCATGTGCAGGGGCACTATGGAGCATGATACTGTGTGTAGGGGCCACTATGGAGCATAATACCATGTGCAGGGTCCATTGCGGACCATAATACAGTGTGCAGGGGCCGCTGCGAGGCATAATACAGTGTGCAGGGGCCGCCGCGGGCCATAATACAGTGTGCAGGAGCTGCTGTGGGCCATAATACAGTGTGTAGGGGCCGCTGCAGCCATAATACCGTATGCAAGTGCCACTATGGTCCATAATACCGTGTGCAGGTGCCGCTGCGGGCCATAATACCATGTGCAGGGGCCGCTTCAGGCCATAATACCGTGTGCAGGGGCCGCTGCAGGCCATAATACTGTGTAATACTGTGTGCAGGGCTGCTGTGAAACATTATAGTGTGTGTAAATGGGGCATTATAAACAGGGGATATGGCGCCTGCTTATATCATACGCTGTCTATTTATAGTGACTGTGTGATGTATTTTCAGCCTTGTCACATAGCTGTGTATAGGACGAGGCTGTAGTTACATTACATGGCCACTATGTGATAAATGACACTATGTAAACAGAGAAGCGGTCATGGCGCTTACACAGGTACCATTAAAACAGCTGATCAGTAGAGGTTCTGGGTTTTTGAGCCCCACTGGTTAGTTTATTAATGACCTGGAAAACCTTTTAATTAGTTAACATCTGGGGCATTATTAATAAGGGGCAGTATTTATACAGGGTACACATGGACATTATTAATATAAAGATGCACTTGGGAGTATTATTCATTATGGGGGGTTATAGCATATATTTTATAATTGGGGTAGCAGCAAGATGGGGGCTTTGTGTAGGTGAGGACATTGTGGATTGGATGCCTGGAAAAGTGAGGAGCCAAAGATGTCTGTGTTTCAAACTTTACAGAGACAAGTCACAGCTGGAAGAAGTGGTCATGGCGGTCCAAAGGGAAGAGAAGGGAAATGTGAAGGATTAGTCAGAGACGTCACCTGTAAGTCACAAAATGTTACTGCACTGTATACACCTAAATGATAGAGGATAAATACCTGATTGATGGGGGTCTGTCTGCTGAGACCCCCACTGAGCCTGAGAATTGGGTTTTTCCCCCCACTGGGTGGGAATTCAGCCTGGCTGCGACTGAATATGGGCATGTCGCTTGGTGGATGGGCGAACCCGCGTGGCTCTCATCCACTTCAATGGGAGTGCCAAAGATAGCCGAAGTCGAGTAATCAGCTATCTGCGGCACTCCTATTATAGAGAATGGGGGCCATGTAGGCTCGTCCATCCACCAAGCAGAAGATGTGTGAAGTTAATTTCATTGTTAATGCCGAGTTCTTGATCTGATACTAAAGTAATACATGAAGAAGAATTCTTAAAAACTGTTTTATAACTTTGTGTATTGTGTATCTTGTGCGACGATAACAGTGTGGGAAACTAGAAGCATGGAAACTCAATTTTTTTTTGAGGGGGGCGTCTTTGCATAGTCCGCCTCAGGCAGCAAAGAAGCTAGGTTCACCACTGTGTGAAGATCACTTGATATTAGACAGAGATCCCCTTTAAATGCCATAATAAAACTGTACTTGATGGCTTACATTTCTTGATGAACCCTCATTAAACATATTAATAATGACACATAAAAGCATAGAAATGGAAATACTTTAACTTACACTATTAAACAGGTAAATCCTACTTCTGTTTGGAAATATTTTAAACATTTCTTGGCAGCCATCTTTTTTGCCTGACAATGACTGTTAAAACTAGCTGAAGTTATCACATGTGAAATTTTGGGTCACAACTAGAGATTAGCGAATCGATTCTGTAGAAGTGGAATTCGATCCGAATTTCAGGAAATCTGCGATTCTCCACTATTCTGGATTTCCTGATGCTTTGTGGTAACGAATATTTAGTAAGGACCTTTGTGACATCAGATGGTTACATGATATTCTCTAGTGATGTGATTGGGTAGGCATGTCTTTGCTTGTTAGCAGATCCTTCCACATGAATAAAAGTTGTCCGTGCTGGAGAGAGAGAGAGAGAGAGAGACATGACCGCGGCATCCAAGGGCTTCCAGCATTTTGCCGCCCACCCCGGCTCTCTGTAGCCCAGAAATAGCTGTTTATTCGCCGCAAAGTAATTCAGATCAAAGCAAATTTTTTTGGAACTTCGAATCGAACTGCTGAATCGAACTTTTGAGAAATCCGCTCATCTCTAGTCACAACAATAAAAGTATGAACTTGGGTTCAAAAATCACCAAAGGTATCAGGTAGCCTATGCAAGCAAACAGGAATATAGAAAAGCAAATTATAGCTTGTGGTGTGCGATCTATGTTTCTACCATATATTGTCAAAACTGTGAGATTCATTGCAGTAGATTTGCTTGAGTGACTATCAGTCATGTTCGCAGCCAGGTCTAATATGTTCTGCCTTTATGTTGGGCGTTCTAAAACGTCTTTTGACCTTAACAATAGGCAACTGCAATAAAACACTGAAGAAAGCTGGATGTGAACCTGACATTACACCATTTTTCTTTGTTTTAACACATACCAGATAGTTGAGGTATTCATCAGAGTAATCTTCCCACACTTTTGGCAGATGTTGCAAGACATACGGCAGTTCTAATATCAATGTTATTGCCATTTGAATGGGTTTCCAAATGCTTTTTACACTAACATCAAAAAGCTGTGTGCATGATCCCATGCATTAAATGGATGCAACATGTCTATCCATCTATTTCACTGACATTTAACAGAAAAATGAAGAGAGAGATGTTATATTTGTATATTTGTCTAAATTACATTGTTCATGTTGTATTGTGACGCAAGGGTAAACTCAATGGCAATTGATTCTGTCTTACATGTGAAATAACATAGCGTTAATGGCAGCCATGAACTATCAAAGGCTATACTAGTGGTTCCCTACCTGTTCCTCAACAACAGAAGGGTTTTCCAGGCTAAAAATAGTAATGACTTATTCTGAAGAGTGGTTATCAATATCAAATCAGTAGGGGTTTGATACCCTTTACCTCCACTGATATGCAGATTTTTAGGATAGGGCATCAATACTTTTAGCCATTAATAACTTATTAGGATGGAAGAGCTTCTGAAGACTTTTTTGACCTTTCTCATTTTATCTCCACATGGTACCATTAGATGTTCAATAAAAATACCCCAGCTTTGAGAGACTTTTTAGTTAAAGTGGGTTGGTCCTCTAGGCATATAGGTCTAAGACCAGTGGAAGGACCCCATTTTTTTTGTTTTCATCTTGTACAGTATAGCAACACTATGTTCTTTATGTGTGCTGTACAACAACATTGTTTAGCTGTACAGAAAGGAGGTATTGGAACAGCAAATAAACAGTACCACTTTATTAGGTGTACAATATAGCGAATTGTTTATGTATACAGTATGATAGCATTGTTTATGTCTACTGTTATTTTACATTTTTTTCACTTTTGTATATGAGCACTGTGTTTAACAGTATCCATGACTGTGAACCCATAACAAAATCACAAGTATACCCCTGAGCACAAGTTTTTCATTTAGGTAGACACATCTCTAAATTAGTCATTATTTAGTTGCTGCTACCTGTTCAGCATCACTATTTTAACTGTTAAAATATACTTAGAATATAATAAGGACATGATTATAGTGAACTCTTCCTAGAGTGGATATACATTTTATTAGAAACATTTTACACTTTTAGTTGAGCTAATCAGTCAACCAAATCAGTATTACTAAGTATTATTTACTCCCCCCACCCAAAAAAAAGTGCATCTCACGTGCTATTCAACAGTGTCCTTATAGTGGCAAAACACTGCCTCCATCCTTCAAAAATAAATTTTTACTCAAAATTCAAATTAGGTGTTATAAGTTAAGGGGATGGAGAGTTAATGGAACAAGTGACACTACCCGTGCTCCAAAACAGGCCCTATGTGGGGATGTTATCAGGGCTGATGGAAATCAATCACAGCAGAGGGGCTAAGCTTGACTTATTCTATCAACTCCATCAATTCTCCACCCCTCATATGTCTAATTTGCATATTTGCTTCATGAAGGCAGAGCTTGGGCAATACGTGTTTTGGACATGTCATGTTACAATGGTGGTTGAGGGGGTTAAATTGCTGACAGGCTCTCTTTATTAACATATGCCATATTGGGGACACCTGTTTGGGATTTATCTGTACATTGTTATCTGTGAATCTTTCTTAGCATAAGTGATGTCGTGGTTCTACAAATATGTAAGAAGGTTACAATAAAGTAGTCCAAGCCATTCTCTGCCTTTGCAATTGTCTTTACTGAGGTTTGTCTAGGGTAAAATAACAGTAAAAATTCCATTAGTGGTCTCAGTTACAGTATCTGAGAGAATTTGGATGAAGCCTGACATCATCTGTACAGTGTCAACACCATCCATTTCCAAGTCTACCAATAATAAATATACACATTTTTGTATAGTAGGTTGTTTGCATTGGATTTTTGCTATGAACCGGATGATCAACATAATATATACATAGTAATTCAATTGCAAATATAACATTATCGGCATCTACATAAACGTATTAGCTTTCTGTCTAAAGAAATAACAATGTTAATATGTGTTTTTCCACATGCAGGTTCCAGCTTAGACACTGAAAGTGAAGATGGATTTACAAGACGCCATTTCATATAATTGCATTGTTTTGCAATTCCAACATAGGCAGTTAGACAAATGTTAGTATTAAAACATGTGATTGGAAGCAACAGCCCAGAGATGCTAACCCTATTAACCACACATTCTCCTTTCATCTCACATCGAAGCCAGGGCTACAAAATAGTGCCAACCACCTAAATGAGGAAAACACTGAACTTTCATTGAAATTCACATCTTCTGGCATTGCAGAATCAGCTCTAGACCATTTGATTTAATGTTGAACAGTAGACATGTGTTTACTATTAAAGTTTTAAAAAAGAGGATACATAAATATACCCCGAAGTGTTATGGAAATTTCACCAGTAGATACACATGGCCTTAAGCCAACTGGTAAGTCGGGCTGCATAATGCACAGTGTATTTTAGGACTGTAATGTGTAGCCCATTTGTTCAGTGTTAGCACGATGACTGTAATAAAGAAAAATATCAAGTGTACCTGGCAAGATGATATAACATCAGGTTCAAGAACCATGAAATTTGTCTGAGGATTTCATAATAACAGCACTGAAAGCCATTGAAAGGAAAATATAGAACATTCTGTACACAGAGCAGAACACAAATAAATGAGTCTGAATTAGGCAAAGACATCAGAATTCTGTGACAAACCAGTATAAAGAGCAGCCTATTCAAGAAGCAACTCTGCTTCACACCATATAGTTGCATTTTGGCCTCTAGTCATACATGTAGCCCAGACAGATTGCGTCTCACTGTTATTTACATTGGACCATTGTTAAACTGTAAAAATTGTGCATTAAAATGAAGTTTTCCAGTTTTATGGACGATTAATTTCCACTGTATCCAGGACCTTCAGCTTTATTTAACAGATCTGGGATACATTAATTTTGACTGTTATGCTAGCTCTATATACTTTATGTACATGTTCATATATATCAGAGTAGCAGGTACAGCAGCTGTGGTGGAGCACAACAAATAAGGGTGTTTTCAGCTGTAAGGTTCAGTTAGTGGTGACTATGAATGATAGTAGAGGAGTGGAAAATTGCTATGGATCTTAGAGTTTGCCTCTTATGTCCCTGTGTTATTCTCATTAACCTTCATGTGCAACAGTACTATATGCTTTATACTTCTTCTGCAACTTCATTATGGTTTTTGAATTGGTGCTGTGATGTAACTACTTGCATGGTGATAAAGCTGTATTCATTAATCTTTGTTCTGATATCATTATGCACATTATCGCTGTGCTGTGATATCACTGGTTATGAATTATACTTGTATAATTATACTCTGACATCACTGAGCAGACACATCACTGCTAAAATACCTGCATTGTCACATCATTTGTTTTTCCTCTGCTTTTATGTCACTATGTACATAGTGTCATTTTGTATGCATTATTTCATTGCTATAACATCATTAGCCCTCTAAAGTGACATCATTGTACAGACTTCTTGAATAGACTATATGTGTACTGTGGCATCACTGTTATAATAATCTCTATGCTCCAACATCACTGTGTGCAAAATTTCTTTATTGTGACACTACTGTACAGTTGCTGTGCTGCTGCTATTTCATTGAGAAGATTATCCTGGTACTCTGACATCAGCATGTACTGTATTTTATCCCTATATTTTAACATTCTGTTATGGCTTCTTTTGGTTGGTAATCCCTTTTTGTCTGATATCACCGTGTGTATTATCTGTATGTATTAAGAAAAGACACCTGGCATACAGTGGAGAACAAAATGTTTATAGGTTTTTCATGTTCTGTGACACTGAAAAGTGATGCTGGAGTGGGGTTCTGTTCAAAGTTTTGCTCATGGTTACATTTCACACTCGTGTCTGCATACCATACCACATTTCAGTTTTAGTTAATCTTTGAGCATCATTTGTAATATATATTTAAAATAATAATATTGAAATAATTTGGAATAATGTGTTCTTATTTGATGCTAACCACATAAGAGTGGCAGCGTATAACCTAACTACATTCACAATTCTGATTGCTTCTATCTGAGTCTACTTTGCCAACAGATTCATCCCCCGCAGCTAAACTAAACTCAGTCCAATAGGACAGTTTTCCTTATATGAGATTATGACAATACATTAGATGCTACAAGGACTACATATTCGAGAATACAAATAACCATAAAACGTTCCATACTGATACTAAACAAGCAGGTAATTACTACAATTTTAAGTGCTGGGGCTTGTAGAAAATTGTATGTGCTTCATTCAGAATGCAAAAATGCAAAAACTCTGTACCTTGGCATAAACAGAAGTAATAAAATAATTTACTGTTTTTACCATGAGGAGCCTTGCTAATGAAATGAGGTCCCATAGTATGCAAAAAGACAAAGACAATAACAGTGCAAGCTCTTTGGGGTGACCACCTAAACATTCACACAAAAATAGTCTTCTATAGGGGAGGTCCTCTAAAAGAAAAATAGTATACAGAATGCAGGTTAAAGTGTCTAATGGGTCAAAAAACAAGTACAACTCCCAAAAAACACAAATATTAGTTAAAAATGTATTTTATACTGAGAATCACATCAGCATATAATACAAATCCAGGCTAGCACTAATAAAACAACATTGGTAGTATATACAAGTCCCCAGTCTACACACATACCACTTTGATCACTGGTAACCACACATAGTTGAAATGTCCCTGTATTCTATTTTCCCTACTTCAGACACAAACGTCACAATAAGCAGCAGCAATGTATATGGCTATGACATATCTAAAACAATGTTATGAGTTGTCAAAACATCCACACTTCATCTCTAGCTATATGAAAGTACCCAATGCCAGATGAAACATGGCTCTATGAAGGATGCAGACAGGCCCTTACAGTATGTGATAGAAACATCACAGATTCAATATGTTATTAGAGCACTTTGATGATACATACACTATTCTATGTATCATTACCGGATTATATTGTTCAGTGTAATATCCTTAGTAAATGTATTGTTTATTCATGTGTCTTCAGTCTATTTCACTGGTATGTGTGTATACAAGTAATGCCAGGGGGGAAGGGGTATAATTTTTCTTCCTGACATCAAGACCAGATACTCCAGGGCAAATTTCATTGCTTTATGTCTAGTTGGCTTTAACCAGCTCAGTCAAGCATAAATAAGAGAGTGTAACCTGCTAGTGACCACATGGCTGTTTGTGGAGTATTCTTCTTTCCAAGGCGCAGATGAAACCAGCCATTTTCGAGACCCTCAAGATGTAGAAAAGGGGAAGAGAGCACACTGGCAGGAGGTATGGCTAAGCACAAGCCACAAGAGACTGATACCTTACAGCTGATGACACATCTGTTGGAGCCAGTTAGGAAGCTGAGTGTGCCCATTTTCCCATCAGAAGAGATCCTCCAAGCTACATGGAACCAAAATGACTCTGAGTATAAGTTCCATTCTGTTTTCTCCTGTTATTTTTAGAACTGTTTGCTTGTTTTGTCATTTTATTCCCCTTGTCTTTTTATAAAGCAATGAACCCTTTGGTTATTAAATCATTAAATTTAATGATATTTTTCATTTTCTCTGTGAGCCCATTTCTGTTGTTTGCATCTGACTGCTGGGAGAAGTAGTGTGTCTGGGAGTCCTATTAGTGCTTGATTCTGCATGTTGCGGTAGGGAAGCATGTATAAGTTGATTTTAGTGGTCTATAACCGCATAGTATGAAACTATATGGAGCACTCTATGACTGCACCTGGAGTCCCCGTAGCTCTGTATTAAAGATGTGAAATACAAAGCCACCATGACTCCATGAGTTTCTGCACAATTTTCTGTATATACTACTGTGCAAAAGTTTTAAGTGTAAAAAAAATCCTACAAAGTAACAATGCTGTCATAAGAAAAGCTTTCATAGTTTATTTTTGTCAACTGATTAAACAAAATTCTAAATCAAATCAATATTTCAATATTTGGTGTGATCCCTCCCTTTGGGGGAGTTCTGGAAGCGATGATATAACCCCCCCCCCCCCATAGAGTCCTGATCACAACATCATCCAGACAAAAGGATTTGAGGAAGCCTACATCCACAGAAGATCTACAGTTAGTTCTTCTTGACGTTGGGAACAACCTCCTGCCGACATCTTTAAAAAAAATGTGTGCAAGTGTACCTCGAAGAATTGATGCTGTGAAGGCAAACAATGGTCACACCAAATATTGATATGATTTAGATCTCTCTTTTGTTTATTCACTTAATTTGTTCATTGACAAAATAAACTAACACTTCTATGTATGTATTTTTTCCACACCTGTCGAAAACATTTGCACAGTACTGCACCTTGTTAATCATTGTACATACCTTTTAGTTTCCACCTAGTAAAATTGTAAAATTGAAGATTATTATTATTTTTTTTTTTTGCCAAAGAGATGGAGAATCCAAATTCAGTAGTTTCTGGTATATATGGCATAAACTCGAAGGTAAGTGAATACAGTCATCAATTCACTTAATCTCAGATTTTCAAATAAAGTGGTCTGGACAATATAAACCCACCCTCGTCCTTGGTTTCCTTCAACTTCTTTTTTTCTTTCTTTCTATGGATTTGTTTAAGCTTTTTTCCCCTAGAGTTGTACTTGTTGATTTAATAGGTGAATGACTTCATGTAAGTATAGAACACTAAGGGATCATTCAAGAACTTACCATGCTTGAGGTTTAGTATCAATATTGCTGAGTAATAGCACAATGTCATGTCTTATATATAATATTACTGTAAAGCACTGAAAATTACATTAATTTGTTTTTTAAGAGGCATGTTGGTTTACCAAACTGTGGAGCATAAATGATAAATCTAATCCAGTGAGCTTTTAGCAGAGCTTGTTATTGTGGAGGGATTTTTACTGTTAGGAATTAGTCAGGCCTTTAGCATGCACCATCTAGACATAGTATATTGATGTACCTTCCAGTGCAAGGAAATACATGTGACGTGCAGGGCCACTATAAAAAAAGGTGAACATTTTACTAGCAATTCACATGGGTGGCAGGCGAAAGGTTTGTGAACTTGATGGTGCTTCCTACTAGACATGGCCATGGGGGAAATCTGGTATTGGCAACACAGCACAAATGAGAGAGCACTCAACTACACTCTTTCCTCATCTCTGCATTCTTATTGTAGAACCTGCACAGAAATGATCACATGACCAGATCTGTGGTCATGAAGCCAGAGAATGAGGAAAAGAGTGTGAGCTTCTGGGAGTGTTGTCTGGGGAACTGTATTTAGGGGTCTGTATTTATTCTGGGGTATATATTTATTCAATGTTTGGGGGTCCACTCATGAAACTTTCATCTGAGCCCAACAATGTGTTAAAACGGCCCTGATGATATGTGCAGTAGTCATAAATTAAAAATACAGTTTACATAGTTAATAAATTATTGTAGCTCACACATACAAACAATACTCAGAGCCACATCTGGTTACTGACCTTGACATATCTTGTAGTACATACTTCAAAAGAAATAAAATTCCACAGGGGGAGCCCAAATATTTGTTGTATTTCTTTGTATTTCCACTTTCATATATAATGTCAACATATGTGCAGAACTGCATTCAGATATTATTATCACTGTGCCCATCCTTGTGGAGCATGCAGTCTAATTTTACTATTTCAGACACACACCACAATAAGCAGCAATGTATATAGCTAACTATAAAGCACAATGATATCAGATGAGAAAACATTGCTTGCTTCATCTGTGACTATTAGAGTCTAACACACATACTGTACAATTCTACAATCATTTTGTTGCCACACATTGTCATTAAACAAGTTACTCTTGGATAGCTTAACTTTCCTGATAACATCCTTTAATTTCCGTCACAGACGGGACAGACTTTAGGGATGTTCTTCAAGCATTTCCCCAATTACTATAATGTTCTCCAGATACAAATCAGTCAGTTATTCTGTGCCAAATGCATTAATTTCTGAGTCGTATGGGGATGGGTGCAAAGGTTATATGGCATAAAAGAAGATGCACATAGGCTATTCCTGTATTCTCTTCTTGTCTATGGTTTTACCTGCTGATAGACACTTCTTCAGTTGTATAGATTTCCATTGTTTTACATGTTATTTTATCTAAGCTAGTAGAGTTATTTGAAAAAATAAATAAATAAAAGTTTATAATGTGTGGATTCTATAAATCAGATTATTTATACTGAATGATTATATCATTACATCACTTCATCTTAATTACTTCCAATGTCATAGATGCAACGCGCTCCATAGATACCTTGTTTTTAGTTTGTTACAATAATAATATAAAACTTTTTCTCATGTGACTGAAAGGTGCCTTTTAAACCATCTTTCCAAATAATAAAATGTACCTGCGCCCATGAACAGCTGTCTCCTCTTACAATAGTTTGTATGCCAGAAGTGTTCTTCGTATTTTAAGCTGAACTGAGGAGTTTCAACCACACCATTTAGTGGCTATGTAGAGCTCTCTGGTAACACAGTCACCCAGTATGTATACAAAAAATATACACAGACTGTTCCCTTTTGCTTCGTCCCTGTCCAATGAACTGTTGTATATTGTTCACTAATATTCTCATACAGTACTTTTCGTAGTTAGTACAAAAAAAATACCCATAAATAGGCAAGGATACCTGATTGAAAATCCATATGCACCATGGAAACTTTTAATATAAACTCTTTCTCTAAAGAGGTCATTGCCTGGGCAAAAACAACTGTAAAATATGCCAAGAAATGAATTTTATGAAATATATATCTCAAAAAGAAACTTTCAACAGATAAATGCACTGGACATTTCCCCAATATCGAATAAAGGAACATGCAAAATGAAATCACATATTAATATTTTCTGTCTATGCACAGACATCTAGGAAAAGACATTTATCCTAACTGATGTTGAGTGCTTTCTGGATAAAGTTGTAGGCGTCCACGTAACATACTAAGAGCAGTGTATGTGATCACTACTTTGTTGTTCCTGGCAGTAAATACTGGATAAGTGTAATATACATTTTCAGAATGTGTTCTCTGATTTAAGTATTACCACTTTACGAGCCACTAGCTACATAGACTTGTTCCTGCTTTCTATTTTGTTACAGTCATTTTAACAGCTATTTTTACTTAGATTCATAAACCATGAAAGGGAGAGAAATGCACTTTTTAGCAATTACATTCATTTAATTTACTGTATCTCGAATACAGTTTTTCCAGAAGTTTGTAATATCAACAACTCCATCAAGCATTTGCATTTTATTCTAGTACAGACATAGAATTTCCAGCTGTTGATCACTTATAAAGACTTTTTGTTAGAGGTTCTCACTCTTTTCCACAGACGCTTATTCACACATTCATTTTGAGAACTACTTTGATGTGTCATTTGTGAGGCTGTACTGTAATTCTTTCTAATACTGTGTTAATTATCTATCCTGTTGTAAATGTTAATATTACTCCATGTATCTTATACTAAATTATAGCAGTCTTAACTTCCACACAGTATATAAGTATAAGTACCTAAATGGGCATCAAGCCATAAACCATTGCTTTAAACAGAAATCTTAGCCATGCTTTTTTTTTTTCTACTATCCGTACATTCTGGTACAAATGTGAGTGTGGCACATGTGGGATAAAAAGGGGACCTAATGTTAGGAGTTCATCATTTATTAACATTGCATATATATTTAACCAAATGTGTGAAATACATTTTACAGTAGATGTGTCCCATAGATTTATTCAAGTGCATACTCATGGTATAGTGGTTACTTTATGTTTCTGTTGCAGTGCTAAGCAGAGGCAGCATTCTGGTCTACTGTCTATATTATGGCAAAGTACAAAGTTACAGAGCTGGCGCAACTAGGCAGTCTGTAGGATTACATAGTACTACTGCCCACTGAATGGAATTAATTGGAGATTTCTAGTGGAGTATAATAAGGGGTAAATGCAGAATTTTAAATGTTTTTTTCAAGGGAATTTCTGTCTAGAGTGGTGCAGCAGTTAAAAGTGTTGGTCTAGATAGAACAAGAAAGTTTACCTGTAATTTAATGTGATGTAAACTAAATAGCTTCAGAATTCTTCTCTAGTCAGAACTCTTTTTTCTGATATAGAGCTTGTCGTGCTATGTTGACTCACCCACAGCAGTGTTTGGTGTTTTTGCTACTCTGTTATGGCATCCTGCTGCTCTGCTCATGTGTCATACACGTGTATCTGAGAGAGAAAGTGTGCAAAACCCCTTTCCCTAGCCCATATCTTTGTGCCCCAACTTTCCTCCTGTCTGCAAAAGTGTTTGCTTCTGCTTCTTCCATTACCACACAACTTGTATATTAGAGCATGTCTACGTGTTTGCTGCCTCTTCTAACCTCTTCTTCTCTATTGCTTATGATAGCACTTCACCTGCCTTGAGCTATGCCCTGGAGTAGTCTCCATTAGCAACTGCAGGTACCTGAATGAACATAAGACAGCTAATCATGGTCCTGTAGCAGCAAGCAGGAATTGTAATTAAGGAATATAAATCTTGAGGCTGAGGCACTACGTTGCAGAAATGCACTTTTTTGTGGCAGATTTTGATGTGTTTTTTTGAGCCAAGGGCAGGAGTGGATTGAACAGAAGGTTGGGGTATAAGTACTTACTATATATTTCCACAATGTGGTGTTTCAGTCTGAAAAGGAACTCTCAATTCCTCAGTCCAAATCTGTTAGCAACTCATTTGGTCCACATCTTCTGTTTGTTACAGAGCCCCAAATCCCCTACTACAATTATAAAAGTCTGTCTGCTTGCAGCTTGAACTGTACAGTTCCCAATGAGTATGCAGTTTGGACCACTAGTAGTGAAAATAAAGAATAAAAGAATATTTTCATTTAACCCAATGGCCCATATTTAATAATAGTTACAGGCAGTCCAAAAATACACCAAATGTATCACAGTGACTGATGCTGGATCAAAAATAGCATCTTTTATGCCTAGTCTAAGTTTATACTACTTTATAGTTGGCTTATTATGAACCAGAATTTTACAACACAGTTTTGGTGCAGTGTCTAGTCATAATCACAATAGTAAATCTGAACTAATGTTTTCATCTAAAGTGTTCTGAAGGAGGACTTCAACAACTAGGAAATCCCTTCTAAGCTTGCCTCTGATAATATTGCTACTCAGACCGATTCCCACTTGGAGAACAGTAATAACAAAATGGTATATCTGGTTTATTTGCTAAGAAGAAAATAGGTAGGTCTATACAACTTTAAATTTTGCTTGTTTTTTTTTTAATCTGGAATATTTCTATACCCAGGTAGGCTAAAAATATAAAAAAACAGTTTTATGTTATTCATTTAATTGGTACTATAGCCTTGGTATTAAAAAAACACATTATTAACAAGAGTGAAATTCACCAAAATTAGTCTATTAAACTTAATATACATACTTGGCTCCATAAATGGTAACAGAAAAATCAGCTGACATTTAGTTTAGTTCTTTTTTTAAAATCAGTAAAGTCCTGGAGTCCAGTAAAAATATACACCACTGAGTTAAAATAAACATAAACCTCTAGCTGAGAATTTCAGGACTCCTTTGAGGCAAAGTGCATACCAGACAGTTGTAAAGCTGCCATTATGGTTCCATTCAGTAAGAATGGACATACTGTACACTCTGACCCTAAGTATCTTGTATTGCAAAACTAAATATATAGTATAGATAAGGAGCTGTCAAAGTATTATACAGTATATAGAAATACTAAAAAAATAATAGGGAGCCATACCTTAGATCATAAAACTTTCAATGGTGCATAAAAAGCATTCTAGTCCACAACAGTAATTTTCAGGGTCTAATAACACTTAGCAGGAAATCACAAGTATACTATGGTTTGCAAGTAGTGAAGGGCTTAGTAAATCAGGCAGGTTGTCTGAGCGCATTCCTGTATAAGATTAAGTGTCATTTTGCAGAACCATGATATTAACATATGTAGGTCTTCATGTGGTGTCTCTTTGAGCCAATTTTGCTTGAGTTAAAGGAATACCTAATGTAATGTCTACCAATTTATGGCATGTTGACCTTTTTAGGAATAGTTTTCACACATATGTATGCAGTTTATAAAAATAAATATTATTCTAAATAATAAAAAAGAAAACGTAAAAATAAAAGACTCATTAATGGCAATGCAAATACTAATCCATGAGCTTCAATCTCACACCAATACTAATTAAGGTCGGGGCCCCACGTTGCGAAAACGCAGCATTTTATAGTACCTGCAAAGTGGATTGAATTCTGGCTAATCCCATCAACACATTACAGAAAAAAAATCTGCAGCAGTAAAGCTGCGTTTTCGCAGCCTGTCAACATAGGTATAAGTATAATAGGACCAGAAAGGCAAACTCTGTGGACTTTCTGTGAAAACGCTGTGGAAAAAAAACACAATGCATTTCCACCACGTTTTTTCTGCAGCGTTTTTTTTTTTTTTTTTTTTGCTGTGTCTTGCTAGGAGAGGCCTTAGCCTTAAACTAATAATATTTCACTTTATTCACATTGTAGGGTTACTGATGGGGTATTTCCATTTCCGTCATTCATGGCTGGGACATAGCTCTGCTATGCTGTATCCAGAACTCCCACAGAAAAAAATGGACAGCACACACAGGTCATCTATGTACTGTCTATCCATATTTCACAGATTCATTGCTAGTTGATTCTGAAAAATACAGACAGCATCCTTTGTTTTTATGGACACAAAAAAAACAACTGATGTCACACAGATCAGACACGGAGCAAAACCAGGTAAACACTAGGATATACAATGTCCGTTTTTTGTATAGCACTCAAAATGGATTATTGAAGTAAAAGTAGCCATAATCTGTATAATAATAAATATTGGTGAGGTGATTAGTGAAGTCATTACTCCAGGTATAATGTTCAGAGCACATATGCAGGTGGCGCGTATTCAGGGCATATAGCCTACATAAAATATACATAAGAGATAAGTATAAGGCTGGGTTTACACTGCGCTTTTTTGCTGAAGAACTGTGCAAGTTTGGTAATTACAGTAATATTACCATGCATTTCACTAGAGATTTTTTATTTAAAGGCCATTATCATACAGGTGAAATGTATAGTAACATCTGCTACTCGTTACCGCAATAAAAAATGTGCAACTGTTCTTCAGCAAAAAAAGCACCGTATAAAACTAACCCCAGGATTAATTATAGTACTCAGTTTCTAGCTGGTTCTGCTTTAAAGGGAACACATTGTTAGGCAATGTCATCTTATTTAAATTAGATTTTTTATTACACATATATTTAAAATATATAACATACCGTATATATATATATATATATATATATATATATATATATATTTTTTTTTTTTTTTTTTTTTATACTTATAATGACATATAAAATCTTGAAATATTACAATTGTCACACTAGCCGTTTGAGTAGTTACAATAAGCTAATATTTCCGGTTTTCTGTAGCTCGCTTGTCAGTTTTGCTGTACAAAGAGAATCGTCTCATTATAATTGTAATATATAATGTATTATCATTACATGGTGAGTAAGTTAATGGCATCTCTATTGGACTGCTGGAAGCTTGGATAAGATAGGGAAAAATAGCAAAACTATACACTAAGCAAACAATAAAGCTCTATGTGCAACTGCCTGTTCTCTGGCGGAGATAACTGTATTCTGTAATTGTAAAAATCTAGGAGATTTTTCTGTCAATTGACTGCAATTCATTTGAGATGTCATGAAGCACACATTCTCTGCTGTTCTGTTGTTACAGAAAGTACAGGAAGGAAAAAGGGCCGCACATAATTTTTACACCATATAGTTAAATCTAGTTAATTATATAAATATATGACACACTCTTTAAATAGGTTGTTCAGATACAGATAAAAATTGCCAAGAAGAGAATGTGATGACGTAATAAAAACTTAACCTCACCTGTTCAGTCCCCCTGCCATTGTTACTCCAGTAGCCCTTACCTGTCATTGCACCACATCTTGTTCTGGTACTTTTTGGAGATGGTGCGATGTTTCCCCTCAGTTGAAACTCTATGCCTATTGGCTGTCCTGAGTGCTTTCCAAAGTATATGCCTGCTGCAGCTTGACTCTTTACTGTCACGCCGTGGTGGGAAAGCTCACTTTAATAAAAGTTTTCCTGCGTGTTTTGGGACTTTGGTGAGACCAGTTGGTTGGCAGTGTGGAGTTACCATAGTTTACCATAGGTGCTCTCATACGTTTTTTCTTGGGTGTATCCACAGACTTTATTAAAGTGAACCTCAAATAATAATCCAGTCAATTTTGGTCAGATCACTTTTGTACTGCATTTAAGGCTTTATGTGCTAACAATTTGGGGAAGCTTCAAACACTAGCTTTTACAGGAACAAAATGTAAGGAAATGTGGAAGAACCAGACTAAGTCTAAGACCATGCGCTAAAAAACACAATGGGAAAAAACGAAGTGAAAAGCATTGTGTTTTCTTCAACATTTTTGAAAGCACATCTTTTCCACAGCTCTTTTTTCCTGCAATGTGTGGATTATATTAACCAGAATCTCCTTCACTTTGCTGGTACTGTAAAACGCAGTATTTTGATTCTTTAACTTTTGAAGTTACATTGGTTTACTGCAGTGACTTTATAATAGTAGAAAGTGAGTTTTCAGTATGACATTTGAAGTTTGAAACATCTATCATTTCTTCATAGCTCCTTTTGGAAAAATATCTATACTCTGGTGTTATATGATAAGAAATAAATTATATGAGTGTGCACATTGAAATGTTATTGGAAAAGCAAAGGTGAAAAGGTAAAAAAAAAATCTCCATAATTTTAAATGGTATATTTTCTAAAGAAATAAAAGAATGCTACAATAAAAAAAAGAAAATTACATTTCAAAAAGTTATACTCTCTATGGAAAATACTAAAATATGTAGTAGAAAAAGACAGACTGGAAAATACAAAATGTAAATGCATGAACTACTAAATTTTATATTTATCTTTCCCTATAGGATATATGGTTATGATAATTTTGTGCATATGTATATTCATTAATATGTAACTGCATAAAGGAAAGGAACCTGCACATGTAAACCTGTTACAGTGAAAATGCAGTCCTAGCAGCAGGCAGCACGTTATATATGTAGTTTAACTTGCAAAAATTTTTAATTAAAATTATTTATTTATTATGCTTACTTATATAGCGCCATCATATTCCACAGCGCTTTACAGACATTGACAGTCACTGTCCCATATAGGGCTCGCAATCTATATTCCCTATCAGTATGTCTTTGGAGTGTGGGAGGAAACCGGAGTACCCAGAGGAAACCCACAGAAACACGGGGAGAACATACAAACTCCTTACAGATATTGTCCTTGGCAGGATTCGAACCCAGGACTTATGTTCATTCTTTAGTACAGTCAACAGTATCACCTTAGGATGTGCCTCCTGCTTATTTTTGTTTTAAATAGGCCGTTACCTGCTGGATTACACCAGGTAATAGTCGCTATTTACTTACCGTTCACCGCTCCTGCCCACGCACACCTCCCTCCCCCTTCAGCTGCATGGGACCTCCTGGATGCTGAAGGGAGAAGTGAAGGCGACCGTGGGCAAGAGCCAGGACAAGGACCATGGTACAAACAGAATCTGTTGGGTGACCCTCATGAGATTTGTCTCGCAAGGTTCACCCAGTGGTTTCATTCAGACCTAAAATGTCCAAAACTCAACTGCTATTATTATAATGTGGGGTCTGTTTAGATCCCAGAATATAATGAGCAGAGGCTCAGGGGAGGTGATCAAACATAAAAAACAATGTTACTCACCTCGTCTGGGCCTCGGTACAGATATCATGACACCTGTGTAAGCCATGTGACCGCCTCAGCAGTCTCTGACGTTATTGAAGAGGCCAGAAGATGCACACCAGAGTCCAGGAGAGGTAAGTAACACTGTTTTTTTTAATCTTTTATCTCCTCCAATGGGCCTCTTTTAATTATCCTCTCTTCAGACCCAAGAGTATAATAATAGTTTGTGGGTGATGAACATTTTTGGAAAAACGAACACTGTAGGGGCCACTAGGCACATTGTATTGTGTGGAAGGGCCACTATAGAACATTATACTGTATGGAGACAACTATGCTACATTGCACTGTGTGGAGGTGCAAACGTGGGACATAATAAAGTGTGGAGGGGCCACTGTGGGACATTATACTGTATGGAGGTCACTATGGGACATTATTTTGTATGGAGATCACTATGTG
This sequence comes from Leptodactylus fallax, assembly GCA_947044405.1. Taxonomy (NCBI): domain Eukaryota; kingdom Metazoa; phylum Chordata; class Amphibia; order Anura; family Leptodactylidae; genus Leptodactylus; species Leptodactylus fallax. The sequence continues at coordinate 7,497,757 of CAMRHE010000012.1, read as the reverse complement.
TTTGGTGGAGGCCACTATGTGTTTTACAGAGGGTCCACTGTCAAACACTAGGTGCATTGTATTGTGTGAAAGGGCCACTCTAGGACATTATACTGTATGGAGGTAAGTATGCTACAATATACTATGCCAATGTGGGACATTACACTGTATGGAGGCCACTATACGACATTATACTGTGTGGATGGGCCACTGTGGGACATAATACTGTGTGGAGGGGCCACTGTGGAACATTATACTGTGTGTAAATGGAGTATAATACCATGTGGGGGCCGGTATAGGGAGGGTAGTAAAGTTGGTGTTTTACTGTGATGGGGCCAATAAAGAAGGTGCTATGCCATGTGGGGGCAGGGGGCCAAACTCAAAAGTTTGCTAAGAGGCCCAGTCTTTGCTAGTTATGCTCCTGATGCATATTGTGATAAGTATTGATCACTGATTAGGACCACTCACTAGACTTTTAAGACCTGAATGAAGTAGCCATACAATTGGATCCTGAGACACTTAAATCCAGATTAGAATTAGATTAACCACTTAATGACTGGGCCTTTTTCTCTGGGTCATGACTGGATACATTTTCAGGTGAGGTTGGTACATTTGCAGATCAGGTTTCAGGTTGCTTCATGCAGTTTTTTCATTTGGGTTTTATATATTTTTATATCATTTTTATTCAGCTTTTTTTTTCTTTTATTTAATATTCAGATAAATATAGAAAAAAGGAAGGAAAATTTGCCTGTTTTTTTTAATAGCAAAAAGTAATGCTAAGACATTTTTTAATTGTTTTCCCTCCCCATTATGAAGATTTTTATGTAGGCGACACATAGTTTTGTGTTGCTGAGGGCAGGGTCCCAGTAGTTAATGCAGTTTCTGGCAGTTTCCCAACAGAACACATAAATCATGTCTGCCTTCTCTTTTGGGGCGTCCCACTCCTGCAGCTGCACAATCTCATGCAGCTTCTAATTCTGCAAGGATATTGGAGAGTTAATTGTCGACTGCCCACATTTATATAGTCAATAGGTGGTCAGCAATTGGTTAAGGAGATAATATATATCTACATGTTAGTCATATAAAAATAAATAATATAATAAAATATAAACCATACAAATGATTTACACACATAAGACACAATCTAAACAAATAAAACAATTAAACAAAGGTTCAACAAATAAAAAAAAAAAACCTACAGACAAAGACTAAGGCTACGGTCTGATGAGCTGACCTTATTATAGTCTATGGAGTAACCACTTTTTAAGCAGATTGAGTTTCCACTTTTAGGGTCCTAAGAACAGAAACCCCAATGCTAGTGTGAACCCAGCGTAAAAAAATGTATAATGTGATTGCTGTTTGTAAGAATAATCCTCTATACCTCTTCATACTGCACCTAAGATGGAAAAAAATATGGCTAAATGGACTCCACTGCTTCATCACTAAATCATACAACAGATGAAAGGGGTTGTTCATTATCACTTTACCTTTGAAATTGCTAAGTATTTCTGGGCAGTCCTGTCTTAACCCTGCAAGGACATACAGTCATATGAAAAAGTTTGTGCACCCCTATTAATCTTAATCATTTTTAGTTCTAAATATTTGGGTGTTTGCAACAGCCATTTCAATTTGATATACAGTCATATGAAAAAGTTTGGGCACCCCTATTAATCTTAATCATTTTTAGTTCTAAATATTTGGGTGTTTGCAACAGCCATTTCAATTTGATATATCTAATAACTGATGGACACAGTAATATTTCAGGATTGAAATGAGGTTTATTGTACTAACAGAAAATGTGCAATATGCATTAAACCAAAATTTGACCGGTGCAAAAGTATGGGCACCTCAACAGAAAAGTGACATTAATATTTAGTAGATCCTCCTTTTGCAAAAATAACAGCCTCTAGTCGCTTCCTGTAGCTTTTAATCAGTTCCTGGATCCTGGATGAAGGTATTTTTGACCATTCCTCTTTACAAAACAATTCCAGTTCAGTTAAGTTTGATGGTCGCCGAGCATGGACAGCCTGCTTCAAATTATCCCACAGATGTTCAATGATATTCAGGTCTGGGGACTGGGATGGCCATTCCAGAACATTGTAATTGTTCCTCTGCATGAATGCCTGAGTAGATTTGGAGATGTGTTTTGGATCATTGTCTTGCTGAAATATCCATCCCCGGCGTAACTTCAAATTCGTCACTGATGCTTGTATATTATTCTCAAGAATCTGCTGATACTGAGTTGAATCCATGCGACCCTCAACTTTAACAAGATTCCCGGTGCCAGCATTGGCCACACAGCCCCAAAGCATGATGGAACCTCCACCAAATTTTACAGTGGGTAGCAAGTGTTTTTCTTGGAATGCTGTGTTTTTTTGACGCCATGCATAACGCCTTTTTGTATGACCAAACAACTCAATCTTTGTTTCATCAGTCCACAGGACCTTCTTCCAAAATGAAGCTGGCTTGTCCAAATGTGCTTTTGCATACCTCAGGCGACTCTGTTTGTGGCGTGCTTTCAGAAACGGCTTCTTTCGCATCACTCTCCCATACAGCTTCTCCTTGTGCAAAGTGTGCTGTATTGTTGACCGATGCACAGTGACACCATCTGCAGCAAGATGATGCTGCAGCTCTTTGGAGGTGGTCTGTGGATTGTCCTTGACTGTTCTCACCATTCTTCTTCTCTGCCTTTTTGATATTTTTCTTGGCCTGCCACTTCTGGGCTTAACAAGAACTGTCCCTGTGGTCTTCCATTTCCTTACTATGTTCCTCACAGTGGAAACTGACAGGTTAAATCTCTGAGACAACTTTTTGTATCCTTCCCCTGAACAACTATGTTGAACAATCTTTGTTTTCAGATCATTTGAGAGTTGTTTTGAGGAGCCCATGATGCCACTCTTCAGAGGAGATTCAAATAGGAGAACAACTTGTAATTGGCCACCTTAAATACCTTTTCTCATGATTGGATACACCTGGCTATGAAGTTCAAAGCTCAGTGAGGTTACAAAACCAATTTTGTGCTTCAGTAAGTCAGTAAAAAGTAGTTAGGAGTATTCAAATCAATAAAATGATAAGGGTACCCAAATTTTTGCACCGGTCAAATTTTGGTTTAATGCATATTGCACATTTTCTGTTAGTACAATAAACCTCATTTCAATCCTGAAATATTACTGTGATGCATGGCATCAAAAAAACACAGCATTCCAAGAAAAACACTTGCTACCCACTGTAAAATTTGGTGGAGGTTCCATCATGCTTTGGGGCTGTGTGGCCAGTGCCGGCACCGGGAATCTTGTTAAAGTTGAGGGTCGCATGGATTCAACTCAGTATCAGCAGATTCTTGAGAATAATGTACAAGAATCAGTGACGAATTTGAAGTTACGCCGGGGATGGATATTTCAGCAAGACAATGATCCAAAACACAGCTCCAAATCTACTCAGGCATTCATGCAGAGGAACAATTACAATGTTCTGGAATGGCCATCCCAGTCCCCAGACCTGAATATCATTGAACATCTGTGAGATAATTTGAAGCGGGCTGTCCATGCTCGGCGACCATCAAACTTAACTGAACTGGAATTGTTTTGTAAAGAGGAATGGTCAAAAATACCTTCATCCAGGATCCAGGAACTGATTAAAAGCTACAGGAAGCGACTAGAGGCTGTTATTTTTGCAAAAGGAGGATCTACTAAATATTAATGTCACTTTTCTGTTGAGGTGCCCATACTTTTGCACCGGTCAAATTTTGGTTTAATGCATATTGCACATTTTCTGTTAGTACAATAAACCTCATTTCAATCCTGAAATACTACTGTGTCCATCAGTTATTAGATATATCAAATTGAAATGGCTGTTGCAAACACCCAAATATTTAGAACTAAAAATGATTAAGATTAATAGGGGTGCCCAAACTTTTTCATATGACTGTACCTGTTTACAACAGCTGGACCTCCGACAGAGAAGATAGGGATGGTAATAAACTCAATGAGTGTTGTATACACAGCTATGTGTGCCACCAAGAAATGGCTTCCCTTCCGGCCCAGCAGTCACGCGATCCACCGGGGATCGGGAACTGAATGAGTCCTAATGTATCAGCCCCAGATACAGCGGAAATCAGCTGGAAAATACAACAACAACATGTGTCACCTACATAGAAATTACTATAAGGTAGTGGGAAAACTATTAAAAAAACATGAAAAATGTGTAAAACAGACATGCTTGACCACTATTTTTTTTTTACTTTTTTTCAGAAATTAACCGTTTCCTGACATCCACCATAAAAGTATGGTGGATGTGAGATATTTAAATTTGGCAGCCACTGTATATTATGGCGGAGACTCAGAGGCAATGCCAGCAATCAGTGTCCGCAGTGATCTCGGACATTAACCCCCTTGGCTCTTTGGTCAAAGCCAACCAAGGTGCCAATTTCCAATTTGGGTGGATTGCCAGCCCCTGGAATGAGATCTGGGGGCAGCAATTCATTGCCTTGACAGTCAAGTGCCTATTGAAGGATCCCAGGCTTGTCTGGCATACTCTTGTATTGTATTAGTGATCAGACCCCCTGGGGTTAAAGACCCCTACTGGGATTTAAAAATTACAGTAAAAATAAAATGTAAAAATATATTAAAAAAAAAAAAAAAACAATATATAAAAAACAGTAATAAATATTCAACTCATCCTCCTTTCACTGGAACACGTCTGAATACACATAAAACACATACACATTAGGATTTTACTGTGTCTGAAAATGCCCAGTGTACAAACTTATAAAAATATTTTTCCCATATGGTAAACACCATAGCAGGAGACAAAAAAAAAAAAAACAAAAGAGCTGAACTGCCGTTTTTCTCTCTGTTTCACCTCCCACAAAAACTTGAATAAAAGTAAGCAAAGCAATAGCCTTTCCCCAAATTTTTTTCTCCAGCATCCTAGTACATTGCACAGAATAATAAAGGAAGGGGTTAAAATAAGAAAAATCATGCAAAAATAAAAACAACATAAAATTAAGCCCCAAATTAATCACCAAAAAACCTGCAAAAATTATTTGAATAACCCAAAGGGAAAAATGTTATAGTCCTCAAAACCGCATGTATGAAAAAAACCCAAAATATTTCTGGTCCTGAACCAGGGACAATGGCATGGTCCTGAAGTGGATAATATAAAAATATTGACCTTTACTTCATTTCTGATTTTACTTATTACTTGTTGTTTGCGTTGTATTTTTTCATAGGTGAAACAAAAAAATATATTTTAATCCTACATAATCCAAATGTAAAAAAACGTGACTGAAGTACAAATTGATTTCTTGTAAAATTTATGAATGTGTATACAATGCCTTTAAAGTGTATTATGTCTGGGCAGTGGGAGGTCTGCTAGTTTGGCAACTGTAAAAATACTGTACACCCCATTAATATTACTGAACTGTCACAAAAGCTGAATATTCAATAAATTAAATGCAGTAAGCTATTATCATTAATATATATAGGTATGATTTAGATTACTTACAACCGGCTGTAAATGCTGTGGAGTAAATGTCCTGGAATTCACCCTGGATGTTTGTAATGTGTAAAATGCAATACAATATCCTATAAAACATATAGCTACCAGAGTATATATGATATATAAGTATATATGAGAATTATTCCTAAGGCTACATACACATCTGTGTTGGAGCCTCCGCTGAACAGGGTTCGTCAAAAATCAGCAGAGGAAAAAGTCCTGCAGGAGGACTTTTTCCTCCGCTGGTTTCAGTTTAAAAACAACAGACACCCAACATATTATAGGAATGGGGTCCACAAGTCTCCATGTGTAACCGCTGTTTAACCGGTCCGTCTCTCAGGTTCGGATCTCCTAGTGTGAACATAACATCAGGATATATTAATGTGTGCCTACACAGGCTTTATATAACAAACTATATACAGTGCTGTAGCTTCCAGTTTTTAAGTATGCATTTTCTTGGTCTGTGATTAGAATTCCTACTTTGGTAGGTTTTCAGTATGCGCACTAGAGTCTTCAACACTAGATTCTTCAAAATTAGATTGTATGGCTCTGTTACCTTATCTCCTGTTGAGCTGTATGGAGCAGTACTGCATAAGGCTGACTTACCTTGAGATACAAACACCCCATCTATACATTCATTTTTAGCAGGGGTGGAGTGGTCCAATGTTACAGTGACTGCAGACCCCTTATACAGTGATCAATGAGAGTTCCCTTGGTCAGGTCCTCACAAGTATTCTGATCCTATGTCATGTGATCAGCAGTAAGACTCTCCAATTGACACAGCAGCGTATATTTAGAAAGGAAGCTATTTTCTCCATTAATTTCCATGAAAACCTCAATGTGAGTTTCATAGGCATGAATAGAAAAACTGATTTCCTGTCTGCAATGTCAGTTGGAGTCACTTTCATCGTGTTAGTTAAGAGTCACAGTTGAGGACCAGACTTGGGTGAAAAACTCACAAACACAAAAGATTACCTACACTATAATGTTCATCATGTACCTAACAGGCAAGAGAATAAACATATTTAAAAAATATATAATAAGCCTGTATTTTATATTAAAAAAATAGGATTATGGTAAAACTAAGTAGGTTTAAATGTGTAGCAATCTACTGCTATGGAATCAAATAATGCTAAACCCTTCAAAAGACTTGCCAAGCTGTAAGCAAGTTGCACTGGAAAACAGTAGGTATGCAGGTCTAGTTCCGTAACCTCAGGACAACTTTGCTTTCTAATTTTCTCATGTTACAGATGCAAATCTTTAGTCTGTTTTTAAAATTAAACCATCTGGAAAGTTTGCTGGTACTGATCACTTCTGTTGCTATTCGTTTGGGTCCTTTCCAAAGGTAAACAAGTATTTATTTTTAGAGTTTGTATGAAACTTGTGGTGTTCTGACCTTTGTATTTTCCCAGCATGTATAGGGTTTGATATTTATTCTTCAAGAAATCCAACAAAGTACAATATTTAAATCTCATAAACATGGCACTATACACAGATGTGAACAAAACAGCAGGTAGCCATAGTTTATTTTTATTTTTCTATTAACTAGGTTGTAAAGCAGACTGTAAAAAAAATATACATTTGTGGGATGTGTGAGAGTATGAACCTAGAGAGCGCTAGGGAGCAACCCAAGGCCAGCCCTGAAAAGGCCCTCAGCCACACCTTTGGGTGGGGGGCGTAACTCCAAGGGGGAGTGGTTACAGCGGCAGAGCTGCTGTCGAGCCCTGCTGGAAGCAGGGACTGTGGAACCAGCCAAGGACAGACAGGCGGTCTGTCCCAGGAGGGCTGGGGTCCAAAAGAGGACTTTTTGGCTCAAGCGGAGCATAAGTCAGGCTTCTTGTTGCCCCTAGGATAGATAGGGGCAAGCAGTGAGTTAGTGCCCTAACTGTGGCCCAGGCTGTTTTTTGGTTACAGGTTCTGGCTGCCTTAATGTCTCTGCTTTCTCTGCCTCTATGCTGGCAGCTTTCTCCAATTTTAATGCCTTCTGTAGCGCACAAATCTCTCTGATTCCAGCTCCAGAACTTTTTTCATTGCTACATTTCTCTGAGCAGCCTCAATCTCAGTTTTTACTAGTGCAACTTGCAGATCTTCCTCAATCTTTCGCATTGCATCTTCTATGGCAGCAGATGTAGATGCCATCTCTTTATCCACTATGTCTCCTAATTCTAGGACATTCTGCAGTATTCTTATAACATTTGTCAGGTCAGCATCCTGGATGATATTTTCTGCTTCCCTCACTGTTCCCTGAATTATATTGAACTGACCCTCCAACATCTTCTGATAAAGCGTCTGCTCATCTGCTCTTCCAACTTTATTTCTGACTCGCGCTTCACTTGATCCATCTGAAACTCCAGCTGTTCCTTGATGCATACAACTTCCTCCTGCTTGTCCACTTGCAGTTTTAGTTGAGCAGGAAGCATTTTTAGATCTATAATCTGAGCAGATAAATCAGACATTTTTTCCTCAAACTGAATCCTCATGTCTTCTATCTGGAGGTCCAATTCTCTCTTGGCCTTTTCCAGCATGTCATAAGCATTAGCTTTGTTCTCATACAATATCTGCACAGATTGCAGGTTTCTCTCAACTTCATCCTTGGAGCTAACCAAATCCTCCATTTCAGTGCGCAGTTGCTTGTTGAGCCTCTCTAACTCGGCCTTCAATTCAAGGGCCTCCTCTAGGGAGCGAGCCAAGGCAAGAGCTTTGGTCTCTTTTCCACGAGCCTCTGCTTCAACACGGTCACGTTCTTCTGCATATCTAACAGAAAGAGTCTTCTCTTCACCAAGCAGCTGATCAAACTTTTTCTGCTTCTTTTCCAAATTTGACACAATCCGACGTTGATGATCAAGATCTACACCTACATCTTCTAGTTCCTGCTGCAGTCTAATTTTCGTCTTCTCAAGTTTGTCATAAGCAGCAGCTTTCTCTTCAAACCATTGATTTGTAGCTTCTAGCTCCTTTTGCAACTTTTCCTTTAGTTCTTCAACAGAGTCCAAGGACCCAATACTATCCTCCATTTGTTTCTTCATATCAGTCGCCTGAGCCTGTAGTGTTGAAATCTGCTTTGTCAAATCTCTTTTTGCTATCTCCTCTTCCTCTAGTTGCTCAAGGAAACCATTTTTCTCTTCTTCCATTTGTTTTAGTTTTGTACTAAGGTCAAGCTTCTGACGAGTTTCTTCTTGCAAAAGTCCCTGAGTGTCCTGAAGCTGAGATTCTAGTGTAGAAAAATCTTTGGAAAGTTTGATAAACTTGCTGTCTGCTTGAGAAAGAAGCCTTGTGACATTATTCAATTCCACCTGTAGTCAGTATGCCTTGTCTAGCATCTCTGCTCGAAACCTGTCCCCTTCTGTGACTTTTACTTGCAGCTCTTGAAGTTGAGTCTCTACATTTTTGTGAATCTCCTGTAAGGTTTGCACTTTCTGAGCATGGACAGATGACACCTCCATCAATTCTTTGTCTTTATTTTGCACCAAAACAGAAAATTTCTCTTTATCTTCACAAGATCCTGACAGCGCCCTCTCCAGGCTACATATTATAGCTTTGAGTTCCATTTCTCTTTGTTCCAGAACTCCAGCTCTGCTCTGCCATTCCTTCACTTCACTATTTAGACGAACCTGCTTTAGTGCATGCAAGTTTTGCTCTGACTGCAATGTCTGCACCACAGATTCTAAATCACTCTCTCGGTCAGACACATGCTTCCTCAGTTCTGCAATTTCATTTTCTTTGTCAGTTAATGCAGCCAAAAGTTTTTCACACTTCCTGATTTGGTCATCCAGACATTCTGACTGACACTGCAAAAATTCACTTCTCTCACTTTTAGCAGTTTCAAGGTCATCACTTAATTTTTCAATGACACTCTCTTTGGCAATGGAGTCTTGAACATGCTGCTCCTTTAAATCCTGCAATTGTTTCTCAAGCACTTGCTTTTGCTCTATACTCTGTATAACTTTATTAGATAGAGCACATTTCATTTCAGCAAACTCCTTCTTAGTGACACAGTCCATTCCAGGCAAACCCAGCACCACATTTTCACAATGACTAGGATATGACCTCTTCATAGAGTCAAGCTCTTTCTTTAACTTAAGGTTCTCTTTTTCTGATACCTCAAGTTGCCACTTCCAATCAGATATTTCATCCTCATAAATGAACCTGATGGTTTTAATCTCATCTTGAAGCTGCTGCACCATAATATTTTCATCTTTGGCACTTTCATGCACTCCAGTATGAGACACGCAGTCAGCAGGGACATATTCAATCATAGAACAGAGGTGCTTCAGAAAAACTGAGTCACCGTCATGCAACCCATTATCTTTACTTGCACTCCACATGCTCTGTTCCGGGTTTTGTGTCTCTCTGCATTCAGACTGCTGCACTAATAAACCTGTGCATAACTTCTCTGCTTTTTTACAAGCTGAAATTCTCTTTTTCTTGCCCATGGTTTACTAACAAGATTACACAATATTCCACAGCAACCTTGGCTTCAACCGGTAGCAACTTTTTTTTTTTTTTGCTATCTTCTGCAGTCACATGTATTCAAACAGTTAATTTATGTGGCACTACAACAACCAACATTTTCTTCTGTCTTCCACAGAAAACACCAACATGGCACCATAGCCTTTCACATAGACTGTTATCCAGCTTCTATACACATTGCTTATTTTCTTGCCATCAGCAAGCACTTTACAGACTTCTGTGCCACAGTATACACAAAGTCCATTCCCTGGATTCCTCTTTCAGAGTTTTACTTTCACCAGTTTTGCGCACACTTTGCTATGTTGCAATTCCACTCACCCCTTCCTGGGTTTCTCAGTTGAAATCACAGATTTCCTTCAGCTGTAGGCCACAATGCACACTTAGCAGTACTGCAGTCACCAACCACTTGTCTTCCAGGACTTGCGTGGATCTCTTTATGCCCGAATCCGTAGCACCATATGTGACAATTTGGGGGGATTAGTCTCAACTGGTGGCAGACTCCTGGTCCCGACAGCAGTGGCTCGTGGTACTGGGCACCGGAGAGACAGCGTTCAGACGGTGCCAATTTAAAACAAAATGGCTTTTTTTATTCAGCTTAAGTGCAACATAACAAAACAAAAAAACAGCCTGGGCAACAGTTAGGGCACTGACTCACTGCTTGACCCCTATCTATCCTAGGGGCAACAAGCAGCCTGACTTATGCTCCGCTTGAGCCAAAAAGTCCTCTTTTGGACCCCAGCCCTCCTGGGACAGACCGCCTGTCTGTCCTTGGCTGGTTCCACAGTCCCTGCTTCCAGCAGGGCTCGACAGCAGCTCTGCTGCTGTAACTACTCCCCTTGGAGTTACGCCCCCCACCCAAAGGTGTGGCTGAGGGCCTTTTCAGGGCTGGCCTTGGGTCGCTCCCTAGCGCCCTCTAGGTTCATACTCTCACAGATGGAATTGAAAGAAAATATAATTCTGCCATTGTTTTATGTTTCAGTCAAAATAATAAGGTGAAGAACAATTAAAACTTAATTTTTACTAAGTATTAATGCTAAAAAATTTTACATGATAAAAGTGTATCATGATAAATAGATCAAGGCTTTTTGCCTATGAAAAACCTAAAAGCCAAATTAAGCTGGTAGGTGACTGCTAAAGGCATGCCATGGTCCGCAAAACTCGAGTCAGCTATAGTATCTACCCAGGTCAGTGTGTGAAGCAGACCTAGGCATGTAACAAGAGTTAACACACCACCCTATATTTGCTATTTGCTGTACCTTAGAAGATTATAGCAGTACTAATGTATCAGCTGTGTGCATCAATGGAGTGATAGATGCTAGTTTATCTTGTTGACTATATACCTCTATCTCCACTGGCAAGCTGTAGCGCTCAAACAAAATGTGGACTGTTACTCTCAGCAAATCTCATGCATTCTGCCTAAAGGAGGTAGGTATTGATGATCCCATCTGATGATCACTAGTTGCCACTACGCGTTTCTGTGCTGTATTGAGCACTTCATCAGGGATCTATCTGATAAAACAGAAAATAGGCGAAAAGAATGCTTAGAAGGGCTATGGAGGTAGCTACCTCCACGTCTCAAGTCGGTAATTGATTGTGAGAATGGCCACCGCACGTCAGTAATATATAGCTCAAAACTCCACCTACGGAGCCAGGGAATCAAGGTAGCACTGGAAGTGTGGATTATGCGAGGTAAGTAAACAGAGAATGGAATCGCCAAACCAAATGAGGCTGATAATTGTTGAAAGAGAGACACATATTGTAATTAATGTAGAAAGCTATGGGCACATCCTTGATGGATATTCATGCCCGTGACGCAATGCCTTAAGGCTGTGGACCAACACAATGAGCATGGTCATATTATGTCTATCACAGTCCTATCTATACTGCTTCATTCCCCCACTTAAAACATAACTGGCTAGGATAGCTGATACATAAAGGGGGGTGCCCATTAATATCAGGCAGGGGTAATGTGGATGCAACAGGGTGGGGGACAAAAGGAGGTCCCGGTCCCAGTATGCGGGCAGACCAGGACCCCAAATGCCACCCCACCCAAACCACATCAAACAATATAGCCCCATAACATACTCCATAGGCCCATATGTTGTGAAATAAAATTTTAAATAAACTATATAGTAGATACTGATGTCTAACCCATTCTTAAAAAAAGTGGGATCTAAAATAGTTCATGTCTACTTATAGCAAATGGACTGGGAAGCCCAAGTGATATCAGTCCAAAGGCTAAACCGTTTAAAGGAGCTGGGGGCGCTAGGGAGATCCAAGTCTTGGTATGCACTTTGGCCTAGATCACGATAGTTCATACGGTCCAAGTCATACACCACTGTCTTATTCCTCATAACTCTGTAACTTGTAATACAGATGAGAGATGAGGGTATCAAATTTGATAGATCATCCCACATGCACGGCATGACCCGCATTTGTAGGTAAGTGTTAAGTTGGTAGAGCCGAGCCAGGTGGAATAACTCCTCTGAGGGGTCAAATGGCTGTGCACTAGGTGGTTGTGCAAGTTCAACTCTCTTCTGAAGGTGATCATGGGGTATTTTCCTACCAGGTGACCCACATCCAGGTCAGCATGGAGGATACCCCAGTAGGTCTGAAGAATTTCATGGACCTTCCCATGTGCACAATTAAAGTACTGATGACACGGGTTAATTCAGACTGCTCCTGGACCCTCAGAATAAGTAACGACTGATGCTCTCGAGTTATGGAATGGTGATAGGCTTCCCTAGGTTATCCCCTCTCCAGAAATCTGGATCTGAGGTCATCAGCCACCACCTTATAGTCTGAGGCCAGAGAGCAGTTCCAATGGGCTCTGAGATATTGCCCCCCCAGAATACCTTTGCACATGCCAGATATTCCATCTTAAAAGGTTGTTGGTTGCTGATCGAATGAGTTGTACTGGAATAAGAGATATTCTGAGACCTCTCAGAATTATTTTATTTTTGTTATACGTTTCTAAAGTTTGCACCTCCCATCAGCATGTCTTCTGATTTTGGCTCTGATGTTAACACTCGGTCTGACTTTTGGATTAGAAACGTTCTTCTGATTCATCCACCTGGTTTTGATCTGTCTTGTGAGTTCATCATGAGTTCTGATTAGACTTCAGTTTGTGGAGTGTATATTTCTTATTCAATTATTGTTGCAACGCACACTGATGATATTGGTTACAGAAGAATTTCTAAACTACTGAAGGTTTGAGAACTGTTGGGGCCATAATCCGGAAGTAGAAAGAACATCATTTCACCATAAACCAAGCACGATCAGGTGCTCCCAACAAGATTTCAGAGGAGCAAAAATAATTATCAGAAGAGTTGTCCAAGAGCCAAGGGCCACCTGTGGAGAGCTACACCTAGACCTGGAATCAATAGGTACAATTGTTTCAAAGAAAACAATAAGTAATGCACTCAACCTTCATGGCCTGCATGCACATTCACCAGACTCCATTGCTGAACAAAAAGCATGTTTAAGAGCATTTAAAATTTGCTCAACAACATTTAGACAAGCCTGTGAAAACCTGGGGTAATATAGTCTGGTCAGATGAGACCAAAATTGAACTCTTTGGATGCTATAATACACACCATGTTCAGAGGTCAAAAGGCATTGCATATCACCCCCAAAACACAATATACCAACAGTGAAGTTTGGAGGTGGGAACAACATGGTGTGGGGTTGTTTTTCAGCATATGGCACTAGCAAACTTCATATAATTGAATGAAGGATGAATGGACAAATGTACCAATACATTCTTGCTAAAATCTGCTGCCAACTACCAGGATGATGAAGATGAAACAAGGGTGGACCTTTCAGCAAGACAACGATCCCAAACACACAGCCAATGAAACTCTCAATAGGCTTCAGAGAAAGAAAATAAAGCTGCTAGAATGGCCCAGCCAATCATCTGACCTGAATCCAATAGAAAATATATGGAAGGACCTAAAGCTCAGAGTTTATAGAAGGAGCCCACCGAACCTTCAGGATTTGAAATGTTTGTGTGTGAGAATGGGCCAAAATCATACACGAGCAATACATCCAACTAGTTTCTATATACAGGAGGTGTCTTGAAGCTGTCATCACCAACAAAGGCTTTTGTACAAAGTATTAAATAAATTTCAGTAAGCGTGTTTAATACTTTTTCCCTGTGTCATTTCTCATTATTACACATTATTTACTTTATGAACATCTATGGCTTGATTTCTTTGCCTGTGTAGATTGGATGGGTTGTTACCGATATCTCATGAGAATTTTATGTCAGTAGCAACTATATAAATATATTTACTCAGAAGATTGGTGATGTGTTAATACTTATTTCACCTGCTGTATATATATATATATATATACAGTCATATGAAAAAGTTTGGGCACCCCTATTAATCTTAATCATTTTTAGTTCTAAATATTTGGGTGTTTGCAACAGCCATTTCAATTTGATATATCTAATAACTGATGGACACAGTAATATTTCAGGATTGAAATGAGGTTTATTGTACTAACAGAAAATGTGCACTATGCATTAAACCAAAATTTGACCGGTGCAAAAATTTGGGTACCCTTATCATTTTATTGATTTGAATACTCCTAACTACTTTTTACTGACTTACTGAAGCACAAAATTGGTTTTGTAACCTCACTGAGCTTTGAACTTCATAGCCAGGTGTATCCAATCATGAGAAAAGGTATTTAAGGTGGCCAATTGCAAGTTGTTCTCCTATTTCAATCTCCTCTGAAGAGTGGCATCATGGGCTCCTCAAAACAACTCTCAAATGATCTGAAAACAAAGATTGTTCAACATAGTTGTTCAGGGGAAGGATACAAAAAGTTGTCTCAGAGATTTAACCTGTCAGTTTCCACTGTGAGGAACATAGTAAGGAAATGGAAGACCACAGGGACAGTTCTTGTTAAGCCCAGAAGTGGCAGGCCAAGAAAAATATCAGAAAGGCAGAGAAGAAGAATGGTGAGAACAGTCAAGGACAATCCACAGACCACCTCCAAAGAGCTGCAGCATCATCTTGCTGCAGATGGTGTCACTGTGCATCGGTCAACAATACAGCACACTTTGCACAAGGAGAAGCTGTATGGGAGAGTGATGCAAAAGAAGCCGTTTCTGAAAGCACGCCACAAACAGAGTCGCCTGAGGTATGCAAAAGCACATTTGGATAAGCCAGCTTCATTTTGGAAGAAGGTCCTGTGGACTGATGAAACAAAGATTGAGTTGTTTGGTCATACAAAAAGGCGTTATGCATGGCGTCAAAAAAACACAGCATTCCAAGAAAAACACTTGCTACCCACTGTAAAATTTGGTGGAGGTTCCATCATGCTTTGGGGCTGTGTGGCCAATGCCGGCACCGGGAATCTTGTTAAAGTTGAGGGTCGCATGGATTCAACTCAGTATCAGCAGATTCTTGAGAATAATGTACAAGAATCAGTGACGAATTTGAAGTTACGCCGGGGATGGATATTTCAGCAAGACAATGATCCAAAACACAGCTCCAAATCTACTCAGGCATTCATGCAGAGGAACAATTACAATGTTCTGGAATGGCCATCCCAGTCCCCAGACCTGAATATCATTGAACATCTGTGGGATAATTTGAAGCGGGCTGTCCATGCTCGGCGACCATCAAACTTAACTGAACTGGAATTGTTTTGTAAAGAGGAATGGTCAAAAATACCTTCATCCAGGATCCAGGAACTGATTAAAAGCTACAGGAAGCGACTAGAGGCTGTTATTTTTGCAAAAGGAGGATCTACTAAATATTAATGTCACTTTTCTGTTGAGGTGCCCATACTTTTGCACCGGTCAAATTTTGGTTTAATGCATATTGCACATTTTCTGTTAGTACAATAAACCTCATTTCAATCCTGAAATATTACTGTGTCCATCAGTTATTAGATATATCAAATTGAAATGGCTGTTGCAAACACCCAAATATTTAGAACTAAAAATGATTAAGATTAATAGGGGTGCCCAAACTTTTTCATATGACTGTATATATATATATATATATATATATATATATATATATTGCGTGTGTATCTCTGTATACATATTTACCTATACATATGAATGTATGTGTATATATAGCATATATGAATATGGAGTATATAAGAATATGCATGGGTATCTGTATATATACTGTATATTGACTGAGAATGTTTGTAAAGCACAATCACACAATCTTGTCCCGTGATACAACACTTCCCGGTAAGGCTGTGTTCACACAGTGCATTTTTCCTCAGAAAACACATGTGTTTTTACCTGATAACCACCTGCACTTTTAAAAAATGCATATTGTTTTTGAAACCAGCACATGTACTTTTAAAAACAGTATACATTGTCCAAGAATGCATGCATTTATTCAATTTTGGGGCAATATGTACAGTGTAAACACAGCCTTAGCAGGACTGTGCATAATGCTCTTGATCAAGCCTTCACATCTATTGTACATGTTGTTGATGTCCTTCACTCTCCCTATGCATCTACCATCCTGACATCCTATCAGTGTTCATAAAACCCTATAACCACTCACGGAAAAATGACTATCCAATGAAGGCAGGTAAGAGGCTTGAAGAGTTAAAAATAAATAAATAAATAAATAAATAAATAAAAAATGTGTTTGTCTACCTTCTGCCTCTAATCCCTACTGTGCATCATATGTGTGAACCATGTGCTGGCTTGGCTGGTGATCAAGACCTGCCCCCACCTATTCCTGGCTGATCTGGCAGTCAATAAAGTTTAGACAAATGCTGCTTTCATCAGTAATGACATCACATTCATGGTGGGTGAAACTAACTGAAGTCATGTACACAATAAACAGTACATGATCAAGGCCAGTAAGGAAGTGATTGTAACAGAGATTGTGTTTGTCACACATTTCTGCAAAACAGTAGGAAATTTATATGTGTGTGCGGTGCTGCTTGGTGTCTGCCGCTCCTGTGGTGCTGTGCCTGTGGGGTGGGGTGGCCCAGAGCCTGGGGGTTTGGTCTGGTGGCAAGGCTGTTGCTGGACCGCTAGGGAGCGCCTCACCCAGTAGAGTAGGGACCCACTATATAGAGGTCGCCGTGAAGTGGCTAGTGGTCCATGTCTTTTTTTCTCCATTGTATCAGGTTCAGTCAAACCTGAAGAATTCCCAATCCATTTCTAAGAAACATGCAAAGGACAGTCAGCAGGTTCTGTTTTTGCTGTGGGAGGAAAAGTGTGGTTCTCTACTAAAAATCCACATCTTAAGATTTCGTCTCATAAATTGGGTCCTATTTTTTTTTTTGGTCCCTACAAAAAACTTGAGGTTGATAATCCTGTGTCTTTATTTGTATGTTTTCCTCCAACCTTCAAACTACATAATGTTTTTCAAAAATATCTCCTTAAGAAATATTTGCTGTTGGTTATCTCGCCCGAAAAAAAACCCTTCTCCTGTTTAAGTGAAAGGGGACCTAGAATTTGAGGTTTATAGAATCGTTAACTCGTGAAGGAGGAAGGGAGAGGTGCCAATGCTCATTTCAACAGACTATGTGTCTGCTGTATTCTGTCTTCTCCACTAATATACAAACAGCACTATAATATTTTATCAGACCTGTCATAATATTTTTTCCTTATATAGGCATATTGTTGTGAGAGATCAACTTTATGTTATTAGCACGTGGTGGACAAGAAATATAAACTATTTAATGGGAACCCCTGGGAATGTATATAGATGTATAGTATATAACCTGAAACCTAAAAGGAATATGTATTTTCCACTTATCTTGTCTTCTGAGAGCATCCTACTTTACCTTGGGGAACAAATACAATAAAAGGCTTGACCATAAAGCAGACAGAAATAAATATTATGTGCATTTTTTTTATTAATATTTGAAAGACCATTGTGTTATACTTTTAAATGTGTTTCAGATGATGTCCTCAAAAAGCCATGCCAAGTTGATGTTTTGCATAGTGATTGTTTTTTAACTTTTGAGAGATAAAGATTCATGCAGATTCGATTAATAATTTCTGTTGTTCTGAACTTAAACAAGATGTGTTTGCCTGGAAACTTCCATTGTTATTAGAAAAACGCACCTTCAGTTCAGAACATTCTTCACAAATATTTCTATTGACCCAAAACTGATGTGTTTAGAAGAAGATGTAGATCATGTATGTATTGGATTTGTTAATGTTTATACAATATTTGCTATTCCACCTGTTCATTAATGCACCTAAAACACTAAAGTCAATCATCAGTATCAGATCAGTTGGGGTCAGAAATCCGGACCCACCCAAGTCATCTGTTTCAGCCATGGGAAGACACATTCTAGTTATACAGCTGTAAGCAGCCCTTTTCTTATTCAAGTGAATGGGAGTGGGACTGAAGTTCCAGCGGCTACCACTATAGTGCACCCTGTATTCAGAGATAGGTTCATATAGTGTAATGTGGCACCTGGAACTGCAGTCAAATACCTAGTATATGGCTTCTGATGGCTGAAACAGATGATCAGGCCAGGTCAGGGTGCCAGAACCTTATCAATCTGATACTGATGATCTATCTTGTGGATAGATCATTAGTATCAATTACCTTTAGATTCCAGGGAAAGTTCAGTCCTTTGGTAATGTTATGGAATCAAATCTATCTATTGCCTGTGTTGTTTATGGGCAAGAGGAGATTTATGTTTAGAGCTAAACATGAATTAAAACATAGATCTGGACCTACAGTATAGTGTGAACTGCCATTGGTTACCATTTCATTAACAATAAAAGCATTGATTCAGAGCTTCATAAAAATGTGTCCTTGTTATCCTATAGCTGAAGTGATCTGTACACCAAAAGCTGATGCTATCCATGACTAATACAGTGACTGTAGGTACATATATTCACTTCAATCACTGCACAAAACTACTATTTTGTTAGAAAAAGAAATTGCCTGGTGACAATATTCACAGTGCTCCATCAAGGTCACAGATACAAGAACAACTAAAGTAGAACTTTAGGCATTTAAGGCAATATAACATTTCAGTTTGGATTCTATATGATTTCAAGGGAATGATCTTAAAGTGTACAAAATCATTTGGATGTCTGTTCAAGATTCTGTTCAAGGAATGTATGGCCATTATGACCATATTATACTGCATTTTCTAGCAGTTTCCCTTTTGCATTTATCTGGATTTATCTTTAAGTCTCAATTGTGCCTGAGGTAGTGGATGGAAACTAGCTGCTCCATGTCTCCCATACGCAGCACATGGAGGAAGCATGTGATTCTGCTCCGTAAGTCTCCTTCACTCACTCTGAAGCAGCATCCAATAAAACATTATGGAGAAGTACTGAACAGTATTAATGTGAATAAAGCAGGTGGGTTGAGCCTTTCCACCCCCCTCTCCTCGCCATAGAGTTCTATGGACACAGGTAAGTAGATCATTCAGCAAAAAGAATGCAACAGACATCTCAGAGTGAATGTTAGTTTAGAAAGGAGAGTAGTAAAAGAGTCTGATAGGTAGAAAAAGGTGCAGTTTATCTAATAAGGTACGCTAAAAAGTTTCTAACATTTGCTTTGATTTATGCAAAATTGCGTGTATTTATTTAGGTTTTGAGTAAACTTAGAGTTTTATAAATTATTGTAATGTATACTCTTGCAAATTTCCTTCTTTTTCATGGATATTTGTTGCCATGGTGTCCATATCTTGTGTTATTGCTATTTTCCAACTGGTACATGAATTTGCTCAGACACATAGGTGCTCTGAGTTAATTTACCCACAGGCCATAGGTGTGTATATATGTGCTTATACAGTAAAACAATGGACTAGAAAAATCACAGCACTACAATATTGGAGTGCCATGATTTTTTTTAGTCTATGCTTTGTGGATTGAAGAATCCTATCACAGGCACCCACAACTTCCAGAGGTGTGCTGCGCCACCAGTATTTCCTATACAGTAAAACTTATTATCCAGCAATGATAGGTGTAATAGTTAAATCATTAGGGTTTTGGCAACTGTTTATCTGGAATCACAAAATGTGAGAAAATTCTTCACTGTGCAAAGAAAATGTTCTAAATTTCATGTAATTTTAAAACTTTTTAAACATTTCATTTATCAGACTCTTGAATATCGATATACATATTTTACCTACTTGTTTTTTTAATCAATCCCAATATGTATTTTTCCAAGCCAAAAGACATGGAAAAAGTCAAAATGCAGGTCACATCTGTATTCCAGAGTCTCCCAAAATGAAATTTTCACAAATCTGGCTCCTATTTTATAATATGTGAAAAATTCCAAGAAATAAGTATTTGATTTGATCGTAGTGATGTTAACCCATATCTGGTATTTCATTTTAAATGAATCTCTATGTGGCAGGGTAAATTGAATTTTATCCAATTCATCATATCATGTTTTTGTTTTGTTTTGTTTTGTTTTTTTTTTTTTACAATTTTACATTTTATATTTTAGTACTACGGGGATAGGTGTTGGTTATAAATCCTACTACATTTATTGGATCTGAAAGTGCAGGGACACACATAGTAGTACTAGCCTAAGAACCACATTGATAACAACAGTTTTGGACTCTTCTGTGGTTTCAGACCAGGTTAAAATGTGTAAGATTGTGGCATGCAAAAGTAAACCCTTCAGTTTTCTAATTATTTTGAAGATGTTTAATTTGCTTAGAGGGTACCTGAGCTTTCATCAAAAGTTGAAATAGTGTTGGACAGCTGGGCAGTCTATTCTCTGGCTGTATAAGTCTTCATGGTGTTCTGCTTCTAATAACCCCATTATGGTTGCAGCACTTTTTGCATTTCTCCCTGAGGTAGACCTGTACAATACAGAGCAGTATACCCCACTCTCCCATCCATTTTTACTACTACTGGTTTCTTTATATATTATTCTACCAGGTGTAAAACAGCAAACAAATACCTAAGAAAAGTCCAAGTGAACATAATATAGGAAATCCAAGGAAATAAGAATCCAAATCCAGGTTAGGATACAGCTAAAAAGATCCCTGACACAGAAAAATCTAAGCACAATCAGGAAAATGTACATCCCATCAGTTATAACACAAGCAGCTAGTCAGAAGTAGATAGAAGTAGCTAGTGTCTTTGGAACAAATAACAGATATTGCAGGAACTGGCTGACAACAGAGAGCAGTAGAACTAGCTGTTTAAATCTTACACAGTACTGGGAGATAGATCCCAGATACCCAAACTCTTTACCAGAACCACTCATGAAGCCAGCTGGACTTGTGCTGAATTTGGGGTCTAAGCTGTCACCACAGAAACTGGAATAATATATAAACGCTCCACAATCTGAAGTCAATGTAGATCAAAACCAGGAGGATGAACCAGTAATGAATGTGTCCAAGCCAAAAATCAGTCCGAGAAGTAACGTCAGTCAAAATCAGAAGACATGCAGATTTCCAGTATCAAGCCAAATGTCAATATACAACAGTCTAGCACAAGCGATCAGGGTAAGAAAGCCTCACTAAGTACAACGAAATGGCAGGCACCTGGATGAGAAGGAGCAGGGTTTAAATATCCCTTCTCAGTTCCTAATTGGATCAGCATAGGAGAGGCCTGAAGACTGCAGAAACTTCACAAGTTAACATGGTAACCTTAAAGCAACAGCAGCTAGACTGAGATTCCTGACAGCTAGACTTTCCTTATACTCACTGTGAGAAGTTGCAGACTTACTTCTATGCAGGATACGGGAAAAGTTGTGTGGAAACATGTAGAGGCTGTGAAGTGAAACAGGTTCCTCCCCCCTCCACTTTTTGTCTTCCTGTCTTCAGCCTACTGGTTTGTAAATATGAAACTTCCCTAGTAAAAGGGAATGAACAGCAAATAAGCAAGAAAGGAGACACCAGGCAATAAACAGCAACATTTTTAAGTAAAGTGCATTACATTTTAGTTCAGAATCACATTTTCTAATAAATGAGACTAAGTTGTGTGAAAAGTTACTGACCATTTAAGTTCAGTATAGTGAGCTTGTTATTTCTCAGTGGGTTATCTACTGTATTTCTTTCATTTCTTTGTTCTGTTCTTAGCAATTTGTATCAGTGAATAAAAATGTCAATAACAGGATACAATGACTACACAGGGAAAGAAAAGGAATTTGTATTTTACCGACTATATCATCATATGCCTAAGGCCTTATTCGCACATCTGCATATCATGTACAAATGTCGTCAGCTTTTTATGCCACACATACCCATTCATGTCAATGTCAGACATCAGTGTTTTTAAAAAAAAAAAACAATGGAAGCACTTTCTGTTTTTTCACTGATTCTGATACATCACGGAGGCACACCAATGAAAGTCTATGGGTTTGTGAAAAAAAATGGATGACATCTGTATCTTCATGGACCCAAAGACATACAAAGTATAGAAAATGAAAGAAAAAAAAAAAAGTTGATCTCGCAAAGTAACAGGGTGGGTGCTGTCCGTGAAAAGCACAGACCTCACACATCCATGAAAGTAGAGGTGTGAATGAGGCCTAAGTGGAATAAAAATGATCAGTGTGGTAGACAGTGGAAGAGGATAAAATACAAAATATAAGGAACATTTTAGATAATAAATTTTACTAGTTAAAAATCTTTCTTATAACTGTCAGGTGTTTCATATTTTTACATTCAGATTCTTAGACCATTCCTGCTCATGTAATAGTTAGTTGCAATGTATCCATTCAGGGTAAAAACTATCGTGTAGTCTACAATACTGGACATTAGATCTATTTGTACTGTTATTTGTGAGATCACTGCAACTACGTGGTTTAGGCCACGCCTGAAAGATATCAGAGTGCCAGATAAAGAAGCACGATTTGTCAAGTTCACTGGACAGCAGACACTAACCATTCAGCAACTTCTCTTAGTGTAAGAGCAGTGGTCCCAGGGCAACACATAACCTTATTCTGTCCAGCTTGGTCAGCTGTTACCAAATAGGGACCACTTCTGGAGATAGCAGCCTGTTGGACTCCCTGCATCACAGAAGAGATCCCCATATCGGGATAAAAGGGTGAACCCCAGGGAGTCTGCTGGGACAATGCCATTAGAGGTAGCCTCAAGCCAAACCGGTGTGGTAGCATGGTGGGTCAATTATACACTGCCTTCCCACGTTACACTTACTATGCTTGCCTTCAATAATGGGCCCTTTTTAGGAAATCACACCAAAGAGACAGGTTGCCACAATAGTTGCACCATAGTATCCGCATATAAGACCCACAGGCATGGGGAACCTTCCTTGTATATGGGAACTTTCCTGTTCGCTATGTCTTCAAGGTGTCAGGTCGTAGCGTGTGTTGGTTGTATTGCACACAAAGCGAAAAGGGCTCCATAGGTGCAACTGGATATAATCATCTTTGGGTGTAGTATACCAAAGTACACACGATGACTCAAACACAATTAAAGTGACAGTGCTACATCTTGCAGTACAATAAATTATCAGCATATACTGTAAGGGAATCACTAGAGGAGCGATTCCCCAGAAGCTGCTGGAGAACTAGGGGGGAGGGGCACAACGAGACAGTGGACCCTAAGCTGAATCCCCCCCACTGTCCCTGGCTAACTTGCCCGATCTGTCCTAGGTGACAGCCAGCAACTACGTCGACAGTCCCTCCTTATAATAAGTGATCACATAGAACGCAGACAAGACGCACAACAACAAAGGGAGGTCAGATAGCCAAGGGGTCAGTAACAATCGAGCAATGCAGCACAGAATCGAGATCCAAGAGAATAGTCAAAGTGGGAAGCCAAAGGGTCAGAGAAACAGGTAACAGAATAGCAAGGAATATAATAAGGAGAGCAGGCAAAACACAAGTGAAATAACTGGCGACCATGTGAGGGCTGACAACCTGTTTATAGAAAGTCTGGGACCAGCCCCAGAGTGAATAGGTACACAGGCTGTCAATCACACAGGCCAGAAGAGATTAACTCTATGCAGTCCAGAGAGAAATGTTCCTAATTACACGGGTGTGGCTTTACACAGCAAGGGAACTAGGACCATGTTCAGACTGAGCAGTCAGAAACCTACGCAAGGAATCAAACTGAACACGCCTCCTTCGCCACAGCGTGCGAGCGGAGGGTGGTGCAGAGACCCAAACAGGCAGAGACGTTACATATACACCGTAATATACATCATATTACACATCATACAGTGCATAATAAAACATACACAGTGCAGAAAATGTCTAAACAGATATACAGGGCACAGAAGCATACAGGTGCACTGAAGCTTCAGTTGTTGAGCTAGCAGTTGTTGTCTTTTATGCACTATGTACCTTAGTGCTTGGTGTCCCTGCGCTGTAACATTATGTGGTCTGCAATATTATATTGTGGCTTTGGTTCCTGAACTCTTCCACTTTTCAACAATACCACTCACAGTTGATCGTGGAATATGTGTACTTATCGTAATGGTGGCATCCTCACTTTTAAGGACCTGTCCAGCATTACACAGATAGTCCATTGATTTAAGTAATGTTTAGTTTTTGACTACACCAGTGCTGCAGGGGACTTAAACACTTACTGCCGGGTTTCCTTATTGGTTACAGCTGATGTCTGGAGGGCCCAGCAGAGGGAGCGTTTGTGACCAGTATATTGACAAAGGACCCTTCTAACAAGTAAGGGTTATCAAAAGCAAAAAACTCATTTAGGCTAAAGCCTCACATTGGAGAAATGCATTTTCGACTGATGCAGTAAAAACACTGCATTTTACAGTACCAGCAAAGTGAATGAGATTTCATTAATCTTATCCACAAATAAAAGCTGTGGAAAACCTGCATTTTCAAAAACACAGTATGTTAATTTTAGCTGTGGAATTGCAAGCGTTTCCCTATAGATTTATTAGGGTAAAAAAAAACACGTTTTCATTGCATTTTTTTAATGCTTTAGCATTAAGTAGATACCACAGCCTCAGCGTTCGACTGCTTCATTATCCTCTGATCTGGCTAATAGAGAGGGGCTTCAAACACTGGACCTTATACCCTTAGGATGTTTTGTTTTGAAAATTCACATTTTTTATCCACATGTGTGTAGATAATACTGATATTTTAATATAGTTTTTGCTATAGTATTTAAAGTGCTATAATGAAGTGCAGAATTTTCCTTGGAAGCCTAGTAATATTTTTTCTAAAGATGACAATATCAACAGATGCTTTACTAATATTCTGTTTTTTGCATTATAATCCCAAAACATTTTTATTCACTACCACAAAGGTCTTTGTACTGACTGCTGCCAATTCACCTCATTATCACCTGAATAGTTTTGTGATATGCAGCAGCAGAAGAAGAGGCGTGAATCTGCCTACTGTGTGAATGATATGAGCAACATCTGTAAATGCAGTAGCGTGCGCAGAAATCGGAGCTATTTTTCTAATGAACAGCCCACATTGCAGACAGATGAGTTTGTTGAATGCTGAACTGACTGCTGCTATTCTTCATATTGCTATTAATATTGCTGTTATCATTATTAGTGTTCTATTAAATCTTTTTTTTTTTTTTAATAAATAGTGCCAGTCTTGACCATGGGCTGTGTCTAAGGCTACAGCTAAACCCCATTCTTTCAGACCCTTTCTTCTATTGTCAGATATTTTAACCCCTTCCTGACATTTGGAATACATGTATGTCAGAATGTTAAATCAGGTGTCTAAGTCCTCTCCATACCTGGTGGGTACTGGCTGTATAATATAGCAGATGCACGTGGCAGATTTAATTGTGACTGCTGCATCTCAGCAGATCAAGTGAGTTCCCTCTGTGCTTTGATCACCCCTCTTTTCCTATGGTCCTGGGGATGCAAAGTATTGCTGTTCTGCACTGTGAGGCAAAGTGAGTATAAGTGTTTGTTATTACTTCCCCTGGGCCTCTACTTATTATACTCTGGGGTCTTAGGAAACCACCGAGTATAATAACAGCACCAAAGTGGAGGGCCGAACCTCACGAATATTCCTTGAATTTCATGGTGTTCACCTGAAGCAGCTCTAGGCGGGATCTTGAGAGCATTTTATACTGTGTAGGGCCACTGTAGGGTGCATATTATACTGTGTGGGGGCCACTGTGGAGCATATTATACTGTGTGGGGGCCACTGTGGAGCAAATTATACTGTGTGTGGGACAATGTGGAGCACATTATACTCTATGGGGGCCACTGTGGAGCATATTATGCTGTGTGGGGTCCCTTCACTAATCACATTACACATGTTTCCCACAGCACGCTGCTCCCAGTATTGTTTACATGCCAGCCCCTGTACTGCTCACTCACTGTATTCTTGATAACTGCAGTTGTAGATACTAAATCTGTATCCTTTTCAAGTATCTGAGATACAACTGCAGCATCTGTAAACGTCAGTGTCAAGAATTTGCTGTAGGGAGGGGGTTGGGGGCCCCAGACAAAAGTTTGCATCAGGGCCCACAAAACTTTAGTTATGCCACTGGGCCGAGCTATGTATATCCCATGAGCCTCCTCAAAGACCTGATCATAATCATAAATATTTTATATACAGAAATTTATAGCGATAAATAACTTCTTTATCCTAAGATACTCCATTTCCTCCCTCCTTCACAAGTAGTTACCTGTACAATGGGGGCTGGATCTACTATTATAACAATCTAATCTGCCAGCCTACATAGTTCAGGTAACTAGAAGTGAACATAGAAGGGGAGGTAGAGCAATTTGGTTGCAGGGTACCCTTCCAATCACCACCAGGTTCACCCTACATAGAACCAGTGGTGCAACAATCGTGGTTGCAGTGGGTGCGACCGCAACTGGGCCCGGAGGGGTACGGGGCTCACGGCCTGCTGGAAATGGCCAGGGCCCTGGACCACCATGATTGTTTTCGAGGAAAGACTTGTTCCCCATATCATACATATTGCCCCTTTCCATTAGCAGCCAGCCCAGGGGATGTGTATAAAAATAAAAAAATACTTGTACTCACTTGTCCTGGACTGAGCTTCTGCTCCAGGGCTCTTCCTGCTGGTAACTGAGGTCATACCAGCGGTCACATGGGGCGCGCCGCTGTAATGATGTCATTGTGCCCCGCGTGACCACTGGAGCGTGAGACATCAGTCACCACACAGAAGAGGATGCCGTTGACAGCAGGATGGAACGAGGATGCCCTGGAGAGGTGAGGTAAGGTGAGTATAAGTGTTTGTTATTTTTAATCACTTCTCCTGGGCCTCTACTTATTATACAATGGGGTCTGAGGTGACCCCAGAGTATTATAATAGCACCAGCTTTAGGGGGGAGCTCTTCGGAGCATATAATACTGTGTGGGGGGCCACTGTGAGCATATAAAACTGCATGGGGGCCACTGTGAGAATATAATATTTGTGGGGGCCACTGTGAGCATATAATACTGTGTGGGGGCCACTGTGGAGCAAGTAATGCTGTGTGGGGGCTACTGTGGTGCACGTAATACTGTGTGGGAGCCACTGCGGAGCACGTAATACTGTGGGGGGGCTACTGCGGAGTACATACTACTGTGTGGGGGCCACTGTGGAGCACATAATACTGTGTGGGGGCCACTCCGGAGCACGTAATACTGTGTGGTGGCCACTGCAGAGCAGGTAATACTGTGTGTGGGCCACTGTGGAGCACGTAATACTTTGTGGGGGCCCGTAATACTGTGTGGGGGCCACTGTGGAGCATGTAATACTGTGTGTGGGCCACTGTGGAGCACATAATACTGTGTGGGGGCCACTGTAGAGCATGTAATACTGTCCCAGTATTGTTTACATTCCGGGTGCTGCACTGCTCACTCACCGTATTCTTGATAACTGCAGTTGTGGTTACTAAAGCTGTAGCTGCAGCACCCGTATCTGCCACTCCACTATCAAGAATTCGCTCGGGGGGGGTAGGGGGCTCCGGGCAAAAGTATGGCCACAAGACTTTAGTTACAAACCGCATAAAACCACAGAATTAATTTTAATGAAGCCAATTTAATACACTAAAGCAACATGCACGCAAAACCCTTGACTGGCTGCAGTCTAATCCCTTCTGTCTCAAAGCCATCAGTTTAACAAAGTTAGATATCAGCTATCATTAATACTCAAGGACTTGGTTTCTCTTGCATTTCCAGATCAATTTGGTACTGCTATCCATTTGATTTCCTTATTACTACAAATAGCCTAAAACCATCCTTGTATTGAGCTGGGGTCTTTGAGCATCCCTATTCTGTCAAATGTCTCTGTGTATCCAATAACAATGGGCACAGGAGGAGAAAGTTACACCATATAAATACAGTACTTATTTTGTTCTTTTTCTCTTATAACTATAGATAACAATTTATCACTATGTGATCCTCTGAACTTTTGGAATTCCTTCATCTTTCATCAGTCTTTGCTCCCAATTCGTGTCAAAAGGAGATACTACATCTGGATACCTCTATGCAGATGCCCACTTTTCCTAAAGGCCTAAATGTACTTGAATCATTGTATCCTGAGACTGTGATCTGTTATGTGCTATCATTGCTTTGCATTGAAGAATCCATTCTACTGACTGCCTAAAGGATTTACTTCCTAGGTCTCAAGCTGGGTCTTCTGTCTCTACCTCGACTGCTGGAAGTCTAGTTATTTCATAGCTCAACAATTCCATTGTGACTGTATTTGTATCCTGTTTCTCTGTGGTGTTCATTTTATGACTACAATATATTCCATCAACTCTGTCTTTACTGTAACATCCCAGTGGATTGACATGTTTTGATCAAGGCATTTCCAGTGTTGCAGAATTGGTCATGCTGACTATATTGGCAAAGCTTATTGTTCTAGGTCAGTGATGGCGAACCTTTTAGAGACCGAGTGCCCAAACTGCAACCCAAAGCCCACTAAATTATTGCAAAGTGCCAACACGGCAATTTCACCTTAAATTAACCTGCCTCCACAGCATCCCCCCTCTTGCTCGCAAGCAGCCTGCACTCCCATTCCTCCCTCTTGCAAGCAGCCTACATTCCACATCTCTCCCCCCCACACTACACTCTGCATCTCTCCCCCACACTCACACCCTGTATCCCACACTACACCCTGCATCTCTGCACCCCACAATACACCCTGCATCTCTGCACCCCACAATACACCCTGCATCTCTACCCCCCACTACACCCTGCATCTCTACCCCCCATGTGATGATGAGTCCCTCAATTTATGTATCTTTCTTGGACATGTATCATTCCTCATTCCTATCAGTCACCTATCTGTAGGAATGTAAAGCTGTGTTTACATTGGTGGTCAATTCGCTCCAATGGTTTTATGTGCATACCATGGAGAGAGGGCCGGTCTGGCTCCTCAGTGTGATATCCCAGATGTCCATCCTTCCCCCACTGGTTGGAATGTGGTGCCTACCCATCTGTCCGAGGATTCTGCAAAGGAGAGAGAGGGAGGGCTGGCTAAGGGGGAGGTGAAGGGTGTAGCTGGGGGGGTCACACACTGAGGTGAGAGTGAGTTTTTAGTATTCATTGTGCTGAGCATGGAAGAGAGACAGCTAGGACAAAGCTGTGTGCTCAGGTATCTTTTCTAAACTTTTATTTCCCTTTTACTTTGTTTTGTATGGTATCATCGCTCTTTTGCTTGTATGTTTATGCTTGATCATATTAATATTGTATATTTCTGTATATGCTATTAATCCATACCGACCCACTTGGGTTATTAAATATATAAAATTTATATCGCTCGTTTCGTTTTTATCCTATGACCCGGTCTACTCACGGTGTGTGAGTGGGAGGTTAAGAAAGAAGTTTGATCGCAGGCGTGCCAGGCGGCTGGACGAGGCGATATTCTTCACACCCCACTACACCCTGCATCTCTACCCCCCCACTACACCCTGCATCTCTAACCCCCCCACTACACCCTGCATCTCTACCCCCCACACTACACCCTGCATCTCTACCCCCCACTACACCCAGCATCTCTACCCCCCACTACACCCTACATACTGCACCCCACATCTCTCCTCCCCCACACTACACTCTGCATCTCTCCCCCACACTACACACTGCACCCCCACATCTCTACCCCCCACATCTCTATCCCCCACACTACACTCTGCATCTCCCCCCACACTACACCCTGTACCCTACATCTCTCCCCCCACACTACACCCTGCACCCCACATCTCTCCCCCCACACTACACCCTGCACCCTACATCTCTCCCCCACACTACACCCTGCACCCTACATTTCTCCCCCACACTACACCCCACATCTCTAACCCCCACACTACACCTGCACCCTACATACTGCACCCACATCTCTCCTCCCCCACACTACACTCTGCATCTCTCCCCCACACTGCACCCCACATCTCTACCCCCCACACTACACCCTACATCTCTCCCCCACACTACACCCTGCACCCCACATCTCTAACCCCCACACTACACCCTACATACTGCACCCCACATCTCTAACCCCCACACTACACCTTGCACCCCACATCTCTAACCCCCACACTACACCCTGCACCCCACATCTCTCCCCCCACACTACACCCCGAGCCCCACATCTCTCCTCCCCACACTAGACCCTGCACCCTACATCTCTCCCCCCACACTACACCCTGCACCCTACATCTCTCCCCCCACACTACACCCTGCACCCCACATCTCTCCCCCCACACTACACCCTGCACCCCACATCTCTAACCCCCACACTACACCTGCACCCTACATACTGCACCCACATCTCTCCTCCCCCACACTACACTCTGCATCTCTCCCCCACACTGCACCCCACATCTCTACCCCCCACACTACACCCTACATCTCTCCCCCACACTACACTCTGCATCTCCCCCCACACTGCACCCCACATCTCTACCCCCCACACTACACCCTACATCTCTCACCCACACTACACCCTGCACCCCACATCTCTAACCCCCACACTACACCCTACATACTGCACCCCACATCTCTAACCCCCACACTATACCTTTCACCCCACATCTCTAACCCCCACACTACACCCTGCACCCCACATCTCTCCCCCCACACTACAACCCGAGCCCCACGTCTCCTCCCCACACTACACCCTGCACCCTACATCTCTCCCCCCACACTACACCCTGCACCCTACATCTCTCCCCCCACACTACACCCAGCACCCTACATCTCTCCCCCCACACTACACCCTGCACCCCACATCTCTCCCCTCACACTACACCCTGCACCCCACATCTCTAACCCCCACACTACACCTGCACCCTACATACTGCACCCCACATCTCTCCTCCCCCACACTACACTCTGCATCTCTCCCCCACACTGCACCCCACATCTCTACCCCCCACACTACACCCTACATCTCTCCCCCACACTGCACCCCACATCTCTACCCCCCACACTACATCCTACATCTCTCCCCCACACTACACCCTGCACCCCACATCTCTAACACTCACACTACACCCTACATACTGCACCCCACATCTCTAACCCCCACACTACACCTTGCACCCCACATCTCTAACCCCCACACTACACCCTGCACCCCACATCTCTCCCCCCACACTACACCCCGAGCCCCACATCTCTCCTCCCCACACTACACCCTGCACCCTACATCTCTCCCCCCACACTACACCCTGCACCCTACATCTCTCCCCCCACACTACACCCTGCACCCCACATCTCTCCCCCCACACTATACCCTGCACCCCACATCTCTAACCCCCACACTACACCTGCACCCTACATACTGCACCCACATCTCTCCTCCCCCACACTACACTCTGCATCTCTCCCCCACACTACACCCCACATCTCTACCCCCCACACTACACCCTACATCTCTCCCCCACACTACACTCTGCATCTCCCCCCACACTGCACCCCACATCTCTACCCCCCACACTACACCCTACATCTCTCACCCACACTACACCCTGCAACCCACATCTCTAACCCCCACACTACACCCTACATACTGCACCCCACATCTCTAACCCCCACACTACACCTTTCACCCCACATCTCTAACCCCCACACCACACCCTGCACCCCACATCTCTCCCCCCACACTACAACCCGAGCCCCACATGTCTCCTCCCCACACTACACCCTGCACCCTACATCTCTCCCCCACACTACACCCTGCACCCTACATCTCTCCCCCCACACTACACCCTGCACCCTACATCTCTCCCCCCACACTACACCCTGCACCCCACATCTCTCCCCCCACACTACACCCTGCACCCCACATCTCTAACCCCCACACTACACCTGCACCCTACATACTGCACCCCACATCTCTCCTCCCCCACACTACACTCTGCATCTCTCCCCCACACTGCACCCCACATCTCTACCCCCCACACCCTACATCTCTCCTCCCCCACACTACACTCTGCATCTCTCCCCCACACTGCACCCCACATCTCTACCCCCCACACCCTACATCTCTCCCACCACACTACACCCTGCACCCCACATCTCTAACCCCCACACTACACCCTACATACTGCACCCCACATCTCTAACCCCCACACTACACCCTGCACCCCACATATCTCCCCCCACACTACACCCCGAGCCCCACATCTCTCCTCCCCACACTACACCCTGCACCCCACATCTCTGCATGTTCCTCCACTGCTCGTGATACTTTCCTTCATGTGGAAGGAGCTTCTTACAAGCAAAGACACGCCTACCCTGTCATGTGACCTTATGATGTCAGAAGGTCCTTTCAGAGTACAGCATTTAGCATGTACTGTATAAGCAGCAGTCCTGCGGACTGGAGCTTACACTGACAGCTCATCTGTAGGTGCATTTGCACATACAGCTGAAAGAAGCGATCGCTCACTAATGGGGAATCCTGGACCGGATTCCCCGTTAGTGAGATATGGTGACGGCGCGCGTGCCAACTGAGAGGGCTCTGCATGCCCTCTCTGGCACGCGTGCCATAGGTTCGCCATCACGGTTCTAGGTACTATGATTTCCGGATCACAATGGATGTGCTATTCCTGATTTTATTGTTTGTGCATTTTTAACCACTTCTGGGACTGATTCAAGTTATACAAATAATTTTTGTGTCTTTTTCGGTCACACATAGGGCTTTATTTTTATCTTATTTAAATTTTTTCATGTTTTTTTTTATATCTAGGAAAATGTAAACAAAAAAGAAGGGAAAACATGTCCGTTTTACAGCTGTTTCACTTTTTTTTTATAAACACAAAGTGCTACTAAAAAACTAAGGCTAAAGCACCACGGAGCAAATCTCAGGTTAAAAACACTGTGTAAAAAAAATGCAGCGGAAACACATTGCGTTTTTTTTTCCACAGCGTTTTTCACAGCAAGTCCACAGACTTTTCCTCTGCGGACTTTCTTCCCCTATTATACCTATACGGAAACGCTAGTATTTCCACAGGTATAATTGACTTGCTGCGATTTACAAAAATGCAGGCGTTTTGGAAAACTCAGCTTTTCTGCTGCAGATTTTTTTGAAGAAAAACCTCTTTTTTTCTTGCAGATTTTGCTACGTTTTTTTTTTTTGGACAAAGCCAGGAGTGGATTGAGCAGAAGGTAGAAGTATAAGAACTTCCTATATACTGTATTTCCCATTCCTTTTGTAGACATTCTCGGCTTTGTCTCAAAAAACGCATCAAAATTTGCAACAAAAAAAGGCTATGTTTCCTCTACCTATTTATTTATTAATTTTTACATTGTGCCCCCCATAAGGTCAGTATAGATCAATGGGGGAAAGGGGAATTTTAACAATGATAGAGATGATATATTTAACCCCAGTTATAGGAGGAATGTAGCCTCATAACCCGAACTGCAGAGCTGATCTGGGTCTACTAGGAGATCTTACAGTTCCTGGCCCCTGGCGGATCACATGACTACTGGGTCAGAGGGGAGCCACATAATGGCGGCTACCATAGCTGTATACATAGTGCTCAGTTAGCATGGTGTACGATCAGGAAGGCAGAGCCAGTAATAAACCTTCCCCATCTTCTCTATAGGAGCTCTGTCTGTAGTAACAGCTGGATCCCCTGTTCTGTTGCTGTGCAAGTTCGTGCATCTGCTTATCACTGAAAGGACGTACAGGTATGTCCTTGCAGGGTTGAGAGTGGACCACCTGGACATATGTAGTCACTAGGCGGCCCAGAACCAGTTAATCTTTGCAACATAATTTATTATTAATCCTATATGTACAAATTATTTTAAAAAAAGAGACTTTAAAAAAAAGAGAAATATTGATATGCAATGTAAATTGTGATCAGGGCTCTGAGTCTTTTTGCAGGAATATAGAGCAGCAATCTCCTTCACATTTATAGTCAGAGAATTATTTCTAACAATGCAAGATAGGTATTATTTCAAGTTTACTAGCTAATTTGTTGTACTGTGGGTTGTCACAAAACTAATGTATATTATCTTTAGGCCTCATGCACACTAATGTACAATTGCGGATCAATGAATGGAACATGCATTTCAATGGGCCCATACACACAGCTGTAGTTTTTGCGGCTGTGTGTCCGTGCCGAATTGGAGAGCCGTAAATTATGGAGCAGGTCCTATATCTGTAGGTAATTGACAATTCGTTTGATTGTATAGGTCAATGAAAACCTTGGATAACACACATATACCAACATGGCCGTGTGCAGGAGGCCTTACTCATAATAGCAATGTTACTCTCTTATAAAGTATTTTGAATTGTATAAGGAAATTAATCTGTAATAAATGGTAAACTTTAGCATGTGCCTGGACTGTATTGTTTCTACTATTAACATTGTTTTTTTATTTTTTGTTATTAATTACCCCCTTTTGAACTATTTCCTAATTACGTCTTAAATGTCAGGCTTTGAGTCCATTTAGCATCTGGGACTTGTGGCTGTGTCTAAAATACTGATGGCCTAAAATGACATGAAATGCACCACTTGGCGTTCACGCATTGCCAGAGATTTTCAGAAATACATCAATGAGCTCTTAAGAATTCATTTGTACACAATCCAAAATGTAAGTAACAACATTATAAAAACAAACTCTTTCCAACAACAGTGAACCTTGGGATTTTGTACCCAAGTTAAATTATTGCAACTTCAATTTCACTGTCTGTAGGCAACAGTGGCATCTAGTGGATGTTTTGTGCATTTCAGCTTGATATAAATAAAGCTTATTCACTGTATCTAAGGAAAGTTATACAAGGTTCTGATACATTCTTTGAACTCCTCATTATTTTCCAGATATTTGTTGCATTCAGCAGAAGCAAACCTGTACATTCCTCTCCTGCTTTCAGCTTAGAAGTAGAGCTAAATGTATCCAGCCTAGATACTACTCTCTCAGTTAAAAACAGCAGCTCAAAACCTTCATTTACTTCACTATAATGTATCAGTCTGCAGTCAAGGCTTTACAGCTCTTTGCCAAGTCTAGAACATTGTAGACTGTGTTTATCATGACTGTGTTGTGACATCACTGTGTATATTATCGATGTACTGTGATCTCATAATCCTGCACAGTGACATCAACGAGTTCATTATTTCTGTACAATGACATCATTGTTTGCATTATCTTTGTACTGTGACATTACTGTTCGAGCCTTGAGATCACTTTGTCCATTATTCCTGTACTGTGACATCACTGCATTCAATATCCCTGTTCTGTGACATCACTGTGGTCATTATCCCTGTTACTTTGACTTCACTGTGTTTAATAACCCGCTACCAATACATCACATCATATTGTGTGTTATCCCTGTATATTAGGGAAGCCAAAATATTTATAATGTTTTAATTCTCTTAATGGATGTGCCTTTGTTTACTATAATCAGACTTTGTTAATGAAATATACTGATCTAATGTATATTAGCTTACAGCAGAAAAAGTCATCTAAAAATATTTTAAAAATACACTTTTACACTTTTTCATTCAAATGCACCAACAAGACAGTAAAGGAACTCAATGAAGTATAGCAATGAACAGTGACTTTGACAATGCCATTCTGACAACCTCAGTAATGCCCCTAGGTATTTTAGCCATGGAAACAAACATAGGGCAAACATTGTACAAACAATGCTACGTCTGTTGCCGCCCCTGCTACCTCCTGTGTCACCCCCTCTACCTCATAGATTGTAAGCTCTTGCGAGCAGGGCCCTCAGTCCCAGTGTGTGAATTGAATATTTCTTTGTAATGTATCTTTTTTGTTAGTATTTGAACCCTACAAATTATACAGTGCTGCGGAATATGTTGGCGCTATATAAATAAAATTTATTATTATTATTATTATTATTATTATAGGGTTGTTAGATTATATTATTCTCTTTACAAACCTCACAGCATAAGTGTTGACCTTCTGTCACAAGGCACTTGATGAATTCTGTGAATGCTATCAGATCAACATTCCCAATGTGAATTTTCTCTTGTGGCTATGTAACACAGCATGTATTGCTCCCAATTTAGGAAAAAATTACAGCAGCAATGACTGCAGTCTTCTCTGCCTTCTCTGTGATACACAAGTCTATACTGTTTGAGTGGAGTGGGTAGAGAGTAGGGATACCCAGTTTGCCACAAACAGCATAGATCATCCAGGAGACACGATAAAAAAATAAGAGATTATTCTAATGAAGTAACGGCGCATTGACAAACATTCCTCAAACCACCAGTTACACCATTATCTGATATCAGTTGTAGTTAACTTTTAGGCTGGGGCCTCATGTTGCAAAAATGCAGTGTTTTGGCTGTGGCAGAAATGCAGAAGCAAAAATGGCTGCTTTTTACAGTACCTGCAAAGTGGATGGGATTCTGGCTAATCCCATCTGCACATTGCAGAAAAAAAATCAGCAGCGGAAAAGCTACAATTTCAAAAATGTTTGCATTTTTGAAAATCACAGCATGTCAATTAATACCTATGGAAATGCTGGCGTTTTCCATATAGGTATAATAGGGGCAGAAAGTCCGCAGAGGAAAACTCTGCGGATTTTCTGTAAAAAAAACTCTGGAAAAAACTCACTGCCGTGGTCTTTATTAATTCTACTACTAATAGTAATAATTTTTATTTCTATAGCGCAAATTCACACACGTTAATGTAAAACACACACAATATGCATACTGAAGGCCCAAGAACTGCTAACTGACTTTGGTAAGAAAAACAGGGTAGTAGCTCCAGTTTCAATGGGAAGTCGAGATATTGAAAGTGTTGAGAACTACAAGTGCTTAGAGATTTACTTGGATCCTAAGCTTGACTGAAGAAATACAGGTGCATCTCAATAAACTAGAATATCTTTGAAATGTTCATTCATTTCAGTAATACAATCCATAATTAGCGTCTTCCATGATCGTGTGTCCTACTAAACCAGAGTGAGGGACCATTTAAAGGCTTAGGAAACCTTGGCAGGTGACACACTGAATTTACAATACTCAATTTTTTTACAATATTCTAATTTTCTGAGATTTTGGTTTTCATTACCTGTAATCCATAATCAACATTTACGGAAATAAAACACTTGAAATAGAACACTCTGTGTGTAAAGAATCTAGAAAATATAGGAGGTCACTTTTTTAATTTAATTACAGAAATAAATAAACATTTCAAAGATATTCTAATTTATTGAGATGCACCTGTAAAGGGGTTGTCCAGTTTTCTAAAATTGATATATTATCAATAGAATAAGACATAAATATTAGAACAGCAGGGGTCTGACTGCTGAGACCATCACAGATCAACTGTTTCCCCATGCCAGCAGACCTGCAGTGGTTGCTCGCCATACTTTTAAAAGCAGCCAAAGTGAGTACTGCAGTGGTTCCCCCATTCAAGTCTATGGGACAACTACTGCATTACTTACTCACATCACAACTACTGCATTACTCACACACATCACAACTGATGCATTACTCACTCACATTACTCACATTAAAAATACAGAGAGTGAGCACTGCTGCTCATGCTGGCACAGGAAAATATCTGACTTGTGGGAATCTCTGCAGTCATATCCCCACCAATCTAAAAAATTGATCCAATGGATTGCACATCAGTTTTACAAACATGCAAAGTTAATCATGGTCACCAAAGTACTACTGTACAATAAATTTATTATTAATATATTATTGTTTATTTATTAATACAATTCATAGATTAAAACAACATACAAAATAGGAGAGTAACCACATGAAAAAAACATGAACCCACAGGGTAACTATAATGAAGTAAAATCCAAGCATGGACAGCATACCACAGGCAATATACTAGGACTGACAGTGAATAAACACATATAAATGATATAGTAGCCAGAATGTAGAATGCACAATATACCTTGATAATCAAAATGGAAGTATACCCTGGGGAGATGACTGACTGTTTTGGAAAGCACAACATGTCCACAGCACATATTTTCCCGCACAACGGGGATGGGATTTGCTAGACCACTATACAGTGACTGTAAAACGCTGTGGCGTTTATGCCACATGGGGCCCCGGCCTTGGTGTTAAAATAAGAAGGTCTCCAAAAATGCATGAGCAGCCTTTATTTCCTGTGTTTTGAGAGAGTTTTAGAGACTCCCATCCATCATTAGGTTTGCTGTGTGGCAAGCGGAGTATCTTTAGCAGAGGTTTCTGCAGCTTTGCTGTACTAAACAAGTTTGTACACATTGATTTAATGTGCACTCTCTTACTTCTATGCAATACAGAAGGCTAAATTCCCATATCCATATCCACTCCAATGTAAAAAAAAAAAACATGACGGAAGCTTTCTTCTATCATGTTTGTTTCAGGCAGAAGAAAAATACCTGCATGCAACAACTAGTAAAAATGTGAACATAGCCTAAGAAAGTTATAATATTGGATTGTAAATAAAAGTAAACATCGAGTAACTCTGCAAATACTGGCTTATTTATTTAAAAGAGTTGTTTGAACATTTAAAAAAAAGAAGATGAAACAGTAAATGCCCTAAGAAAACTGTATTCTCCTCTTCAGTCCCATTACCAGCATAGTACATACTTACAAAAAATGTCACTGTAGAACTTCTTTAAAGTCCAGCTTCCAAGTTTTCTTAGTACTCTAAGGCTACTTAAGAAAAATCAGGCAACTTTGCAAATAAATATTCCAAATTCACACTGTTTTTGGCCACAGCCATCTCTATGCTTGCTTATATCTCTCCATGGCAACAGACTTCAATCTCTGTGTAGCCTGATTTTGTATACTTTTATTCCATCCCCTAATACTTGCTAACCTACTAAATGTATGTTAGCAAGAGGTAAGAGACAGGTGGAAAAATACAGATATGTCCACACCCAACTGATCTCCAATTTTGATAAAGATTCTGATTTGTCTTGAAACCAATTCAATACAATATCACAACATTATAACAACAGCCTTAAAATGCTGCTATAACTGGCATGCATTGCCCACATCATTTATGCCACATTTCTGAAGTAAATTATAATAAATCTGGCAGTTGTTGGCCCCGCCTCATGCATGCCCTCACCACAAACCCATTTCAGGAAAGTGGCGACCCAGATATTAAAAAGGCACACTTTTTCTGATTTGAAGACAAAATGTCAACTTTTTATTCTATGTATTCCAAAAAACTGGCATACAAGGCATAATAAATCTGCCCCAATGGTTGTAAAGATGAACATAGTCTTTAGCCCCTTCCGCCATAATAGTACAGCAGATGATGGGTATTTAAATATGGTGGGCGCTTAGGAGCTGGGCAGCCGCCACAGCTGCCGGATCTCTACTGTATTATATAGCGGAGACCCGGTGCTAATGCCCGTGATCAAAGTTGATAGAGGTGCCATTTTTCCAGTGGCATATGGGCACCGCCTTTTTGGGGAGGAATGAGATCCGGGGCACCGATCCATTGCCATGGCAACCAGTAGCCTATTGAAGGCTCCTAGGCTTGTCTGGCAATGATTTGCATGACAGGCTGCTCTATGCAGCCTGTCATACAAATGTGGATATTTTGCAATTCATTAGCATTGTAATGCATTTCATTAGTGATCAGACCCCCTTGGGTTCAACACCACCTAGGGGATCTAATAAATACAATATAAAAAAAAAAAATAATAATTAAAAATTCGAATCACTCCCCTTTGCCTAGAATACATATAAAAGTTAAAAAAAATACTGTGAAACACATACACATTAGGCATCCCTGTGTCCAAAAATGCCCAGTCTACAAACTTTTCTACAAATATTTTTCCCGTACGGTGAAAGCCGTAATGGAATGCCTCTGATAAAAATTTTAAAAACTGATCAAATCAATAGACAGTCCCCAAAATGGTATAACTAAAAAGTACACTTACTCCCGCAAAAAAGACACCCTATGCTTCCCCATACATGGAAAAATAAAAAAAGCTTTGGGTGTTAGAATATGGCAACTTTAAGAAAAAAAAAATTATTTTGGCAAAGATTTGGATTTTTGTTAAGGGGTTAAAAGGTAAATAAAACTATATACATTAGGTATCCTGAATCGTACCGAAACATAGAATACAGATGCTATGTCATTTTGGCTGCACAGTAAACGAAGGCCATAGCAAAGTCGCACAAATGCACTTTTTCTCCAATTCCACCCTATTCTGAATTTTTTTCTGTACATTGTACAGAATAATAAATGGTACCATCATGAATAACAATTTTTCCTGCAAACATTAAGCCCTCATATGGCTCTGTGAACTGAAAAATAAAAAAGTTATGTGGTTTAGAAGATTGGGAGTCAAAAACAAAAATCGAAAAATGTTACCAGCGGGGAAGGGGTTAAGCCCCTTTGTCTACTTCCAAAACATAACAAATTTATGATGCTAAACTTGGAAGCATTGGACTTAATACATATATAGTACATACTGTAATGTGTTTTCAACAAATCTGAGCATATCTTTTTTTAACTAAATTGATGACGCCTCACAAAAAATTTCTGATAGTTTTTTAGTTACAGTTTTATTTATGATGAAATGGAATATTTTAGTCGCTGTTTTGCCTTTTAAAATGATTTATTCATTTTTTTACTCATGTTTTAGTGCTATAAACTATTACCTCTAACACTAACAGTGTGGTTGTTCAAAGCTACAAACACTGCTTATATTTTAGAGGCTTTGCCTAGAAATATTCATTAAAACCTTCTCACATGTCAACACTAAAAGCTCAAATGAAACCTCTTAGCCCCTCTTTTATTTTACATATAGCTGGTGAGCTGCATAGCTTTAGCAAAATGTATGCCGTTTTCTGATCATATTTATGCTCACCAGAGCTGGACTGCTGTAAATGTCCACCTAAATTAGCAGCTCAAAGTCACCAGTGATATATATTCAAGTTGCATGAAAGTCTTTCTTGTGTGAACTAAACACATACACAATGTGTGGGCAGTTACAGCAGTCAGTAATTCCATCCCAGAATGAAGGGCTGTGGACTTTATAAGTCTCCAAGTAGTCCCCCTAACTGTAAGTCTGTGCTAGGTCTGTCGGACTCACATTTTAGAGGCAACTACGTGGTTCTAAAATGGGCTTTTTGTGTTCTATGTAACACTTAATTACTTAGGCAAGAAAGCAGCAGTGACAGACCTATAAAATAGCAGCTTGAAATGCTGCAGGGATGTCAGACAGTATGTTACCTGAACAAACATTTTACAAAACACATACCACAAAACCTGGTGATGCTTACAAAATAATTTGGTGGGATATATTACAGCAAGCACATTAGACTCTATACTATAGGTCTCCTGCAGCATATACAGGATATAGGCATTATGAAGTAAATGTTTTCAAAATGGTTGTTTACTTTTTCCCAGTAATAGTGGCAGCAAGCGATCAGGCCAAAAATATCTAATAAATATTTCTATTGATTCACTGTGTCTTCTCCAGGTTTCCTGGTGAGAGGTTTCAAAAAGGTTTATAGGGCTTCAAGCATGCTTACCAGATGCAGACCTCTTGCTTGGCTGCAAAAGACCCACTACTAAGTATTGTAATGTCTGCACAAGCATACACCATGTAACTGCTTTCTATTACAGGATTGCAGCATTAGGTAAGGAAGAAAAAGCAGACTCCTTCATTTGGAAGGCATTAAGAATATATCAAATAGTAATGGATGCAACTACAATGATGCATTAGGTTAATGTGAAAAGGTCTGCTGGAAAATACAAGTGTTTGAGAATTATTTTATTAAAGTTTGGAAAGGGGGTTATTGTAATATAGAAATCAGCATAAGAAATCCACTGCATGAGCATATATTGTAGCAATGTTCACAATGTTTACAATCTTGTTTTCAGACTTCACACTCAGTAGAAGTTGTCCCAAAAGGTCTCCTGACCAATTTTATACCCCTTCCCATGACATAGCCCTTGCACAATTACAAGACACCTGTGACTGTCTATAACTGTTTATATGCTATCTCTAACATCATGACCCTCAAGACCTCTCTCTATTTGAAACTGAATCT
Source organism: Leptodactylus fallax (assembly GCA_947044405.1). Classification (NCBI taxonomy): domain Eukaryota; kingdom Metazoa; phylum Chordata; class Amphibia; order Anura; family Leptodactylidae; genus Leptodactylus; species Leptodactylus fallax. Next base: position 7,455,498 of record CAMRHE010000012.1, on the reverse strand, counting down.
TTTTCAAAAACTAAGCCTCTTGATTTTCGACCATGTACTAATGTACCTAACCCTGATGTTTCCATTTCAGTATGTGGTAGTACCATAAATCCAATGCAGTATGCCCAATGACATGGGGAAATGAGGATATGAGATAGAATGCTGATCAGTGGCACACATTCAGCTTCTTTCATATCACAGCCTTGTCCAGACATCGAAATCCCACTGAAGAAGGTTACACTACCAAAACATCTGGGATCCAATGGATAGCTTGATTTTTCATATATTACTTCTTTAATAAATAACATTGTTCATATGATTATTCGGCTGTGACAAAAGGGGATTGGACTTGTGAGACAGGTATGTAATATTACCACTTTATAAATCATAAAGGTTCAACAAAGCACTACGAAATTGATAAGGGACATGGAGAACCTCAGTTATGAGGAGAGATTAAATGAGTTAAATCTGTTTAGTATGGAGAAGAGGCATTTAGGGGCAGACATGATAAATCTGTATAAATATATAAATGGCCCATACAAGAAATATAGGGAAACACTGTTCTATGTAAAATCCCCTCAATAGACAAGCGTGGCACTCCCTTTGTCTGGAGAAAAAAAGATTTAATCTCCAGAGGTGACAGGCTTCATTACTGTAAGGACTATGAATCTGTGGAACAGCCTACCCCAGGAGCTGGTCAGAGCAGCAACAACTGGCAGCTTTAAAAAAAAAAGCTTAGATGCCCTTTTAAAGCAAAATAGCATGACTGCTTATGAAAATATATGGAATACTTGTTTCCTTCAGTCATTCCCTTTCCCATCCCCTGGTTGATCTTGATGGACATATTTCATTTTTCAATGTACTAACTATGTTACTATTTTATAATTTTTTTTAATGTTATATAACTTTCATTTTTTTTAACTTTTATTTTTAGGTTCAAGTCCCTTAGGGAGTCTGATTAACCAGTACAATATACTGCAATACTAATGGCGTCGGCACTGATCAGGAATCATATTAGTCCTGAGCAGGGGCGTAACTACCGGGGTAGCAGCGGTAGCAGCTGCCACAGGACCCGGGACATTATAGGGCCCCGCGGGCCCCCAATGCTTTTTTTTTTTTTTTTTTTAATAGGCCGTTACCTGCTGGAGTAACCCCAGCAGGTAACGGGCCCTATATACTTACCGTTCCCCGGGGTCCTGCTCACGGCCGCCTGCGCTTCGGATTCTGCTGTGAGCATGAGCGGGGATCGGTATGTGAGGCCGCCGGCTGAACACCACAATCTCTGCTATCATTATAATTTGGGGTCTTTGAAAAGACCCCGGAGTATAATAATCGGAAGCCCAGAGTTGGTGACGGAACATAAAAAACAATGTACTTACCTTTCCTACGCTTCTCCAGGCTTTGGGCCTGTTTGGTGACGTCCCAGACGTCAGCGGATGTCATTTTGTGCCGCGACGCCGGCCCGCATCACGTGACGCCGGCCTGGCCCAACATTGAAGAAGGCCGAAGTAGCAGGGAGTGGACCAGAGCGAGGAACAGGTAAGCAACATTGTTTTTTTATGTTTCTATCCTCCCCTGGGTCCCCAATCATTATACTCTGGGGTCTGAAAAGACCCCAGAGTATAATAATTGTTCATGGGTGGTCCACAATGGGACATATAATAGTGTGTGCAGGGGCCACTATGGGGCAAAATACTCAGTGCAGGGGCCACTATGGGGAATAATAGTGTGTGCAGGGGTCACTATGGGGCATGATACTGTGTGCAGGGGCCACTATGGGACATGATACTGTGTGCTGGGGCCACTATGGGACATGATACTGTGTGCAGGGGCCACTATGGGACATGATACTGTGTGCAGGGGCCACTATGGGACATGATACTGTGTGCAGGGGCCACTATGGGGCATGATACTGTGTGCAGGGGCCACTATGGGGCATGATACTATGTACAGGGGCCACTATGGGACATGATACTGTGTGCAGGGGCCACTATGGGACATGATACTGTGTGCAGGGGCCACTATGGGGCATGATACTGTGTGCAGGAGCCACTATGGGGCATAATACTGTGTGCAGGGGCCACTATGGGGCATAATACTGTGTGCAGGAGCCACTATGGCGCATAATAGTGTGTGCAGGAATGCATTTTTTTTTGGGAGGGGGTTGGAGGGTGCGGTCCGGGGGGTGGCAATTGGGGGCAGCGGTTCGGGGGGGGGGCCCCATGTCAAATGTTCGCCTTGGGGCCCAGCCATTCCTAGTTACGCCACTGGTCCTGAGATCTGCCATACTATTATTGTCCAGAAGGGGTTAATTATCCTAGCATTAATAAAATAGTATGCTGCATTTATACTGAAGAAGTATCCATGGTTCCCATGTAAATAAACAAAAATCACAAACTTAAAGACTCTGAGTTGTTCTGAATAGCCATGTTTTATGGAATACCACCAAGGTTTGTGAAAGAAAACAGAAGGACAGTAAAGGACAGCAAAGTACAGTACAGCATATCAAGGAAAAATCGTATGGATCATTTACCTAGCAACACCTCTGAAAGATCACTTACAAGTACAGGAGCACTGAGGTTATTTTTTTTAGAGTTTACATCACAGATCTTTTGAGTACTATTTGTTCTGAACCAGTGGCAGCCTAAGAGCTAAGTCACATGGCTGATATGGGAAACAAGATCCATTTGGCTGCTGAATTTCTGGCTCCTTTATTATTTTCTACCTTGCTGCATTCCAGGAAACTCATATCTGTAATGTGAAAGTTATGCCTTCCTCAGATATGGCACTATAAACCAGTCCTGTTTTTCCAACAATTAATCTTTGACTTTTTTCTCACTTTCTTCTTTTCTGCTTTTTTTCAGTGACTTTTATTAGTCATCCTTCTGTCATTAGAAATTAAGCAAAATAATTTTCACTTTCAAACCTACTTCTTTGCCTTTACTAAATTAATATGGATTCATTAAATTAAATTAATTAATTAAAACACTTTCTAAACCTGAAACAGATATTGGGCCGCTTTTTTTAGAATAAAAATGGCCATGGATTTGTCAGAAGAACAGCAGACATATTTGAAAAGATAGATTGTGTCATAAAATAGAACATGTGCAGACAGTACATCCCAAAGTAATTAAATATTGCAGCTGTAAAGCTTTATGGAACATATTTTCACAACGTGTCATTAGTTTTTACCGTAAAAGAAAAAAAAAAAGTAAATTTTGAGTATACCAACAAATACTATAAAGAAAAAAGTAAAATTAAAGTGGATATGGAATGGCAATATGTGCTAGTCAAAGTTGGCTCACTTGTAGTGTAGGTTTTTATTGAACAATTCATAGAGTATCTATGACTAAAATACGTTTTATCTATGTTTGGACTAATCATATTAGGTATATAATAAAGAAGCATATTTACTTTGGTTTATTTATTTTTTGCAACTAGAAGTCTCAGTTACAATAGCTCCTAAGTCACAATTCAGCTCCATTCACTTATATTAGTGAAGGAGTTGCAGGGTGATCTTTGGTTGCATAACACGAGTTGAGGTTTAAGTTTCTGTGTAGACTTAGCCGTAATTTGTGCATTTTAATCAAAATGGCCACATGGGATACGGCATACTGTGTCACTCATTATATGTAACTAAACAGGTTCCTGCACATGCTTATAATTGATTGGTCTGTGATATGACTTATCACATACCAATCATCTCACCCCTCTCACTGCTGATAAACAGTAAATGGGATTCAATATTCTATCACCACCTAACAGTTTTCCCTGTCTCCTCCTCCAGCTTTGGGCCAATTAGCTAACAGTTTAGCATAAACAGGAGATGGACAGTTTGGGCACCCCTATTAATCTTAATCATTTTTAGTTCTAAATATTTGGGTGTTTGCAACAGCCATTTCAATTTGATATATCTAATAACTGATGGACACAGTAATATTTCAGGATTGAAATGAGGTTTATTGTACTAACAGAAAATGTGCAATATGCATTAAACCAAAATTTGACCGGTGCAAAAATGTGGGTACCCTTATCATTTTATTGATTTGAATACTCCTAACTACTTTTTACTGACTTACTGAGGCACAAAATTGGTTTTGTAACCTCACTGAGCTTTGAACTTCATAGCCAGGTGTATCCAATCATGAGAAAAGGTATTTAAGGTGGCCAATTGCAAGTTGTTCTCCTATTTGAATCTCCTCTGAAGAGTGGCATCATGGGCTCCTCAAAACAACTCTCAAATGATCTGAAAACAAAGATTGTTCAACATAGTTGCTCAGGGGAAGGATACAAAAAGTTGTCTCAGAGATTTAACCTGTCAGTTTCCACTGTGAGGAACATAGTAAGGAAATGGAAGACCACAGGGACAGTTCTTGTTAAGCCCAGAAGTGGCAGGCCAAGAAAAATATCAGAAAGGCAGAGAAGAAGAATGGTGAGAACAGTCAAGGACAATCCACAGACCACCTCCAAAGAGCTGCAGCATCATCTTGCTGCAGATGGTGTCACTGTGCATCGGTCAACAATACAGCACACTTTGCACAAGGAGAAGCTGTATGGGAGAGTGATGCGAAAGAAGCCGTTTCTGAAAGCACGCCACAAACAGACTCGCCTGAGGTATGCAAAAGCACATTTGGACAAGCCAGCTTCATTTTGGAAGAAGGTCCTGTGGACTGATGAAACAAAGATTGAGTTGTTTGGTCATACAAAAAGGCATTATGCATGGCGTCAAAAAAACACAGCATTCCAAGAAAAACACTTGCTACCCACTGTAAAATTTGGTGGAGGTTCCATCATACTTTGGGGCTGTGTGGCCAATGCCGGCACCGGGAATCTTGTTAAAGTTGAGGGTCGCATGGATTCAACTCAGTATCAGCAGATTCTTGAGAATAATGTACAAGAATCAGTGACGAATTTGAAGTTATGCCGGGGATGGATATTTCAGCAAGACAATGATCCAAAACACAGCTCCAAATCTACTCAGGAATTCATGCAGAGGAACAATTACAATGTTCTGGAATGGCCATCCCAGTCCCCAGACCTGAATATCATTGAACATCTGTGGGATAATTTGAAGCGGGCTGTCCATGCTCAGCGACCATCAAACTTAACTGAACTGGAATTGTTTTGTAAAGAGGAATGGTCAAAAATACCTTCATCCAGGATCCAGGAACTGATTAAAAGCTACAGGAAGCGACTAGAGGCTGTTATTTTTGCAAAAGGAGGATCTACTAAATATTAATGTCACTTTTCTGTTGAGGTGCCCATACTTTTGCACCGGTCAAATTTTGGTCACATTTTCTGTTAGTACAATAAACCTCATTTCAATCCTGAAATATTACTGTGTCCATCAGTTATTAGATATATCAAATTGAAATGGCTGTTGCAAACACCCAAATATTTAGAACTAAAAATGATTAAGATTAATAGGGGTGCCCAAACTTTTTCATATGACTGTATGTGTTTTAAAACAACATCACGATCATAACTATATCCCCAGTAGAACCACAGTAATCACTGGTTGAAGTGGGAGCTGCATATACATGCAGCTCTCATTTCAGCCAATATGCTCCACTCATTCAGCCGTCAGTGTTCAGGGAAAGGAGAATTATTTCTCATTCTATCTCTGTGAATTCAGATGACCCCAGGAGAGCAGGTACCATGAACCTTTATTCATGATATCACCCCCAATTATCAATCACAGAGCATACTTGCCATTTAACCCCTTAGATGCTGCGGTCAGTGCTGAACAGAGCAACTAAGTGGTTTTACTGGAAAAGTGAAAAGACATTTTTTATCCTCTTGCTAATGGAAAAAAATTAAATGCACACAATTGGTATCGCTAAATCCATTAAGACCCATAAAATACAATTTCAAATAAATTTTATAATACAATTTAGAATAAATAGTATGCTATTTATTATACATGATATATGCCATAAACCTTAAAATTTAGGTGGAAGAATTGATGTTTTCTGTTCATCACACCTCTCAAAAAAAGTAATAAATGCTGCTCAGAATTCATATGCACCTCTACATTGTACCAATAAAAACTAAAAGACATCCTGCAAAAACAAGCCATCATGTAGCCATGTCCATGGAAAAATAAAAATATTATGATTCTTGGATCATGGCAACCCACAAACCATTAAAGATTACTTTCTTGAAAAAAATAACAAATATTATATACATTGGTATTGTCATAATTGTAGCATTCATAAAATAACAATAACATATTATTTATACAGTGCTGTGCATTCCTTAAAAAGAATCTTAAAAGACAACGGCAATATTGCTGTTTGTTCCCTATATCTCCCCCCAAAGAAATCATTTATGCAATACCTTATATATGCGTACACAATACATGGCATCATAAAGCTATATTGAAATAAAATGTAAAAATTTATGAATGCTTTAATGCAGAAGAGGATAAAATGTTACTGGTTTAAGTCTAAAAGTAAGGTAAGGTTGATAAAGGGTTAAAATGCACATAACACACCAGAGTTATGTGCAAGCAATATTCACTTGAGCCATAAATTAAAAATCTGCATTAAAAAAGTGAAATTTTTAGACAGACCAGCAAAGTACAGTATGTAGTCACCTTGAGACAAGCATGGTTTCCTTTTCACTTTCCACACACTTCCACCTCTTTGATGGCACACTTGTCCTTACCTTTCCTGCTTTGTATACTGGGCCCGCAGCTCTGTAGAAAACACCCATATCTATTGGGCCTGGTTCCAGACTTGCTTCTGCTTTCAGGGGAAGGAGTGCAGCAGCCTTCACTGCCACATCAGCTAACCTGTTACCTATGGCTTCTGCTGTAGTCTCTTTTGTTTGAGCCTTTTGCTATATCTACTTGTTTGGGCAGTGTAAGAGTCCTACCAATTGCACTCTCAGCATTATTTATGGGTTTCACCGTGGAAGGACCAAAATCCCTGCCCTTCCAGATATGGCCATAATCACTGGTAATTCCAAAAGCCATACGATGAGTCCATTTAAATGTTAGTTGTCTTACCCTAATCTACACATTTTATAGTGTGCCTTCAGCTCTGCCTTCTGTGGAAGCATGGAGGGTTGGAGTGGCTCTTTATTATTTCAGGCTATGTGGTGATAGCATATCCTGTCTTATATCTTCCATCCTGGTAATATCTTCATTCACACTGCCACTAAGGGGGATGTGAACAACAGAAAGGAGATAAGCTATAGAAAGCTTACTAAAGATGGATGGTAAGTCTGCTAGCCAGCCCTGCATTGAGAATAGCACAAATGTGTAGGGTCTGAAGTTTATAGAAATGAGAAGAATGTAAAATTATGATTTTAAATTAGAACCACTATAGTTTGGTGAGATAGGGGAAAGGGGATTAGGGGCAAATAAATAAATGATAGTGAATATGTTGACATTAGGTAATATAAGAATGGTCAGCAGCCTCCATACAGGTTTCAAAACATTTATTTAAGGAAATTCCATTTGAGGAGTGCATTTTGAGACCTCTGCCTTGGGCACCAAAAGAGCTTGTACCAACCATATATTTATGTATAGCCTTACTACTAAGGCTAGGTTCACACCTGCGCCCTGTTTCCGTGCAAGCAGGACTTTTCCGCATTTTTCGGGCGGAAACACAGTGAAACCCATTATAGTGTATAGATTTCTGTGAGTAACCATAAGCGGCTTGGGGACCCAAAAAACGAAAACCCGAACGCATGTGTGAACCTAGCATAAGAAGCCTCATACAGCTGTTGCTTTGTTTAACCCCTTCCCGCTGGAGGAATTTTTAATTTTTGTTTTTAAATCCCTGTCTTCCATACCCCATAACGTTTTTATTTTTCCATTCACAGAGCCATATGAGGGCTTATTGTTTGCGGGACAAATTGTTCTTCATAATGGTACCATTTATTATTCTGTACAATGTACCGGGTAGCTGTAAAAAATTCAGAATGGGGTGGAATTGGAGAAAAAGTGCATTTGTGTGACTTTCTTATGGGCTTGGTTTTTTTATGGCGTTCACTCTGCAGCTAAAATTATATGTCACCTGTACTCTATTTTTCAGTACGATTCCTGGGATACCAAATTTATATAGTTTTATTTACATTTTAGCCCCTTAACAAAAATCTAAAACTTAGCAAAAAAATGTTTTTCTATTTCCGTGTAAGGGAATGCATAGGGTCTTTTTTTGCAGGGCCAGGTATACTTTTTAGTTATACCATTTTGGGGAATGACTATTGCTTTGATCAATTTTTATTCAATTTTTTATCAGAGGCAAAACAGCGAAAAAACGGTGGTTCAGCACTTTTGATTTCTTTTCCCACTACAGCGCTCACCATACAGGAAAATTTTGTTTTTAAGTTTGTAGACCAGGCATTTTTGGACACAGGGATACCTAATGTGTATGTGTTTCACAGTAATTTTTTACTTTTATATGTATTCTAGGGAAAGGGCTATGATTTGAACTTAAATTTTTTTTGTTTTTTTTTATAATTTTTAGAACTTTTTTTTTTATTAGCCCCCCCTAGGGGGCTTGAACCTACAATCATTTGATTGCAAGTCCCATAGACTACAATACAACAGTCTATGGGACTGGGGGAACAAGCTTGCAACGACAAAGGTAGGGGACTGGCCCTGGAGGGCATTTTTATTTGGGAGTGGGTCCTGGTGTGCAATGCCAGTGATCTGAGTAGAATACTGTGGAGACCCAGTAGTCAGGAAGGGGATAACTTGCCTTTGTGCAGCATGATAATTTTCTGCAGTGTGATATCTTATCACAAAAGACAACAAAAGCTATTGAAAATCAATTAAAAAAGATGAATTAACAAGCTGTGTCACACATTAAAGGGGTTTTCCCATCTCAGATTTTCTCCTGCTCTTTATCTCTTCTTCCCTCCATTTTCTGGTTTTCATCTCAGGCCAGCAGTGTACTCTTTTATGAACAGTGTGCTTGTTCTGAATACAAAGTTATCTCTAAATTTACAGAGAAAACAAAGGCACTGATCAAGAATCAGTTCTAGTCCTTATCAAGGCTCAGCAGCTGAGAGCACTTTATAGAGAAAGAGAAGAGAATTGAGGTGGCCAGGAACAGAGATTGAGTCATCAGCCTGACTATTAAAGCTAGACAAGAGAGGTGATCTGAAATATAAGAAGAGTTGCAAATACTGACGACAGATATTTATCGGATTGGGTAAAACACTTCAGTTAGGTTGAGCTACACTTAAATATGGTAAATTAATACCAAAAGAATAACCAGTCTCATAATCCACAAATACCATAAGAAAACAGAAAAACACCAAAGAATACTAACACAAAAAAACAAGAATTGTTCTCAAAAATAACAATTTCCATATAATCCAAAATTCATGTTTATTAAATCAATAACCATTATTAAATTTCAAAACGATTCATAAACAATTAAAAAGAATTAAAAAGCCAATCTGGAACAGTGTGGTACACAGGAACATTACATCATATTTACATCATCCACATTATCATCCACATCATCATCAAATATTAAATATGATATGCATCAATCCCCACTATATATTTCAATCTAGGTAAATATAGTCCATAATGATCATCACATCAAAATACAGTGGGTACGGAAAGTATTCAGACCCCTTTAAATTTTTCACTCTTTGTTTCATTGCAGCCATTTGCTAAAAGCAAAAAAGTTCATTTTATTTCTCATTAATGTACACTCAGCTCCCCATCGTGACAGAAAAAAAAACAGAAATGTAGATATTTTTGCAAATTTATTAAAAAAGAAAAACTGAAATATCACATGGTCATAAGTATTCAGACCCTTTGCTCAGTATTGAGTAGAAGCACCCTTTTGAGATAGTACAGCCATGAGTCTTCTTGGGAATGATGCAACAAGTTTTTCACATCTGGATTTGGGGATCCTCTGACATTGTTCCTTGCAGATCCTCTCCAGTTCCATCAGGTTGGATAGTGAACATTGGTGGACAGCCATTTTCAGGTCTTTCCAGAGATACTCAATTGGGTTGAGGTCAGGGCTCTGGCTGGGCCAGTCAAAAATGGTCACAGAGTTGTTCCGAAGCCACTCCTTTGTTATTTTAGCTGTGTGCTTAGGGTTATTGTCTTGTTGGAAGGTGAACCTTCGGTCCAGTCTGAGGTCCAGAGCACTCTGGAAGAGGTTTTCTTCCAGGATATCTCTGTACTTGGCCACATTCATCTTTCCTTCAATTGCAACCAGTCATCCTGTCCCTGCAGCTGAAGAAACACCCCTATAGCATGATGCTGCCACCACCATGTTTCACTGTTGGAAATATATTGGGCAGGTGATGAGCAGTGCCTGGTTTTCTCCACACATACCGCTTAGAATTAACGCCACAAAGTTCAATCTTCGTCTCATCAGACCAGAGAATCTTATTTCTCATAGAGTGGGAGTTCTTCATGTGTTTTTTGACAAACTCTATGTGGGATTTCATATCTCTTGCACTGAGAAGAGGCTTCCTTTGGGCCACTCTGCCATAAAGCCCCAACTGGTGGAGGGCTACAGTGATAAATTGACTTTGTGAAACTTTCTCCCATCTCTCTACTGCATCTCTGGAACTCAGCCACAATGATCTTTGGGTTCTTCTTTACCTCTCTCACCAAGGCTCTTCTCCCACGATTGCTCAGTTTGGCTGGACGGCCAGGTCTAGGAAGAGTTCTGGTCGTCCCAAACTTCTTCCATTTAAGGATTATGGAGGCCACTGTGCTCTTAGGAACCTTGAGTGCTGCAGAAATTCTTTTGTAATCTTGGCCAGACCTGTTCCTTGCCACAATTCTGTCTCTGAGCTCCTTGGGAAGTTCCTTTGACGTCATGATCTCATTTTCTCTGACATGCACTGTGAGCTGTGAGGTCTTATATAGACAGGTGTGTGCCTTTCCTAATCAAGTCCAATCAGTTTAATTAAACACAGTTGGACTCCAATGAAGGAGTAGAACCATCTCAAGGAGGATCAGAAGGAAATGGACAGTATGTGAGTTAAATATGAGTGTCACAGCAAAGGGTCTGAATACTTATGACCATGTGATATTTCAGTTTTTCTTTTTTAATAAATTAGCAAAAATATCTACATTTCTGTTTTTTTCTGTTAAGATAGGGCGCTGAGTGTACATTAATGAGAAATAAAATGAACTTTTTTGCTTTTAGCAAATGGCTGCAATGAAACAAAGAGTGAAAAATTTAAAGGGGTCTGAATACTTTCCGCACCCACTGTATATACCCTGTGTGACAGGACCAGGGGCAAAGTGGTATAAGGAGTATACATTTCTCCCAGGTTCCTGTCATATACGTTTTAAAAGCACCTGGGAAAGCTTGCAGTAAGAAAGAGGTGTTCCTTGCTGGAGGGTTTTACCAAAACCCAGGTAAAAGGTCTGGCTGCTGGAGTAGGCAGAGTTGGCTGTGGCTCTACTCCATTCAGCCACTTCAGGTTTTAGAATGAATAGGGTTAAATCCTTGTCTACTGAAGAGTGTGGATATAAGGGAAGACAGAACAATGGTATTTGGCTCTGTCTGCTCTGTGAGTTAAACTCCTGTATGTTGTGTTTAGGGAGCTGTGCAGTAGGCCCAGCTCTCTCTAGTGAGATACCTGTATTGTGTATTGTAGGTAGTGACCAGATGGCTAGGATTTTATTTTGTATTGTTATTATTTTGTTTTCCTTAAACCACTAATAAAACTGGTTGCGGCCAGTTGCACCATAATTGACTGGACTGGACTCTAATTGCTATGCCAGAAAGTGCTCCTCTATCTGAATAGATCCCTGAGCTAATCCCGTTACACCTGTTTCTCCAAAAATAATCCCTACCCCGAAAATAAGCCCTAGCTTGATTTTGCAGGGTTTTTGCAGTAGGCTTGAAATATAAGCCCCACTCCAAAAACAATCCCTAGTTACAGTCAGTGCCTCCAGCGCTAGGTTATGTCACGTAACGTCACGGAGACGGAGAATAGGCATACCGTAGCTTCCAAACGTTATGGACAAGTTCCCCACTACCTCCCGTCACGACAAAGTCCACTCACCTGCTCCAGAGTCCCACCTCCAGAGTGCCGCCTCCGGGCTGCTACTATGCTGTGGTCTTGGCTACCTACTTGACCAGACTTCACGTGCCACCCCTGCTCACTCCCACAGATGCAGCCACTCCACTACAGAACCTCCCTCATAGCGTAAAAGAGAGAATATAGAGAGGGCACGGTGCCACTACCACACAGTGCTTAGAGAGAGAGAGAGAGAGAGAGAGTGCCAGTAAGTTTGTTTAGGACCCACCGACCCTGCACCATCAATAGTGAATGTATGTTAGGGTTAGGGTTACTAACCATAATCATTTTACAAGATAAAAAAGTAACAAAAGGAGATCAAAACATCATACATTACTCAAGATTATATCAATAAAAAATACCCTTTACACAACTCTGTACATGGAAAAAAGCTATGGGTGTCAAAATAATGATGACAATACAAAAAAAAAAAAATCACAAAATGGTATATTTTTTTAAAGGTATTAAAACACAACAGAATGAACACTGTAAAAACAAAAAGTAGCGCAGTGGAAACATTTATGGATGTTCAGGAATCTTTGCTAGGCTACAGTTTTTTAAATACAGAGCCACATCATTTTCATTTGTTGCTACTGGAAAGCTAAGACAAATGAATGGCTCATTTTCAAGGCTACAAATACATGTGCAAAAAAATTTAAGGCCAATATATCAGCAGAATGTGTCTACCCACCCAAATCGGGAAATAATGCTACATTGTATGAACACATTCAGCATATGTAAAATAATATAAATAATAATATATTAAGACATTTTGAGTAGACTCTGGGGAGGATATATTTGCGATGCCATTAACTACGTAATACATAACTATATAATCATCGCAATATGAAAGAGAAAGTGAACAGGGCTTGTTAAAATTGCTACATTGTGCCACCTCTATGGTAGTTTCCAATGTTGTAAATGATTCTATATGCCAGATTCCTGCAGCTTTCCATCCATGTAAGTGGACTGTGACAGACTGTTTCATAAACTGAAATACTCGTTGACCACCCAGAATCGGGGTTTGTCATCAGAGTCAGCACACAAATCCAACATTTACTACTATTAAATAAAATTATGAACTTCTCCACTGAGAGTTGTCAGACAAGGTGGGGATTTCCTGCCAAAGTATAAAAAATAATTTATTTTTGGCAAGTTCTATTCTTTCTTTAGCAAGTAATACAAAACATTACAAATTTTAAATGTATATAGTATATGAATTTATATAACTATTGAGTATTATTCTAAATGGCATCTGAGATATAATCAATAGCATATATGATCAATATGAGTACCATAGATGAGCCTACCCTGCCGAAAGAAGAAAAAGAAAAACTGAGAGTGACTGTGGAGATGTCCTGAACACTGGAGTAGCTATGAGGGATGTTGAGAGCACAAGCTTGAGGCTCTATTTTACCCTACAGCAGTGGTATCAGTGGATAATGCACAGGCATTATGACTAGAGATGAGCGGACCAATTCAGATACAGGTGCATCTCAATAAATTAGAATATCTTTGAAACGTTTATTTCTTTCAGTAATTAAATTAAAAAGTGACTTCCTATATTTTTCAGATTCTTTACACACAAAGTGTTGTATTTCAAGTGTTTTATTTCTGTAAATGTTGATTATGGATTTTTGGCCTAAATGCAAAGAGCTATGTGTGGTGGAAAAGTAACACTGCTCATCACCCTGAACACACCATCCCCACTGTGAAAATGATGGTGGTAGCATGATTCTGTGGGGAGGCTTTTCTTCAGCAGGGACAGGGAAGCTGGTCAGAGTTGATGGGAACATGGATGGAGCTAAATACAGGGCAATCCTGGAAAAATATCTGTTGGAGGCTGCAAAAGACTTGAGAATGGGAAGGAGATTCACCTTCCAGCAAGACAGTGATCCTAAACATACAGCCAGAGCTACAGTGGAATGGTTTAGATCAAAGAATATTCATGTGTTAGAATGGCCCAGTCAAAGTCCAGACCTAAATCCCATTGAGCATCTGTGGCAAGGTATGAAAATTGCTGTTCACAGACGTTCTCCATCCAATCTGGCTGAGCTTGAGTTATTTTGCAAAGAATGGGCAAAAATCTCAGTCTCTAGATGTGCAAAGCTGGTAGAGACATACCCCAAAAGACTTGCAGCTGTAATTGCAGCGAAAGGTGGCCCTACAAAGTATTGATATAGGGGGGGCTGAATACTTTTGCATGTCACACTTTTCAGATTTTTATTTGATTAAAATTATGAAAACCATGTATCATTTTTTTTCCACTTCACAATTATCTGCTACTTCGTGTTGGTCTATTGCTTAAAATCTCACAAGTTTGTGATTGTAAGGTGATAAAATGTGAAAAAGTTCAAGGGGTTTGACTACTTTTTCAAGCCACTGTAAATACATTCTTGCACTAGCACCCCAGGATAGGTCATCAGTATCAGATCTGTTAGGATTCAACACCCAACCCCAGAGATTCACTGAGCCAGCATCCTTCAGGTGTCAGAATCTACAGCAATGGACAAGGAGCGGAAGCAGCCTACTGGAATAGGTGCTGTATCCACTCCCAGTCCACTACTGTAGGTTCCTGTGGATAGGTCATCAGTTTCAAAAATGCATTTGGGGCTAGAAAAGATTAACAACTCACAACTCACACACAGCTATTGTTAGGATGTAAACCCCAATCCAGAGAAAGTCTACATGCATGGAAAAAGGAAATATGCCACGCCAGTTCCCAGGACACTCACAGATTTAAATGTACATTGCTTCAGCAGCAAAGTAAAAGAAAAATGATATCTTTATTCATAGCATTATATTAAAAACTTAAGATGTACATCAATAAAACCATTTGCTATGCATTTCAAATCTCCCATTGATTCTTTTTCAAGCTAAAGATCAACCTAGCATGTCAGGGTAGTCATCCCCAAGGTGAACTGGAGGAGGTAATGTCAAAGCCTCTCACCGTCATTCAGACACCTGGAGCAAGAAACGTATAAGTGTAGTGATGAGTAAAAAAAAAAACAAAAAAAACACAAATTCCTACATACTTTTTTACAATAATTATATTAGATTGACTTTAAATGTTCAAGGGAACCTGTCATATGGAAAATGCAGTATAATCTGCAGGCATAATGTTACAGAACAGGAGGAGCTGAGCAGATTAATGTGTAGTTTTATTGGAAAAGATACAGTATAATCTGTCATTTATTCATTTACAGTCTCTTTCAAGGCTTAGAAACAGTAATTGAGTCAAGGAGGCAGTCCTATCCGTAAAATCTGTGCATAAAGAAATAGCTCTCAGACACTGATAAGACCCGCCAGTTCCTAAGCATAGAAAGAGAAATATAAATTACAAGTTATACTGAACCTTTTCCTATAAAACTATATAGTAACTTGCTCAGCTTCTCCCGCTCTATAATTTCCTGCCTGCACATTATACTGCATTTTCTATGTGACAGATTGGTGCCCAAGTTTCCAGACTGAGAATGCAGAACAGTTGTGGGCCAATCTTCACCTATTACAAGTTTTTTTAACATGTTGAAAACATTGAATTTCAGCAAGGTACTGTAATAGGATGTCACTGCTTTCACATGAAACTTCTTCAATTCCTGAAATGTCTTCTTTTCTAGATATTCAATGACCAACTATGGGTGATATAACTGAAAAGTAGAAAAGTTTACAGACAACAGCATTGGGATGTGGTTAGTTCTGACCAGTTCTGACAACATGGTTGATAAAAATTGCAGAACTGCAGAGAAGTAGTGCTACCCAACCCTGAACCCCGCGTAGTAGCCTTGGGAGTCAGACCCATACTGCTGGAATGGAGGGACTATTAGAAGGTAAGTCAGATATTTAATTTTCCTCAAATATATTACATTTTTTTATATACAGTATTTTTTATTTTTACAATGAACTAAACTTAAAAGGTTAAAGAGGGCCTTTCACCACCTCCACTAATTCAAGTTCTTAACATCTGTTAATAGGCACTGCTCCACTGATCCCAGCGCAGTTAGAATTTTCTCTAGCTTCCACTGTTCCTGAGCAACAAGTGCAGTTAGTTTTGGTGCCCAATATGCTATTTAAGCTCTGTAATATCAGAAGTGCAGCGTCAGGCAGGGGGATGTGATTCAGAGCTCCAATCAGAGGCAGCCAGTGTCAGAGCTCAGAATCACACTCCTTGCCTGCTCCTACCTGACCCTGTCCTCCTTATGTAAAGAGCTAGACTTTTCGGAGGTGGTGAAAGGCCCTCTTTAATGGGCATTTTGGAACATGCATGTCTGAAAGCGCATCGCAGAAGAGCACTTCATGCCTTAGGGCAATGCCTGTTCCATCTAATGATGGCTGTGGCATACACAGAAACATCTATGACAATAATATTGGACATTGTAAAGATTTATCTTCACTCGGGTTCCTGGAGAATCTCAGTTGTCTCTTCTTTGCTCTGTTCTGTATTCAGGAGTTGTTTCCAGCCTACACATTTAGATTACATACCTGTTGTCTTATTGTGGCTTCCTGAGCTTAACATTATCTTCCTTAAGCCCCTCCTTCAGGTTTCTTCCTTATCATAAAATTCTTAATCCTGGACCAAAATGTTTTATTCTTAGCCGCTTGTGGGTCCTGATGACTACTATGGGGCTCATTATCTTCACTTTGTTTGGATAATATCTACAAGTCACATCTGGCTGCAGCTACTATAAAACGGTATTGATAAGTAAACATGGTGCCATAAGCATTTCTGATTTCATTTGCTCTCAATCCCTGGTATAAACAAGACTGAAGTGACAGGAGTGACAGAATGTTTGTTTAGCTGAAACCCTGGAGTGATGTCACTCAAGTTGTGATGCCATAAAGCTTATCACTAATAGTACTAGAAGCCAATGCATACAGGTGCATCTCAATAAATTAGAATATCTTTGAAACGTTTATTTATTTCAGTAATTGAATTAAAACAGTGACCTCCTATATTTTCTAGATTCTTTACAAAGAGTGTTCTATTTCAAGTGTTTTATTTCTGTAAATGTTGATTATGGGTTACAGGTAATGAAAACCCAAATCTAAGAAAATTTGATTATTGTAAAAAAGTTCAGTATTGTAAATTCAGTGTGTCACCTGCGAAGGTTTCCTAAGCCTTTAAATGGTCCCTCAGTCTGGTTCAGTAGGACACACAATCATGGAAGACGCTGATTATGAATTGTATTACTGAATCACTGAAATGAATTAACGTTTCAAAGATATTCTAATTTATTGAGATGCACCTGTAGCAACCAATCGCATTGCAGTTTTTTCTTTCCAGCACTGTTTATGAATCAAAACAAAAGTTCTGATTGGTTCCTACAGGATACAAGGTCAATGTGGCAACTGAGTTTTGCTAATTAAGGTGCAATATTTCTGCATGGTAAAGGAGATGTTCTATCTTTATGTGGTAAGGAAATCTCAGATGAATGTACTGATAAGCAATGCAGCTTCTGACTGATTCAAAACATTGGACCACAATCTAGCAGCTGTTTCTTTTTCCTAGTTTTACTATATTTTTGCTATAATCCAAATTGTATACTGTATTTTTGGACTATAGGATATGCTGCAACCCAATGGAGGGAACCGGAGGATGGGAGTAGTAGTTGTGTTGGTGATACCAAAGACACTCGACCATCTCCTTCAGCTCACCTCCCAGGTGGTAACACTACAAGCTACCTGATGGTGGTATTAGTTTTCCCCCAGGACAACTGGGGTTGGGGTTAGGACTTCCACTTTGATAGCTATTCCCAGACTTGGGCCTTTCTCCACTCTGATAATATAAGGTCTCTGCCTAACCCACTATGGTTATGGGGGCTGAAATAACTGGCAGATAGGTTCTGTAAGCCACAATTTCCTCCAAATTGGCACTCTTTATCCCTCTATGTGGCTGACAGCAATATCTTCCCTGTCTCAGGGCTGTAACTGGTTGCTGCAGAGGACTTACATCAGGTAATCCTTGACTGCTAGCACACTACTGAACTAATGGTCACTGGAGATCTCCAGTCTCCACCAATTATGCAATGGCCAGCAGTATAGTAATACAGCCCTCATGAATAAATGGGAAAAGGAGGCTAGAGTTAACTCTCCACTTCATGCAGATTCTCTTAGAAGAAGAAAAAGCCTCATGGGAATTGAAGTCCAGGAGGGTACATGATCCAAGAGAACAAACAGTGTAGCTGGGACACGATCGCCAATTTGAAAGAAAGGTATCTGTACTGCAAAGTGTTATGTTCTGTACAGGGAGCTATCAGCACTCTCTTAGCCACAGTTAAACTCAATTGGCATGTGAATGACAACATTAATAATAGCTGCCCTTGGTCACAGATAGGCTAGGTTCACATCTGCGTTTGGGTTTCGGTTCAGAGGGTCCACTTGGGACCCCCTGAACGGAAACTTAATTCGCATAAAAAAGCGGTTACCTTAGGAAACCCGCGGACCCCATAGACTATAATGGGGTCCGTGTGGTTTTTGCTCAGTTTCCGCCCGAAAAGACTGGAAAAAAGCATTTTTCATGCGGAGAGGGGAACGGAATCCCCGAACGTGATGTAAGCGCACATGTGAACCAATCCTTAGTTGTACAGCTGCAAGGTTTTCCTTCACCAGGGTACATGTTAGTTCAGTGCTCTAGACCTCTATCTACAGTAAATAAAAAAGGTAGAATTTTTTTTGCTGCCTCCTCCTAGCACTCAGCACCCACAGAACACAAATCCTGCCAAGCTAAGCCCCTGCCTTGGCAACGCATCTAAAAGCGTAACCATTAATAAAAGCAATTTCAGGGGTACTACTTGTGAAATGAGGGGCTTATGGTTTCAGGGGTTCAATGTTAATCTTTCTAGAAGTTAATATGATTTTTTTCTACTTTTAAAGAAACTCCCTTTCGTTTGCATTTGTATTATTGAAACAAAATGTACCTCATCAGAGTAGATTGAGAAAATGGAAAATGCAGTGTTTACTCTGGAAGGTGACCAGATGCCTCTGACCACAAGCTAAAAAAATGGGAATTACTTCAGTTCAGACACAGCTTGCTCCTTTTGTCGGCCTAGCAGCATTGCATTGTTGAGAGAAGGCCCAGAATTCATTAGACAAAGGATTTATATACCATACTTTTACTTAGTGGTTTCTTTTATAGATAATATGAGCTGGAAACAAGGTATATAATGTCCTAGATAACTACTTCATTGGGATCTTTGCATTTTTGTTGCTGGTTTCATACTTTTATTAAATGATATATTATTAAAAATAAGTCACTGTAATGTTAACAAGATTGTCTACTGACATAAAACCCAGTTTTTGCACAGTACAAAAAACATGTAGTAATACTGCAATAGCACTCAGAAAGACACTGGGATTTAGTTTGATGGTTTTTATAGCGTTCCTAAACCCCAGTAACGTAGCAACCTAAATATCATCATCAAAAATTAGAGACTACTGATAAGTATTGTTGGATCAGGGTTGATATGCTTAGTACTCTACGAAATGAAACATTGTAGCACATTTAGAAAACCAGAGGAGCTTTACAGAGTATATTGGCAGTAGAAAATGACACCCATTTGCCAAATTCATATAGCATATACCATATTTGCATATTCTCCTAATGGCCCCATGTTTGAGACAACCGATTATAATGGGTTAAAGGGTTTGTCCAATTACAGACAATTTTCCCCTATTCACAGGATAGGACATATATGTCACATCATTGGAAGTCCAATTGCTGGGACCCCCCAATGATCAGGAAAGGGGACCTAAAGAGAACGAAGCACCAGTCACAGCAGCCCCAAAGTAGTGAATGGTGCACTGGCGCTTCATTTACAGAGAGGATACTGGGTGCTTTCACAAGTGGGAAACAGTTAAGACATTTGACAATCTTCCCAGTGCAATATGTCTGCTCCTGCTGTGGAGGAACCTTAAGGGAGCTGTGCATAAACAAATGTCCACAAATCTCAATGGATTGAAGCTTATACATATATATTTGCTGTCCAAAAGGAGATGCTTGTTCTTGTGAAACTGTTACCATAGCCTGCAGAAATTGAGTGTGGATTCTTTGGCCTGTTAAGAGAGGTACTACTTTACAGTAAGCAGAGGAGCATACCGGAGGGGAAGCTTTACACGGTTTACACAGGAATGGGGGGCTTTGGACCTCCCTTACAATGAAGGCAGAGGTCCCAGCGATGGGATCAGGTATTTATCCCCTACTTTGTGGATCTTGTCATACAGTGGTCAACTACCTGAGTCTGCATGGCTGAAAAGGAGCCAAACAATACCCTGATACAATAATGACAGCAGGGACTGACAATCGTATCTGCTGCTTGCATAGGAGACTGCTCTTGCGCATGCAGCAAGGACAATTGATGATCCCTGCTGCTGCTACTGTAAGGGCTTGGGGGGAATAGTGGTCAGGAGATGAATGTTTCTCACAGCCGCTATCAATTGTTTGTGTGGGCACTAAAGAGGATTATACTGTGTGGGGGGCACTAATGGAGATTTATATTGTGTGGGGGAAGGGTACCAATACTTCATTATAATATGTAGATGTCACTAAGGGGGCATTATACTGTGGGGGGGTCCCATAGTGTCCCCTCCACACAGTATAATGTCCCATAGCGGCTCCTCCACACAGTAGAATGTCCCATAGCAGCCCCTCCACACTGTATAATGCTAATGTCCCATAGCAGCCCCTCCACACAGTATAATGTCCCATAGTGGCCTTCACACAGTATAATGTCTCATAGTGCCCCTCCACACATTATAAAGTCCCATAACGACCCCTCCACACAGTATAAAGTCCCATAGGGCCCCTGCACACAGTATCACATCACATAGCGGCCTCTGCACACAGTATGATGTCCCAAAGTGCTCCCTACACACAGTATAATGTCCCATAGTGCCCCCTACAGTGTTCCTTGCAAATATTGCAAAAATTTCAGGTTTGGCAGAACCCAAAATTTTTGGGGTTCACAACCCACAAACTCTTATTATACTCAAGGATGTTTTCAGACCACCAAGTATAATGATCGGAGGCCCAGGGGAGGCGACAAACATAAAAAACATGTTACTTACCACTCCTGGGCTCCGGCTTAACTCCCTGCTCATTGTTTGACCCTCTTCGATGACGTCACAGCAGTGGGTTAAGCTGGCACATTTTAGACCATTCAGCTATTATTCATAGCTTGTAAACATTATAGGTAAACTTAGATTTCATGTGGAAAACAGGTAACAAATGGTGGAAACGAGCCAATTTTACCTAAATTAAAGAAGACATTTCATTCTGAAATTGTGATATACCATACTATAACTATAGGTCAATGAGTGAATAATGGTCTTAGAATAGAAATTGTTAAAACAGAAAGAAAGTCTTTTTTTGAGAATTGTATTTTAATAATCTGTCTATCCAACAATGGGACTGCACAACAGTATGTCAAATATTCAGCAGTTAGCATGTGGTTCCAATTGAAACAACAATGCAGATTTGTTCAAGCAAACTTTGGCTGCTAATAAGCCTTCTAGCTGTGTTTTAAGTGTGGTATTTTCTGTTTGAGTCCTTTTTAGGAATGTATTTGCTATGCAATGGCCAGTTTAATCTTAAAATCTGATCTAACCATTCCCATGTCAAAAAATGATATGTGCAACAAAACTTTATAAGCTAATGTTGTTAAGTTATTAAGCTCATCCAACAAATATGCATTGACTCTGTGTAACTGTAACAAAAAAAATCAGTTAAAATAATAGACATACAACTTCATTAATGTGCAGTAAAGGTTAAGGCATATTGCACACTGTACAACCCTCCACATACAGCTTTCTGACGGGAGTTATAATGGAAATCTATGCCAGTTCCTAACTTGCGTAGAGCTCCATTCTGACGCATGGGTGTGCTTCATTCATTAAGAGTCCGGAGCCCCTTGATAAAGGAAATGTGCTGTGCAGCCGTCAGGCCTTGCACCTGTCAGCGTGAAATCTGCCCCAGTATGTGTGCCTTTCACGTCCTAATTCCCTACAATGTCAAGAGCATTGGGGACAGTGCAGGCCATATTGATACCATGCTATAAAAATACTCTTAAATATAATCACTTGTAGGTAATGCAGGTATACAGGTTTAAAGTTCTCAGTTCCTTTTCCAGCACTTAGAGGAAACATACAAGAAAATAAAAGTAATGTATCTATTTCTTTTGTGTCTTTTTAAAGGAAATTCTTCCCTTTACTTTGTAGACGTGTTAATCCCAACACTCCAATGTACTGCTTAAAAAAGCATCCTTTTTCTGGATCTCGGAGCTGCTTCCTGAACACAATGTAAATAAAATATGAGTACAGCTGCCATAAATATGTATTTAGTTACACAAGCTGCAGGCTGTTTCAAGCAAGATCAAGTAGGACAGAGAGAACTTAATCTTATCAACCCTCTGTTTGCCAACCAGATCTTGGCTTCTGAATTTCTGACATTCAAAGGTAGTACTAATGTATTGCAAGCTCTTCTCTGAGCAAATCATTCCCCAGACCCCCATCCATTGCATCACATGACATGTTCCGAATAAAAAGTTTAGGGGATTTTATTGAAAAACCTGTGCTTATCAGTAAAGCCCACTTATGAATTGTTATTTCCAAGAATAATATAAAACATAACATTGGATAAATGAGATTTGGATTTTGATACAAAGGCTGTAACTTAACCAATGATATTGCCACATTCATATCAAATGGCATAGCTGAGGGCATAGAATCAACAACATGGAATTTAGCCTACACAGAAATACCGCAAAAGGCCAAACTACAAAAAAAAATAGAAAATTAAAAATAACAAAAATTAAACTTTTGAAATGTATTATTAAAACGGCAATACAAGTCCAATACAAAGAAGGGGCTAGATTTGGAAAATTTAACATATATGCATTGCTTTTTTTAAGTATAGTAATATATCAGAAGTTAGAATGATTACTAAAGTTTCTCCATGTGTTTCTTTGGTGTCATATTTTCACCCGTTCAAATAGCAGTTTTACCATCTGAATGCTTAGAAGCTAAATTAAAATTGACAAGTCAATATGTTTGCATTCCCTGTTGTCAGATTTCAGAAAATAACTGCTACACCAAAGTGAAACAAACAAATTAATATCTCTGCGATAATCATAACAATTAAATTATAACGATCATCATTTTAGTACAGTTACCCACAACCTCTGTATGTCTCCTCTGAAACTGCCAAACTTACCAACAATCTTTTCACAGCCAAGAGACTTTATTACATACTACTCCTACTGAATGTGCCTATGGCCCTAAATACTGTGGACTATTCATTTCTACCCAGAATCCTTATCACAGTCATCAAATACATTTCAATTTCATGGATCTTATCCTACTTCTCTAAAATATGCTTAGTGTGTCACACTAACATTCTACCTATTCTGCCAGTGATCCTCAGGTTAAGGCCCCATGTTGCCGAAAAGCAGATTTTGCTGCGTTTTTTTTTTTTTTTAGCTGAAACAAGTAGTTGATTTAGAAGGGAGAAGTATAAGTTGTTCCTTTACACTTCTCATTTATTTTTAACCCACTCTTGGCTTTGGTTCAAAAAACCGCAGCAAAATCTGCAACAAAAAAGCACCCTTTCCACAATGTGTGAAGTGGCCTCAACCTCAAGCCTCCCATCTCTATCCTATCTACAGCTTTTGCTTAGGACAGCTCATTTACTCTTACAGCTTTCCAATTTCAGTATATGCCGATCACATTCAATTCTACTTCCCTGCTCTTGATTTTTCATGCTGTTTAGATTTCTAGAGTCTCTTTCAGCCAGAATGTTGGTACTCGCTCTGATCCTATGTGTTATAGGCTACTGCAACAACCTCTCACAATGACATACTTCAATATGTACATCTCTGTGCTCATCTCAAAACACTAGCTTTCATGTAAACTCACATTCTTGTTTCCATGACTTTATGGGTCTCATTTATCAAGACTAAATGATGTGCATAATTTGGAAAAACTGGCATGGTACATTTCAAGACAGCTGCACATTAGTCCAACAGACATCTGTCATGATAGGCACAGTACCAGGAAAGACTAGAACTAGTGAAAAAGGACTGTGATGAGTACCAGACAGACTTCACTTAGGACGCTGGGGAATATTCCTTATAATATAAATGGTAAAAAGAAACATAATGCAAACTCACATGCATACTTAATAATACTTAAAGGAGTATTCCCATCTCAAAGATCCAACAATACTGCTAGATTATGTAAATTCAAGAGTTTTCCTAAATTCATTGCTTTAGCAATGCTGCTTTGTTTGCCTTCTATGTGAAATTATTCCTCCCATTGTTTATACATCTTTGTCAAGGAACCTTGCCAGTTCTATCTCCTTATTAGGCTTATAGGGCAGATGACATGACTCACTGCTCTCTAAACAGGAAGGGGGCTGAGTTCTCTGTATTACTTTCAGAGCTGTTATCTTCTGTTCTTCCTTCCAGGGAATCAGGTCAGTTAATTGTAGTTTGATGATAAAGGCTCAGACAGTGTTTTTATCTCTCTATGTAAACACAAAGATAACATTGAGTTTACTGCAAGTCCATTGTCTGTCCTGGTAGGATGTAAGTGTTCTCCAACCCTGTATAATGTAATATACATTTACTGTGCATATTTGATCGGCATTATTATAGATTTCTAGTAATCACAGTAAATAATCTCTCATGGCAAAGGCAAAGTCTATATCTACTGAGGTCCTTCATAGTGTCCTGTCCATCAAACAGTTAAATTTCACCCACCAGCTTGTTGAAGAATACAGGAATTGTGGAGAAGAAGAGCACGCAGGCAAACTAATGAGAGAAGGAGATGGAAAAAACCACTATAACCTGAGGAAAGCAAGGTGACCCAGTGACTCAGTGGCTCAGTGCCTAATATACTCAGTTAGCCTCTAAAAGGTATCGCCTGATTACTTCACTCTTCCACTAGCAGCATCCATGTCTGCATGGGTGTCCTCCAGTTTCCTCCTACACTCTGAAGGCATACAAATAGGGCACTTAGTAAGTCCTTCCAGGGACAATGGGGGAGAATTAAGAAGACTGGCTTTATCACCAGTCATCATATCCCATTACCAGTGGAAGGCGCATGCCTCCTCATAAATGAGGCAAGCCCTCTACCAGGTCATGTGCCTAGAGTGAAATCTACATCAGCTCTCAACTAGCATAGATTTCCGGTATCTCTTACACTAGTTTTCTGGTGTAAATGATAATAAATCTGGTGGGGTTAATAGCTCCTCCCCCAGCACACACTCACCACCCTCCGTTTAGGGAAAGTAGCATGGACAGTGCGAAAATGCGAAACTTCAATTTAAAAAGTCACACGCCCAAGGTCTACTGCATGTCTCTCTAGTATATATTCCTTCTTTACTGTACGAACTGTAATGAAAATCTTCTGTTAATGTTAACATTTTTATTTGTTCTGTTATATGTGGATTGAAATAGCCTCCTTATTACAATGCATAAATATGTGAAAACTGAGATCCACTGGGGTTATCTAATCCCATTTTTCCTATATAAATCTGGTCTCTTCCTAAAGAATATTAATGAATCAGATGTTGCAAAGCAAAATCCTACTGAGAGCAAAGAAGTTCTTACATCTGGTATGTTTACACACAGCAGTATGATCCAAAGAAATGTTGATATATGATGACCCCTCTGTTTTCATGTGAATTAATCTAAAAATAACATTGTCTTTCTCCTGCCATGTCCAGTCACTGATACACTCCAGCAGAATTAGTGAAAACCTACAAGTACTATGTGGTTTTCACATAAGATGACTTTGACACCCTGATATAGGCAATACAAATGATAGCAAACAAAAAATATGGTTTCCATCCGATGAGGTCCTTAATTGTCATATGTTTATACATACTTACTCATTCCTGTTTAGGAGAGAAATATCAAAAACTATTGCTTCATTGCAACTATTAGTTGCCTAAACTTAGGGTAAACACAACACACAATCTCCAGTCCGCACAAGACCTTCTTCTTCACTGTGCTCTGATCCACTCTTCACACAACCACCTTCAAGGTTTCTCCTTTGCATCCCCCATACTCTGGAACTTGCTACTACAATTTATAAGGCTGTCCCCCACAACTTCAACGTTTAAATGCACCCTGAAGACTTGCCTCCTTAGAATAACCATTATACACCATTTATCCTATGTAACATTGCAGATTTAGACACCAAACACAGTAGAATATAAATAAATACACTAGAACATAAGGGTATATCAGTAGAAAACAATGATGTCATAATGTCTAATTGCCCCACATAACTGCTGAAGCCCAATCACAGGTCTCAGTGGTGATCCGGACCTCAGACATCACACAGGAGGTTGAAAGAAGCTGGAGGTTACCCAGGAAAGATCACCGGACACTGTGAGGAAGCCCAGGAGAGGTGAGGGAAGGTGAGTATGAGTGTTTATTATTTTTCCGCACCTACTTTTAAGTCTTCGATTATTATACTCTGGGTTTGAAGGCACTTCCCTTTGGACTGAACTTAACAAAAATTGCAGGCAAACCTCGAGAATATTTGTTAAAGGAATCTCACAAGGATCGCCCATCTCTAGTGTGACAAGTATGAATATACAACTGTTTTATATAAAGATGTAGCAAAATTTAATTTGACACCGATAAGTCGATGCAGTGTGATATCTTATAACAGACCACAACAAAAGCTATTGAAAAACTGTTGAAAAGTCATTATGTTAAAGTCCTGCGCCACAGTATACAGTAGTTAAAGCGTTATGTGTCAAGTTAAACTTTGATACATCTGTACATTACATCTGTACCTTCTTTATTCCACCATATTGGTTAATAATAACAAATAGGCAAAAGTTAGGGAAACAAAACCATGTGCAGAACTATGTTACTGTAAAACCTGACACGGTATGGTTTTGGAAAGCCTCACTATTTCCAATTTATTCATGATGTATAAAACATGTCTGCTGGTTTGCTGCTGCTGCTGCTGAATATTCATTCCATTGTGGTAAACAGGAGATATAAAGATACATTTCAGGAAATGCCATTCTAACAGTATGCTTATTTCTCAGATGTAATGGATTATGTAGTAATAAATAGTGACACGGTAAATACGTTGAATACATGAGCTGTGCCTTGTTTAGTTACAGTTTCTAGAAAAGTCCTCTTTTTCTAATTACGCCTCCCTTTCCTAGAGTCTACCTGATTTAAAGGCTTGCTCCGGTTATGTGGGAGTTTTATGGAAGCTGAAGTTTCAAAACAAATAGTACAGACCCAGTATTCATATAGTGTTTCTAGTCCATGTATTGTGTGTATTCAGTTAGTCTGTTCTTTCACGTCATTATTATTCTCATCTAAGCAGGAGGAAGAAATGATTCTATAAGGTAATAATAATAATAATAATAATAATAATAGTCCTTTAATAGTCCCACAATGGGGAAATTCAGTGTGTTACAGCAGCAAAGATAAGATAAGATAAGCAGATACAAATACAAATACAACATGTACAGGAATGTTCCAAGGTGAGAGGCATTACATTAATAGCAGACAGACAGATAGGACGTAGCAGGGGGGGGGGGGGGATTTAACAGGCAGAGAGATATTTCAGTTCTCTGTATGTAATGATCTCCGCTTAGGTCGGTGTTGGTTGTACAGCCTAACCGCGGTGGGGAGGAAAGACTTCCGATAGCGCTCCTTCTCACACCTAGGGTGGAGCAGTCGGTCACTGACAGTACTGCCCAGCGCAATCACAGTCTCATGCATGGGATGGGAGTTATTCTCCCGCATGGAGCTCAACACGGACAGTATCCTTCTGTCACCCACCACCTGCACTGGGTCCAGTGGGCTCCCCAGGACAGAGCTGGCCCTTCTAATCAGCTTGTCAAGTTTATTTCTGTTCCTGGTTGATATACTGCTCCCCCAGCAGGCCACTCCAAAGAAGATGGCTGATGCCACTACCGAGTTGAAGAAAGTCCTAAGAAGTGCCCCCCGGATTCCAAAGGCTCTCAGTTTCCTAAGCAGGTAGAGCCTGCTGTGGCCCTTCCTGTACAGGGCCTCCATATGATCTGCCCAGTCCAGCTTATTATTAAGGAGCAAACCCAGGTACTTATAGGTGTTCACAATCTCGATGCCCGTCCCCAGGATGTCCACTGGTTTTGGAGGGCATCTGCCTTTACGGAAGTCCACCACCATCTCCTTGGTCTTCCCCGCGTTAATCTTCAGGTGGTTCCAGTGGCACCAGTCCACAAAAACCCGGTTCAGTTCTCTGTACTCCCTGTCATCATCGTCTGTGATGAGGCCTACTATTGCAGAGTCGTCAGAATACTTCTGTAGGTAGCAGCTAGATGAGTTGCACCTAAAATCAGCAGTGTACAGTGTGAAGAGGAAAGGGGCGAGAACCGTACCCTGAGGTGCCCACGTATTACAGATCACGGTACCTGACACACAATCTTGGGCTCTCACGTATTGAGGTCGATTTGTGAGGTAGTCTAGGATCCAGTTGGATCCAGCCCCCATAGCGGGGCTCACTACAGGGCGAAGATGTGTGAGAACCAATCTCTCTAAGATCTTCATCAAGTGGG
The DNA here is from genome assembly GCA_947044405.1 of Leptodactylus fallax. Taxonomy (NCBI): domain Eukaryota; kingdom Metazoa; phylum Chordata; class Amphibia; order Anura; family Leptodactylidae; genus Leptodactylus; species Leptodactylus fallax. The sequence goes on along the minus strand of CAMRHE010000012.1, from coordinate 7,426,919 downwards.
ATGTCAGTGCTACAGGTCTGTAGTCGTTGAGGTCCATAGGGTGAGGTTTCTTTGGAACTGGTACCACACAAGAAGATTTCCATAATTCAGGGACTATTTCCTGCCTCAGGCTCATATTATACATATATGTAATTATACCACACAGCTGGTCCCCACAAGTCTTAATTAGCCTTGCACTGATGTCATCTGGCCCTGCGGCTTTCCTCGCCTTGATCTTTTTCATCTCCTTCCTCACCTGGGCTCGTGTGAAGGTCAGACTGTGGTCAGATAAAGACGGATTTCTGGATTTACTGGTCTGTTGGGAAGTAGCCGCATGGGGTGAATGGGGTGAAGTCATTGTGGTGGGGGGAGCTGAAGGACATGCTGGGGTGGGATGAGCTGGTGTGTGATCAAATCTGTTGAAGAATAGGTTTAGTTCATTAAGCCAATTAACATCTGCCTCAATCTGGCAGACAGACTGCTTATGACCCGAAATTGACTTAAGCCCCTCCCAGACCCCCCCTTATGTCTTTTCTTTCCATTTGCTTTTTCATTTTTTTCCTTATAACTGGCTTTTCCTTGCCTGATTTGATGCCTCAGCTCCTTTTGTACTTCCCTCAACCCCTCCTTATCCCTTGTCCTGAATGCCATCTTTTTCTCCTTAAGTAGTGTTTTTATATCAGAGTTAATTCATGGTTTGTTGTTGGAGAAGCACCTCACCACTTTTGTGGTTACTGTGTTGTCCACACAAAAATTAATGTAGTCCGTTATGCAGTGTGTGAGTCCTTCTATATCTTCTCCATAAGAATCCTGCAAAACTTCCCATGCGGTTGTGTCAAAACAATCCCTCAGAGCCTCATCACTCTCCTCGGACCATATCCTCACTGTGCGGGTGACAGCTGGTTCTCTACGTACAAGTGGCTTGTACACAGGTCGGAGATGTACTAGGTTGTGATCCGATCTTCCCAGGGGCGGTAGGGCTGATGAGTTATATGCCTCCCTCGCGTTGGCAAAGAATAAGTCCAGTGTTTTGTTGTCTCTTGTGTGGCAGGTTACATACTGTGTGAAACTGGGCAGTGTGGATGATGGAGAGGCATGGTTGAAATCACCAGACACAAGAAGGAGGGCCTGGGGGTGTTGTGACTGTAAATGGCTCAGCGTGGCTTGTAGGACCTCGCAGGCAGCGTCAGCTTTTGCAGAGGGGGGGACATATGCAGCTATCACAATGACATGTGATAGTTCCCTTGGTAGATAGAAAGGTCTCATGCTCACAGCTAATAGTTCAATGTCCTTACAGCAAGTTTGCTCCTTAATCACAATGTGCCTAGGATTGCACCATCTATTATTCACAAACATTGCCAGCCCCCCTCCTTTCCTCTTACCGCTCTCCCTTGTCCTGTCTGCCCAAGGGAGTTTAAAACCATCCAAGGAGACCAGAGGGTCAGGAGTAACTTCAGTGAGCCAAGTCTCTGTAAGGTGTTGAAATACCGCAATGAGGTTGTGTCTGTTCCACTGAAGATACTGTAGGAGAGTTTCATCCAACATTCACAAGACCTGTATGGCATCACTGAATTTACCGAAGGTCACACTACCAAGAAGTTCAGATCAGGGAATACACAGATGATGAAGGGTCCATAGCAAAGATAACAATTTAGCCACAATAACAACAGCCTATTGCAGAATTGGACCATTAAGTCAGTAAAGGATTTGAATTAGCGCTAAACCAGACAGAAAAGTCTAAGGAAGTGATTCCCAAACTTTCTGAAGGTGGGATCCACTTTTGGACAAGAATTTTGCCAGGGACCCCCCTCTACCGCATTTGAAAAATAAATGTCCCTACCTGTAGTTTTCCTCTTATTCCACTGTTATCTTCCTTCTATTGTGCCTTTAAGTACTATACTCTGCATTTATTCTATTCTGCCATCAAAAATTTTGGGGTCCCATACCAGCAAAGTGTCCTGTCCTGTGGCACCCATACAGACTTTTCCACTGGGTATTCCCAAGCTGCTACCCCAGTAACAAGGGTGGCATGTAGATAAGTGGACACTATGATCACTGACATAACTTTAGTCTTGTGGACTCCCTATCCACTCCTTACAGCGTATTCTTGACAATAACGGTTATGGTTGCTGCAGCGGTATCTCAGATACTTGAAAGGGATACAGCTTTAGTACCCACAACTGCAGTTATAAAGAATATGGTGAATGAGCGGCGCAGCGCCCGACATGTAAACAATACTGGGAGCTGCGTGAAATAGCTGATCTGCAGGGTCCTAACAGTCTAAGAGATGTAAGAGATCAGAGGGGGTCCAACACTCAGGGCCCCTGCTGATCAACTGTTTGAAGGTACTGTGGTGTTTTTGCAAGAGCTGTGACTCCTTCACTATTCACAGTATCTGTTTAATAATCACCATGCAATGTTATTACAGCCTGTAATAATAGTGTACAGCTGCTATAAAACAGCAGCTGTAGTGAAGGGGCCTCACACAGTATAATATGCTCCAAAGTGGCCCCCACACAGTATTATATGTTCCACAGTGGCCCCCCACACAGTATATTACGCTTCCAAAGCCCCCCTAGAACAGCTTCAGGTGAACATCATGTAATTCAACTAATAATCATGAGGTTCGGCCCTCCACTTTGGAGCTATTATTATACTCTGGGTTAGGGGCACACCTCTAATGAGGTGGAGTGAGGCGGCCGCCTCAGATGCCGATATCTTTGCCAGTTAGGGGTGGTGGCATTTTGACTGACCTAAACCAGCCCAAGACAGGCCACTTTAAAAAAACATGCTGAGCAGTACCTGTCCTGGGCTGGCTTAGAGATGTAGGCAGGGGAGGAGAGGAGTAGCTGGGGGTGGCCGTGTGGAGACAGCACTGCGTCAGCACTCACCTATTGGCAGTAGCGCTGCTCCAGCGGTCCACCCTCAAACGTTCACTTGGCCTGCTCCTGGATCATCAATTACTCTACTCTCTGCCCCCGCCCACGTTGGGCTGCATGCATCATGTCAGGTCATCACGTCGCTAGTATATTGACCTGACGTGATCAAACCACTCCTATGATACGCAGTGTGGCTCCTGCGCGGTCTCCTTGTCCCTGCTCTCAGGAAGGATTTTAGCGCTACTGCTGGCCTGACTACTGCTTCTTCCTGGATCCTGATTCTGTCTGTGCCCCCTGGCTGAAGTAGCTGTTTTTATATTAATGAAATATTGCTCTTAAAAATATTTATCCCCTATCCATAGGATAGAGGATAAATACCTGATTGATGATCTAGGTAGGTGGGGGGGGGGGTAGCTGGAGGTCTGTCTGCTGAGACCCCCACTGGGCTTGAGAATTGTTTTTTTGTTTCCCCACTTGGAATTCAGCCTAGCCGCAGTCACGCTGAATATAGACCATATGCGGCGCTCCTATTAGAATGGGAGTGTGTGTTCAGCCATCCGCCAAGCAACATGCCTATATTCAGCATGGCTGCAGGCTGAATTCCCAGTGGGGGAAAAAAAGACCCAGTTCCCAGGCTCAGTGGGAGTCTCAGCAGACGCCCAGTCTACAAACTTATAAAAATATTTTTCCCGTATGGTGAATGCTGTAGCAGGAAAAAAAAAAAAATCTAAAGTGCCAAACCGCAGTTTTTTCGCTGTTTTGCCTCTAATAAATATTTGAATAAAAAGTGATCAAAGTAATAGACGTCCCAAAATGGTATAACTAAGAAGTACACCTGACTCTGCTAAAAAAGACGCCCTATGCATCCCTGTACACAGAAATATAAAAAAGTTACGAATTTTAGAATATGGCGACTTTAAGAAATTTTTTTTTTTTTTTGCAGTTTTAGATCTTTGTTAAAGGATTAAAATGTAAATAAGACTATATAAATTTGGTATCCCAGGAATTGTATCGAAACATAGAATACAGGTGATATGTCTTTTTGGCTGCAGAGTGAACGCCGTAAAAACAAAGCCCGTAAGAAAGTCGCACAAATGCACTTTTTCTTCAATTCCACCTCATTCTGCGAAAGCGGAGGCGGCTGTGAGCAGGAGCGGGGATCGGTAAGTAAGGCAGCAATCCGCAATCCCCACAAACACTACTATCATTATACTTTGGGGTCTTTTCAGACCCCAGATTATAATGATCGGAGGCCCAGGGGAGGTGAGGGAACATAAAAAACAATGTTACTTACATCTCCTCTCCAGTCTTCGGGCCTGTTTGGTGACGTCCCAGACGTGGCTCAAGTGACGTCTGGTCCAACATTGAAGAGAGCCAAAAGTAGCAGGCAGGGTTGGGCCCCGTGTCTTTAGTGGGCACTACCAGACCTCCACTGCCATTTTTTTTTTATAGGCAGTGGAGGTGCGGTAAGGCCCCCATTCACTTACCGCTCCCCGCTCCAGGCCAGGGCTCACTGTGCGTTGCACATGACGTCGCAATGACGTCATGTGCGACGCACAGGGCCCAGGCTGCTGCAGGAAGAAGACAGGCCGTGAGCAGGAGCGGGGTGAGGTAAGTGATTCTGCCAGGTTCTCCCCAGTTTTGCAATCCGGTTTTAATAACCGGATCACAAAACCGGGAAGAAGTGGCACCGCCAACCCGGTTCTGCTACTAGTAGAGCAGAAAGCCACAGACTTCCTGCTCTACTGCTCACAGGCTTGTAGGCCACGGGCCTGTGAACCGAGAGCAAGGCAGGTGGTTTGGACTCCGCAACCAGAAATGAACGCACACGCGGTAGTTCAAGAAAAAAAAAAAATATTTACTATAAATTAATAAAGGAAAAAAAATAAAAAAAAAAAAAAAAAAAAAAAAAAAAAAAAAAAAAAAAAAATAAAAAAAAAAATTAAAAAAAAAAAAATAAATAATATTTTTTTTTTTTTCTCTTCCCTCTCCACAAAAAGAAAAAAAAAAAAAAATATAATTAAAAATTTACCCCACCCACCCCCCCCCCCCATTCCTGCGCCCCCCCCCCCCCCCCCCCGCGGGGGGGGGGCGCCCCACACACAAAGGGGGGGGGGGGGGGGGCGCCACACCCTCTTTTTTTTTTTGGGGGGGGGCCCCTTTCCTCCGGTTAAAAAATTTCAGGGGGAAAAGGGGTTTTTTTTTACCCCTTCGGTCCGGGCCCCAAAAAAGGGTTAAACCCCCCTATTTTTCAAAACTGACATATGTCACTTTATATGGCAATAACTTTAAGACACTTTAACTTGCACAAGTGATTTTGAGACTGTTTTTTCGTGAGACATTGTACTTCATGTTAGTGGTAAACATTGATCAATATTTTTGTATTTATTTATAAAAAAATAGGAAATTTTATGGAAATTTTGAAAAAAATCGCAATTTTCAAAATGTGAAATGCTCTGCTTTTCAAACAGATAGTCATACCACTCAAATAAGTTAATAAATATTATCTTTTTTTTATATGTCCCACTAGGACACCTGAATCGCTGATTCAGCACTATAGACTGCAATACACGTGTATTGCAGTCTATACAGGAATTCAGCCTATGTAGACATAGGCTGATTTCCAGAGGTCCCGGCAGGATCAACCAGGTAGTGGGGGCTTCAGGCAGCCTGGGGTCACTGGCCAGACCCCGGGCTACATATTATAGATATCGGCACCCCCCGATCTCGCCACGGGGGGGGTGCCGGAGGCGGCAACATGGCGGAACCCCTTGGATGCCGCGGTCATGTTTGACCATGGCATCCAAGGGGTTAAAATCCACGATCGGAGCTCAGCGCCGATCGGAGGTTAAAGAGCAGGTGTTAGCTGTCAGTTACAGCTAAGACCCTCTCCCGATGCCGCCCGCGGCACTCAGTGCCGCTAGCAAACACTTAAAATGCCGCGGTCGCTATTGACCGCGGCATCTTAAGGGTTAAACAGCGGGGATCAGTGTTATCACTGGTCCCCGCTGTTGCAGCAGGAGCCTGGCTGTCAAATACAGCCGGGCTCCCGTGGTGATTGCACAGGCTCTGCTTCTGAGCCCGCTCGATCACCGTCACGTACCTGTAACTAACCACATTCTCCCACGTACATGTACGTGAGAATGCGTGAAGGGGTTAACAGACAGGGAAACCAAATGAATGCAATGTAATCCACTCAGCACACTGACAGTCCTGCAGAATCCATACACTGAGCTGGGATGTAAGCCGGGATTTAGCAGTTACTGTCCAGTACGTCAACAGCACTGCAAGTCTCTATCTGTGGTATCCATATACACAGTCACAATGTCAGTCTCACTGATCAGCCACTGAGCACAGTTCCTTTCACGTGGACTCACTAATCCTGTTGTCTCTTTACACTCTGTTTGTCTCTGGACCAAGATACAGCTTAGCTGTACAGAAAAATCTCCACACCAGTTCAATACAGCACAGACACCTGTCTTCTCTCTTGCCAAGATGGCTGCTGCTCTCTGTCTTGTCACTTCCTGCTTCTCTGCTCACACTCTGTCTGCAGAACAGGCAGGCTGAAATCAAAGGGGGGTGTCACTCCAGCATCATGTCACAATTACAATGGCTGCTGTCTTAAAGGAACAGAATCACAGAAACACATTCAACATTAACAGTTTATACAGACAAATGAAGCTTAGGACAACATTGGCTGTCTCTTACAGGCCCCATTGAGCCTGTGGCTTACAAGCTAAGCTCCGATACTTACTTAACCGTTCTCCGGCGCCTCCTGCTTCTTCCTGCTCCGGGTGCACGTGACATTATATCAGTGCGCCTTGAGCAAGAAGGAGCGGGACCAGGGAGCAGACAGGCAAGTAATCACCCAAAACTGCAATGGGGGGGGTGCCTTTCTATACTCCACCTCAGGCAGCAAAGAGGCTAGGTTCGCCCCTGTCTGGGGTCTCCTCAAATGCCAGAGTATAATAAGTAGAGACCCAGGGTAAGTGATTAAAAATAATAAACACTTATAGTCACCTTACCTCACGCCTCCCGATCATCCTCGTTTCGTCTGTCTCTCTCCAGTATCTTTCTTGGTACTCTTCTGCCTGCGACTGAGGTGACACGTGCCAGACGTCACTGCTGGGGCCTGTGATTGGGCCTCAGCGGTCATGTGAGGCAGAATCTGCCTCAAAAAACACCTCCCAACTCTATTATTAATTTCAATGGGAATAGAGGAAAAGTCCATTGAAATAAATGGGAGCTAGAAAAAACTGCTGCTGACTCCCATCAAAATAAATGGTAAAGTATAGGAGGCATTTTTTGAATTGGATTTTGAGACAGATTTCACCTTTAAAATCTTCATGTAAAAAACTCTTTGTTAACATACTCTATGGGCTTATTCACACAACCACGAAAACCAACCGTCTGACAGCCATTTGTGCAACATTCATAACACGGCCATTTTAACAGCACATTGAATTCAATTTGTTTCTGGTGTCCTTCCACAGCTCTTTGGTGTTCACCATAGTGGAGTTTGGAGTGTGACAGTTTGAGGTTGTGGACAGATGTCTTTTATACTGATAACAATGTCAAACAGGAGCCATTACTACAGGTAATGATTGGAGGACAGAGGAGCATCTTAAAGAAGAAGTTACAGGTCTGTGAGAGCCAGAAATCTTGCTTGTTTGTAGGTGATCAAATACTTATTTTCCACCATAATTTGCAAAAAAATTCTTTAAAAATCAGACAATGTGATTTTCTGGATTTGTTTTCTCATTTTGTCTCTCATAGTTGAGGTCTACCTATGATGTCAATTATAGGCCTCTCTCATCTTTTTAAGTGGGAGAACTTGCACAATTGGTGGCTGAATAAATACTTTTTTTCCCCACTGTATATATTTACATGGCTGTTTTTTTGATGGTCCATTTTTCACGACTGTCAAAAAAACTGACATGTACTATCTTTGTCCATCAAAACAGACATAAATAGTGTTATGTGAATAGACCCATTGAAATTCATGGGTTCTATAGTGACCATATGACGTCCGTTTCAAAAATGGCCATCGTATGGCCATTTACTGCCATGTGAATAAGGGCCATCCGTGCGCTTGCACAGAGACAGACAAGGCCATTTTTCAAAGAAATTAGGTTCTCCTTTCAAATGTTTTTTTTCAGCAGCAGTTAGCCTCTTAGAGCTCTTCAATTGTCCAATGAATCATTTTTAAATCCTATAGAAGTTTTTGGCACAATGAAATACACAAGAAAGATAGATTTAAATTGTATTAACTTTTGTATACCGTACATCTTGAAGACCTGCTTTGTATGCCAGAACAATGCTTTTTAGAGGATTAAGCAATGCCATTCACACAAAATTTTCCAAATATGTGTATTTTATACCAGACCATAAAAAAGCACTCTTACATTTTTTATCTAAATTTGTGGCCCCTTAGGAAGGTGCATGAAAGTAATCTCCTTACAAGTGATCATATTTTTGCATTAGCCAATCACTTCTGGTCCTTAGCTGTGTTATGACTTTTCAACTGACATAGTGGAGCAAGATAGTCTTAGGACCCTTTAACACGGCCAGGTCCTGTAAGATAGAAAATGATCCCCAAAATCAGTCAGTCATCCTTACCAATAAACAAGTATACTGTGAATCCAAGTATGCAAGGGAACACCGTGAGCTCCACCCGCAGCCCCTTCACACGTTTCGCCCCGCTTCGTCAGGGGGCTGCACAGTGGAGGTCACATACAAGGATCCTTATATAACAAAATAGCCACCTGAGTGCAGTTACCTTCAGATAATGGCGCCATTATCCCCACAGACCGGAATGTGAGTGACTCTTGCGAGAGCACGCTCACTCAAGTCTCGCGCATGCGCAATTAAACACAGCATCACAGAGGAGATCTCACTCAATGGCAGGGTAAACTCTCATCTTGCGAGATTAATCATACAAAGGTAAGAAACGCCCATCTCTCATTCAATACGGCACAACTATACAAAGCAATCTTTGATCTAAGTGGAGGCGGTCATACTAAAGTAAGGCACACTAAGTTTTAGACGGTGCAAACTTAGACAAGATAGTCTTAGGGCCCTTTAACATGACCATGTCCATGGAAAATGGTTCATGTGTGGCCCAAAGTAACCAGACTGAACTCGGCCGTGTGCATAGGAGTTACTGCATAATAGTCAGTTATGTTGCATTGAGCTCCTGAACAGCCCAATCGCTACAGTAATGAACTGACTTAATGCTATCAGTTCATTACTGTAGCGATCAGGCCGTTCGGGAACTCATTCCAACAAAACTGATTATGATGCTGGGACTCTTATACGCAGTTTAGTCTGGGAAATACAACCCAAGCACATATCGTTTTTTACAGAGGGGACTTGGTCTTGTGAAAGTGTCTAATGTTGAATAATAAATCAGTCGCATTATTAGACTATGTAGTCCAACCTTAGACTCCTTATTAGATGGCTTAGTTTACAACAGAAAAATATGCCATAATTAGGCGCATTTGTTTGGTGCTGTGTCGTAAATTAGGCCGCGCCATCTTTCCATGTATTGATGGCTCTTTTCCTGCTAAGCCACGCTTCTTTTTCACACAAATTGTAACAGTCTCTGAAAACTGCCTAAAACACCTGCTAAACGTGGCACAATGCATGTTAGGCTGGCGTTACAGAAACGTAGGTCCTCAGCCTAACATTGGTATCCACGTGTCATCTGTGCTTTAACTGACCCATACATAGAATTGAATGGACAAAGCTGCAAATATGGACAGGTATAGCACCTGTTTCATATTTTCTATTCTACGGCTGTGTGTGGGCCCATAGAAATGAATATGACTGTACTTTGATCCGTTATTGTGGATCTGCAAAAGTACGTTCATGTGAAGGAGGCCTTACATTGTGACCACTCTAAACAGGGGAGATGGGCATAGTATAGAATGACCTTCAAGTCTTCAAGTAGACACATCACTGGTACAAAGTAGCATAGAACATATCTTACCCAAGTGATTCCCTTTGTTCTTCCATCTGCAGCTTTGACTAGCATATCTCTTTAATGTTTATATGCCATATTGCATAAATTTATGATATCTACTGCTCTGCAGAAAATGTTGGAATTTTACCAATTAAAAATAAAAGTATTATTAACTAAAAAGCAAATTCGAGTAAGGATTTGGTTAGTTTTTGGCCGTGGACATGAGATCATGTCTTGTGTCTATTACTGTTTCAGAAAATGTAATCTCCCATCTCTTCTGACAGAACAAAAATTGACAATGGTGCCTATTTAAAAACAAAACACATAAAATTTATTATCTCTGCCTAAGGAAAAGTGCAGCATCCAGGTTCCAATCCGATGAAGTATCTTGAGACTTCTCAATTTATTTTGTAAGGTCTGCTTTGTTCCAAATCCTTTCTTCTTATGATAAAGACACAATACTAATTATAATGTTCATTTTTAATGAGAGAATGTCTAGGGGAGACTCGTTCGTCCAAACAACAATGAACCTTGACTCTCCTGTCATAGTAGATTATTTCCTTGTGCTGTCATAGCCGTCTTCTACCTAGTGGAATTTAGGTCTCTGTCCCACACACAGGCTGAATATGGTTGAGGAATGTTTGCCGTAATGCTTGAAGCCATGATTCAAGAATGGGATATCAAGTTGCAACCTTTCATCTGGATTGAATTTTGTTCATTATATCGGTACTTTATATTAAAGAAAGCACACCAGTGTGAAAATATGAAGAAAAAACAGTGAATAACTATTGGTTAACCTGGAAATAATTAGAGTTAAAAGCTTGTAGGTCAAAAGGCACAGCATTGTATTATTGAAAGAATATGTTAATGTTTAAGTATGTAACCTTTGTAGGTCTTTGAAAGCACCTGCAATGGAAATAGGTTTGGCAAACTGATAATGACCCTAGCAACAGCTCCAAAATGTTACATTTTATTGGTTAGTGGAATTGTATTTTTTTTTTTCACTTTACCACATACTGTGTTATCATACTTCATGGAGACCAGAATAATGTGTATGTCCTTCTTCTAATGGTCAGGGTAATATATCCTTTCTGGAGTGTCCAGTTTATTACATAATTCCTCTTTAACTATTTCAAAGCAACTTAAGCAGACTGTACACATTTTTTTGACAGCCAACTTGTGCAGAATTACTGATTTTTTTTTTTTTGATTGGCCAACTTAGTTTTTAATATTGATCGTGAGATTGTTTGTATGAACAATCCCAATTGCGACTGGACGGCCACATCACAGCCATGCAAATTCTAATATTTATGGGGGCGTTCACACTACCGTTGGTGACCGTCAGTAGTGTCCGTTGCTATTGTCCGTTATAAGATTTTAGCATCGGACACTAGCTGAACCGTCAGAAATCCGTTTAAATTTCCATTCATTTCAATGTGTTTTTATATTGTATCTGTTAGTGTCCGTTTACACCCAATCTGTCAGAAGTCCGTTTTTTTTCGCGGACAAAAAATCCAACATGCAGGACTTTTTTGTCTGTTTAGAAAAACAGATTCTTGACAGACAGCAAGTGTCCATTACTTTTTTAACATTTAAGTCTATGGGTAACGGACTTATAACGGACAGTAACTGATAGCCATCAGTTATTGTCCGTTATTTTATGTCCCTTTTTTTTTCTGCGCATGCTCAGAAAGCAGGAAAAAAAAACGGACAAAGTTAAAAAACGGACACTAACTGATGCTAACTGATGCTAATGTGTCCGTTTTTTAACTTTGTCCGTTTTTTTCCTGCTTTCTGAGCATGCGCAGAAAAAAAAAGGGACATAAAATAACGGACAATAACTGATGGCTATCAGTTACTGTCCGTTATAAGTCCGTTACCCATAGACTTAAATGTTAAAAAAGTAACGGACACTTGCTGTCTGTCAAGAATCTGTTTTTCTAAACGGACAAAAAAGTCCTGCATGTTGGATTTTTTGTCCGTGAAAAAAAAAAGTTAGAGTCCGTTAATGTCTGTTATGATAGGTGTCCGTTTTTTTTTTTTAACGGACACCTTCATAACGGAAGCCAACGGTAGTGTGAACCCTGCCTATGGACAACTTTAGATTGGCAATTTTTATACTACAGTTGCATATGATCACATTCTATAATCTACTGTATAGTGGCTAGTTTAATGCTTTGTGCCCAGTTCCTTGTTGTCATTGGTTTAGCTACAATGTCTTTCTCTGTGTCGAGTGGTATAAATAAAGAAATAAGGCACTAGTTTTAAGAGTTTATACTGTATGTAAAGTTTTATTACCTTTCTTAGGCTAAGGCCCCACGTTGCGGAAACGCAGCTTTTTTTGTTGCAGATTGTGTTGCGGTTTTTTGAGCCAAAGCCAAGAATGTCTAGAAAAGAAATTGGAAATATATAGAAAACTTTTACACTTTTACCTTCTGCTCAATCTACTCCTGGCTTTGGCTCAAAAAAACGCCACAAAATCTGCAACAAAAAAATCAGTGTTTCCGCAACGAGGGGCATTAGCCTAATAGGTGTTTTTCTATGCCTTCACCCATTTGGTGACCATATCATAACCAGGACCAGCAGAGTGAGCAATAGCAACGGTCTGAGCTAGCAGGGTCCATGTGAGCTTGACGCATCTCCTGTGTGAACATGAACACTGCTGTGGGCCTGTAACTCCAACTCTGTCTGTATTCTGTGAAAAGCTTCTGAAACTGCTGTGAAGACCTGCTGTAGCTGAAAACGAAGCTCACGTAAAATGCCCAATGAAAATGTGAGTGTTAGTGGGCATTTTCAGATGTAACTTCTTAAAAATCTGGCGTAGCGTGCGGCTGGCTGCCCTGATTTCTTCTTTGGGTAGGCTGGCATAACGGGCATGGTAGTGTTCACTCCTGGTGTTCTTACAAGCCCAAGGTACTCTATTAATAAAATTCCATCCTGAATCTCAGCATGTAATAATACATAGACAGACATTGCCTCGATGCCATCACCTGAATCTGCATCCTGTAAATGTTTTCCAGATATTTATACTTGTTTTGCTTTTTCAACCTGAAAAGCTTTCTATTAAACATTTACATTAATATCAGCCAGTCAAACAAATAGATGAATAGTTTATTTCAGTCAATATATAAACAGCTTTGAAACTGAACGATTGCATTTGTTTTTGTGGTGTCTGGAAAATACCTCCGCGTAGATGAAGTTTCAGGCAGTGCTGTAAATTTAAAACCATCAGCAGCTGAATTAAATTAATGGGAACCTGCGTAGAAAACAGACAGAAAACTTATTGGGTGCCAGGGAATAGAATTTCCAGAAGCTGCCTTTTCTCAGCTTGACTGTACATTGGCACCATCATGTTAACCAGTTACACCTCAGCAATTACTTTAAAAGCTCAATATGGTCAATGTGTAGCACAACTTAACAAAGAATCTTGCTACTGGTTGTGCTTTAGAGAAGACAGCAGACACTGACATTTTATCTTCAGTAGTGATGGCTTTCCAGCTGCCCTATGGAAAAATAACCTACACCACACATCCTGAATTCCTTTCTTGCACAAGAATAAGTCACAGCTTTTATTTCAAATTTACCCATTGAAACTATTAAAATAGAAGTTCTGTGCCGGCCAATGGATTTCAGTCAACAATTCTGCCTTCAACTCCACCACTTCATTTCCATGTTTAAGGTGTGTTTCAGCCACAAAAATGGTGGCAGTGAGTTCAAAATAGGTTAAAAGTTTTAAAAAAAAAAAACTATACTCACTGATCCTTGATTGCTGCCATTCTGATGCCCCCCAGGTCCCTGTTGTCTCCAGTTCCTATTCCCTTCTGAATAGGAAATGGCTGGCAATGCCCACTCAGCTAATCCCTGACTGAGGCTGGTGAACTGTGACTTGTCATAAAGAGACCACTATAAACAGAAAATAGCAGTAAAAGCATGGAAAAACAAAACAATTTTTCAGTAAGTGCAGCAGGACGCCCGCCAGATCTAAAGAAAACAGTGGGCAAGAGGAAGTTTCAAGATACACAGAACTTTGATGTGGTATTACAGGGCATAATATGATGGCAGGAGTTGTGACTCCGCTCCATTGCCAATCTGATATTAATGACCTATTCCAAGGTTATGAAAAGTGAAAGGTGCTCATGAGCCCTACTTGGGGCAGTGTTGACAATATCTGTAAAGTGCTGTGGAATATCATGGCATTATGTAAGCAATGAAAAATAAAATAAATAGAGGAAATTCTGGCAGTTCGTTGTCTACTGTTGGGCAAGCTCCATGTTCCCTATATATATATATATAATCCTTAGAAAATATATGGCAGCACTTATGTTTTTTATCCAGTGATGCAACATTTTGGCTATAGTAAACTTTTAACAATCTTGTTACACTGTACATGTGTACAAATATAAAGGAAAAAATGATCAAGCTGTATAAAAAGAACCTCATGTTCATTTTGTAGATTTTGCCGAGAAGCATAGATCAATGTATATACTTGGATGTGTAGTTCATATCTTTTTTTCTGAAATGTTGTGTACAACATAAGACAAATTGAGACAGCAATGGTCAAAGGTCACCAATCAAAAAGGGGTCAAAGTCTATGCTGTATGATAATATGTGGAAATGATTACACCATAGTTACATAATTGCTTAGCTTGTACGGCTGAATAAAGACATATGTCCATCAAGTTCAAATGTTTTATCAACTTGTTTTATAAAATACTAGCAGAATTACCCACTGTTACAGTGGTCTATTTCATTTGTTTATGTGTGTGGTTTAAAGGGAGTCTATCATTAGAAAATCACCTTTTGAACTAATGGCACATTGGAATAGCCTTTAAAAAGGCCATTCTACTCCTACCTTCCATTCTCTTCTTCTCCCCGCCGTTTCTGTAAAAATCTGTTTATTGTGGTATGCAAATTACTCTCACGGAGCACCCTGGGCGTTCCTGAGCGTATAACAGACCATGGCAAAATGGCGCCGAGCATGCGCAGTCGGCGTAAATTGCTGTGTCGGATGCCTTACGCAAGGCAGAAGATCAGAAGAACATGAAGAGGGGCGTGAACAGAACAAACTAAGGGGTGGGGACAGGTTATGACGCGAGGGATGCTCAGAGCCAAGGGGGAACCACGGCGAAAATTCCGGCGGCGGAAAATGAAGGTTATTTTCTGCCGTGTGAACACAGCCTCAGCGTGTGGGCGTCTTTCTTTACTTATATTAATATTCTGTTCTTTTATATTCACTATGTAGCGATAATGTTCTTGATCATGCTATGGCAGTATTATTTGACCTTTGTTTAGTGATACTGGATCATTAGTAATATTAGTGTTTTTATAGTGTATCTTGTTCAGAAACATTATGTAGGTGATATGTAGGGATGTGCAAACTGGCTCGTAACAAGTTTTTTTTTAAATTCTGGGTGTATCCAAACCCAAGATTTTTGGTGTTAGCTACCCATGAATTGTTAATATACTCTGGGGTCTCTAGATCCTAGAGTGTACTAATCAACAGTCCCAGGGAAATGGAGAAAACTAATATAGAGCTGACACTCACCTTTCCTTACCTCCCCAGGCCTTCATCATGGCATTCTTTCCTGGTGTTTTTCATCCTCTTCCGTCTTTCTGGGTGACACCAGCGACCTTTGTTAGATCTCTGAGGCCTGATGCAGGGCTTCAGTGGTACTGCTGGGTATGTTATGTGTCAAAGTGCCATGACATTGATGTCCCCCATGTCTCAGGCCTGTAACATGGGGTTGCTGACGTCACTCAAGAAAGAAGACCAGATGTCACAGCGGAGCCCTGGAGAGGTGTTCAAAGATGAGTATAAGCTGTTTGTTAATTTTCCACACTTTCCTATAGGTATATATTATTTTGGGTGTGCCTATGTCTTGTGATTGTGCCCCTGATATTTTTAAAACCTTACTAATTCCCTTGGAAGTGGTAGAAATCAGAGCTGGTGCTATTTGCATAGCGCCTTTGAAATCAACTGGATGTGACTAAGTCTTTAGTGCAGTATTTCAGTGCTTGGGGCCCAATTTGAATTTTCCCAGGGCCATACTTTGCCTAAAATCAGCCCTACATAATCCTATATAATCCATATACTGACCTTCAGAATAAAGAAAACAGGTTATTTATGCCATACAGTCAGGGTTGGACATATCACTTGTGCAAACGGTTCGACTGCACTGAAGCCCATGGAGGGAAGGGGACCTATTTTATTAGTTGAGCAAACCTTGCGAGATTCATTGTGCAAAGTTTTGTTCAGATTGAACCCAGAGTATAATGAGACCCCAGAATATAATGAGCAGAGGCGCAGGGGAGGTGACTAAACATAACAAACAGTGTTACTCATTTCTCCTGGGCCCCGGCGCCAGTCTTCAGGCCTCTTCTGGTCGTAGAGACGTCATGAGCGATGTCAGAGATGCCAGCATCATGATGCAAAATGACGACAGTGTAATCCATGAGACGTTATGCCAGTGACATTTTGCGTCAAGAGGCCGACGTCATTCATGACGCCTCTGTGACCAGGAAGAGGCCAAAGACCGGCACCAGAGTCCAAGAGAGGCAAGTAACACGGTTTGTTATGTTTCCTCACCTCCATAGGGCTTCCGCTCATTAAACTCTGGGGTCTGAGACAGGCCCTATAGGGCATTCTAGTGTGTAGAGGGTCCAATATGGAACATTATACTGTGTGGAGGGGCCACTCTAGGGCATTATAGTGTGTGGAGAGTCCATTGTTGGATACTATACCATGTATACGAGCTACTGTAAGACATTATACTGTATGGAGGCCACTGTGAGACATTATAGTGTGTGGAGGAGCCACTATGGGGCACTATACTTTATGGAGGCCACTGTGGGACACTATAGTGTGTGGAGGGGCCCCTATAGGGCATTGTAGTGTGTGGAGGGGCTACTGTGAAACATTATACAGTGTTGCGGGGCACTAAGGGACATTATGCTATGTGAAGGGGCTACTATAAAACATTATACTGTATGGAGGCCACCATGGGACATTATACTGTATGGAAGTCATTTTGGGACATTATTCTGTTGTCACTATGGGACATTGTTCATAACTAGGTTGTCCAGGAATTGGACAAACTGTAGAGGTATAGGGGC
Source organism: Leptodactylus fallax (assembly GCA_947044405.1). NCBI lineage: Eukaryota > Metazoa > Chordata > Amphibia > Anura > Leptodactylidae > Leptodactylus > Leptodactylus fallax. Next base: position 7,409,984 of record CAMRHE010000012.1, on the reverse strand, counting down.
AGGCGTAACATTAAGAAAAAAAAAACTCAGCTGTCCCCAAGCGTTCCAGTGTCCAATACCGTAGCCTGTTTAGTCACACACCACACTTGAACAAACTGCAGTACCGGACACCAGAGCACTAGGCAGTATGTTGTTTTTTTTTATGTTACACCTACCCCAGTCCCTTCAAAGTCTGTCCAAAATCTGAGGGCCTCTAGACTGAGAAGTCAGTGGACTGTGAGTGTGATGGCGGCTGCTGCTGCACCTACAGTTTAATGGCCACCCTGACCCCACTCCCTATAACTTTACTTACATAGGACTGCTGCCTATACATCCAAAACAGGCAGCTCTGTGTAACAGAAATGTCTGCTTTACATGGAGTGAGAGACAGCAGTGGTAAGGTAAATGGTAAGGCTGTGTTTTGGAAATCACAGCGTATTTTTCTGCAATTTGTGGACAGGATTCGCTAAAATCCCATCTACTTTGCAGTGACTGTGGCAAAAACTGTGGCGTTTACGCCACGTGGGGCCCTGGCCTTAGGATGATATTGTGGCACACATTTGGCACAAGGCCCCTTTCTTGTGCCAAACATATGCCGCAAGCCCATTTTGCACCTCACTCTCCACATTGGGTATTCCCATGAACATAACCATATTTAAATTTCAAGATCATAAAAAGTTAAACATTTTTGCATATACAAGTAATTTTGCAGTTTTAAAGATTTTCTCTAACCATCTTAGCGATGACAGTCTTTTGTCTTTATTGGTTTCAAAATGGATACGACCATGAATAGATGAAATTTTAATTGTCTGAAATCCAGCCAAGATTTATTTATTGTAGCTAAATTATCTTCATGTGCACTAGTGTCTCTCCTTGATAACTTGGTCACAATAAGGAAATCATGGCTGGGTTTCTGTTAAGTACCAGGCCACAGAAAGTTTCTGCACTTGTGGCCGTATCTATTGGCAACCAATCAAGACAACAGACTGTCAGCACTAAAATTATTAGAGAAAATCTTTAAAACTCTACAAAATGTTTAATTTATTATATTTGCAAAAATGTTGAACTTTTCATTGTCTATGAATTTATGTATAGTCATGTTCATTGGAATACCCCTTTAAGTCAGTTTTCTGACATGAGTTATAATGGAAATCTACACCAGTTCCTAACTGGCAAATATGTCCATTCTGGCGCATGGGAGTACACCTGATGTATGAAGAGGACAGAGCCTCTTCATAAATCAGCCATACCCTGCACTTGTGAGAGCCTTTATTAAAACTGATGTACAAAACACCAGTCTTAATAAATTTGCCATATTGATTTTAATGTGTTTATTCACATGGCCTTTTTTGACAGCATGGTTGTTTGGCTTTGGACACTTCTCCATAGGACAGGGGATAAGTGTCCGATCGCTGGGGGCCCGATCGCTGGGCTCCCCTAAGGCCTCCTTGTGAATGAAGCACCAGTGAGCTTGCATGATTGGTGTTCCATTCACTTCTATGGGCTGGTGGGTGCACTACAGACCCAGCAACCCCATAGAAGTGAATGTAGCAACGGTCACGCAAGCGCACTGGCGCTCCATTCACAAGGAGGCCTCAAGGGAAACCTTGGTCTCCTTTCCTCCTGATCACTGGGGGCCCGAAAAATCGGGCCCTCAATGATCGGACCTCTTATCCCCTGTCCTGTGGATAGGGATAAGTGTCCATAACGGGGTGACCCCTTTAATTTATACCTACAGAACTGATTTTGAGCCAACTATATCTGTAACAGCTATGACGTATGTGAAAATAATTTAAAGCTACTATTTCTTTAACTGTATACAAGCAAATTAATCATGACCTGCGCTACTAATCCTGTGCTAATGGTGTTAATAGTTATTCTGTGTCCAAGACCTTAGTAATTCTTTCCTCGTAGCTTTAGATTCCTTCAGAGACTGCCGTAAATGTATCCACAATTAATCAGTAAAATGGAAAATAAATACATTCACATATACATCGGAGAATCTGTCTCTTTTACTATGTACTTTGAAGACATTTGAATTTCAGTTATGTTCTTAAAATTCCATAGAGGCTCATTACAAGCATCATTGACATACTTGACTTAAACTATATTTATGCAAGAAAAAATACAAGAGATCTATGCCTCCTTGGTACATGCAAGATCCCCTTTGTCTTGTATCAGTCTTGTGAAGTGAAAACATACTAAACATTTGGAAGCCAGGCCAGCTTTATCTATTAGACTCTGCATTTATACAATGACATGATTGTGGTACTCTGGGTATGATAAATGCATTACAGTGTCATAAACCCTCAGTTACAAAATATAATCCAGAATGTAAAAATAAATCCAGATCGTCATTTTGGAGATTGGAAAAATACTTTACTTTCAAACAAGGGCTGAATACTGCAAAGTGTTGGGTCCAAACATTCACCCTGGGAAAGGAGTGAACATTCTGCTTCAATTTATAGCTGTCTGGAGACTAGTCACAACCTTCTTATTGAGAAGTAAAATATAGGCTTTGGGTAAGATCACTGGCTCCAAAAACCATCCACAAAAAAATTCTCAGTCATGAGATATGTATTTGTTGCATTTTTCCCATATTAGAGCCCATAAACTAATTAAAGGGGTTGTCCAGTTTCAGACAAATATTGAGAGAGAAATGTTATTGTTTGTATAATGAAAAATGAAACAGTTTTCCAATATATTTTCTCTATCAATTCCTCACGATTTTCTAGATCTCGTTTGCTGTCATTCATTCTGTGGATAGAAAAGATTTCTATCCCCAGGCCTAGCATGAATAGCACTGAAGTAGGACAGGTTATTAATCCAAGTATGGTTGATAAAGGGCCATTTATAGAGTATCTGAATATAGATAAGACTGAACATGTTTGTGGCTACAGCCTCTATAACAATAGACGTTGGCTTCCCGGCAAATTATTTGGGTTATAAACTTCAACAATTCATGAAGAACTACCAATGGTTTACCCATACACCCAAATTAAGTGACACAAATATAGCTGAATCCGACAAGGCTAAAATTCTATTACCACAAAAAAGTTTTTCCTCAACAACAGTAAAACTACAAACCATACAAGAAGATCAAAATTACCGATAAATTTGGCTCGCAGGAACTCAATTTTTGGAAAAATATTCAATTTTATTGACAAAATATATAAATACATATAATAACAAAAACTGTCTAAAAAATGTGCAGACAAGTACGCAGATGGAAAATAGCGTAATAGTTCAAAGTACCTAACCCCCACAGAGCAGGAGCAGAAGGAGGGCAACAGCGTTTTGTTTCCCTCCTTGCGGCACCATCCTATTATTGTGTATAACATGGCGACTGGTATGTACATGTGAGCTTATTTAGGCTCAGTTTATTCAGGTTCAGATTATCTGGATTGTGTCACTGTTGGTATATTCTGGCCTATTTTTTGGCTTGTTTACCTATATGAGCACTATATACAGCTTCTTCTCATGGCTTTTTTCATTATATCACATATTTTGAGTATTTCACTTTGATTAAATATTGGGTTCTGTTGCTGTTTTGACCATTATCTTTATATTATATGCTTTTTTTCTAGATACTGGCCTGTTTTTAATATCTATTTGATTGATCTAGTATCTAGGATTGTGTGCTGCTCTGTGGGGGTTAGGTTCTTTGAACCATTACGCTATTTTCCATCTGCCTACTTGTCTACACATTTTTTAGACAGTTTTTGTTATTATATGTATTTATATATTTTGTCAATAAAATTGAATATTTTTCCAAAAATTGAGTTCCTGCGAGCCAAATTTATCGGTAATTTTAAAATTCTATTATGTCTACTAATTTTCAGTAAGATGCAGAATGAAGTTTGCTTTTGTCAATATTCGAATATGGAATTAAGCCTCTGGTGGAAATCTAATATTGTAGCACATTTCTGAGAGTGATTTCAGACACATATTAGGTAAGATATCCAAATCAAATGCCTTCTGTTTCCCAGTCTTCAATATGAAGTAAATCCTGTCATGTAGAGGTTTTTTTTCTCCTCTCTTAGAATATCACTAGACTATGCCAAAATTAATCTGGAAAACAAAAGATCAGATTCTCTACCGTATTCCCTACTCACAGATTGTGCTACAAAAGTAATATACAAAAAGAAAGAAACAGCTCACCAGTCTCCAGTGGATAATGAATCTCAAGGCAAGCACATGTGCAAGGAACCTGTTTGCAGGACTGACAAACAAAGGATAAGCCAAAGACAAACATAAAATGGTCCAGTGCAGATACAGTAAGGCTCAAAAATATAAAACTTAACTTTTAATCAATGCATTAAAATCAAAAACATCGGCCTTCACATCACTTATTCGATTCGAGAGAAGCTCTCAGGCTAGATTCACACAACCGAGGTGCAAAGTGGTCATGAAAAACATCCATTTTCATGGCTGTCTTGCACCCATGGGGCAAAAATAGGACAAGACCTATATTTTGATGGTTTGTTACAATAGATAGACAAAATAATGGTCACGTGAATAGCCCCCATTCACATGACTTTGCTCATCTGTTCTGGACCATTTTATGTTTGATTTTGTGCTATTTTGAGAGTATTGATGAGCAGGTGAACTCAGTGACGGCCCCTCCATGTGGTCTGAAGGTAATTGCATATTCTAGCCATTCATAACCTTTTTATGAGATGTAGCCTTACTATAGGAATAAAGTATTGAAGTAAATGGTAAATAAATGTGTTTCTTTTCCATATTTGTATTTTTATGTTATTGGACCCTATAAAAAAGTATACTTTTTTCCATTAAATGTTTGTTATACATTTGCTTACTTTTTTTGATGACATTTTTCCAGAGGGCTTTACTGTGTAACAAATTTTGAAATTCATATCCAAGTAATGTGAGGAAAAGAAAATGTGAAAAGTAAATAAATGTTTAATACAAAAATAAAAAAAACAGAATCGTAATTTGTGTAGTTTCTACAAACTGATTAGTTCACCCTGGCACAATACCCCCCTTCTGCCATATTACTCTGTACATTTGGCTGCCAATTTTTATAGGCAGCCCACCAAAATAGAATTTGGTATACTAATTTACTATTGTAAGAAGAGCTATTTTGCCTTAAAAGCAAAGCTTACAAAACTCATCTTCCACAGCATGTGTTTCCAGACTGGTTTAGTCCGCAATCTCTGGCCTCAGTCCTTAGTTAAGTACCATAGAGTCATTGCTTAAAGAGATTTCCATTTTACTTTTTAGAGCCTTGACATCAATAGGAGCTAAGTTGCAGTATTTCTGCCTAGCTAGCATACGGTGTACAGTGCTATCTGCTACCAGCTCCATATGCAGTATAGTACAGGGATCGGAGGCAGCCCTGAACAGCTGATTTGTGGGTGGGGGGTGCAGCTCTCTGTCCCCCACTGGTCAGATATTTATAGCCTATTAAAAAAGATCCCAGACAACCCCTTTAAACTGGCCATAAACACATGCATAGATGATCTACAATCAAATCTACCATCTAATGTGGGCCTCCCTACTTGGATTTCAACTGCCCAATCCTTTTTTTCACAGGAGGATAAGCCACCACCACAGGAGTCTGGCAGCTGCTTTCTCCCCTCTACCCATCTAGAGAACATTCACACTCTGCTCTGACCACCAATGTGTATGGGAGATCGGGAGAGATAACTGTTGGAAGAACAAGTGTTCGGCTGTCAGCTATCATATACGTGTATAGCTAGCATAAATGCAAAGTTAAGTTCACAGAGCTTTGTGTAATGAAATTATAGAACTGTATGGAAAATTCATGGTGATTTTGCACATCATATCTGTCATGAATAACTGCACTCCTGCATAGCATTTTATATACTAGACATGTTAGACTGAAACATTATATTGCCAGCATGCAATGTCATTACTGCTATAATATGCCTTATAAGCATAACCTTTACTCAGTACAAGGACTACTCACCTGGTGTATCAATTATAGTCCTTAATATAAGTATAAAAATAACCCACTTTATGGTGTAACAGGTACTTTTCCTTTTCCATTTTTATGATATTCAGTAAAAAGAAACAGTAACTGTTTTGGAACAATTTTTCATACTGTCTCTCTTTTGGGATGTCTAATGTATGGGTCTCCTTGCAATCATTGGGCCATTGGCTCCAAAACACGTCTGATTCCAAACATCCACTCTGTATATTAATTCTTGCTTTAGTGCTTTGTGGTTTGGATTGTGAGCTGCGTTTTATGAATTTGTATGCAAGGGTTTATTAAGCTACTTGGCATATCTGTGAATGCAACTGATATGTCTGTAAATGTAATTTGTACAAATCCTATGTGTACAGTTTTGGAGGTAAGGCTATATGATATTACAAATAGACTATTAATGATATAAATTAAAGTGACAGAAAATTGAGTCATTCAAAGTGTCAATCTATTGTTTTAACAGAAGATGTGCACCATGGCATGGAAGTGGTAACATATTCTACAATTCAATATGCCATGTTTACCCAAGTGAGCAGATGCAGAACAAGCTATTTTAGTGTCCAAAGCAAAATTGGCAATATGTAGCTATGTGCGAGCCTTCCTACCACTCATCTTTCAGATGGATAACATCCAATCCTGGTGTAGAGTGGTTTCATGTCCAGATGTCTTGTACAAGGGTTTGAAATCTAGAATCTGGTGTCCAATACATTAATGGTCTGTCCCATCAGTCCAGAAGTCAAGGCAAGCCTTGATGTGACAAAGCAGTTAAGAACCTATTAGCTCATATCTGTCTGTCATTTCTGTCCTCTCTTCTAAAGAAAGAAGAAAAAAATGTGAATATTCTATTTCACACTGATCACATAAAGATTTCTGTTCTACCACCAATCGGACATTGCTGATCTGTTTCATTTTATTTGATCTGCAGGATCTTTTTAAAAGGTTACAAAAATTGTTATTGTCTCACTCCAGTAAATGGAAAACTTATAAAGAGGAGTAACATCTCAGGACATAAGTGCTAGACCTATAGATGCAACAAATTTATCAAACTTTGTGCATCATTTGATAAATTTGCAGAAAATTACGCAAAAGCAGACTCCTGCAAAACTGATTTTAAAATGTTCCCTCATGATAAATTCTCCCCAAAAAATATCACAACATTACAGAGCACTTTACAATAATAAACAACATACCTCTGTTATGTATGTCACATTTGTAGATTTAGAAAAAAACAACTGAAATCCTATGCAAATAAAGCTGTTGGTGTTCTGAGGCTTGGCCTTCAACCCTGGGAGCACTGCTCTTTCTGCTCAAGTAGGATAGGTGATAGAATAGCAGTGGGAGGATCAACTATCATTGCATAAGGTGGCACAGGCAGGAGATGCTAGGGCATTGAGTTGCAATTGCAGTGCTCCAGGAAGCTGAAGGCCCACCTCCAGTGCATCAATTACCTCATTTGCATAAGATTTCAAAGTTTTCTTCCAAATCTACTAAAGTGACATACATAACAAAGGTATGCTGCTTATCACTGTAATGTACTCTGTAACACAGCAGTAAGAGTTTAATATGTTTGGGGGAGGTGTGTATTGAGGTCAAGATTCCTATGCCTATATTGAATGTGATACCTGTGATCAGTTTGGATCAGGAGAAGGCCTTCGATCGTGTCTCTTACGCTTTCATGGCGAAAGCTCTCCGCCAGCTTGGTATAGGTGAGTGGTTTTGTCGTATGGTTAACCTGATGTATTTTGACATCCACAGCTCGGTGATGGTGAACGGCTGGAAGACTGACCCCTTTCCGGTTTGCTCCAGGGTCAGACAAGGCTGTCCTCTGTCACCTCTCCTTTTTGTTTGTGTTATAGAACTGTTCGCAGAGTCTATCAGGCAGAATCGAGAGATCAGAGGTATCATCGCACCAGGTCCAGGAAGATTCGAAGTCAAGTGTTCGTTGTACATGGATGATGTGACCGTCTTCTGTGCTGACCAGGCGTCGATGTCAACACTCATCCAGACCTGCAAACGCTTCGGCCAAGCCTCAGGAGCTAAGGTGAACTGTGGAAAGTCAGAGGCCATGCTCTTCGGAGAATGGCACCTGGCCTCCCCTGCTGTCTTTCCTTTCACAGTGCAACCGGACTTCATCAAGATCTTGGGAGTCTGGTTCGGAAAGGAAGGCGCCGCCCTGAAGTCTTGGGACGAAAGACTTAAGAAGGTCAACCAGAGAATCGGGCTATGGAGCCTACGTCAGCTTACCATCGAGGGGAAGGTGCTCGTCCTGAGAAATGAGATCCTGCCAGTGCTCCAGTACACCGCACAGGCTTGGCCCCCACTGGCAACAGTGGTGCGGGCCATCACCAGGACCGTCTTCTACTTCGTGTGGGGCTCCAAGATGGACAGGGTGAAGCGGACCGTCATGTACAAGGACCGGCTCAAAGGAGGTAAGGGAATCCCTGATATTCCAACCCTTCAAAGATCGGCTTTTGTTTGTGATTGTGTTCGCAGAACCCTCAGAACAGTCAACGGATCTGCGGGGAAGGCCATGTCTCGTTCGTTCCTGCTCCCCCTCTGAAGAGGGCTCGGCTGGGAGAAGTGGGACAGCTCCGTCCCTTACAACTGGACCGTCCCCTGGTTCTACGCGGATGTGCCCAAGTTTGTGAGGGAGTTCCAACTGGAGGGTCTGAAACCGGATCTGTGGAAGCCAAAGACCATCCACAAGCTCATCCAAGCTAGGAATGTGATGGAGGAGGTTCCAGGACTCACAGCAGATGCTACGAAGGTCGTTTGGGAGAACGTCTCTTCAAATCTGCTGACCAACGGGCATAAGGATTTGTCGTGGACGGCCATCCAAGGGGGTCTGCCCCTTAGGTCGTTCATGCATGCCCGCAACTTGAGCAAGACAAGGTACTGCCCCCGGTGCCCCTACAAGGAGGAAACATCTTTGCATGTCTTCTGGGAGTGCCCTTTGCTCAAGGCCTGTTGGACGAGCTGGACGATGACTTTGAGGACTGTGTACCCAGGAGGGGCCTGACACACCACGCGGTGTTGTATGGGCTTTTTCAGGGAACTCACAGAGAGAGCGACATTCTGGAGGCCTGGCGACTTGTGAACTGTTTCAAGGACGCTATCTGGTTTGCCAGAAAGAGACTCACTTTGCGAAGAGAGAACATCACCTACCAGGATTGTTGCAGGCTTATCCACAGCTTGCAGCGGGACTATGCCATTCTGGATAGCCTGGCCGGTGAAGAGGAGGAAGAGGAGGACTGAGTCTTCGGCGACGTCTGCTTTTTCCTTCCCTGTTCTCCCTTCATGTCTGTTCTGTTACTCAATAAAGCTTCGGGCCTTGTGATTACCCCCCTCCCCTTATTACTCCTTCCTCTCCCCCATCCCATCACTTGTCTTGATGCTTATGTTGTTTAACTTTTGTTTTTCAGCTCATTGTTTATTGCTAGGGTAGGAAGTAGTGGTAGTATAGGGAGTATATTATTTCCTGTATTGTACCTGTCCTTCCCTCATGTGTGTTGTGGTCAATCAATAAAGCTCCGGGCCTGTGACTCCCCCCTCCCTTCCCCCTCTGTATTTGTCACTTGACTGTCTCTGTTGAATTGACCAAAATGTATGTCAGATAGGTTTGTAGTGCAGCATGTAGTGTTAGGATGTATTTCCTCTCGACGTATGTTGCGCTGCATCCCTTAAGGATGAAAGATTTAGTCTTTTGAAAGATTTAGTACCTTTGTAATTTTTGCTTGAGACTTGGTTGTAATAAAAGCTTTATTCAATCAAAAAAACCTGTTTTGTGGTAGCCAGCCTTATCAAGTCTTGCAAAAGTGTGTAATGTACTTTTAAAATAGGTTTTAGGCTAAGGCCCCACGTGGCAACGCATCGCAGTTCTTCCTGCAGCACTTTAGACAGAAAGTTTCCATAGGTTTCTTCTGTGTACTTTCTGTTTCAATTATACCTATGGGGAAACCGCCGGCGCCGATTTTGGAAATTGACATGTGTCCGCAGCGCGGTTTTTACTGCAAAGTGGGCATGGGATTTGCTAGAATCCCATTCACTTTGCTCTGACTGTAAAAAGCCGTGATTTTTTCCACAGCGTTTCCGCCACATGGGGTCCTGGCCTTAAAGGGATTCTACCCCCACAAAAATCTCTTCTAAATCACTTACGCCGCACTAATGGGCAGATAGTGGAATAGTAAACATACCTTTTTTTGTTTCAAAGTGCAGTCTTGCTGCTGAAAAAATAATTTTTTAATCTGCGTGCAAATGATCTGCTTGATACAAATAAAGCATGACCATGCCTGCCAGAGCACCTGTTATCAATTTTAGGCACTATCCAGTGCCATCTCCTAACATAAAGATTAGTCCAGATGTGTGGAGACCACAGAAAAAAAACAGCTGCATCATATAGTTCGCCAGGCTCGGACTATAAGTGAATCCCCCGGTTAACCCCTGAGCCAGCTGGGCTCCCAGCTCACACTGGCATGGCACAATGCACTCATTGTACTTTATACAGAAACTCATCATACAGCATCACAACCAGACTATACATCTGTATGATACTGGGTAGATTATTTAAAAAAAAACTACCCAGTTTATTTGTATATACTATAGACACATTGGGCAGCTGAGATCACATCTAGTGGAAGAGTCAGGCCAACCAGTATCCTTCTGTCCTGGGCCCCAGCTTCCCAATAATACTGCAGGGGTCCCAATCACCAATCATTGTACAGCATCTTGCTGCTGCTTGAGGTAGTCTTCTGTGTGGATGCTTATCACTGGTATAAAGGGCCTTAGTTTAAGGCAAGATAAGCCACGCCCCCAAGGTACTTTTCTCCTCATTTGCATATGAATACAAGCTATATAACAGATGCATATTTGGGAACTGTGGAATCACCTCTACAAGTGGAGGTGATTAGGTTTATAACCAATTTCCTAATGATAGACTCTCTAAGTTTATTTAAAGAGGTGCCTTTTTATCTTCTTTTCAGATTTGCATGGTTGTATGTTGAACTCATTAAAACACAAAGGAATAAAACATTAAAAACCAGAGTAAAAGTTAACAAGTAAAAAAGTTATATAGTTTGTATTCAATATAGCTGAAATAGTTTGATGTATTTTTGAAAAGGGAACTAACTTTTGGGGTTTTTTTTTTCATGGATTTCATTTTTATGCTGTATACTTAGCTACACCTTTGGAGCAGTCTGATGCTTATTTCTATTCTAAGAAAATTATATACTGTACTTGACATGCACAATTATTTTGTGGTTTTAAGAGGTGAGCAGCCTATGATTTTTAGGACCCTAAAAAGGTATCTAGTTGTATATCATTGAAATGTATGCATAAGAGATAACTATATCATATACTAATTGCATTTTTCAACAATAGGCAGTATTATCCCCAATGGATCAGCTAGATCATTATATTACCCCAACTGAAGCATCATCAATGCATTTTATATCCAAGCACTTAGCCCCTGAGAAACCATTTCTGCCAAAATGAATATTTTTGTGCTGTCTGTGGGAAATTTCCCAAACCAATGAACATGCTTTTGCCAAACAACTCAAATGTTGCTGAAATTATTCATTAGTACACCAATAGTTTTCATGGCTCTCAACATTTAGTAGGTTGATGTTTGTCTTTTCAAATTGTAAAGAAATTTTTATGATAAAAAGCACAAGGTACATTTTACTATTACTAGACGTTTCCACAATGAATTTTGTTTTGATGCCCCTTCAACTTTTGCTTAATAGCAACAGTTCACTGTGACGGTAAGGATTTAATGTTAAATGGGTTTTCCAGTTCTGTTTTTAGGGCACAGAGAGGCTTCAAATAAAAAAAAATATCACATGCTTATCTATCCATTTGGCTGAGGATCAAGCAAGGAGTTTCCATTTGGATTCCCGGTGTTTATCTTCTGCCTGTGCACGAGCGCGTCAGCCAGAACATCACTGCTCAGCCAATAATTAACACCATGTCTGATGAAGGAAGCTTGCACTTCTGAAAGCTTACTTATAAATATACTCAGCCTCTAAAAGGTATCGCCTCATTTCTTCACTCTTCCAATGATTAGCTGGCATGCTTCAGGGCAGGACTAAGGTTAGGAGCACCGGGAACCCAGTCTCCTCTGGATACCTGACCGAACAGACAAATATGTATATTGTATGTTATTTTAAGCCTCCCTATGTCCTGAGAAAGATAACTGGAACACCCCTTTAAGGATTTGTTGATGCAGTTTTTAAAGCCAAAACAGGAATGGATTGAAAAAAAGAGAAGAACCACCTGTCCTTCCAAACCTGATGTTGGCTTTAAAAACTGCATCAACTAAACATGAACATGTTCCCTTAGCCTACATTCAGACAACCGATAGTGAAAATGGCCCGTGAAAAAAGTACATTTTTCACAACCGCTTTGCACCCAAGTGTTCCCATTTTCTCAGATCCCTCATATATTGCAGTGTAAGGAGGGATCCGTGAAAATGGACAAAAATAGAACATGACCTATATTTTGATGGTCAGTTACAACATACCGTTAAAATATTGGTCATGTGAATAGCCCCTATTCACAGCCCCCTGTCGTGTGAATATAGGGTTACCCTAAAATAAATCTGCACTCCACCCATTTATCTTAAGGCTTATTTATAAGTCTGCCTGCCTGAGTCAATGTCATTGCCTGTGCTGATTTTAGACTGCAACACTTGCCATGCAAGTTGGGACCCACGAAAAGTTTATTCCTTATAAATTTTACACCTACTAACATCGTTGTACTTACTTTTTAAACAACCCATTCAGCCATTCACTGAATACAGATTTGAACAACCTCAGTCACTGAGTGACAGCAGCATCTCCTGTGTGTTAACCCCTTCCCCGTACTGTTACATCACGCTGAGCGTATAGTTAACACTATAATATTACGGCACTGTAGTGCCTTAGGCACAGGAGCTGTGTCTGCGGCATTACTCCTGCCATGCAGTTGTGTTATACAGCCAGGCCCAGGACTAACTGCCGGAGATGGAAGATACTCCGACTTCGGGGGATTAACCCCTTGGATGCCACGGTCAATAGCAATCATGACATCCATGTGGTCCAGGGGCAAGATCGGCGCCACCTCTCGGACCCCCCCGCGATAAGATTGTGGGTTCTAAGGGGTTGCCATTGTTCAACCTCTTGAATGTCTATGCACTTTACACATAGGAAACCTATGGGCGAAGTGCTGCAGTACGATGTATTGCAGTACATTGAACTAGGGATCAGAGATCCCAGATTCAAGTCCCCTTGTGGGAGAGTAAAAAGTATCACTTAAAAAGTTTAATATAAAGTATAAAAAAAAAAAAAAACAATAAAATGTTCAAAAAACCCACATTTAAATTTAAAAAACACATAATATAAACAAAAAAAATAAACATGTTAGGTATCGCCAAGCCCCCAGTATCCAAAAATAGCATTATTTATCCCGTATGGTGAACGACATAAAAAATATACCACAATACGCAAAATAATTATTTTGGTCACCTAGCTTTCCCCTAAAAAAAGTCATACATACCAAAAATTGGTACCAATAAAAAGTACAACTTGCCCCGCAAAAAAAGAGCCCTCACATATCTCCGTCAACAAAACAGTTAAAAAAACACTAAAAAAGGCATCAGAATATGGTGACCCCAGGAAAATTGTTAATTTTCAAAAAGTGGCATTTTACTTGTAAAAGTGGGAAAACCTAAACCTGTGCCCCAAAACAGTGCAAAATTAAAGTACAACTCGACTTGCAAAGAATAAGCCCTCAAATAGCCATATCTTATCAACATACCACGTGGTATGTGGTAAGATTATGTAACTTTCGTATATACATCCAGGGGCTCATCATTATTTTTTCTTTTGGGACCCATTTTTTGGTATTTTTTACCATTAGTGCACTTTTGTATTTGAGAATTGTCTGTCCTTTTGAAATAAGATTGGTAATTACTTTGCACACTTGTATGCATTTTCTATGGTAGACACATTTTTTGTGTTTTTTATTATAATAGCTGCCTTGTTATTTTGGTTCTGTACACTATTTGCATTATATTTTGTGTTTTGACCCCTGTATGTGTTGCTACAATTTGCGATTTTTTTTGTCAACTTTTTGTGACAATTTACTATACATTCCTAATACCACGTTATGATTCTATGTGGATATATTTCTTTGTCTCTTTCATAATTCCAAATTTTGCAAGATTTTCTCTAATCATCACAGTGGTGACAGTCTTGATTGGTTGCAATGGATACGATCATGAATGCAGGAACTTTCTATTCTCTTAAACCTAGTCATGATTTCCTTATTGTGGCAAGGTTATCTTCTCATGCATGTAATGTCCCTACCTGATATCCTAGACATAATAAGGAAACCAAAGTCAGGTTTCTTACAAGCGTAAAACCATAGAAAGTTCCTGCATTTATGGTCTTATCCATTGGCAACCAATCAAGACAACAGACTGTCACGACTAGGATGGTTACCGAAAATCTGTAAAATTTGTAATTGTTTATATTTGCAAAAATGTTAAACTTTTGTTGGCCTACAAATCTAAATATGGTTATATTCTTGGGAACACCCCTATAAGTACCCTATCTCTAGTCTTGAGGATTACTGGAGAAAGTGTCTTCTTCAAAATAAAATGTTTAAAGAGGACCTGTCAGATTTCCTAAAATGCCTATTTTAGTAAACACTTTGCCAAAAAAAAAAATCATTCTGGAGCATGCTTTCTTACAACACTATTTTGTGCTGTTTTTGTCTGTCTTTTCCTCCTAGAAATGTATGAATTCATGGACAACCGAGTGTTACCATTATGAAGTGTCTACCTGCACACCTGTCTACCTGTTTGACATGCTGATATAATCAAACATGTACCATTTGACAGGGAAAGTGGTAACACCCAGAACAGTATTAGTAGATATGGGTAGTTTTGACCTCGTTTTTATCTCAATATATTGTAAGGTCAATCACTTAAAGTTTTCTAATAAAGTTGCAAGTATAGGCACATTTACAGACTGATGCTAGGTTCACATTAGCATTTGGGTTTCCGTTCTTCGGGTCCGCTTGGGGACATGAAAAACAGAAACCCTATCCGCTTTAAAAACAGTTACCCACAGAAACCCGAAGACCCCATAAACTATAATGGGGTCCGTTGGGTTTCCACCCGCTTTCCGCCTGAAATTGGCGGAGAGAAAAGTCCTGCTTGCAGGACATTTCTCTCTACCTATTTTAAGTGGAATAGGGGACGTAGTTCCCGAAGGCTAGTGTGAACTGACCCTGAACTTTCACACACCAGTTATATGGATGTTATAAAGATAAAGTGTCAGGGGTGTAGCTACTGAGCCTCGGACCCTGAGGGGGCCCCAAAGATCCCTCTGCCACATAAAATATACCACTATTTTAAATGGTACAAGATAATTACGGCCCATTTACAGATTTTGTACTGGGCCCCATGAACTTCAAGTTACATCTCTGTAAAGTGTTATTCAGTGTTATTATAAAGCCACTTTTAACCCATTACTCTATAAATCCTCCATGATAATTATACATTTTTTATATCAGCTAAATGTAATATAAATACTGCATATACTAATATCATACAAATGAATTCAGTAGAGTGCAGACCCAGCTTCCTCATTCTACTAGTACAATATATCAGCTTTGTAAAGGACACATTTTTTTGCAATGAAAAGCAGACTTTCTCTCAAAGTTTCTATAGTAAATACTCCACTATTCTCAGTAGACACATCATTTGAATCTTAAGCAGAACATGCAGGCACATCTTGACAGACACTATTTTCAGTGAATCACCTAGCTAGAACACAGTGTTCTGAAAGCAGTGATTCACAGTACCACTAGTACGCTAGCCAAGCACACATTATTCACTTCTATTGGGTTTAAGTAGTTAATGCAGTAAATTCTATTATATGTTAACAGTGTCATTGACATATGGAAACTCCCTATCAGCAAAATAGATGACAGTGAGAATAGTGAGATAAAGACTATAATCACCCACTAAGTTAATTATGTACATATTTTCAGACACAACAGCAAAATAAATTCACTATAAGAATTGTTTTGTAAGCAAAAAATTAAAATATGTTGCAATAGCTTATCACTTTGTTTTACTTTTCTCCCTCTCAAGTAAGCATTAGAGTTAAATGTAACTGGAAAAAATTGTAATTTGTAAGGCAAAGACCTCTCCAATGAAATCTATGAGAATAGAGAGCTAGGCAAGCCAGCATCTCCCTTAGGGCACTATTTACATGGCCCAATGGTCAGACAAGCACCAATTGATGATATAACACATTGATCAGCTCCTCTTGGTTTTGCATACTTTGCCAATGCATTCATTTACCTCCTATACAGTTCCATTATGTTGGTAAAAGAACCTCTATTTACAAAGGGCATTAGCTGTCAACACAGTTTTTTTTTTTCTGCCACATAAAAGATACAGTCTCCCAATAAATAAGTACTTGTATGTTTCTCTGCTGATCGCTGGCATCATTACACAAGCCAGTTATCAGGAACAAGTACTCTATGAACTTGTTCAACCGATTGTCAGTCCATGTTATAGGGCCTTTAGAATTAACGGGAGAGATACTAATTACATTAACCTCTTAACAGTCACATTAACCCCTTCCTGCCGCAGCTAATTTTTATTTTTGACTCCCCACCTTCAAAACCTCATAACTTTTTTACTTCTCCGTTCACAGAGGCATATGAGGGCTTAATTTTTGTGGGACAAAGTTTACTTCATAATGGTATCATTTAATATTCCATAAGATGTATTCCCCTTTAGGAAGAGGAGAATCATGGCCTAAGACCAACACCAGACAGCTCTGAGACAGGGAAGATATATCTGTCATCTCATAAGAGACTGTGTGTCAGCCTAGGAGGACGATAGTAGTCATTCTTCCTACAAAGCTGCATACCGGAACCCATTTGTCACTCAGGTATTAGGGCCCCTGGAACTTCCTTGTATTCAGCCCCCAGATCCTGATACTGGGAGAAGTTTATTATTTATTTGTAGTGGAGTAAAGGCAAACCATCACCACCACAGTCTGAGCATCCCTCATCGCAAGCCTGGTGTAGCCAACAAGTTGGAGACTGTTACCCCTATCGGGAAGCTGAACAAGTTGAGAGTTACCTTGTTCTCAGAGTAAAGTTCACTTTGGTTAAACCGCACCACTGCCTCCTGAATTGTTCCTGAGCTTACAATCAGGGCCCTTCCAATCACCACCACACGGCTCAGGGTGAAAGAGGACCCCTTTCCAACTGTAAGTGCCCCGGGGAACAACTACCACCAACATCAGGTACCACACAGGCCCCCCTCATCAGTGTCCGGCCTGGGAGCTGGGCTGGAGGAGTTTGGTTGAGTGTACTCAGCCTTCCCTGTGACATCACCACCGTCACTACTACTACCATCCTCCAGTCGGTTCCCTCCATTGGGTTGTGACACTGCTAAAATGTATGGAGGAGCAAGGCTGATAGTTATGTGGAGCTTAAAGGTGTATTCCCATGAAAATCTTTAAAAATCTACAGAATTTTTAACTACTTATATTTGCAAAAATGTTTAACTTTTAACTATCTACAAATATAGATATGATTATGTTCATGGGAATACCCCTTTAGGCTCCACATAATTATCATCCTTGCTCCTCCATACATTTTAGCAGTGTCACAACCCAATGGAGGGAACCAACTGGAGGATGGTAGTAGTAGTGACGGTGGTGATGTCACAGGGACTGTGTGGTACCTGATGTTGGTGGTAGTTGTTCCCCAATTGTTCCCCAATATCTTGTGACCACAAGATATTTAGAGAAAATCTTTAAAACTCTGCAAAATGTTTAATTACTTTTATTTGCAAAAATGTTTAACTTTTAATTATCTACAAATTTTAAAATTGTTATGTTCGTGGGAATACCCTTTTAAGTTGAGCAACCTGGTCCTGTGAGTCTTAAGTTATGCCCCTGGGAAATATGCACTTGCCTGACCACCTTTCTTTCTCTTCTCAGCTGGATAGGATTGCTGAATGGCCTCCAATGAAGATTCATTTTCCAAAGTGTTGCCAGAAGTGAACAGTCTATATAATACCCATATAAGTAGTAATTGCCAGTTATTGCATAACAAAAAAATACTGGAACCCATAGCAAACTTTTAAAAGCAATGGGGAGATTTCTAAAGACCAATGTGTATAATGCTTCATATCTCCTGCGCTGGCAGAGGATTTTACCTAGTCAGAAATTAGGCAAATGCTTCAGCTGTGCGCCTACATTAATTCCATGCCATCTCACAGCTGGCGTAGATTTCAGGCATCAATTACAAAGCTGGCGTAAATAATGATAAATCTAGTGGGGCTGATGGCTCTGCCCACACTACACCTTTGTCACACCCCCTTTTCAAAAAGGGGCAAGGACATTGTAAAATCCCAAATTTTGTTGCAAATGCTTTTTGACAAAGTCACAAACCCAAGGTTTTAAATATAAACATAATAAATCTGTCTCAATGTCTCCAAAAATAGTGCCCCACACCATGGCTCCAACAATAGTGGCACATTTTTTTTCTCCCAAACTGCTATCCTATACTACAGTGTAGAAAATCCCACACACTGAGAGATACTGTAGCATATATTTGATATTCATTACTTGGTTTAAAACGGCATATCCAAATTTAGACAAGCATATTTTTTTTAGCATGAGAAGTATATATTGCATATGTCTTCCAAATCCCATCTGGAATTCATAACAGAAAACAGACAAATTAATTAAAGGATTTGGAAAAGCATTGTATACACACAAAGTAATATTTCAACAAAGCCATCCCATCCTTCAATTATCAGTCATAAGGGATTATGCTAATATATGCTAACTGCAACAGCAACATCTAGAAAACCAAAGTTCAATAAACTGTGCACCTTTATCCAATTTATTCTGTTTGTGAAGCTTCTTTAGGCATATGTGCCAGCACTATGATTTGTTTGATCATATACTGTATACCAGCACTAATTACCATCAAATCCAACAAAAGATCTTACAAAAAGTAGCTGCTTGGCACAAATAACAAAGATTTGTGTATTGCACATGATCTCATTATTTCTTTTATGTAAAATGAACTGTTTCAGTACCAAATATTCCCAGAGAACATAATGTTCTTCTTCCCCAATGACTATCTCTAGAATTCAGCTATAACCTACACATCTTTATTTTCATTAAGGATTTCAACGATTGGCACATAAGTGGGGAAAAACTCCTTGACTGCTTTATATCTGGATAACCTTCCAACATTCTGATATCTGCATAATATCTGTATCAACTCCTTCACTAATGTAAGTGAAAGGTGTTGCACTGCAACCCTGCGAGCACTGTGACTGCGACTTCCAGTCACAAAAAAATTGAGCAGTGCTTGGCTTTTTTGTGACTACAGGGTGTAGTTTCTGTACCCTCGGGGGTTACAATATGACCCTATTCACTTATATTGGTGATGAAGATAGAAGGTAACACAGCAATCTTAGGTTGTGCAATGGGAATCGTGGCCAAAGTCACTGTGTACTGTAACCCTCACTTAAATCTGCCTTTGGTAAATTTCTGCTACAGGAAATACTGACCATATTGCCCCTTGTAAGTGAATTCTTGCAACAAGGAGCAGAAAGAGAATATTTTAGTCTTCCAGGAAGTGAGACACAATGCACTCTTAATATTATTATTTTCTTTTTCTTACATTACTGCTTCTACACAACAAGAATCCACCATATTAGACTATATTCATATAGACATTATGGTATTCATTGGTGGACTATAACACCAATAGTATGACTGAATTGTTTTCAAGTAGATCCCAAGTGATCCTATAGACATACAATGCATCCATTTTTGACAGCAAGAATAATAGTGAAGACTATGCTATTCTTCTGTCAAAAAGCATAAACATGTATGTTTATGGGCATGTGCATATGTACTGAGCACATAGAAGTGTATGTTTGCAGTACAGGTACATGTATGTAGGGTATAAAATCTAGATTACCCAATATGCTCTAAGTCACCATTACCAACAAGTGTGAAGAGAGAATATATGCATTTATGGATGCAAATATAGGAAAGTAGAACGACCCACGATAAGCAGAATGTCATATAATACATTTGTTTTATAGCGGCATGCGTGGCTGCCTACAACTTTAGCCATTGTTCCCCACTTTAACCCTTGGGGGGTGTTGTTGTGTCATAAGAAGGGGTTGTCCCAAGAGGGACCAGTTATTACTTTATGTTCACATTCTCTCGTTCTTCTAGCATAAAATTTACCTTTTCAGAAAACGCATTTGCTTGGTCTTGTAGGGGTGAAAACCTTGTGATCATATAGTGGGTAATTTCTCATCTTAAATGGAAACAAAATGTATTTTTATCACTGGAAATGCTACAGAAATCTGTGTTATTTCTAAGTTTCATAAAAGTAGAGGATAATTTGGTAGACAAAAGCCAAATTTAGAAGTACTGTACTTATTGAAAGCAAAGCCAAAATTCCAATATAAGAAGCAACACAGTTTCTTCTTTTGCTTCATATTCTATCATTCCCCTGTCAAAATAATTGGCAGAATAAACTATTACTGCCGACCACAACATTTCAGGTATCCAATCACAATGGAAAACTGCTCTCTAAGGGCCGAAATTACACATTACACATCTAAAGATATGCTGAGTTGCTATATTACAAAGGAGTTTCGTGTATGAGAGCTTAGCTTTGTGCTCAGTACATGGATTCATTGTGTGTCAAGGCTGGCACACGTCAACTGATCAAAAGTAGAAACACCGAGGTGCAAGCTGCAAACACTGTAAATGCTATAAGTCCCTACGCTGAAAAAGAATTCCTAATGAGGTTAATAAATGCAGATATTTCATATTTACTGCCATTCCTATGTCTTTGGATACAATGTGTTATCATCTGTTACTGATGAATATTGCTGTATATTTTTCATGTTCTGTATACCTATGGGCTTTATGGGCTTTGTAAAAGGAGTTGTCCAGGAATTTTTAATGTATGGCCTATCCTTAGGATAGACCATAAATATCTGACCGGTGAGAGGCCGACAGGCGTCCCCTGCAAGGATACAAGGTCATTTCCGAAACTCGTTCTACACATTTCATGGAGCTTGAAGCAGTTGGCTTTGTGTCCAGTATAGTGGCCAGGCACTGGTACTGCAGCTCCCAATGTAAACCTCTCTTTTTATGCTAATTTATTTCAAATTGCAATGCAAAGGGTATAATGGTTTCTGTATTCTCTTTTTACACTTTTCATACATCATGCTTTTTATGTCTTCCCTTTTGTTGCCCACCTTGAGCTTAGAAATTGAAAACAGTAGATTTCACAAAATGGTAAAGCTTATAATGAACTTTGCCATTTGCAACAAATTTTGTTGTACTAGTGTTTAAAAAGACAATATTTACAACGTACTACAAAAGTAGCGTGGGAGATTAATAAATCTCTCGTAAAGAACCACAAGGTTGCTTTGCTTGTCTTCCAGACCTTCCTGTTCCTCCAAAAAGCAGAATAAAGTTAAAGGAGGGGTATAAACAGAAGCATGTGGTGTATTGCAATATTCTACCATATGTGATTATATTTGGCCATATGAACCTGTTGTGATACATAATGTCCATGTGGTTCCATCTAAACAGTTCATTTCTAAAACAATAGGTACTGGCACACAGAAGAGTCACACAAGCTGCACCAACAGCCACTTCATGATACAAAAATTGGCATTTTTGCATGGCCTTGGTTAAATGGATCATGTGTCCAAAATTCTTTGATGAGAAGGTAACCACGGCCATGTACATAGACATCCACAGGAAATTCTATACTCCACATAAGTGATCACAAGCATGGGTGTTGATTGTTTCAGCAAGACAAGGTCACACATTACCCACGCTAAGTTCATGAAAATGTATAGTATGAAAAATGTTATCATCTGCACAGTTACCAGACCTACCATTATTCAACTTTTATTGTGAGGTTACTTGAAGAGTTTATAAAGCTAACTGAATTGAGACAGCATTAAGAACATACAGTGGTGTCTTGTCAATTAAGTATTTGATTCACTGGTGATTTTGCAAGTTTTGTAATTTTTACCATAGGTACACTTCAACTGTAAGAGACAGAATCTAAAAAAAATCCAGAAAATCACATTGCATGATTTTTAAATAATTAATGTGCATTTTATTGCATTAAATAAGTATTTGATACAATAAAAAAAAAAATCAGAACTTAATATTTGGTACAGAAACCTTTGTTCGCAATTACAGAGGTCACATGTTTCCTGTAATTCTTGACACAGTTTGCACACACTGCAGCAGAGATTTTGGCCCACTCCTCCATACAGAGCACCAGATCTTTCAGGTTTCGAGGCTGTTGCTGGGCTACATTTAGTTTCCGCGCCCTCCAAAGATTTTTGATTGAGTTCAGGTCTGGAGACTGGCTAGGCCACTCTACAACCTTGAAATGCTTCTTACGGAGCCACTCTTTAGTTGTCCAGGTTATTGTCATGCTTGAAGACCCAGTCACGACCCATCTTCAATGTTCTTACTGATGGAAGGAGGTTGTTGGCCAAAATCTCACAATACATGGCCCCATCCATCCTCCCTTCAATACTGTACAGGGGTCCTGTCCTCCTTGCCGGAAAAGCACCCCCAAAGTATGATGTTTCCACTCCCATGTGTCTTGGTTGGGATGGTGTTCTTAGGGTTGTACTCAACCGTCTTCTTCCTTCAAAATATTATTTTGGTCTCATCTGACCACATGACCTTCTCCCATGCCTCCTCTGGAAAATCCGGATGGTCATTGGTGAACTTCAAATGGGCCTGGACATGTGCTGGTGTGAGCAGGGGGACCTTGCGTGCCCTGCGGGATTTTAATCCATGATGGCGTAGTTTGTTACTAATGGTAATCTTGGAGACTGTGTTCCCAGCTCTCTTCAGGTTATTGACCAGGTCTTCCCTTGTAGTCCTGGGCTGATTCATGACCTTTCTCAGAATCCTTACCCCACGAGGTGAGATCTTGCATGGATCCCCAGACAGAGGAAGATTGAGTCATCTTTTGTTTCTTCCATTTTGTAATAAGAACAGTTGTTGCCTTCTCACTAAGCTGCTTGCCTAGTGTCCTGTAGCCCATCCCAGCCTTGTGCAGGTCTACAATTTTGTCCCTTAGACAGCTCTTTGGTCTTGGGCATGGTGGAGAGGTTGGAGTCTTTTATACAGGTAACAAGTTCAAACAGCTGCAATCAATACACGTAATGAGTTTGAGTAGGATAGCTTCTTAAAGAAAAACTAACAGGCCTGTGAGACCCAGAATTCTTGCTCGTTGGTAGGTGATCAAATACTTAGTTCATGCAATAAAATGCAAATTAATTATTTAAAAATAATAGAATGTGATTCTCTGGATTTTTTTTTTAGATTCTGTCTCACAGTTGAAATGTACCTACGTTCAAAATTACAGACCTCTCCATTCTTTTTAGGTGAGCAAACTTGTAATACCACCAGTGTATCAAATACTTATTTTCCCCACTGTATATGTTAAAAATAAAAATTTGTCACTGAAAATGTTGTCTGGGTAAGGGGGTAGTCTTCTGAAAAAAGTGGTCTTTTGGAAAGGTTCAACTGTATATTGGGAGAATTATGGTGGAAGGCTGACTAAGTAAGGCCAGTGTTAGATGAATGTATTGATAGAATATCAAGTCTTGTTTTACATGTTTTACAAAAGATTGAAATATTTATGATAATCAGATACCTAAAAGTACATTAATTAAAACTTAATTTGTAAATACCTACAAACACAGATCTTAACAAGAGATATATAAGAGGAGATATATGCCAGGCTGATGCCAATTAGTTCATTCATTTCAGATTCAACCAAAGTCAGGATAGACTTATAAAAATATTCTAAAGAATTTAATAGTGTGACCTCAGTTTCCATATTTCTAAAAAAAAAACCCACCATTAAAACTAGTAGAGCTATGTAGTTGGCCAATGACAACAAGGTGTAAGTGAACTGCCTTCTATTTTATTTTATAGACCTTGAATTCCCCCGCCCCCATTAAAAATAAGTTTGTGTAAATTAGACTTATTGGTTAACTTTAATAACTGTCTGTTATTTTACACTGACTCTATTAATGTGCAGAATATATATATATATATATATATATATATATATATATATATATATATATATAATTTCCGAGAACACTAAACTATTTATAAGAAATGGAAATGATGAAAATGTGGTGGAAAATAAATGCTTATTGTGTGAGAACCAAAGTGGAACAGTGAAAATGTGCTTATAAACTGGGCAATAGTCAACTTATAAAGCACTTACATGTATATATTTAGACTTAGTATTAAGCATACACCCAAAACATACTTTATAATGATGTAACACATTTAATAACTCTTAGTAGGGATAGAAATAACACCAATTAAACAGAAATCCTATTTATCCTATATTTTTTCTTATGTTGTTTAATTCTGTTGATGGTTAATACCTTTTTTACATGTATATACAGTATATATACACCATGTTCCAAATTATTATGGAAATCGGATTTACGTATCACAAAAATTAAATTTTTTGTTTCGCAATTAAACACATGGATGTTATTATCTCTCAGGGCTCTTTGGATCACTGAAATCAATCTCAAATACCTGTAATAATTACTTTACCAGGTGTTCCCAATTAAACTAAACCTACTTAAGAAGTATGTTCCACATTATTAAGCAGGCAACAGAGGTTTCAAGCAATATGAGAAAGAAAAAGGATCTCTCTGCTGCCAAAAAGCGTCAAATAGTCTAATGCCTTGGACAACGTATGAAAACATTAAATATTTCACAAAAATGTAAGCATGGTCATCGTACTATCAAGAGATTTGTGGCTGATTCACAGCACAGATGGGTTTGCGCAGATAAAGGCATAATGAGGAAGGTTTCCGCCAGACAAATTCATTGGATTAAGAGAGCAGCTACTAAAATACCATTACAAACAGGTAGCTTTTGGTGCCTCAGGAGTTCAACAAACCTCAAGGTGTAGGATCCTCCAGAGGCTTGCAGTTGTACAAAAATCAACTTTTTGGCCACCCATAAACAATGCTCACAAGCAGAAATGGTTGCAGTGGGGCCAGACACACATGAAGACTAGTTTTGAAACAGTCGTGTTTATTGATGAGTTCCATGCAAGCCTGGATGGTCCAGATGGATAAAGTAGTGAATGGTTAGTGGATGGCCAACAAGGCCGTGACATCAGAAAGGAGGTGGTGGAGCCATATTTTGGGCAGGAATCATGGGGAGAGCTGGAAGGCCCCTTTAGGGTCCCTGAAGGTGACCCTAAATGGTGTGGCCAACATCCTTCACTGACCTCAACCCTATTGAGATCTATGAGGGTGGGAGGCAGTTCACATCAAAACAGCAGACCTGGGAGGCTATTCTGACATCCTACAAAGAAATTCAAACAGAAACTATACAAAAACTCACAATTTCTATGGGTGCAAGAATTGTGAAGGTGATATCAAAGAAGGGGACCTATGTTAACATGTAACTTGGCCTGTTAAGATGTTTTTGATACACTGTAGGAGTTGTAACACATAGACAAAGAGAATGTGTGATTAATATAATTAACATAACATGATTGGCTATAAAGTTGTAACATAAATTTTAACACATAACTATTGGATAAGGCACAGACAAGAAGTTTCATCCCATTAAAGATAACAGTTTTCTGCAAAGGAGGGGCATGAGCTATGGGCAGCACCCAAGAAAGGAATGTAAGATGGAGAACAAGAACAAGCTGGCATCCCTCACATTGAAGACCCTTTAAATATTTAGTTTGAAGCCAAAAAGTAAACACCAGTTAACTCTAAATAACCCATAGTAAACCCGTTCCTATGAACTATTCCCAACAATACGGGTAATAATACTTTTACTATGACAGTGTCCTTATGACTTTTTTACAATTTTATGTTATTTTGCGTTTTGGAAAGGGATTTTATATCATTAGAACTAGAACTTCACTGTAAATGTGCAACTGAAAAAAATAATGTAAAAGAATAAATGTTGCAAAACAAGATGTAAAATAGTGTGTGTGTGTGTGTGTGTGTGTGTGTGTGTGTGTGTGTGTGTGTGAACCAACCTAATATTTAAACCCCTTAAACCACTTGTGACCAAAGTACATCTTCGGTCACAAGTGGTTTTATGGAGAGGAATCAGGAACTTAGCCCTCTCCACACCCGGCAGGTATAATACAGCCAACACCTGACACTATCAGCTGTGAACAGTGCCAGCCCTGATCTCAGCTGTTAAACCTTCAGATGCCATGGCAAATGCGACTGCAGCATCTACATAGGGACTTACCCAGTTCCTTACAAGGAAATATGAATGAGTTAAAGGTGTCAGAATATGGCGATGCAAAAAAAAATTTGTGTTGTGAAAGTTTTTCATTTTTTAAAAGGCATTAAAACATGAAAAATATTCTAGAAGTGTGGCATCGTCATGATCATACTGACCTTCAGAATAATGCTAACATGTATAGTGCAGTCAACACCATAAATCTAGACCCTTAACAAAATTGGCAAAAATGTTTTTTTTTTTTTTTTTAATTCTACCTTCCCAATTTTTTTCTTAGCTTTCCAGTACATTGCACAGAATATTACAAGATGCCATTGGAAGAAAAATTTGTCCGGAAAAAAAAGTTGCGATGCGAACCAAAAAACCAAACCAAAAAAATTATTAAAAAAAAAAAAATGTATGGCTCTCAGAGAGGAAAAAACAGAAACACAAAAACGAAAATTGGCCTCCAGAAAAAAACTTAGTGACTAAATAGAGAATGTGAATAGTGATGAGGGTATAAATCAATATAATATCCCTATGCTCAACTGCTAAAACACAGAAGAGATGGTGATATTGTAACAAAAATGTACTGCAGCATACAAACCCATAAGTCGTATTTTGATGAATTTAAACAATAAGTTCTAATTGAAATATTTTATATATAATTAAGATGAAAATAAATATAAAAACATACAGTACAATGTGTGCATCAGCTCAGCATGGTGCTTAAAACATTGTTCTCTCCCCATCCCAGACACAAGCTAGACAAAAAAAGCAATAACCCTGGACCGTACCCTATGTTGTGAAAACACAGCATTTTGGCAGTGGCAAAAAACACTGCGTTCTACAGTACTTGCAAAGTGAATGGAATTCTGGCTATTCCCATCCACACATTGCAATCCAGAACCAGTTAAATTCCAAAGGGTTTTCATTTTACTTTTTCTTATTTATTTATTTATATATTCTTTTGCCGCAACCCAAATGGAGGGAACCGGAGGATGGAGTAGTAGTGGCAATAACTGTGTCACCAGAAAGACCAAGTGCCCTCAACCAATCTCCTCTAGCACACCTCCTAGGCCAGACACTGACCACTGGATAGTGGTGGTTGTAGTCCCCCCAGGGAACTTCCAGTTGAAGAGGGGTCCTCTCTTACCATGAGCTGGTGTGATGGTGTTCGGAAGGGCCCTGATGGTAATCACAGGAAAAACTCAAGAGGCAGGGATGCAGTGAAACAGAATAACTTTACTGTGGCAACTGTAAAACTGTGAACCAGTGCAGCTTCCCGTTGGGGGTAGTAGTCTCCCATCTGTTAGGTTCGCCTAGACTTGGGAATGAGGGATGCCCAGACCAAATGGTATAATAGTGCTTTGTACTCCACTCCAACTACTCAGAAGCAAGCCTAGCCTCAGCCAGTAGATGGTTCTGAAGGTTGGCAGCAAGGAAGTCCCTTGGGTCCAGATACCTTATAAGGCAGGTACCAGGAAACAGTTCCTGGCAGATGAGACTCTTTCCTCTTGGCACTCAAACTGTGGATAATCCCAGTCTTAGGGCTGTTTCTGGCAGATCTTGGGCTGTATAACTCCTTTACGTCAGGGGCTGTTAGGAACACGGTAGAGCTGGATGGTGACAGTGCCAACACTCACTGCACACTAACCAGACTTTACAGAGGACCTTTCATGTCCTCATGTACTGTATATACGGTTTTACATACCGCTAGAAAGCCAGCAGCGCGCTGAATTCAGCCCCCTCTGACAGTACAGGGATATGGGACGAGTACATAAAGGGAGGGGGGGGCGTTTCTTACCGCCCATTGATGACACTGAGCTGTAAGGAACGCCCCCTCAGTACAGCACTATGGACGAGTACTGTCAGGGAGGGCGTTCCTCGCAGCCAAGCTAGACTGTCAGGAACGCCCTCCTGACAGTGAACGGCGAAATTTTGACCCCCAATATCTCCAGCCCCGGGGCACATAACGGGAAAGCCGACAGTGCGCTGAATTCAGTGCACTGTTGGCTTTCTTGAGGTATGTAAAACCGCATATACATGAGGATGTGAAAGATCCTCTTTAAGGGTTCTGCAGAGACTTGAGTCACCAAAGCCCCTCCCAATGGCCTGTGAATAGCCAGGGCTGAACCAAGTGAATGGGTACCAACAGTAGAGTGACCCAAGGGGAAAACACATAAAGCAAGCTGCAAATATATACATATTACATACACATAACACTACCAGAGGAACATAAAATAAAGACAAAATAATGAGTGTCATTCTGGGATACTGCACTTTAACACTTTTATAACTACTTTTTTATATTTTTACTGTCTCACTAGGTGACTTGACCCTGACTTGATCTACAGTGCAACATACTATGATGCTTCTTCATTGCAGTACATTGCACACAGAATCCCTATGTACAATAGGAAAATGTAGCAAGGAAGTCGTTGATTGGCTTCCTGGCTGCTATGACAACCCCTCTGAAAAGGGGGAGCTATTTTGCCCCCTAACCACCCAGATGCTGTGATTACTATTGATCACAGTGTCTGAGGGGTTAAGCCAAGAGAGTTGGAGTATTTTCCGATTCCAGCAGTTAGTCCTGGGTCCCGGGTGTGTGCCCAAAGCGTGTCAGCACCATACTATTACGGTGCACAGAGTTAATTGTATGATCAACGCAATGAAATAGTAAGGCATTGAAGACAGTATCAAAATTGCTATGCATTTACCTAGTTTTGGTTTTCAGTAACTTCAGAAAGCAGAACTACCATGTGAATGTTTTTTTTATTAAATCCAAATGTATCACAACATTCAACTGAACTGAGTGAGTCTATACAGTGAGTTATTGTGTAGCCAAATGTTTTTGTAGATTTATCCAAATATCAAAATCTGCATTCCTCACCTTCATCTATTTCAATCATTGGGCCCCATTACTCTGCATATGGATTTAGCAATGCAATATAAATGGCACTATTGTTAAAGCCAGCTGCAACTTTCATAAAATTTGAAAGGTGTTGTTGCCTACCTCAATTTTTCTAGCAATTCCAGTTGGCAATTCACTGTTAAACAGTCAGTATGAGAACTGTGTGTGGAAGGGTGTTAGCCATATTATGTCAGTGTATTTATATCAAAGGAGATGAATGCATACTTTCCTGCAATCCCTATGTGAGCCGTTTAATGTTTCTGGCATTATAACTTGCATAAGTGTTTAATATAATTTGACGGTCTGTGGGCCAGGATATAATTCGAGATATCACTTATTACCCATACTGAGTGATTTACCATAGTTTGTGATAATGATAGGAGGACAGAATATACTTTACATCAAGGGAGAATATGGAATTAGAGATATAAAATCATGGTCTCCATCTTCAGTCTTTAAGCTAGCTGGAACAATGCCCTGTTTTCTTAAAGGGTGTAGCACCATAACTTTATAGACGCGCGCACTAAACATTTGCGAATGTCTACAGTTTTTTTTGTTTTGACACAAAGGACAGACTGATTATTAAACTGAGTATTTGTGAATTAAAATAGTTAACATCTAGCCCTATCTAGGAACAGGTGAAAAGGGAGCAGAAGGAGTTAAAGTTATATTGAGGGAGAACAAGGAAACTCAGGGATAGGCTACAGCAGAATTATACAAGAAAGGTCCAGGCTTCAAGTTGAAACAGCAACCTGATGGGGGCATGTTGGATAGAATGATTAAGCTGAATGAGTTTTTCAGCAGGTTTAGTATAATGCCCTCTTCCTTCTCTGTTGAAAACAGCAGATTTCCCTATACTGTAGGTATAATTAGAGATGAGCGAATTTTGTGGCAGCTTCACCGAATTTTCCGATATGATTCGATCCGTATTAATTAACGGCGAATTTCGTTAAAAAAAAACAGCTATTTCCTGTCTGCAGAGAGCCGGTATAGTGGAGTAGAATCGCTCAGCACTATAGACTGCAATACACGTGTATTGCAGTCTATAGAGGAAGTCAGCCTCTATAGAGGAAGTCAGCCTTCTGTATCACCCCGGGATACAGAAGATGCACATCAGCACCCCCCCCCCCATCTCACCGCTGGGGGTGCCCAGGGGGACATTTTGCATGGCGGAACCCCTTGGATGCCGTGGTCATGTTTGACCGCGACATCCAAGGGTTAAAACCCCTGATCAGAGCTGTGCTACAACCAGGGGTTATGGAGCAGGGTTTAAGCTGTCAGTTACAGATACCACCCGCTTCCCGATGCCGTGGGCGGTCGCGAAGGAGGTTAAAGGGCTGTGACATCACAGGGCTGGCTGGCTGCTGATTGGCTGCACACATGGCATTGTGGGTGATCCTGCATTATAAGAGTTTCTTGCCCCATGTCCTAACATGCAGCAGCCATTTTATGAAAAAATGCGATTCGTTACCACGAAGCGCGAGGAAATCCGGATTCGATGTGAATCGAATATTTCCTGAAATTCGGATCGAATTCCACCTCGTCAGCTTCTATTCGATCTTCTCTAGATATAATAGAAGCAGAAAGTATCATCTCTAGGTATAATGGAAGCAGTGCTTTTCACAGAAAAAAACGCAATGCGTTGGTGCCGTGGTTTTTCCCGCAGTGCTTTTTTGCTGTGGTCCGCTATGTGGGGCCTTAGCCTTAAACACGGCGTTTTTTGCTGTGGCGTTTTCACCGTGGCCAAAATGCTGCGTTTTTGCAACATGGAGCATGCCCTTACTCTTACTTATCTTACTTTGCTTCTCAGTCATCAACTGACTTGCAGGCTTCATACCCTCATTTAGTGCTAACCAGGCACAACTAGGCACAACTTCAGGGCCTTATGGAATTTGTCAAGAGTACTGCAAGTTTGTGCCAACCAGCTGTGTTGCATTTTTCAGCATCTTTTCAATGTTGGCCTGCATCAGGAATGAGCACCAGTGCACCAAAGACAACCTCTTCCTAGCATGGTTCACTAGCATGGTTGGCAGCAATAAATAGTGAAATGATATATACATTTGGGATAGTTAGAGAGACAGGGAGGTGGTGTGAGAGGGAGGGTAGGTAGTGAGAGGGAGATAGTGCGAGTCAGCCTACAAATTCAGCCTACAAGTACCATGATGCATTAGCTAAGACAGCAGGAAGCTACACCATGTAAACAAATGCAGAAGATGCCAGGAGCTCCCAGAGAAACACAGAAATCACTCAAAACAATGCTAAAGGTATTTGAGTGCATTTCTTAACACATTAATAGCACTAACAGACCTTTTTTAAAAAAACAAAACAAAACCCCTTTTAACAGTGCTTCTTTAACCCCTTCCTGACATCCTCTATACTATTACGGTGGATGCCAGGTCTTTAAATATGCAGCAGAGTTGTAATGTAGTGCAGAGACCCAGAATTAATGCTGGCGAATAGAGTACACTCTGAATGCAGGCATTGTATTCCAATATGCACCCCCCCCCCGTCAAAGTTTAAAAAAACGCTCCCGGGACTGTCTTTTTTTGCTGGAGCCATCCTGTTCCTATGGCAGCCTGGAGCCTTCTGAAGGCTCCCAGGGATATCATAGGAATATAATATAATCAGTAGTAATGTAGCAAAAGTCCCATACAGTTGTATCAAAAGATTGCAGGTTCAAGCCTCCTAGGAGGGGCTAATAAAATAGTTTTAAAAAAATGTAAAAAACAAACAAAAAAAGTTTTAAAAAATATAAAAAAAAACAATAAAAAAAATTCAAATCACCTAATTTTCTACATTTCAAATAAAGTTAAATAAACCAAAACAAAGTATACATTCCCATGTCCAAATATGCCCAGTCTACAAACATATAAAAATATTTTTCCCATACAGCGAACGGCGTAGCTGGAAAAAAAAAAAAAATCAAAAGAGTCAAACAGGCATATTTCCGTCATTTTGCATCCCATAAAAATTTGAATAAAAGGCGATCAAAACATCAAACATTCCCCAAATTGGTATAGCTAAAAAGTATACCTGGCCCCGCAAAAAATAGACCTTATGCATCTCCGTACACAGAAATATAAAAAAGTTATGAGTGAGAGAATATGGCGACTCCAAGGAAAACAATTTCTGCAACGTTTTGGATTTTTTTTAAGGGGCTAAAATGTAAAAAGAACTATATATATTTGGTATCCCAGAATCGTACCGACCCATAGAATACAGGTGACTTGTCATTTGGATGTTGGATTTTTTTCTGCTATCTGGCGAAATCTGTTGTGTATGGGCTAGATTGACAGGGTCTGAAAAGACCCCAGAGTATAATAATAGTTTGTGGCTGGTGTACCCCAAAAATCTCGGATTCTGCTGAATCAGAAATTTTTGCAATATTTGCAATGAATACCGTAGGGGCCACAATGGGACATAATACTGTGTGGAGGGGCCGCTATGGAACATTATACTGTGTGGAAGGCCCACTATATGACATTATACTGTGTGCAGGAGCCACTATGTGACATTATACTGTGTTCAGGCGGCACTATGTGGCATTATACTGTGTACAGAAACCACTGTGTGACATTATACTGTGTGGAGGGGCCACTATGTGACATTATACTATGTGGAGGGGCATCTATGTGACATTATACTGTGAGCAGAGGGCACTATGTGACATTATACTGTGTGCAAGGGCTAGTATGAGACATTATACTGCGTGGAGGGGCCGCTATGGGACATTATATTCTGAGGAGGGGCCGCTATGGGATATTATACTGTGTGGAGGCCACTTTGGGACATTATAGTGTATTTAAATGGGGCATTATACTGTGTGGAGGCCAGGAAAGGTGGCGGTATGCCGTAGAAGGGGCCCCAAGTCAAAAGTTTGCTATGGGGCCCAGTCTTTGCTAGTTACACCCCTGAGTTTAAAATCTAATGTGTATGGTCAGCTTCAGAATCTTCATTGTCAACTTTGCAGGGTTGGGTTTACACTATACTTGTTTACAAAGATCTGTATATAGTTTTTATTTGTAGCAATGCCTAGCACATGTTTCTTTGCATTTCGCCTGCATGCTAATGGACATTAAATTGAAAAGCTCTGGTTTACTGGTCAATAACATACAGGTGACGTTTTTTGCAGACGGCATATGTATCCATTTATTTCAATGTATTCATTCAGACATCCATTTATTCTCATGCATTTGTGGGTCCACAAAAACAAAACAGAAGCAGGATTCTTGTTTTTTTTTGTTCACTGATGCGAATGCATCATATCAAGTCTATAGGTCTGTGAAAAAAATTATGGCATCTGTGTGTTATCTGTTTTTCACATCCCAGAGATATTGGAAAGTGCAGTTAAATCTTTTTAAAAAATTAATCAGCCACAGAAAATAAGCAGGGTGTAGGCTAACTGTGAATACCACAGGCATCACAAATCCGCAAAATGAGTCTGAATACAGCATAAGGCTAAAGCCCCACATTGCAGAAAAGCTACTTTCCCTTTCATCCGACCAGCAGCACAATACTAGGGTATTTCTGGCCCTGTGTGCTGGTAGGACAGAATGGAATTTTTAATGAACAATTAATTGGTTAAACATTAACCCCTCCCCCTCCTCAATATAAGGAAGAAAGTACCAACCCCCCAACGTATTTTTTTGTCCTGTGTTAGTGGGACAGGTGGAAGGAAGGTTATTCCTTACCTATAGTGTTATCCAGATTACTGGATGACTTTCCCCTCCTCACTCCTGCTTGAGTTTTTGTCTACTATCTTCCTGTTGTGAGGACTCTTTTTCTGTTTTTGGTTCCTGTTGGAACAAAATACAAAGGTTAAAAACTTTTTGTCTGTCTTTCCTGCCTCTGCTGCAGGGAAAGACCTTTTTTCAGCTGTTGCTTATAATGAGCGGGCAGTCGAGTCCGCTGCCTTTAGTGTCCACACTGAACCCTTGCAGTTATGTAAGCCTTGCATCGCTTGTTTTTTTGTTTTTTTCATACGGCATTTCCTGCTCCTTCTCTCCGGCTGTCTTTGCACTCCAAACTTTGCGTCTAAATGCAAACATATTTGCCAATGACGGCTGCGAATTCAATACGTGCCACCAGTGCCGCTCAAAGGAACCCTCCGAGGAACCAACTATCAAAGATGTGGTTTGGGTCACAGAATATGTCCAGGACATCAGGAAGGACTTCAAAGAGTCCTTAACTCATTTGTCCAAGCGGCCTAGACGCAGTGAGGCATCTGCTCCTGTCATATGATCTGATGAGGAGTTAAGGATCATAGAGGAAGCTAATTCCTCATCTGAGGATTCAGATACGGATATAGCAAAAATGCTTTTTCTTCTGGAGAAAATTTGGAGATTATTGAAGTCCATTGGGTCAGGGGACAATGATGTTGACTGTGGGGAAACCTCTAGTTCCACCTCTAGGGGGCCTAGGGCCTTCAAAGTGGAAGACATGCTTAAAAGAGCTATGCCCACCGAGTGGAAACACCCAGAGAAGTCCTGCGTGTTATTCGAGAGGTTCAAGACACTCTTACTGATATCTAGGACCAGTTGGGAATTGGGGTCCTCCGCCTATGGTTGACATGGCAGTCACCAAATTGTCCAGGTAAACACTTATACCCTCTGAAGACAGGTCTAACCTTTAGGATCCCATGGACCGTCGGGCAGAGTGCTACCTAAGGAAAGCGTATACGGCTTCCTCTGCACAGTGTTCAATTGATATCGCTACTAGGAGGTAGCCAGAAAGCTGTGCTCCGACCTCTCTTCATTAAAAAGAGATATTGATTCTGGAATTCCAGAAGGAATTATTGTCCTCTTTGAAGGGTATAGCCATTGAAGCTGGTTATCTCAATGAAGCCTCTCTTCACTTTACCAGGTAAAGTTATCTGCCAAAGCTATGTCCTTGACTAGACTGCCCGTCGCCCCCTATGGTCATGCAGGAACTTGATAAAATTATGGAAGGACTAGCAGACAAAGAAAGGAAAGTCCCTTCTGCAGTCCTTTCGTGGACGGGGCATACAGGATTGCAGAGGACAGTCTCCTCAAAGACCACCACATGCAAGAGGTCAGACGCATGGACGTTCCAGGTTCCAAAGCGAGAACCCCATCCGTCATTTCTCCTGTGACGACCGAAAAGTCAGAAAGCCAGATGTCTGACTATTACCTTCTCCCTCCTCCAAGACACGAAATTGGGTGCCTTGCCTTTTTTCTAGATTTCTAAGAAAAATAAAATACAACAGATTCATGGTATGGTTTGGTCCTGTTATGGCTTAGATTTTTCTGTGCCTCCCCAGGACAGATTTATACGGACCACTCGCCTCTCTGCTCTCCGTTAGAAGACTCTAGAGTCCTCAGTACTGGACTATGTAAGAAAGCACATCTTGGAAGAGATTCCGCTGCAACATCAAGGGTTTGGAATTTATTCTCCAGTCTTCCTGGTTCCAAAACCCTCAGGAGACTTAAAAAAAAGAGAGGATGAAAATAGCCTCAACAGAGCCATCATAAAGAGAAAATTCCGCATGGAAACTATGAAGTCTGTGATATCCATTCTCCAGCAAGGAGATTTCATGGCCACTCTGGACCTAAAGGATGCGTACCACCACATCTCTATTTTTCCTGCTCTCAGGAAATATCTAAGAATTTCAGTGGTCATAGAGGGTCGGCTGAGACACCTCCAATTTACTGCACTTCCATGTCGGAATAACGTCAGCACCCTACATATTCACCAAGGTGATATCCGTGGTAGCTGCATCTCTGAGAATCCAGGGGATCACGAATGTTCCTTATCTGGATGATTGGCTGTTAAAAGCCTCTTCAGAAGAGGGCCTACTACAGCATCCAACCACAGCGGTAAAACTTCTTCAATAGTTGGGTTGGATTATAAATTGGGAAAAGTCCCAAATATCTCCAGCAACCCAGAAGACATTTCTAGAGTTTATTATCGATTCAGGCCTAATGAGAGTATCTCTTCCTCCCTCTAGAAGGGAAGGAATAATCAAGGCGACAAAAGTCCTATTGGTACCTCGGCCAATCACCATCAGGACAGGCATGAAAGCATCGGGACTGATGTCATCGGCTGCAGACGCAGTTCCTTGAGCGCTATGGCATCTTCGTCCCCTGCAGAGAGAAGTCCTGTCGGCCTGGAATCACAAAACCAGCAGTCTAGACAGAAGTCTTTTCCTGTCTCAGGAAGCCTGCTTGTCTCTCAAGTGGTGAATTCTGCTAAGAGACGGAAAGTCCACAGTCCAGCCTCGCTGGACCCTGTTGACTATGGATGCATCACTCACAGGTTGGGGATCCTACCTAAGTGACATTCCAACCCAAGGGTCTTGGAATTTCCTCGAGAAAATTATGTCATCCAATTGGAGAGAACTCCGAGTGGTGCGATTGACACTACTTCACTTTGCCGTCCAGTTGAGAGACAAGGCAGTCCAAGTGAGATCGGACAATATGACAACCGTCCTTTACTTGAACAAGAAGGGAGGAACTCAGTCACAACCCCTTCTAAGTGAAGTGGGGACGGTCTTGAGTTGGGCAGAGAAGAACCTAAACCCATCTTTCTGCTGTAGATATCCGAGGGTCACTGAATATAGTGGCGGATCAATTGAGTCGTGACATCACTGTTCCAAGGGAATGGTCTCTCCACCCAGAGGTCCTTCAAGCAATCACCCTGAAATGGGGTCATAACAGAGGTAGACCTGATGGCAACCAGACTCATTGCCAAGGTAGAGAAGTTCTGCTCTCTATACAAGGAGGACAAACCCTTGGCTGTGGTTGCCGTGTCCATCCCTTGGAGGTTCAGGCTGGCATACGTATTCCCTCCAACCTTCATGATACCAGTGGTATTGATGAGGATCAGACAGGACCAAGTCTCTGTAATCACCATCATTCCATTCTGGTCAAAGAGAGCTTGGTTTTCCCAGCTCATAAAGATGCGTGATGGGATATATATTGAGGCTTCCCCCGATTCAGAACCTGGTGTCTCAGGGGCCCAGGCTCTGCCAGGATCTGAAATCCTACAATCTGAAAGCCTGGAGGTTGACCAGTCCCTATTATGATCTAAGGGATTCTTGGGAGCCATCCTAAGTACTCTCTCTCTCACTAGAGCAGAGTCTACAAATAAGAACTATGCCCGGATTCATAACATCTTCATCTCCTGGGCATCAAGCAAAGGAATTGAGAGCTTTGATCCTTCCATTCCAGAGATCCGGGAATTCCTTCAGGACGGCTTGGACAAAGGCCTTAGTCCTTCCACTTTGAAGGTTCAAGTTGCAGCCTTGTCAGCCTGCTTAGGTAAGCAGTTTTCCATAAACCCGCTGGTTAAAAGGTGCATCCAGGCTCAGACCGCCTGTTACAGACCCAATTCCCCAATGGGATTTGTCTACAGTTTTGAGGGGTTATGGGATCCCCCCTTTGAGCCTCAGGGAGAGGTTGAATTTCTTACACTAAAAACAGTGTTTCTATTGGCCGTAACCTCAGCTAAGAGAGGCTTTATCTTTGGTAGAACTTCACATATCCTTCCATCCGGATAGAGTGCAATTGAGGTTTATGCCAGGGTTCCTCTCTAAGGTACCCTCACATTTTAACTTGAACCAAGTTATTTCTTTACCAGTCTTCTATCCCAGTCTGTCAACCCCAGAGGAAGTTAAAATTCACTCCCTGGATGTTGCCAGATGTCTTAGAATTTATATTCAGAGATCTCTGCCTTATAAGCAGTTGGAGAACCTCTTTTTGTCTTTTGCTGGGAAGAATAAAGGACTCAAGGCTTCTAAGACCCCCTTGGCCTGCTGGTTTAAGGAAGCCATAAACTTGGCTTTTACTTCACAGGGGTTAGACCCCCCTGAGTCTGTTCGGACTCATTTTATGAGAGTTATTTCTACCTCCTGAGCGGAAAGGAACTCCGTTCCTTTGGAACAAATCAGTTCTGCAGCTTCTTGAAGATATCTCTATACCTTTGTAAACCATTATAGATTTAACACCCGGAGTACGGAGGCCATTTCCTTTGGCAATTCTGTTTTAAGTTCTATTCTTCAAGAGGGCCCTCCCTAGGGTTTATTTTTGCTAGATACCCAGTATTGTGCTGCTGGTGGGACAAAAGGAAAGTGTAGATTATGATGTTAATCTGTTTTCCCTTAGTCCCAACAGCAGCACAAGGCTCCCTCCCTATGTGTTATGTTTTTTTTCTTTATAATTATACGTTGGGGGATTGGTACTTTCTTCCTTATATTGAAGAGGAGGAGGAGTTAATGATTCACCATTTAATTGTTCATTAAAAATTCCATTCTGTCCTACCAGCACATAGGGGCAGAAATACCCCAGTATTGTGCTACTGTTGGGACTAAGGGAAAACAGATTAACATCATAATCTACGCTTTTGTGGTACAAGAGCTTCCTATATATTTCCCATTCTTTCTGTAGCCACTACCAGGTTCGGCTAAAAAAAATGCAGAAAAATCTGCAACAAAAAAAGCAGCGTTTCTGCGATGTGGGGGCTAAGTCTATCACTTATGTCATGAGGTGCACTTTCTACACCAAACACTAACTGGAGTGAGACTGCACCAATTATTAAAAAAATAAAACATCACAACTCTGGAGTAGAGACAGCTACACAGGCTCACCACCACCACTTTTCCACCTACTTTTCAAAAGAGGAGCAAGTGTTAACTTCTTAAAGCTAAGGCCCCACATAGCGGCCCGCAGCAAAAAAGCGCTGCGGGAAAAACTGTGGCGGCAACACATCGTGGTTTTTCCAGCAGCGCTTTTTACAGCAGCATGTCCTTTGGGCGTGGATGAGATTTGCTAGAATTCCATCCACCTTGCTGTGACTGTAAAACAATGCGTTTTTTTTCCGTGGCGTTTACACCAAGTGTGGCCCCAGTCTAACACCAGAATTCTGGAGTTCGGGATTTGATAAATTCCCCCCACAGTATTCTCCCCATAATAGAATTTACATGACAGAAAACAACATAAACCACTTAGGCCATACTACATGTCACAAACTCTCAAACTACCGTATTTTTCGGAGTATAAGACGCACTTTTTTTCCCCCAAACTTGGGGGGAAAATGGGGGGTGGGTCTTATCGCCCGAAAATGGGGTGTTGGGGGAAGGAATTTCGGAGGAGCGGGGTCGCAGCATCGCCCCCACTCCTGCCGCCGCCGGCTTCCTGCATCGGGGCTTCCTCCAGCAGCAGGAGTGGAGCGATGTGCGGGCCCTGGGATCTGAGGAGCGGGTGTCAGTGAACCCATCCCGGCATCTGTCATGGTATTACAGTGGATGCCTGGTCTGTAAAGATGATGGCGGCCGCTCTGCTGCAGAGCGGTTGCCATAGCTACCGGGTCTCCCGCTGTAATCTACAGCCAGGGCCGGCGTTAGGGAGGGGCAAACTGGGCAACTGCCCAGGGCCCCGTCCCCAAAGGGGCCCCCGGGATCCGGAGCCTGATTACTCGGGAGTAATCCGGAGTCAGGACGGCCATATTAATAACAGAAAGGGACCCAGCGTCATGTGCCACAGGGTCCTTTTCAGATGTGAGTGAAAATAACAAACATTTTTACTCACCTGTCCTTGGTGTCCGACGTCATCTTCCGGCGTTCTGGACATCACCGCTGAGGCCTGGCTACAGCGGTCACGTGGGGCGTGCTGACAGCCTGCCTCACGTAATCGCTGAGGCCCAATCACAGGCCTCAGCGATGACGTCCACAACGCGTGACGTCAGCCGCAGAGAAGAGGAAGCGGTCACCGGCGGGGATAGCGGAGCAGCGCGAGGAGGCCCAGCAGAGGTAAGAACAAGGTGAGTATAACTGTTTGTTATTTTCCCTTATCTCTTCTGGGCCTTCGATTATTATACTCTGGGGTCTGAAGAGACCCCAGAGTATAATATAATAGTAGCACTGACGGAGTCTGTAGGGCCCCTGTGGAGCATTATACTGGGGGGCCCCCTCTGGATAGCATATTATACTGTGTAGGGCCACTGTGGAGCATTATACTAGGGGGCCCCCTCTGGATAGCATATTATACTGTGTAGGGCCACTGTGGAGCATTATACTAGGGGGCCGCCTCTGGATAGCATATTATACTGTGTGGGCCCCCTGTGGAGCATTATACTACGGGGCCCCCTCTGGATAGCATATATATTGTTTTGGGCCACTGTGGAGCATTATACTGGGGGCCCCTCTGGAGAGCATGTTATATTCTGTGGGGTTACTTTGGAGCATTATGCGCTCCAGAGGGGCCCCCCAGTATAATGCTCCAAAGTGACCCCACAATATATAACATGCTCTCCAGAGGGCCCCCTCCCCAGTATAATACTCCACAGTGGCCCCACACAGTATAATATGCTATCTAGAGGGGCCCCCCAGTATAATGCTCCACAGTGGCCCCACACAGTATAATATGCTATCTAGAGGGCCCCCCCAGTATAATGCTCCACAGTGGCCCAAAACAGTATAATATGCATTCCAGAGCCCCCCCCCCCCCAGTATAATGCTCCACGGTGGCCCCACACAGTATAATATCCTCTCCAGAGGGGACCCCAGTGTATGGGGGGGCACTGTGGAGCATTATACTAGTGGGGGCCCTCTGGAGAGCATATTATACTATAGGCCACTGTGGAGCTTTATACTGGGGGGAAGGGGCAGTGTGGGGAGCCGGTTATACTGTGTGGGGCCACTGTGGAGTGTATTACATTGTGTGGGGCTTTTCGGGAGCATGTTATACTCTGTGGGGCCATTGTAGAGCATTATACTGGGGGGGACCACTGTGGAGCATTATACTGGGGGAACCCCTCTGGGTAGTATATCATACTGTGTGGAGGCCATTGTGGAGCATATTATACTATGTTAGACCACTGTGGAGCATTATACTGGGGGGCACTGTGGGGTGCATATTATACTGTATGGAGCATATTATATTGTGTGGGGCTGCTGGGGAGCATATTGCACTATCTGGGGCCACTAAGGGGTAGTATACTTTGTGGGCCACTGTGGAGTATTATACTGTGTGGAGCATTATATACCATGTGGGGCCACTATGGGGGGCTCAGGGGAGCATTTTATGATGTGTGGGGCCACTGTGGAGCATTATATACCATGTGGGGAAACTGTGGAGGGCTCAGGGGAGTATCGTATACTGTGGAGAACTATATACCATGTGGAGCATTATACTGTGGGGGCTCAAAATTCCTGCTGGCAGCCCTGTGTGCTATGTCTGCATCACAGCTCCCTCACTATAATCTTGCACATACGTGTAGTGCTCCATGGCCATGTCATTCCCCATACAGTACTGTGCATGAGCTGGCCATGGAGTTATTGGGGCCTGCACAGTACTATAGGGGCTGACTATACTGGGAACATACTCAGTAACACCAGATAGTCAGCACATATGTAAGACTTCAGTGAAGGAGCCGCGGTGTAGGCTATTAGGAGGAAGCTGTTGGGTGGGGCCCCAGAATAAGTTCCTCTGGTGGGCCTAAGGCCCTTTAGTCTGACACTGTATAACGGAGAACTATTATATATAAGGGTGGGTTACTATATATAATTGGGAAACTTAAATATGAGGGGGCTATTATAAGGGGGAACTATTATTTATAAGATGGGCTATTATTTATAAGGGGGGAACTGTTTATAAGGGGGGTATAATTGTTAAGTGGGGCTTATTTATAAAGGGGGCTATTAGTGATAATGGGGACTATTATTTATAAGAGTAACTATTATTTATGAGGGGGCTATTATTTATAAGGGAGCAGTATTATTTTTACGGGGTGACTGTTACTGATAAGGGGGATATTACTGATACAGGGCACTATTTATCATTTATAAGGGCGCTATTACTGATAAGGGTGTAATATTATTTATAAGCAGGGACTATTATTTATAAGGAGGCGCTATAATAACTGATGACTGGGTGTAAAAATCTATTAGGTGGTACAAAGGTGCTCATTTGAATTGTGTGTGGTAAAATGGGGCTTGTTATTACTTTTTTGTTGGCAGAAAGGAGGCGTTATTATGGGGGTTGCGACTGGAAGACGATGGTGTTGTTTGCATATCAGCATTTGGGGCCCCGCTTTTAATTTTGCCCAGGGCACCACTTTGTCTAAAACCGGCCCTGTCTACAGAGGAGACCCGGAGCTAATGCCCGCGATCAGACTGGCATTACTACTTTAAAGCCCTCCCTAAAGTAAAAAAGTAGCCCCCGGGGCTGGTCCCCACCAGCCCCATACCTTTGAAGTTGCAGGCCGGCTCCTGCGCGGTGAGATCGCAGGAACCGACCTGTTCCTTTGACAGCCGGGAGCCTTATGAAGGCTCCCAGGCCTGTCATAGGAATATTACTATTGCGGCTGGTGACCAGCCTCAGTAGTAATGTACAAAATCTCCCATAGATTGCAATACACTTGTATTGCAGTCTATGGGACTTGCAATCAAATGATTGCAGGGTCAAGCCCCCTAGGGGGGGCTAATAAAATAGTAAAAAAAAAATATATATATATATATCTATATATAGATATATATATATATCTATAGATATATATAATAAATTAAAGTTCTAAATCATCCCCTTTCCCTGGAATACATAGAAAAGTAGAAAATTTCTGTGAAACACATACAGTGCTGGCCAAAAGTATTGGCACCCCTGCAATTCTGTCAGATAATACTCAATTTCCGCAATGTGTAGAAAGGATTTGTTAAAATGCCATGTTTTTTTTCTGTGGGTTTTCGCCACATGGGGCCTCCATCCCATCCCCACTTTGCAGTAAAATATGCGCAGGGGATACGCTACGATTTCCAAAACAGTCGCAGTTTTGGAAATCACAGCATGTCAGTTATACCTACGGAAATGCCAGCAGTTTCCCTATAGATATACAGTGCTGGCCAAAAGTATTGGCACCCCTGCAATTCTGTCAGATAATACTCAATTTCTTCCAGAAAATGATTGCAATCACAAATGCTTTGGTAATAATATCTTCATTTATTTTGCTTGCAATGAAAAAACACAAAAGAGAATGAAAAAAAAAGCCAAATCATTGATCATTTTACACAAAACTCCATAAATGGGCCGGACAAAAGTATTGGCACCCTCAGCCTAATACTTGGTAGCACAACCTTTAGACAAAATAACTGCGAACAACCGCTTCTGGTAACCATCAATGAGTTTCTTACAATGCTCTGCTGGAATTTTAGACCATTCTTCTTTGGCAAATTTCTCCAGGTCCCTGAGATTTGAAGGGTGCCTTCTCCAAACTGCCATTTTGAGCTCTCTCCACAGGTGTTCTATGGGAGTCAGGTCTGGACTCATTGCTGGCCACTTTAAAAGTCTCCAGTGCTTTCTCTCAAACCATTTTCTAGTGCTTTTTGAAGTGTGTTTTGGGTCATTGTCCTGCTGGAAGACCCATGACCTCTGAGGGAGACCCAGCTTTCTCACACTGGGACTTACATTATGCTGCAAAATTTGTTGGTAGTCTTCAGACTTCATAATGCCATGCACACGGTCAAGCAGTCCAGTGCCAGAGGCAGCAAAGCAACCCCAAAACATCAGGGAACCTCCGCCATGTTTGACTGTAGGGACCGTGTTCTTTTCTTTGAAGGCCTCTTTTTTTTCCCTGTAAACTCTATGTTGATGCCTTTTCCCAAAAAGCTCTACTTTTGTCTCATCTGACCAGAGAACATTCTTCCAAAAAGTTTTTGGCTTTCTCAGGTAA
This sequence comes from Leptodactylus fallax, assembly GCA_947044405.1. Taxonomy (NCBI): domain Eukaryota; kingdom Metazoa; phylum Chordata; class Amphibia; order Anura; family Leptodactylidae; genus Leptodactylus; species Leptodactylus fallax. The sequence continues at coordinate 7,366,096 of CAMRHE010000012.1, read as the reverse complement.
GTTTTGGCAAACTCCAGCCTGGCTTTTTTATGTCTCTGGGTCAGAAGTGGGGTCTTCCTGGGTATCCTACCATAGAGTCCCTTTTCATTCAGACGCCGACGGATAGTACGGGTTGACACTGTTGTACCCTCGGACTGCAGGGCAGCTAGAACTTGTTTGGATGTTAGTCGAGGTTCTTTAGCCACCATCCGCACAATCTTTCGTTGAAATCTCTCGTCGATTTTTCTTTTCCGTCCACATCTAGGGAGGTTAGCCACAGTGCCATGGGCTTTAAACTTCTTGATGACACTGCGCACGGTAGACACAGGAACATTCAGGTCTTTGGAGATGGACTTGTAGCCTTGAGATTGCTCATGCTTCCTCACAATTTTGCTTCTCAAGTCCTCAGACAGTTCTTTGGTCTTCTTTCTTTTCTCCATGCTCAATGTGGTACACACAAGGACACAGGACAGAGGTTGAGTCAACTTTAATCCATTTCAACTGGCTGCAAGTGTGATTTAGTTATTGCCACCACCTGTTATGTGCCACAGGTAAGTAACAGGTGCTGTTAATTACACAAATTAGAGAAGCATCACATGATTTTTCAAAGGGTGCCAATACTTTTGTCCACCCCCTTTTTTATGTTTGGTGTGGAATTATATCCAATTTGGCTTTTTGACAATTCTTTTTGTGGTTTTCCATTGACGACAAATTAAATGAAGATATTATTACCAAAGCAATTGTGATTGCAATCATTTTCTGGAAGAAATTGAGTATTATCTGACAGAATTGCAGGGGTGCCAATACTTTTGGTCAGCACTGTACATATTAGGTATCCCTGTGTCCGAAAATGCTCGGTCTAAAAAAAAAATCTAAAGTGCCGAACTGCTGTTTTTTTCACTGTTTCACCTTTGATTTGAATAAAAAGTGATCTAAGCAATAGACATTCCCCAAAATGGTATAACTAAAAAGAACATCTGGCTCCACAAAAAAAGATGCCCTATGCCTCCCGTACAGCGGCAGGGACACCTGTCTATGTGGCCTTGCAGCTGTTGCAAAACTACAACTCCCATATATTAAATATTTTACCATTTTTTGCTTCAAAATTTTTTTTTCCCTATTTTCCTCCTCTAAAACCTAGGTGCGTCTTATGGTTCGGTGCATCTTATAGTCCGAAAGATACGGTATATAAACCACAGACCTCAATCTAAGGCCTCCTCCACACAACTGTATTTTTGATATTCAATTGGGGATCAAAGTACGGACACATGAATTTCTATGGGCCCACACACACAGATGTAGTTTTTGCGGGCAGTAGTGAAGAGCCGCAAAATATGGAGCAGGTACTATATCTGTATATGCAACTTTGTCCATTCAATTCAATGTAAGGGTCAGTGAAAAGCACGGACGACACATGAATACCAATCCATGTGTCATCCGTGCCATTTTTACTGACTCATACACTGTACACGGTTGTGGGCAGGAGACCTAAGAGATGATTTTCTGGACATAGTTTAATTTAATGAATGATTTATTTTTTGTAGCTTTCTAGATTTCTATAATGTGAAAATTTCCCTTTCAGATAAATAATGTGATCTATTAATCATTTTTTCTATGCTTTAAATGAATGTGCATAGATTCTGCCACTGTTTTAAAATATCTAAATTTATAGGTGTTGTCTGATGTCAGATAACCCCTTTCATATGGGAACAATGGCGATCAGTCTGTTTTGACAGGCTGTGGGCTAGCCTTTTTAATTTACATATTTACTATGGTACCCTCCTGATCTTAGACATTAGTTGCCACAAAATCTTGGTCCTAAAATATAATCTAGCAGGAAACCTAGGTCATCTAAGTGCTGGAAATGAAAGGCTGTTTAATCTGGAAGATGTATCCTGGCTTTACTTTCTCCTTAGCCCAGTTTTGTTGAGTACTGAGATTTCTCCATATTTTTATTGACTTTTTGTTGCTGACCCAGCTCTGGTATTTTGTCTGTTAACTAGGTTTTCATGCTCTTTTTCTATGCTGTCCAGGCCTGCACCACTACACTTCTGTCTAATGTTTTGATTATTAGGTCTCTTGCTAACTCACTCTGACAACTTGGCACTCATTTTACTACTTCACTTGGTTAAACCATTCACATATATTGTTGCCAACAGACAAGTCCATACCTCCTTGCAGGGGTTAAAAGTATTATTCTTGTGTGACTCCAGCTATCAGTCCAATGATAAATTATTTTGTTACCTGTCTGTATTTGTAGCATCCCTGTAAAACATTGGGGAAAAAAATGATTTATCTGTTGCCACTTAAAGTATATTTGCACTGTAACCTGTATTATTATTGTATCAATCTTCGTTACTTTAAGTGGGACAAACCATTTTGGCTGATGAAGAGCAGATGGTACAGCCTCGAATTAGGAGTAGTTAGGGAGAGGAAACTAGTTAGTTCCCTTCCTCCCTAGTTAGAAAAGGAGAAAGCTGGAGTTAGCATCATTAGGCTGATAACCTGTTGACTACAAGTCAGCTAAAGAGCCATGTATCTGCCAGGAGATAGGCCATCACCCTGCTCACTTTTATGTAACCTTGTGTGCATGACTAAGACTGTGAGAGTAATTTTGGATGGACTGCACACGTTTTGAGTAGAAGACTACCCCAGCAAAGGAGACACTGACTGACCCAAGGGAGTATCATCACTTAGCCTCAGCTCTAGCCTTGTGGTGTTCCCAAGAACTGTACTTCCATTACATGTAAGAGTTGCTGTTACCTGCTTTGTTTCAGATGAATTTATATACTATTTAATACGCCTGGGTTCTCTATCCTGCTATATATAGCCAATAGCTATCATTCCTAATGATTCCCAATATGCATGAATACTTGGTCAAAATGGTGCATGTGCCCTGAATGGGGAGAAGGGAGAAATTTTAATTCCTTGAGAAGAAAAGGGTCAGGCAGCTGAAATCCATTTGTCTGATCCTTATCTCCCTTGATATCTGCTGTCTGAACAGTTGGTCAGTGCGTTTGACTGATAAACATGTAATGTGTATGGCCAGCTTTGTTCATGGCTATTTATGATAAAGCCTTGACAACTCTGTCAGACATGTTTTAAGACTGACTTTAATATAATGCATGTAGTATCCATTATGGCAAGAACAGCACTAAAGACTATGCTGCTCTAGCTGTGACATACTGTATACTGGAGAGAAACCCAATGGATCACATTAAGTGTTTACACAGCACTATATATTAGACGTCACCCATCATAATCAATTAGAGCACTCTTTTTTCTAGTAGTTATAAGGTGATTGGTTGCTATAGTCATATCTAATTTTTATCTGCATCAGCTTTTATAAGTAAACCCTACTGTTTCCAAACGTATATTATGTTTGGATTTCCTGTAATTTTTCATCATAAGTATGTCTTTGTACCTTATATTTACTTACAGTAGCAGCTGGTGACATTGGCAAGTAATCTAGAGAGCTTCTGGCTGCCACCCAATAAGGTACTTAATTCAATAGCTGGATAGCAAAACAGCACAGAAATTAAACCAAAATGTTGATAGATGAATATACAAGAGATGAGAAAGACTTGCCAGGTTGTGTTCTTGCCAGGAGAACCATCAAAGCATGGAGTTTAAAAAGCAGAGGTGTCATTTTGTGTCTTCTGCTACTTTCTGGTTGAAATGAAATAACATGAAGTGCATTTAAATGCTCCAACACCTCAGGGGGTATCCCCCCAACAGCTCTACAACAGATGGCCTCAATTCCTTCATTGATTTCACAGTATTAGCCCATAAGTTAAAGAGGGAAATCTGTGTGACCACTGTCTGCATTCCACTACCGTTTGTCAAAGAAGCAAGCAGACAGAGTCATAGGCGATGAGTGGAAAATAATTATAATGTAGCAGGTGGCAGATTGTGATTGCTTAGGCTGACTCAGCACTTGGGAACTAAGACATACAGACACAGCAACATATTAACATAGGCTGTCCTCATATAACATTACTCTTTCCAGTACCAATTCACATGACGTACAGTCATGAGAAATAGTGTTCTTTCATAAAAATTCTATAGCAGTTTGCATTGCCAGATTAGGATGTTACTGTAATTAATATTTTTCACACTATTGTCTAATGTATACTGTGAACTTTACATTTTACATCAAAGCACTCAGAGCACACAAGCAGCATTGTCTTGTGTTCCTGCCATTTCTGTGTGTTTCTGCCACATGATACATACAGTCATGGCCGTAAGTGTTGACACCCCTGAAATTTTTCCAGAAAATGTGTTTCTCCTGGAAAATTATTGCAATTACACATTTTGTCATACACATGTTTATTTCCTTTGTGTGTACTGGAACAACACAAAAGGAACAGAGGAAAAAAAAGCCAAAAATGATATAATTTCACACAAAACTCCAAATATGGGCCGGAGAAAATTATTGGCATCCTCAACTTAATATTTGGTTACAGACCCTTTGGAAAAAAATAGCTGAAATCAATTGCTTCCTATCAACCATCAACAAGCTTCTTACACCTCTCAACTGGAATTTTGAACCACTCTTCTTTTGCAAACTGCTCCAGGTCTCTTATATTTGAAGGGTGTCTTCTCCCCATTTTTCCACAGGTGTTCAATGGGATTTAGATCCAGACTCATTGCTGGCCACTTCAGAACTCTCCAGCTCTTTGTAACCATCCATTTCTGGGCACTTTTTGAAGTATGTTTGGGGTCATTGTCCTGCTGAAAGATCCATGACCTAGGATGCAAACCCAGCTTTCTGACACTCGGCCCTACATTTCGACCCAAAATCCTTTGGTAATCTTCAGATTTCACAGTCAAGGCACCCAGTGCCAGATGCAGCAAAACAACCCCAAAACATCTTTGAACCTCCACCATATTTGACTGTTGGTACCAGTGGTGTAACTAGGAATGGCTGGGCCCCAAGGTGAACATTTGACATGGGGCCTAGCCACCAACCCCCCCCCCAGCCAACCCTCCCCCCACACAAACTGCATTCCCCACATTCCTGCACACACTATTATGCCAATAGTGTGGGGGGGTCTTTTCAGACCCCAGAGTATAATGATTGAAAACCAAGGGGAGGTGACAAACATAAAAACAATGTTAGTCACCTTTCCCTGGCTCTGGCGCTCTCCCCGCTACTTTCAGCTCTTCAATGTTGGACCAGACGTCACATGAGCCAGGCCCATTTTTGGAGTTTTGTGTGAAATTATGTCCAATTCGCCTGACAATATTAATAATAGACAATATGACAATATGATTTTGTATGACAATATTACTTAAGTTTTTGAACATATCAATTTGTAGAATCTAACAAAAAAGATTGCATGTAAGAGGCAGCAGATAAGAAGTTACCTGTTTCAGTAACGCTGTGTTCACATCTGTACTTTGATTTCCATTCTTCTGGTCCATCATAGGACCAGAAGATTGGAAAAACGGACAACAATGGACCCTGAAAGTGACGGACACGAAGGGAGATCAAGCAAAAAGTCTGTCTTGCAGCAGTTTTTCATCCGGCAGTTTCTGACTGATCTGTGCCGGATGGATACCCAACGCACATGTGAATGTTGCCTAATTTGTAACGTAATCTTTTGGTAACACATACTTGCTACTTATTTCTTTCTGTATGGCTTTTTTTTTGTAGATCTGCTCCATGATAGGATATTTAGGCCATGTCTGCAAATGTATAGAAAATAGACCAGGACTAAAGATGATCCTAGAGGTCTACTTGAGATCTCATATTTGTCTGTTGACCCTCCATTTGGAATCTGTACCTACAAAGTGACCATTGGAATCATTGTGGGCACTGTTTTGCTCTAGGTACAGTGCACAAAGAATAACAATTATTTTGTTTATTTATTTCTGTTACTTGTATAGCGCCATCATATTCTGCAGCACTTTACATACATTGACAGTCACTGTCCCATATAGGGCTCACAATCTACATTCCCTATCAGTATGTCTTTGGAGTGTGGGAGGAAACCGGAGTACCCAGATAAACCCACGCAAACACAGGGAGAACATACAAACTCCTTGCAGATGTTGTCCTTGGCAGGATTTGAACCTAGGACTCCAGCGCTGCAAGGCTGCATTTGGGAACTGGCACTATGGAGGAACAGTATGACACACTGAGGGCACTGTGTACACAAAGTAAAAGTATAAATTGATTTATGTGGACACATTATTTTATATATTTGCTACTATGTAGGCACATTATAATACTATGTGTCCTCTGATTTAATATATAAAGGCCAAGAATGACATTACATGGCTCTATGTGGGCATTGTGACACTCTCTGGACACTGTTTAGTGTGTGGGTACTGTATGACTCAAAGTATGCTAAGCATGTATTTGCTTCCTCCTGCTGAGTTAACATGATCTTGGGAGTGTCTAAAGGTGAATTGATAAGATTAAAACACCACAATAGTACATATTCCAAATATCATAGCATTCTGATATTTTAATTTTAAGGTATCCCACCAAAACCTAGGCTGGCCAGAGACTTCACAATTCACATACCTATCTTTCCAATTTATTTGGGGTACATTAGTTAATAATTTTTTTTTTTTTTTTTGCACAACCATGCATTTTTTTCACAAAAAGTTTGCAGAGTTTTACCCTGTGGACTTTGTGTCTCTATTATACCTACGGTATACAGAAATGCCAGAAAAAAAGTAAATAACTAGTTTCAAGGCTATGATGAAAATGAGTACCTTGCATAGTTCCATGTAAGATACATTTACTTACTGATCAACCTTCACTGCAAAACCCAGTCTTCCCAGTAAATCCTTCTGCATAACTTATTAGGAACATATTTCATTTTTTCTGCAGAATAGAAAATATGTTTTCCATCTTTGTATTGTCTATCAGGAGTTCAACTGTCAAGTGTGAAGCTTTTACAGCTAATACCTACAGTATTTCCAAAGGCCAAAGTACCATAGATATTTATCACGCTTGATCCCAGAAGAGCTTCCATACTTACACGCATCAATGGAAAATAACCTTTAACACCAGGAACAGATATTATGAGTATCAAGGAATTGCCCTTTACCTTTGTAATGACACCATCCTATTCCAGGATTTACTTAATGGCATTTTCAGATTTGCATCCAACTACTTATGATATTGATTATGTCTGCCAGGCTTTGTACACATTTTCCATTTATCCATCTAGCTGTGTTTCTATAGTCTCAGTCCCAAATATGTTAAATTAATCCAAGTATTGAAAAGATCTTGATAATGTCTATTCGGGGATGAACTTAGAATGACCCAGGATCTACTGTTGTTTTTGATTTTTAAGATGTTTTCATTGTTGATCATTATTTATTTTAAAAGATATGGTAGATCTGGAATTTCTGGATCACATTGTGATATACAGTACATGCTGGAAGAAAGTTTGGACTATTAAATATGAGAATCATACACTCATATAATGTAAATCAAAGCGTTGACAGTAGCATATCAGTGTTCCATTCCTGCCTTCAGAAGTATTTTCAGTGCCAAAATCAGTGTGTGTAGAAACAACAACTTCAGCTTTACTAAGAGGAACAACTGAGAATGAGAGGAAGAGAAATTAAAAACCGTGGAGAGACTGACTAAAATATTACTCCCTGGCACCACAATGATAGTCTGAAAATTTTCCTGGATATGCTTCATTGTGATGATGGTCCTTATGTTATTGCTAACAAAAAGTTCATGTTACAATTCTTCATTCTGACTGTGTAAATATGTACATATAGTTATATCATCACGGTAAGTTTTGCAAAGTCGTAATTTCACTGCAGCTATTTGCTGCATTTTTATATTAAAAATTACATGAATATGTTCCTGGGCAGGAATACCATAAAAATAATAATAATAATAATAAAATAATAATAATAATAATAATAATAATAATAATAATAATACAGCAAAAACAACAACAATAACAACAATTATTATTATTATTATAAATAATATTATCATTATTGTTATATTATTATTATTACCAGTGTTATTATTATTATTATTATCAGTGTTAGTGTTGTTTTTAATAATAATAATAATAATAATAATAATAATAATAACACAGGTCATGGTTCTTGCAACAGGATAATAACCCAAAACACACAGCTAAAAACACCCAAGAATGGCTAAGAGGAAAACATTGGACTATTCTGAAGTGGCCTTCTATGAGCCCTGACCTAAATCCTATTGAGCATCTTTGGAAGGAGCTGAAACATGCCGTCTGGAAAAGGCACCCTTCAAACCCGAGACAACTGGAGTAGTTTTCTCATGAGGAGTGGCCAAAATACCTGTTGAGAGGTGTAGAAGTCTCATTGACAGTTACAGGAATTGTTTGATTGCAGTGATTGCCTCAAAAGGTTGTGCAACAAAATATTAAGTTAAGGGAACCATCATTTCTGTCCAGGCCTGTTTCATGAGTTTTCTTTTTTTTAAAATTCTGTTGACGCATGGTTGAAAAGCAATGTCTGACTTTCATTTGTTCATGTTCATAGAATTTTTATATATTATTACTTTTGTCAGATTCAAGTTATTTCTGTGACCATTGTGGGTTTTTCTTTCATTAAATGAGGGGTACCAACAATTTTGTCCATGTGTGTATCTAATAACGGTGGTGTCCTGAGGCTATGGACATGCTGTATCTATAGATGTTATTTTGGTAGTGATTATTGCGATATTTCTACATTCTCAATTAGCAAAAACAATTGAAGATAAAAAATATACTCATAGTGAAAAGATTATAAATATAATACACAAGAAACAATGAACAATACAGTAGAATTCTTCATATAAGGGACATGATAGACAGTTCTTGTGAACCGTATGTGTAGTGTCAACAGTACATGTGTTAATGGCAGGAAAGATTGATTTAGAGGACAATTTTATACACTTCATTAAAGATTCCATGGTGTGCCTCAAAGTGTGTTGTCTCGACATTTGGTCAGACATCCAGTTATATTTCTGTCAGTAGTCTGCATTGTGTAATAAGGTCAAATGTGTCCTTTAAAGTCTGACCCTAAAATTTACACACTGCTTACTTTAAGGAGGATTGGAATTCTTGTATCCATTGCAAACATCAATCATAGCTATGTGTGCAATAATTGTTGGCTTGAGATTTCCTACTGCAAAAGAACATCAGAATAGGAAAGTATTTGTGTGGCATACGCGTTTCATAAATTTACTGTATTTGCTTACAGGGTTGTCTCTAGTGGTTTAAACGGCTCACAGCATGTTCTCAAAATCAAGTAAAGGTGGAACAAGACCTGAAGGTAACAATTTCAAAAGTATTCTTTTGTTATCATGGATAGTTCTGGCCACCTCCTGAGATATACAAAGTAATTGAAGCCTGCAATAACTCAGCTTTTAGGGAACTACTTGAGCTTTGCTCAAGCAAAAGAAAGGTCACTTGTCAATGACTGGAACAAGATCTCCCTGACATGTAAAAAAAAAATACAGTATATGATGGCCATAGAATAATGTTCTCCAGGCGGAACAAAAGGGTAATTTACAGATTTGCTGCAGTAAACAGTCTGAAGAAGAAATACAGAGGAATATTGTAAGCCTTGTGTCTGGGCTGCAGTCCCTAATTGAACCCATACTGATGTATTTTATCAGCTGCACCAGAACATAGCTGCCACATCTGGCAGCAGAAGGAGATAAAGGGCAAACATCCATACTTTGATCCCACACTAACGCTTTATCAGGGCTTTTATAACATTACAACAGTGTTTGATGAACAGACCAAATATTTTTTAGGTGAGTAATTTTTCATGATTCTCCTGCTTGCTTCATAATGTCTTGCACAGCACATTAGTTTCCCCTTACATCACACAGTCTGTCCTCTAAGGAATTACTGTGCTTAGTTGCCTTGAGACCAGCTGTACTTCTATTGCAGTTTTTATTATTAACCGGTACCCCCAGCAGTCAGCTGATATTGGGAACTAGCACAGTGTACAATGCCAGAAACAGACAACTCTGTACACCGTGTAATGGTCATGCCTGGTTACTGCAGCTCAATTCCCATTTTCTTGAATAGGGGCTGAGCTTCAGTAACTTGGAACGGCCACTATTCAGTGTATAGAGATGTGTTTTAGCCTTGTCCAGCCTTCCATTAGGGTCATTATCTGGATCCAGAATATTAGGATGTATAGAAACTTCAGACACTGGACCTGTAACTTCAAGTTAGAGTTAATCAATTTTTAGATTAAGTTTATACAACCAAAAAAAAAAAAAATTTAAAAGAATTTAAGTTGAACTTCCACCTCAAATTCCTCTCCACTTTCCACCACGGCTTTAACACACTGAATAGGCTGAGATGAATGATCAGTGCATTGTCTCACACTGAAAGATCTGTAGCTGAATCAGCCATGGAATCCATGGCAAGATCAAGCAGGACGATTGTTTTTTCACTGTCCTGCTTCACTCTCTGCCTCTCATTGAAAACAGAATTTGGCACTGACTTTTAGGCAGAAACCGCCTCAAAATCTTCAACATGTCAAGATGACCTGATTTCAAAACATGTCAGTCATGCAGATATTATGTACAACCCCAATTCCAATGAAGTTGGGATGTTGTGTAAAACATAAATAAAAACAGAATATGATGATTTGCAAATCCTTTTCAACCTATATTCAATTGAATACACTACAAAGACAAGGTATTTAGTGTTCAAACGGATACACTTTATTTGTTTTTTGCAAATATTCACTCATTTTGAATTTGATGTCTGCAATACGTTCCAAAAAAGCTGGGACAGGGGCAACAAAAGACTGGGGCTGAGTCATGTTTACCAGTGTGTTACATCACCTTTCCTTTTAACAACACTCGATAAGCTTTTGGGAACTGAGGACACGAATTGTTGAAGCTTTGTAGGTGGAATTCTTTCCCATTCTTGCTTGATGTACTGTACAAGCGCTGTCGGCTTTCTAGCGGTATGTAAAACCGCATGTGCCTGAGGACACGAAAGTTCCTCTTTAACACTGTTAGTTTTTTTTTTTTGGTTTGTTTCTCCTTTCTGAGCATGCGCAGGGAAAATAAACGGACATAAAATAACGGACAGTAACTGATGGCTATCAGTTACTGTCCGTTATAAGTCCGTTACCCATAGACTTCAATGTTAAAAAAATAACTGACGGTCACCAACGGTAGTGTGAACGCCCCCTTACACAGAAACTGGGAACAAAGAGTGATCGAAGAGACAGAGACAGCATGTGTGAGCAAGAGGGGGGAACTGGAGGCAGATGTAGGGGCCAGTTAAACTGAAGGCAGATGAAGGGGGCAATTAAACTGCTGGCAGATAAAGGGGGACATTAAGCTGGAGATAGATGGAGGGGGCAATTAAACTGGGGACAGATGAAGGGGGGCATTAAGCTGGTGACAGATGAAGGGGGACATTAAAATGGTGGCAGATAAAGGGGGACATTAATCTGGGGGAGCAGATGGAGGTTCACATTAAACTGGGGGCAACTGGAGGAGGACATTAAACAGTGGGGGTCACTGGACTGGGACGTTAAACTGGGGAAAGTTGGAAGAGGACATTAAATTACGGGAAACTGGAGGAGGACATTAAACCATGGTGGTAGTTGGAGGGGGACATGTCTGCCTCTAGTTGCCCCCCGTTTAATGTCCCCCTCCAACTACCCCCACTGTTTAATGTCACCCTCCAACTGTACCATAGTTTAATGTCACCCTACAGCTGCCCCAGTTTAATGTCCCCCTCTAGTTTCCGCCAGTTTAAACTGGGGCACGATTAGAGGGACTTAATACTGTGGAGCAATTGGAGGAGAACATTATAATGTGGGGTCATATAATGTTAGGGTTACTGTAGGAGCATTATGCTGTGTGGGGGCACATGGAAAAATAGATGAGAATGGACAGAGTCAACATAGAAGTGGGTGGAGCTAAATTTGCTGCAGCGCGCATAGCACGCTGTATATTTTGTCCCTCTTTCTGTCCTTTGAAAGTTGGAAGGTATGTAATAGCATAAGGGGTGGTTAGGAGGGGGAAATATAACTATAAAGTAAGGATTCATTAGGGGGCATTATGACAATGGGGGGTTCATTTATATAAGGGTTATTGGGGGGCATTATGACTACAAGGGGGAGGTTATATAAGGGGCCATTAGGGGGCATCATTTACATTAGGAGACATTATGAACATAAGGGGGTGGTCATTGATATAAGGGGTTATTAGAGGTACAGTATTTATGTCAGGGGGAATCAGGGGCATAATATGAGGGGGCAATTTAATTAAAGTTGCACTTGGGCTTTATTAAGACTAAGGCCCCATGTAGCGGGCTCCAGCAAAAAAAAGCACTGCAGGAAAAACCGCAGCGGCAACATTGCTTTTACAGAAGGTCCGCAGAGGATTCCCCTGTGGACTTTCTGTTTTTAATACACCTATACAGAAACTGCCAGTGTTTCCATAGGAATAATTGACATGCTACTATTTCCAAAACCGCAACGGTTTTGGAAATTGCAGTGCGTCTGCTGCACATATTTTTCCACAATGTGTAGAAAGGATTTGTTAAAATGCCACGGTTTTTTTCTGTGGGTTTTCGCCACATGGGGCCTCCATCCCATCCCCACTTTGCAGTAAAATATGCGCAGGGGATACGCTGCGATTTCCAAAACAGTCGCAGTTTTGGAAATCACAGCATGTCAGTTATACCTACGGAAATGCCAGCAGTTTCCCTATAGATATACAGTGCTGGCCAAAAGTATTGGCACCCCTGCAATTCTGTCAGATAATACTCAATTTCTTCCAGAAAATGATTGCAATCACAAATGCTTTGGTAATAATATCTTCATTTAATTTGTCGTCAATGGAAAACCACAAAAAGAATTGTCAAAAAGCCAAATTGGATATAATTCCACACCAAACATAAAAAAGGGGGTGGACAAAAGTATTGGCACCCTTTGAAAAATCATGTGATGCTTCTCTAATTTGTGTAATTAACAGCACCTTTTACTTACCTGTGGCACATAACAGGTGGTGGCAATAACTAAATCACACTTGCAGCCAGTTGAAATGGATTAAAGTTGACTCAACCTCTGTCCTGTGTCCTTGTGTTTACCACATTGAGCATGGAGAAAAGAAAGAAGACCAAAGAACTGTCTGAGGACTTGAGAAGCAAAATTGTGAGGAAGCATGAGCAATCTCAAGGCTACAAGTCCATCTCCAAAGACCTGAATGTTCCTGTGTCTACCGTGCGCAGTGTCGTCAAGAAGTTTAAAGCCCATGTCACTGTGGCTAACCTCCCTAGATGTGGACGGAAAAGAAAAATTGAAGAGAGATTTCAACGAAAGATTGTGCGGATGGTGGCTAAAGAACCTCGACTAACATCCAAACAAGTTCTAGCTGCCCTGCAGTCCGAGGGTACAACAGTGTCAACCCGTACTATCCGTCGGCTTCTGAATGAAAAGGGACTCTATGGTAGGATACCCAGGAAGACCCCACTTCTGACCCAGAGATAAAAAAGCCAGGCTGGAGTTTGCCAAAACTTACCTGAGAAAGCCAAAAACTTTTTGGAAGAATGTTCTCTGGTCAGATGAGACAAAAGTAGAGCTTTTTGGGAAAAGGCATCAACATAGAGTTTACAGGAAAAAAAAAGAGGCCTTCAAAGAAAAGAACACGGTCCCTACAGTCAAACATGGCGGAGGTTCCCTGATGTTTTGGGGTTGCTTTGCTGCCTCTGGCACTGGACTGCTTGACCGTGTGCATGGCATTATGAAGTCTGAAGACTACCAACAAATTTTGCAGCATAATGTAGGGCCCAGTGTGAGAAAGCTGGGTCTCCCTCAGAGGTCATGGGTCTTCCAGCAGGACAATGACCCGAAACACACTTCAAAAAGCACTAGAAAATGGTTTGAGAGAAAGCACTGGAGACTTCTAAAGTGGCCAGCAATGAGTCCAGACCTGAATCCCATAGAACACCTGTGGAGAGATCTCAAAATGGCAGTTTGGAGAAGGCACCCTTCAAATCTCAGGGACCTGGAGAAATTCCAGCAGAGCATTGTAAGAAACTCATTGATGGTTACCGGAAGCGGTTGTTCGCAGTTATTTTGTCTAAAGGTTGTGCTACCAAGTATTAGGCTGAGGGTGCCAATACATTTGTCCAGCCCATTTTTGGAATTTTGTGTAAAATGATCAATGATTTGACTTTTTTTTCATTCTCTTTTGTGTTTTTTCATTGCAAGCAAAATAAATGAAGATATTATTACCAAAGCATTTGTGATTGCAATCATTTTCTGGAAGAAATTGAGTATTATCTGACAGAATTGCAGGGGTGCCAATACTTTTGACCAGCACTGTAATTGAAGCAGAAAGTCCACAGAGGAAACCTCTGCCAACTTTCTGTGCAAAGTGCTGCAGGAAAAACCGCGATCAATAAGAGGAGCTAAAGATGTCTGTGTTGTAAACTTTACAGAGACTGGAAGAAGTGGTCATGGCCGTCCAGATGAAAGAGATGGGAAATGTGAACGATTAGTCAGAGACGTCACCTATAAGTCACTAAATGTTACTGCCCTGTATTCACCTAAATCGTCTGCAGAGCCCTGTGTAGAGCCGCTATATACCACTATACGCTCACCGTATACTCATAGTATTGGTATACAAACATGTCCAAGTTGAAAATCTTCACCCCCCCCCCCCGAGCTGAACCCCTAGCTACGCCTCTGCAAAGTGGTGAACCTCGCCCAATCCTTGCTTGTGAACGACTGAGCCTTTCAGGGATGTTCCCTTTATACCCAATCATGACACTCACCTGTTTCCAGTTAACCTGTTCACCTCTGCAATGCTCCAAACAAGTGTTTTTTGAGCATTCCTAAACTTTCCCAGTCTTTTGTTGCCCCTGTCCCAGCTTTTTTGGAACGTGTTGCAGGCATCAAATTCAAAATGAGTGAATATTTGCAAATAAACAATAAGGTTTATCCATTTGAACATTAAATAGCTTGTCTTTGTAGTGTATTCAATTGAATATAGGTTGAAAAGGATTTGTAAATCATCGTATTCTGGTTTTATTTATGTTTTACGCAACGTCCCAACTTCATTGGAATTGGGGTTGTACATATACATCAACAGAAAGTCAGCATAAAATTGAAGCTGGAAACCATGCATTCTTAATGGACACTTTTTAGCAGTTGAATGGGTCAAACTGAAGAGGTTACTTTCAATATAGCATACTGTAATATGGACATGGAAACATTTAGAAGCAATAGCCAGAAACCAATTGTTAGGGTCTTGCCAGACGTAGCAATACCCTTTACTACTGCAGGGGTCTGGGAGGGAGGACAGAGACAGGTGAGCCCTAATCTCACCCCAGCCACTGTCCCTTCCTATTGCCTCAGTTACCCTAAATGGTAAAAGGACAACCTGAAGACGAGCCCTATACTGAGTCAGTGATAACACAGAACGCAGACAGGACGAACACAACAAAGGGAGGTCAGCTAGCCAAGGGGTCGGTAACAAATGAGCAAAGCAGTACAAAATCACAATCCAAGAGAAAAGTCAAAGGTAAGCCAGTGGTCAGAAAATCAGAAGAACAGGTAACAAAGCAGCAAGGTATAATAGCCAGAACGCAAAAGCAATAACCAGCAACCATGTGAGGGCTGACAATCTGTTTATAGAAAGTCTGGGCAAGCCCCAGACTGGATTGGTAGACAGGCTGTCAATCACACAGGCAAGGCTGAGATTAATTATATGCGGTCCAGAGAGAAATGCTCAGAACACGGTTGTGGCTGGAAATCCATTACATTGTCTAGGACCATGTTCAGACTGAGCAACAAGAAACCTACGCAAGGAACCAAACTGAACACGCCTCCTTCGCCGCAGCGTGCGAGCGGAGGGTGGCGCAGAGACCCGAACAGGCAGAGACGTTACACCAATAGCCTACATAAGCCTACAAGATGAGGCTGCAAAGAAAGACAGATTAAGAACTGTCAGTCAAAACGTCATGATTGAATATCCATGTACTAGTAGCTGAGTATAGGACTGATGTGACAGTCTGTAACAATGAGCATTGTCTGGCAAGATATAAAGGAGTACTGTGTGGCTCACAATCCTCAGTACACAGAGACTGGAAATGGATGGACGCATGTAAGTCACTAGAGCCACCAAATGCATCTCCCAGGCTCTGCTTTTTAAAGGAACAGTGTGAATGCAGGGACAGGCAAGTATGCACATGGGGAATTGTGGAAAGTGACATTAATGGGGTGCACTGTAGCTGGTGGCACTAATAGGGTCCCTGAGACTGAATTTACTAATTGTGGCTGGAACTAACAAGGGACACTGTCACTGTAGAACCCAACACAAATTATGAAAACATTCCCAAACCAGTAAAAAGAACTCAAAATACCAGTCTGGAGAATTATGTGCCGTCAATTTTGTGGCATACTTTTTTTTTTTCAGTAAGACAATAATAGCACATAGCACAGAAGAAGAACCATATTAATCATTCAATGGTTTTTAAAAAACAGGTCTGTAGCCCTAACCTCAAAGGCTGTTACATAATACTAATGCCCATGGTTCTGAGGTCCCCTAAACACATGTGGTTCTACTGTTTCTGTGTCCACACACTTTTGACCTTATAATGAATGCTGCAATTTAACAAAAAAAGCAGTATTTTTTACTTGTTGACTAATTTTGGGACACATTTACTGTATTTTCCATATATACTAAACATCTGCAGAGATGAGAATTTGGCAGTAAAATTAAAGAGAATCTTTTTTAGCAAGATGATTTCACTAAACATGAAGTTTTGTCTCTTAATGACTAATGAACATCATCTTCCAGTTCTGTTACTTGCACCTTATGACCTCTACATTTAGATTTTGTTCCCATTCGAGTACTCCTATTCTATTCATTTGATTGCAAGAATAGTCTTCTAATCTTGCCATTGAAAACAGTAGGACACCCAACAAAAAGCTCAGGATCCCTTTATAACGCCATGGTATCAGTATGAATTTATTGGGATACAGATGTAGCAACCCTTAAAGGGGTATTTCAGTTAGACTTCTACTGATCTCGTGAACCAGCATGTTTTGCACCTCAGTTCCTAATAGACAACCTGGTGGTAAAACTTGTTCAACTGCATTCATTTTAAATGGGGACCACCAGGGAGATCCAAGTGCTTCCTCAGCTATCTTCGGCAGTCTCCATTCAAATGAATGGAGTGGTGTGCTCTGTATCATCAGGCACACAGGTTGGAACTATGGTGTCAAACACCTTAGTTCTTGAGATCGGTGGTGATCCCTGTGGTGGGATACCCATTGATCTACAGTGGGGAAAAAAAAGTATTTAGTCAGCCACCAATTGTGCAAGTTATCCCACTTAAAAATATGAGAGAGGCCTGTAATTGACATCATAGTTAGACCTCAACTATGAGAGACAAAATGAGAAAACAAATCCAGAAAATCACATTGTCTGAATTTTAAAGAATTTATTTGCAAATTATGGTGGAAAATAAGTATTTGGTGAATAACAAAAGTTCATCTCAATACTTTGTTATATATCCTTTGTTGGCAATGACAGAGGTCAAACGTTTTCTGTAAGTCTTCACAAGGTTGGCACACACTGTTGCTGGTATGTTGGCCCATTCCTCCATGCAGATCTCCTCTAGAGCAGTGATGTTTTGGGGCTGTTGTTGGGCAACACGGACTTTCAACTCCCTCCAAAGGTTTTCTATGGGGTTGAGATCTGGAGACTCCTTCGTTGCCCTGGCGGTGTGCTTGGGATAACTGTCATGCTGAAAGGCCCAGCCACGTTTCATCTTCAATGCCCTTGCTGATGGAAGGAGGTTTGAACTCAAAATCTCACAATACATGGCCCCATTCATTCTTTCATGTACACGGATCAGTCGTCCCGGTCCCTTTGCAGAGAAACAGCCCCAAAGCATGATGTTGCCACCCCCATGCTTCACAGTAGGTATGGTGTTCTTTGGATGAAACTCAGCATTCACTCTCTCCAAACAACAAGATGTGTTTCTTCCAAACAGTTCTACTTTGGTTTCATCTGACCATATGACATTTTCCCAATACTCTTCTGGAACATCCAAATGCTCTCTAGCAAACTTCAGACGGGCCCGGATATGTACTGGCTTAAGCAGGGGGACACATCTGGCACTGCAGGATCTGAGTCCCTGGTGGCATATTGTGTTACTGACGGTAGCCTTTGTTACATTAGTCCCAGCTTTTGACCCCACGGGGTGAGATCTTGCGTGGAGCCCCTGATCAAGGGAGATTATCAGTGGTCTTGTATGTCTTCCATTTTCTAATTATTGCTCCCACAGTTGATTTCTTCACACCAAGCTGCTTGCCTATTGTAGATTCAGTCTTCCCAGCCTGGTGCAGGTCTACAATTTTGTTTCTGGTGTCCTTCCACAGCTCTTTAGTCTTCACCATAGTGGAGTTTGGAGTGTGACTGTTTGAGGTTGTGGACAGGTGTCTTTTATACTGATAACAATATCAAACAGGTGCCATTACTACAGGTAATGAGTGGAGGACAGAGGAGCCTCTTAAAGAAGAAGTTACAGGTCTGTGAGAGCCAGAAATCTTGCTTGTTTGTAGGTGACCAAATACTTATTTTCTACCATAATTTGCAAATAAATTCTTAAAAAAGTAGTAAACCTATAATTCTCATACACTAGGTACCGTAAACAACAACCATGCCTACCAAAGAAACCTATTAGGAATGGTGATACCATGAATAAATAACATAAACACCAAATGTAATGAAAATATCAAAAAGTCATTTTATTTCATACAAGAAAAGACATAAAAAATTTTTAAAAACAAGATGTGTCATATACTGAATATGTCTGACATGTCTTTCCAGTGAATGTTATTCATGTGGAATATCTTGAAATAATGTCTTTAATGTGCCATATATATGCAGTTGTCCAGTAACTATGTTCTGTGCATTGTGCATGATATGATATATATGCTTCTTGGACTTTTGCATATGTTGTGATACATACATATATATATTTTCTCTTTGTGATGTGCCTGCCTGGGAAAGCCGTGACCTAGCATTTTGTTTGTGTTTATGACACGTCTTGTTTTTTTAAAAAAAATTTATGTCTTTTCTTGTAGGAAATAAAATGACATTACATTTGGTGTTTATGTTATTTATTCATGGTATCACCATTCCTGATAGGTTGTTGCAAATTCTTAAAAAATCTGACAATGTGATTTTCTAGCTATGTTTTCTCATTTTGTCTCTCATAGTTGAGGTCTACCTATGATGTCAATTACAGGCCGGCCTCATCTTTATAAGTGGGAGAACTTGCACAATTGGTGGCTGACTAAATACTTTTTTCCCCACTGTATTTGTTCTACCTGGAATACCCCTTTAACACATAACAAGTGCAATAAACATTTACTTTAACATTTAATTGGACTTTTTCAAAGGCTTTCAATGCTTTTTGTTATGTGATATCATACTGCAGCATTTTATTGGATACAAGTTAAAGAGGGCTATATCTGTATGTTTGAAAACAAATACATTATACAGAAGATGTTATGACTCAGTTAAGAAAAGGAGACAATGCTGTATAGTATGAACAGGGCCTAGTTTACCAGTCTGTTCTATATTAAAAACCAGAGAAGCTCCTGAACACATATTGTGTATGCGTTCTTTTCGCAAATTAGTTTTATAATGTGTCCCTTTTCTCTTTGTCTTGTCTGTAGATATTGTCAGCCACTGGCCACAATTAGGAAATTCTGGGCTCTTCCGCATTCTTTCTACTCAATTGTTAACCATTATACTGTGCTATCCTTCCTCATTAGATCTTCAGGGACTCCAAGTCTCATGCTGACGACCCGGTATTATTAGAAATCCAATATAGAAAGAAATATCACAGACTACACAGATTTATGTGAGAAGATCACAGTGCCACTGACTGCCCATAGCTTCCTTGGCATATGAGATACTATAATTACCAATGACCAGGTACAGAGACATAGAGAGCGATCCTGTAAGGTGCTAGTAGCTGGTTATTAAATATTAATATTTGTACTAGTGACCATCAAGTACCAATTGATTTAAAGGTGTAATCCAAAAGTTCATATTGATGATCTAAACTTAGGATAAGTCATCAATATGAGATCTGTGGTGGTCCACCACTGATCAGCTGGTATTTGTACAGTGAACAGAGTTGCTTGTTATTATTGTTATTCATCAATAGGAGATCAATGGGGGTCTAACACCTGGCAATACCATAGAGCAACTGGCATTAGCACACTACACAGGCCACTCTGTGTAAATACCAGCTGATCAGTGGTGGCGCCAGGTGATGGACCACCACTGATCTCATATTGATGACTTACCCCAGTGATGGTGAACCTTTTAGAGACCGAGTGCCCAAACTGCAACCCAAAACCCACTAAATTATCGCAAAGTGCCAACACGGCAATTTAACCTTAAATTAACCAGGATCTGTTTTATATTGACCGTGCAATGTTATTACAGCCTGTAATGATATCACATGTCTGCTATAAAACAGATACTGTGCAATATAAATAGTGAAGGGCCCCCAGACAGTACAATGTGCTCCACAGTGGCCCCCAGACAGTATTATATGCTCCAGAATTGACCCCACACAGTATTATATGCTCCACAGTGGCCTCCACTCAGTATTATATGCTTCACAGTGGCCCCCGTATAGTATTGTATGCTTCACAGAGGCCCTGCACAGTATTATATGCTCCAGAATTGCCCCCACACAATATTATATGCTCCACAGTGGCCCCCACTCAGTATTATATGCTTCACAGTGGCCCCCGCACAGTATTATATGCTTCACAGAGGCCCCGCTCAGTATTATATGCTCCATTTGGGCCCCCCACATTATATGCTTCTCAGTGGTCCCCCACACAGTAGTATATGCTTCACAGTGTCCCCCACACAGTATTAGATCCTTCAGTGTCCCCCACACAGTATTAGATGCTTCAGAGTCCCCCATACAGTATTAGATGCTTCAGAGTCCCCCACACAGTAGTATATGCTTCAGTGTCCCCCATACAGTATTAGATGCTTCAGTGTCCCCCACACAGTATTAGATGCTTCAGAGTCCCCCACACAGTAGTATATGCTTCAGTGTCCCCCACACAGTATTAGATGCTTCAGTGTCCCCCACACAGTATTAGATGCTTCAGAGTCCCCCATACAGTATTAGATGCTTCAGAGTCCCCCATACAGTATTAGATGCTTCAGTGTCCCCCCCCCACACACAGTATTAGATGCTTCAGTGTCCCCCACACAGTATTAGATGCTTCAGTGTCCCTCACACAGTATTAGATGCTTCAGTGTCCCCCAATAGTTTATGTTACTTACCCAGTCCCACGAAGAGTGTCCTCCTCCTTCTGTTCGCAGGCGCTGATGACGTCATCGCGCCTGTGTCGGGGCAGTCAGTGTAGGCCGCGGTTACGCTTACCACAGCCTACAGTGACAGCTTTCATCTGTATGTACATTTGCACATACAGCTGAAAGAAGCGATCGCTCACTAACCGGGATTCCTGTACCTGGATTCCCTGTTAGTGAGCGATCATGGCGATGGCACGCGTGCCAACTGAGAGGGCTCTGCGTGCCCTCTCTGGCACGCGTGCCATAGGTTCGCCATCACAGACTTATCCTAACAATAGGTCATCAATGTGAACTCTTGGATAACCTATTTACAGTAATGAAAAAAGGAATTTTAATTGACAGAATGAATAAGGAGCTTTACAAACCTGAACCAATGAAAAAAAAACACACAGAAAATAAAAATTACATCATTTATTTGATTGTGATTGCCTATCTACTTATGTAGTATCTCCTCAACATTTCCAGCAAAGAGGTGCATAAAAATTTATTTGTTGTAGAGATTTTATCCCAGTGACTGAGAGTTTGGCAACAACATTCATAAGTAGATTTGGCCTAGAGAAAAGTAAAAAACAGTATAGATTTTTGTTGGCAGGAGTTGGAGGATGGTTGTCTATATTTACAATCTGCTTTATTCTATACGCTATTAGTTCAGTGTTTGCCATGGTTGTTTCTCACATTAATCACTTCTGAGACTTTGCTTACGTTTACAGTTTGTTTCCCATTGAAGGCTTCAGTCACAAAAGTTGTGCTTACTTAGTATCCAAATGATCATCCGATACGATGATGTCAAGTATTTTGGAAATTAGATTTATCAACAAGGATGATGTTTTGGGCTCTTCAGTGACAGGAAAACCTGCTTTGGTTTTTCCACATTCAGCTTAATGTCTTACATATGAGTTCATATACTAAAATGATGAAAGTACACTGCAGACTATTGTGCAAGGAAGACATTTAGCCTCACTAATGAGAATATCCAACATTAGTTATCTGGCAAACTGTGTGACCCACCCCATGCCTTAATGAAAGACTTCAGTTCAGCATCTGATGCTCTCAAAGCCTCATTTCTTCAATTCTTCAGCCCAGAACTGATGTAGAACATAGCTGACATGACACTTATCCGTACTATTTAGGTGTGGAGCAACACACCATTTTTTCAATGAAATAATGACAACTAGTCAATTAATAGAAATATTCTGGAATGCCATTATGTCTTATTCTATGCTATTTTATGCATGTTTTGAACTGGATAGAAAGAGGTCATGTTTGCAAGATGGATATCAATGTCAGAGTCCTGGGCATAAGCCCTGGAAGAGCTTGATAATGCAATCATCTGCTCTCTGTCTGTTTTAGTTAAATGGTACTACATTGCCATGCTTTATTTGGTAATTTCTTCACTGGTATGTATAGTTTATCCTTCCTCTAGTGTTAGGGTCATGACCGACCCGTTTTAGGTTTTAAATGCATACAAATTCTACATACATTTGTTTATTGCATCAAGACTTTTTGACTTTTTCAGGAATATATTTTTAAACAAAATACAATAAAATAAAACTATTTTACTAAATTGTAAAATGCTCTTATTAAAATTATAACATTTGTGTTGTTGGGGTCAATTTCGACCCAGGTCTAATAGAAGAGTAAAAAAAAAAATAATAAGTCCCAAAACTGAACTCATAAACACAATATAAACCAACAGCCTACAGCCAGCTCTACCTCCAACAACTTGAGTTAGGGACATGTCCAGGCATGTATGGCCAAATCAGCTTACAGTTGGTACTTTGCAGAGTATACATCTTCAGTTTACACCATGCAACAATGAGGAGAAGATTAGATGCAAGCCAAATTCCGGATTATATCTTGGATGATAATGAATCAGAGGACACACAGCAGCAAACTGATACAGATGAACAGGTTTCTGAGGAGGAAGATGATGTGGAGTATCAATCGGAAGACACAGACAGTTCTGATGAGTCTGATGAGGAGGTCACCGGTGCTGAAGCTGCTCCCGCTGAAAGATTCAAATCCAAAAGTGGCAAGATCATTTGGAGTTCAGTACCTCCAGATGTACATGGCAGGGCAGATGCTGCAAATGTCATAAAAATGACCCCTGGGATCACAAGGTTTGCTGTGACAAGAGTAAGTGACATCAAGACATGTTTTGATCTGTTTATGCCATTGTCAATAAAAAAAGTCATTATTGCTATGACAAACCTTGAAGGAAAAAAATTCCACGGCAACATGTGGAATGACCTTCATGATGATGACCTGGAGGCCTACATTGGTGTTCTTCTCCTTGCTGGAGTGTACAAATCCTGCAATGAGGCCACTGATAGTCTCTGGGACGCATCGACAGGCAGGAATATTTTCCGGGCAACAATGTCACTTCAAAAGTTTCAAATGATATCAAGAGTCCTCAGATTTGACAACAGAGACACCAGAACAAAATCTGACAAACTTGCTCCCATCAGGGATGTTTGGGAGAAATGGGTGCAGCTCCTTCCACTGATGTTCAACCCAGAGCCAGAGGTGACAGTAGACGAACGTTTTCTCCCTTTCCGCGGAAAATGCCCCTTCCGGCAATACATGCCAAGTAAGCCAGGCAAATACGGCATAAAAATCTGGGCAGCCTGTGATGCAAAAACTAGCTATGCATGGAATCTACAGATTTACACAGGCAAGTCTGCAAGCGGCATCCCTGAAAAAAAACAAGGAAAACGTGTAGTCCTCGATATGACTACTGGACTGCAGGGTCACAACATTACTTATGACAATTTTTTTACCAGCTATGACCTTGGACAAGAACTTCTCAGGAGGAAAATCACCATGGTGGGCACAGTGAAAAAAAACAAACCTGAGCTGCCCGCTGAATTGTTGCAGATGAAGGACAGGGCTCCACTTTCCTCAAAGTTTGTTTTTACAGACACCACCACTGCTGTTTCATACTGCCCCAAAAAACGACGGAATGTGGTACTGATGTCCACACTTCACAAAGATGCAGCTGTGTCATCAGGAAGTGACAAAAAGCCCAGAATCATCCTGGACTATAACAAAAACAAAGGAGGAGTGGACAACCTGGACAAGCTGACTGCCACCTACACTTGCCAGCGAATGACTAGGAGATGGCCAATGGTTGTATTTTCCAACATCCTTGATGTGTCAGCATACAATGCATTTGTGTTGTGGACCCACATTCACCAAGGATGGAATTCAAAGAAAAAAAACAAGCGGAGGATGTTTCTTGAGGAACTAGGAAGATTCCTTGTCAAGGCGCACATTGACCAAAGGGAACGGGTGCCCCGAGACCCAGCCGCTGAAAGCCTTGGTCCGACAACTCCAGAGCTCAACAAGTGCTTCGCCCACACCCACAGCAACACAAAGAGCATCATCACCAGCATCCTCCTCAACCAGCCCTGCCTCAACATCAACCACAACAGCCACAACCCCAGTGAGACCACCTGATTCTAAAAGAAAGAGGTGTCAGGTCTGCCCTAGCAATAAGGACAGAAAGACAAACACATCGAACTATGCAATAAATGAAATCATTCTCACTAGATACCTGGGTGTCTGTACATTTGTTTCCCGAGCTCGTTACCTGTTCTTTACTTAATTAGGATTACGGTGACATCCATCCCGGGGGGGGACTTAACCCCTGACAACTGCAAAAAATACCTCTGCAAAGAACACACAAAAAGTGTCACTTTTTGCCACACATGCATCTAAATACTAATGCATCTAAAAACTAGTACTTGATTTCTGTTGATTTGATTTGCTTGATTGATTGTTGTTTGTTTGTTTGACCTAGAAAAGCTACTTTTTATTATTATTGCTATTAATGTTAATATAATTTTCATCTTTTATTTGTATTAAAGTTCTATAACAAAAAAAATCAGTTTTTTGCCTTTTTCATAAAATAGTTAGATATGGGTCAAAATTGACCCGTAACACCATAGATGTTACTAGAGTTAATAATATAATATATATATATGTATATTTTTTTTACATTTAAGAAATGTGTTCTAAAACCCTTCAGTAATAGTCAGGTAATATAACAAACTTTTTTAAGTTTATATTATTCTCTTGAGGTTCATTTGACAATATTTTTATATTGAAAATGAAGGGTACGCTCTCAAATGAAAGGCCCAGGGGGCCACAACAAAAATATTAAAATCAATCCTTCCATGGATGAGAAACCCTAACAAGGTAACTAAGAGGTAAGAAACAAATTGGATCATAAATAACTGTTTTTAGGGTATCCTAGGGGTGATTTAAGACACGGGTCAAAACCGACCTGTTAACATAAGAAAGAGTAACAGAAAGCTAACACTAGAGGAAGGTTAAACCACCCTATGAGGTTATGGGTAAAGAAAAGAAGGCTCCTTAAAGGGGTATTCCCATCTCAAGGATCCTATCTAAACTGCTAGTTTATGTAAATTGAAGAGTTTTCCTAAATCTATGTAAGATTATTCCTCCCATTGTTTACACAACATTGTCAATGAACCCAGCCTGTATCTCTCCTTATCTAGTATTATGAGAAAGATAAGGTGACTCACTACTCTCAGGAAGGGAGAGGGGTCTGAGTTCTCTGGATTATTCTTGATCTCAGAGCTGTTATCTTGTGCTAATTGCAGTTTGATGATAAAGGCTCAGAGGGAATCTATTAGCTCTGTTGTCAGTCCTGGCAGCATATATTATTTGATCCGCATTATTATAGATTTCTAGTAATCACAATAAATAATCTCTCATGGTAAAGGCAATGTCTATATCTGCTGAGGTACTTAATAGTGTCCTGTCCATCTAACAGTCAAAGCTCTCCCACCAACTTGTTGAAGAATAAAGGAAGTAAGATGAAGAGACTGGTGAGAGAAGGAGAAGGGAAAACCCCTTGAGGCCAGTGCCCCATGTTGTGAAAACACAGTGGTAAAAGATGCTGAGTTTTACAGTACCTGCAAAGTGGATGGCATTCTGGCTAATCCCATCCACACATTGCAGAAAAAAATCTGTAGCGGAAAAGCTGTGAAAATCACAGCATGTCAATTATACCTATGGAAATGCTGGCATTTTCCATATAGGTATAATAGCGAAAGAATGTCTGCAGAGGAAAACTTTGTGGATTTTCTGTGAAAAACATTGTGGAAAAAAAGCAATGCGTTCGCTACGTGGGGCTTTAGCCTTAAAGTTATGTTTTGCTAGCACAGATTCAGGTGAAACAAGCTGATTAGTAGTTTATATCAGTGCCAAGGGAATGTAAGCTTCTGTGATCGTTTCTCCCCCATTTGGTTGTATTGGTATCGGTAGCACATACCTGATTACACAGAGTGATATGTTGCTGATAATCCGCATCTTAAATCTTGCATAAGAGATGCAGTCAGCCAACCAGGGAGTGTTTGCTTATTGGTCAGATAATTGGCAGGACAATTAGTTGCTAAGAACAAAAAAAAACTGCACCAGGCACTACACAGGGTGATAACGTTCGTCCATAGGGTGATTAACTTGAAGTGGTAGATACAGTCATATGAAAAAGTTTGGGCACCCCTATTAATCTTAATCATTTTTAGTTCTAAATATTTGGGTGTTTGCAACAGCCATTTCAATTTGATATATCTAATAACTGATGGACACAGTAATATTTCAGGATTGAAATGAGGTTTATTGTACTAACAGAAAATGTGCAATATGCATTAAACCAAAATTTGACCGGTGCAAAAATTTGGGTACCCTTATCATTTTATTGATTTGAATACTCCTAACTACTTTTTACTGACTTACTGAAGCACAAAATTGGTTTTGTAACCTCACTGAGCTTTGAACTTCATAGCCAGGTGTATCCAATCATGAGAAAAGGTATTTAAGGTGGCCAATTGCAAGTTGTTCTCCTATTTGAATCTCCTCTGAAGAGTGGCATCATGGGCTCCTCAAAACAACTCTCAAATGATCTGAAAACAAAGATTGTTCAACATAGTTGTTCAGGGGAAGGATACAAAAAGTTGTCTCAGAGATTTAACCTGTCAGTTTCCACTGTGAGGAACATAGTAAGGAAATGGAAGACCACAGGGACAGTTCTTGTTAAGCCCAGAAGTGGCAGGCCAAGAAAAATATCAGAAAGGCAGAGAAGAAGAATGGTGAGAACAGTCAAGGACAATCCACAGACCACCTCCAAAGAGCTGCAGCATCATCTTGCTGCAGATGGTGTCACTGTGCATCGGTCAACAATACAGCACACTTTGCACAAGGAGAAGCTGTATGGGAGAGTGATGCGAAAGAAGCCGTTTCTGAAAGCACGCCACAAACAGAGTCGCCTGAGGTATGCAAAAGCACATTTGGACAAGCCAGCTTCATTTTGGAAGAAGGTCCTGTGGACTGATGAAACAAAGATTGAGTTGTTTGGTCATACAAAAAGGCGTTATGCATGGCGTCCAAAAACAACACAGCATTCCAAGAAAAACACTTGCTACCCACTGTAAAATTTGGTGGAGGTTCCATCATGCTTTGGGGCTGTGTGGCCAATGCCGGCACCGGGAATCTTGTTAAAGTTGAGGGTCACATGGATTCAACTCAGTATCAGCAGATTCTTGAGAATAATGTACAAGAATCTGTGACGAATTTGAAGTTACGCCGGGGATGGATATTTCAGCAAGACAATGATCCAAAACACAGCTCCAAATCTACTCAGGCATTCATGCAGAGGAACAATTACAATGTTCTGGAATGGCCATCCCAGTCCCCAGACCTGAATATCATTGAACATCTGTGGGATAATTTGAAGCGGGCTGTCCATGCTCGGCGACCATCAAACTTAACTGAACTGGAATTGTTTTGTAAAGAGGAATGGTCAAAAATACCTTCATCCAGGATCCAGGAACTGATTAAAAGCTACAGGAAGCGACTAGAGGCTGTTATTTTTGCAAAAGGAGGATCTACTAAATATTAATGTCACTTTTCTGTTGAGGTGCCCATACTTTTGCACCGGTCAAATTTTGGTTTAATGCATATTGCACATTTTCTGTTAGTACAATAAACCTCATTTCAATCCTGAAATATTACTGTGTCCATCAGTTATTAGATATATCAAATTGAAATGGCTGTTGCAAACACCCAAATATTTAGAACTAAAAATGATTAAGATTAATAGGGGTGCCCAAACTTTTTCATATGACTGTATGTGTAGGCTCAAAACAACTTATCAGATATAGTGATGCACATATTTCTTAAAACAGCAAGTACTGAGCCTCCATCCCTGGACACTTCAGGACATTTGGTCCATGGCAGTTGAAGTACTGGCTGTGGAAACAACCATCAGAAAAATGCAGGACACAGCATTCGGCAACTCCATAAGAAATCTTTATTGATAATAATTCACTTAATACACAGCGTATTACAGTACCTGCAAAGTGGACACAAGTCCACACATTTCAGAAAAAAATCTGCAGCGGAAATGCTGCGATTTCAAAAACCATTTTTGTAAATCGCAGCATGTCAATTATACCTACAAAACTCTGGCTTTTTCCGTATAGATATAATAGAGACAAAAAGTCCACAGAGGAAAACTCTGTGGACTTTCTATGAAAAATGCTGCAGAAAAAAACACCACGTGCCTTTTCTACAGCGTTTTTTGGCTGCGATTCACTGTGTGGGGACTTAACCTAAAAAAGCATTTCAGGATCCAGCCCCTTTTTAATATGAAATCATGGATACCCATATTTAACCACTTCAGGACCATTGGTTCAGGAATGGACACATTTTGGGGATTTTATTGTGCATGAGGTTTTGAGGGCTATAATATATATATTTTTTATTAACATTCGTTCTGGTTATTCAAATAATTTTTGCTAATTTTTTTTCTGTTATTTTTATTTTTGCTTTTTTTAAATATATATATCTGGGAAAATGTAAACAAGAAAAGAGGGCAAATTTTTCTGTTTTTCACATTTTTCACGAGTTTTTTTAGTAACACAAAGTGCTACAAAAAAAAAAATTAAAATAGTTTTCCCTCTCCGCTATGGCAATGTTTATGTAGGTAACAGATATTGTGTCAACGCAGGCAGGGCTAGAACCTATGATTTGGTTTTGATAGTGGCATTATTTTTTTTTTTTTTCCCTTTATTTTGATTGTATTTTTATTTATCTATTTATTTTTATACATTATTACAGAAGGAATGTAGCCTCTTGAGCTACAATGTAGAGCGGAATTAAGTTCCCTAAGACCCAGCAGCTCATACAGTTCCCTGTCCCTGGTGGATCACATGACCGCCAGGCCAGAAGGATAGCCGCATTATGGCAACTTACATAGCTGTACACACAGCACTTGTTGAGGACTGTGTATACAGCAACCAGGAAAGCATAGACAGTAATAAGGCACCTCCCAGATGTTGTAACAGTTGTCTCCCTGCACTTTGTGCAGCTGCTGGACATACTGGGCATATAAAGTCTATGGGCAGCTCATAATAGGTTAAAAAGGAGGAGTTACAACCATCTACATGACAAACAAATGAAAATAATTATGTTCACTAGGAAATGTAATAAAAGAAACAATTGTCATGCCTAAATTGTTAAGCCAGAATAGAGTGTATGGAGTGCTGATAAACTGTACATAATCAAGCTAAATGTATATCCAGCTAAATGTTCGCTTTTATAGAAAAAAATAATGGAGCTTGCAAGAAGTGCAATAAAGTATTTACCAATTAACGCAAACATCAGTAGAACATATAATGAAATATACAAATTGGGAGACTTTATAATTAATAAGAATTCATATCTTTCCAGTTATATCTCCTTTAGCTAATCCTTCGTTCCCTGTAGAAGTCATAACTGCTAAGATTCTGACTTAGACTGTTCGCACTTTGTCACTTGGCTTTATTCAATACATGTGTCCGGAAAGCAAAACTTCTAGGACACAATACCACTACCATCTAATGGAACATGCCATATTTTTTTTTTCATACAATTCATACAAAATTGAAAGAAAATACTCTGTGCCATCATATGAAATCTAAAACGTACCAGGGTACAGTAGGGGACTCGCAGACCTCCATGGCAATCTTATTATGAATTTGTACAAACCAGAGCCTAGTACAACCATATGCATGAGTCTTGACCAAAGAAGTCCAAATCGCAGATCCATTTACTTTGTCTCTTTTTATCTCTTTCAGGCTAAGGCCCCACATTGCGGAAATGTTGCTTTTTTTGTTGCAGATTTTGTTGTGGTTTTTTTTCAGCCATAGCCAGGAGAAGATTGAGCAGAAGGTAGTAGTATAAGAACTTCCTATATATTTCCCATTCCTTTTGTAGCCATTCTTGGCTTTGGCTCAAAAAACCGCAGCAAAATCTGCAACAAAAAAAGCTGCGATTCCGCAACGTGGGGCCTCAGCCTCAGAAAGCTTACTGTCAACAGGACTGTCAGACTGGTCAGACTGATAGATCTGCACATCTACAGCTGGGGCCATGTGGAAGATTTCAATCCATGTATTTTTCAGTATTGCTGGGATAGGTCAAGTACTTAGAGCTTTGATGTTTTTGTATCATTATGACTCTCCTGGAATAAAATTACTTGTAGTAAAAAAAAGACAAATTCTTATGACACCATCCACACAGAGAAAATACAGTATGGTGTATAAGAATGTCTATACAGAGAACAGAAATGCAGTGTTTCTGGGGTCATTTAACTTAAGTGATCTATTTTACTGTTTGTTTATTTGAGGTTTTTCATCTGTTTCAGGGAGTGGTCTTTTCTAAATTGTAAGTAAATGGAGACATTGAATGAAATGAATAGAGCGTGTAAACAAAGATTTTACAGGGTCTGAACTTGGTTTGTGGACTCCTTGGAATCTCCTAAGAAAATATATCAAGTTATTTTATTCCAGCTACAAATCAACAATGACTCTGGCTTACCTGTTAGCAAGCAGTAATTCAAAGCAATGACAGTCACGTGAAATTTAGTATGAAGAAGAGTTATATCATATTATATAGTTAGTTCAGTATATTGCAGTTATAGATTTTTCTGTATTAAAGCCAGTACAAAGAATCAATCCATCACCTTTAGTCCTTGAGTATTTGCATCCCAGTCAAGTGAGTCCATAGCTTTAGCATGATGACTTTAACCCTTTAAGGACACAGCCAAAAATCATTTTAGGTTAATGCCCCACATTGCAGAATGCAGCTAAAAAACACTGCGGAAAAAACACAGCAGAAACGCATTGCGTTTTTTTACTAAGCGTTTTTCACTGCTTTTTTTTCCCCTTATTAAATCTATAGGGAAAACACGAACATTTCAGCAGGTAAAATTGGCGTGCTTGAAAATGCAGCTTTTCCACAGCGTTTTTTTTTTTTCCACAATGTATGTATGGGATTAGCCATAATCTGATTCACTTTGCTGGTCCAGTATAACACAGCATTTTTTTCTGCTGCATTTCCGCCTTAGCCGTAAGGGCACAGTTCCATTTTTCAAAACTGACGTGTATTTGGCAATAACTTTGAGAAGCTTTAACTTACCCAAGAGATTTTGAGAATGCTTTTTCGTGACCATTGTACTTCATGTTAGAGGTAAACATTAATCAATATTTTTTCAATTTATTTATTTAAAAAATAGGACGTCTGATGGAAATTTGGAAAAACTGCAATTTTCAAAATGTGAAATACTCTGCTTTTCAGATAGATAGTCATACCACCCAAATTAGTTAATAAATATTATCTACATTATCTCAGCTTTATATTGGCATCATCTTTTAATCGTCCTTTAATTTATTTTGGACATTATAAACTTTACAAGTTTTAGACTAAGGCCCCACGCATCACGGTTTTTCTTGCAGCACTTTTCACAGACTGTGGACTTTCTGTTTTACTTACACCTATATGGAAACCACCGGCATTTCTGTAGGTATAATTGACATGCCGCAATTTCCAAATTTCAGCTGTGTGTATTTTTCTGCAATGTGTAGATGGAATTAGCTAGAATTGCAGTGACTGTAAAACGCAGCGGTTTTTGCCACTGTGTTTATGCCACATGGGGCCCTGACCTAACAGTGATTTTCCAAATTTACAAGAAAATATCCCAAACCTATTTGTTGCAGACCACTTCAGTTCTGAAGGGGATTTTAAAAGCCTATATTTTAGAAACGTCCCCATTAATCACCCCATTTTCAAAACTACACCTCTCAAATAATTCAAAACGGCATTTGCCAACTTTTTCAACCCTTTAACCCCTTAATGATGCTGGGTAGTTTGTACACTAATGCATGGCAACTTTTTTCATATTTTCCCTCCCTGTCTTCCAAAATTCATAACCTTTTTATTTTTCTGTCCACCTAGCTATGTGAGGGCTTATTCTTTGCCTGACGAGTTTTACTTTCATTTCCACCATTTTGGGGTACATATAAAGTTTTAATTAGCTTTTATTTACATTTTTGGGGGTCCATGTGAAATAACACAATTCTATCATAATTTTTTACATTTTGTTTTTACGGTGTTCACTCTGCATTAAAAATGACATGGCAGCTTTGATATTGCAACTCTTTTGCAACTCTGTTTTGCAGTGCTTCGCTATGTGGGGCCTTAGCCTTATACTACATTGGCAAGCATTTGCACAGAGATAAAATTAATAATTCACCCCCAAAATATGACCCCATTTTAGAAACTACACCTCTCAAAAAATTTCTCAAGATTAATGTGCAAAATGAAAATTTAAATTTTTAAAGAAATATGCCATGTCAGTGCTCAATATGTTATGCCCGCTTTGTGTTAACAGAGACACACACTCCAAAAACTTTTAGGCTAAAGCCCCACGTAGCAGGCCACAGCAAAAAAGCATTGTGGGGAAAAACTGCAATGGCAACTCATTGCGGTTTTTCCTGCAGTGCTTTTCACAGAAAGTTACTGAGGTTTCATCTACGGACTTTCTGCTTCCATTATACCCATAGGGAAACCTTCGGCGTTTCCATAGGTATAATTGACATGCTGCGATTTCCAAAACTGCAACGGTTTTGGAAATCGCAGCGTGTCCACTGCACATATTTTTTTGCTATCTGTGCATGGGATTCCCTGGGTTAAAAATGTTCATTGCACCCCTGGATAAATTCCTTTAGGGGTGTAGTTTCCAAAATGGGGTCACGAATCAGGGAATTTTTCCTTACTGGCACTTCATGGGCTCTGCAAACGTTGCATGGTGTCCAAAAAAAAAACGTCTAAATCTGTGCTCCAAAAACCAAATAGCGCTTTGTCCCTTCGGTGCCCAGCTGTATGCCCAAACAGCAGCTTATACCGACCTATAACATTAAGTACATTATTACACGTACAACAGTGTCATACATGTAAGCATAAACTGCTGTTTGAGAACACAACAGGTTGCACATGTGAAGAAGCACTATGTGACTTTTGGAGGGTAGTTTTAGATGTTTGGTTTTTGGATGTCATGTCACATTTGCACCCCTCAAACAATTTATCAAGGAGTGTAGTGAGCATTAGTTTTCCCAAACGTGACTGCACAGTGGATGGTCAAAGTGAATCTCTAAGCTATAGGAGTACATTGGATACAACAAATTCTCTATTATTTTCCCAGTAGCTCCTATGATTGGAGTGGGAGTGACTTTGGGGGACCATTTCTGCTGTCTTTTTCCTCATAAGCTCTAAATATGGGGAGTACCCTGATGTTCGCTCACACAGCTTATACATTCCCTTCCTTCCACAGTCAATTTTGTCCAATTTTGAACCAGCAATTTCTAAAGTATTGGAGTGTATAATGGCCTATCCTGACAGGCCTGGCTAATCAATCTTGCCTCTGTTTTTGGAACAGCCCTTCCCCTGGAGATGGCATGAGGAAGGGGGGATGCCGTACAGGTACCGGGTTGCTAGGGCAATCCCTTAGATGCCGCACTCATGATTGATTGTGGCATATAAAGAGTTGACACCAGCAATAGGAGCTCAGCTCTGGCTGTAGGTGTTACACGTGAGTATCAACTTTTTCTTACTACTGATACCCACTCTCAATGTCAACTGCTTAGCTTTGAAGTGGGTGAAATAACAATGATGTAATAGTACGTCATGGTGCTGTAACGTCTCTGCCTGTTTGGGTCTCTGTGCGGCGCAGGAGGCGTGTTCAGTTTGATTCCTTACTTAAGGTTCTTGTTGCTCAGTCTGAACACTGTCCTACCGTGTTTCTACAAAAATAAGCCCTACCCCGAAAATAAGCCCTAGCTTGATTTTCCAGGTTTTTTGGAGTAGGCTTGAAATATAAGCCCTACTCCAAAAATAAGCCCTAGCTAATTTAACCCCTTCCCGACATCCGCCGTGCGATTACAGCGGAGGCCGGGTCCTTAAAGATGCGGGCCGCTCTGCTGCAGAGCGGCTACCATAGCTGCCGTACCGGGTCTCTGCGAAGACCTGGAGTTAATGCCCGCGATCAGTTTCTATCCTGATCGCGGGCATTGTTCAGCGTGCCCCCCTCCTTCCCACCAAAGTAGCACAACCCGGAGTTAATGCCCGCGATCAGAATGGACTCTGACCGCGGGCGTTATTAAGTGTGACCTCCGCGCAATCCGGCGAGATCGCGGGAGCCGACCTGTTCCTTTGACAGCCGGCAGCCTTATGAAGGCTCCCAGTGCTGTCATAGGAATATTACTATTGAGGTCCAGCCTCAATAGTAATGTAGATAATCTCCCATAGACTGCAATACGTTGTATTGCAGTGTATGGGATAATTGCAGGTTCAAGCCCACTAGGAAAAAAAAAAAAAAAAAAAAAGTTAAAAAATATAAAAAAAAAATAATAATAATAAATGTTCAAGCCCCCCACTTTCACTAGAATACATAGAAAACTAAAATATTACTGTGAAACACATACACATTAGGAATCCCTGTGTCCGAAAAAGCCCGCTCTTCAAACTTTTACCTCTATGGTGAATGCCGTAGCGGAAAAAAAAAAAATCAAAAGTGCTGAACTGCTGTTTTTTCGCTGTTTCACCTCTGATAAAAGTTGAAATAAAAAGCGATCAAATGTGTGATTGTTGTTCATGGAAAAAATTAAGACCTATCCCGAAAATAAGCCCTAGCCCTTTTTTCGGAGCAAAAAATAACATAAGAGCCTGTCTTATTTTCGGAGAAACACGGTAGTACTTCTACTCTGTAATTGAATTTCAGCCACACCTGTCTCCTGCACCTTGTTTCTTTCTGCTCCTCTAACAGTTACTCTTAGCCTTGCCTGTGTGATTGACAGACTGTCTCGCAATCAAGTCTGGGGCAGGTCCCGGACTTCCTATATACAGGTCATCAGCCCACACTAGGTTGCTGGCTATTACTCTGTCCTATGACTTTGTCCTTGCTAGCTTCCTACTTGCGCTTACTGTATTATTTGTGACCTCTGACCTTTGGCTTCCCTTGTGACTACTCTTTTGGATTTCTATTTGGTACTGCTTGTCTCTCTGGTTTTGACCCTTGGCTTGCTGTCTCTGCTTCTGTGTTGTTTTGTCTTCAGGGGCTGGGTTGACTTTAGGGCTCACTGTCTCTGTCTTCCCTTCTTCTCTTTTCAGCAGCAGCACTAGGGAATTGCACAACTAGCAATTCCCTTACAGGTGCATTAAGACACACATTTCCATGACATACTACTTTGTTATGGTGTGGAAGGGGGTTTAAGGGGTTGTCCATGTTTTTGACAAATATTGAGTGATAAATGTTACTGCTTGTATAATGAAAAGATATAAAATGTTAGGATCTTGCAAGACGTAGCAATACCCTCACACTACTGCAGGGGTCTGGGAGGAAGGACAGAGACAAGTGAGCCCTAATCTCACCCCAGCCACTGTCCCTTCCTATTGCCTCAGTTTACCCTAAACGGTAAAAGGACAACTCGAAGACGAGCCCTATACTGAGTAAAGTGACACACAGAACAAGACAAACAACATAGAAGAAAGGTAAACAAGCCAGGGGTCACAACCAGAGAAGCAAAAGTGGTACCAAATAGAAATCCAAGAGAGTAGTCACAAGGCAAGCCAAAGGTCAGAGGTAATAGCAAGGTAAATATCAAAGGCACAAAGAAAGCAGGCAAAGTCAGTGCAATAACCGGCAACTTGCTGTGATAGTGACATTCCATATATAGAAAGTCTGGGCCCAGCCCCAGACCTGATAGGTACACAGGCTGTCAATCACACAGGCAAGGTAAAGATTAACTCTATGTGGTCCAGAGAGAAACAGTGCTCAGGCTGGGAATCATTTACATCCCAAGGAAACTAGGACCGTGTTCAGACTAAGCATCCAGAATCCTAAGCAAAGACATAACATACAATTTTTCAATATACTTTGTGTATCAATTCCGCATGATTTTTTTTATCTCTGCCTCATCTCTGTTATTCCTTCTGCTCTTTTCCACTGGATAAAAATCAATCCATGGTCATGTGATGGACACACAGGTGCACAGTTCGTTGCAGTCACAGAACAGTAATCAGACATCTACCTGGTAATGAGCTGTGCACCTGTGTGTCCATCACATGACCATGGACTTTATATCACATGACCATGGACTGTATATCACATGACTAAAACTGGACAACCTCTTTAAGGGAGGCATAAGCAGGTTAACAATTTTAGATTCATAGAAGATTCACAACATTCAAAAGGCAGATGTAAAGAGTAACCTAATTCTACCTGAGGATATCCGAAGACAATGGTGGATGACTTATTTTGTATGGCTCTACAGCTATATAATGGTCACTAATAACAGAACAGAGACAGATAATTCAAGTATTGTATATACAAGAGTATATTCCCCCAAATTTAGATGATTTAAAAAGGACATTTCACAAGTTTTTAGCATTTGTTAATATGTTCTGCTCCACTGATTCCGGTGCGGTTGAAATTTTTTTCTCTAGCCCCCACCATTCCTGAGTAATCAGTGCTGTTAGTTTTTGTGTCTGATATGCTTATTAGACTCTGTACTGTCAGGTGGCAGTGTCAGGGAGGAGCAGAAAGGGGGTGTTATTCAGAGCTCAAATCAGAGTCATACAGTGTCAGAGTCACACTCATCTGACATTAGGGAGCCTAAATAGCATATCAAGTTCCGAAACCACCATGACAGCATTTACTGGTCAGGAATGGTGGAGGTAATACAATTAGAATCAGTACAAGAGCACCTATTAAATGATGCAAGGAGCTGAACTTGGTAGAGGTGGTGAAAGGTCTTCTTTAACTTCATACTTGAATCAACTTGATCCCTGTAAGCGAATGTACCCTGAATGTAATCAGTTCCCATAAATGGACATAATTTTACATTTATTATAGAATTGCCTTTCTACAAATGGGCATAGAGTTATGTCTAATGGATGGGGAAGGCACAGAAGCTATAGCATAACATCATTTTGGGTTGCCATGGCAGCTGGATACCTGACAAAATCCACCAGATCAGCCATGGGCAGAGGCCCAAAGGCATGGCCTAATAGATTGCCTGTCAGTTTGATAATGACAGGAAATAATGCTTGAGTATGCTGAATATACCAAAGCATTATAGAATCAATTGTGAAGATCTCTGTTGGGTTTAAAAATAATTCAATAAAGTTTATTAAAAATGTGCACAGTAAAAAACATTGTATTCCAGAAAAATGTATTTCAGTTTAAAGAAGTTTTACATGATTTACATTTATGGTAACAGCACAATCATAATAACCTGTATAACAAAGTTAACCTACAGTGCAGTAACATTTAGGTGCAAAGTAAGGCCAACCAGTATCTTCTCAATCACACTGCTGGGGCCCCAAGAATCAATCATCTTGCTGCTTTCTGAGGTCTCTGGCTCTGTGGACATATATCCCCAGCTCACAGGTATGAGGGCCCTAGTTCAAGGCAAGACCAAGCAGCAGACTACTGACAGGACAGAAACAACCAGAGGCAAGGACTAAGAAACAAGCTACTGCTGAGAAAAAATTATGTTGGTGACATTTTAGGAATTCGCAAACGAGTGTCAGGTAATATTTACATGTACTGTAGCTGTATAGTAGGCACCCAGAATTTATTTTACTGGTGGGCCCTAGGCAACTGAATAAGTTACTGTATATTTGTCTCAAAATGGTGCCAATTTAAAGGGGTTGTACAGGCAAAAATGGAAAACCCTTTTAATGTTTAAATCAGCTGGGGGCAGTGAAAAAAATTTAAAAAATGCATACTCACCTGTCCCAGATGCTCCGGTGTCCTCCCGCGTGTCCCGGTTCTTCTGCTCTGGTGGCTTCTCCTGGGTCTCTTCCGGAGTTCGCTGAAGCCACTGATTGGCCTCAGCAGTCTCAGCAGGCCTCAGGAAGAGGACCCATGATGTCACAGGTAGTGACATTGCAGGCCCTTTGCTGATTGGCCTCAGTTGTCACATGACTGCTGAGGCCAATCAGCAGCTTCAGCGGAACTTAAGAAGAGACGCGGGAGAAGCCGCCGGAGCAGAAGAACTGCTGTGTGCAGTAAGAAGCAATTCAAGATCCTGGAGTGGCCTAGCCAGTCTCCAGATCTCAACCCCATAGAAAACCTTTGGAGGGAGTTGAAAGTCCGTGTTGGCCATCGACAGCCCCAAAACATCACTGCTCTAGAGGAGATCTGCATGGAGGAATGGGCCAACATACCAGCAACAGTGTGTGCCAACCTTGTGAAGACTTACAGAAAACGTTTGACCTCTGTCATTGCCAACAAAGGATAAATAACAAAGTATTGAGATGAAATTTTGTTATTGACCAAATAATTTGCAAAAAAATTCTTTAAAAATCAGACAATGTGATTTTCTGGATTTGTTTTCTCATTTTGTCTCTCATAGTTGAGGTCTACCTATGATGTCAATTACAGGCCTCTCTCATCTTTTTAAGTGGGAGAACTTGCACAATTGGTGGCTGACTAAATACTTTTTTCCCAACTGTAAGGGGTCTCTAGGGGTGCAGTATTTATGTCAGGGGGAATCAGGAGCATAATATAAAGAGAGCAATTAATTTAATTAAGGTGGCACTTAAAAAAAGTGGGAGAACTTCCACAATTGGTGGCTGACTAAATACTTTTTTTCCCCACTGTATTTCATTTTTTGTTTGTGTAGTGGCCTCATAAGAATTGGCCAGTTTTGCACTTGACATCTGGTATGGCAGTCTAGTATAGGTACAGTCTATTTATGGCTGTGTTGTTATGGAAACCTGGTAAATGAAATGTGAATTTATATTGGCTGATACACGTGATATGACTGAATATTTAAGGACCTGCGAACTGCTATTGACTAATACAGGTTGTAAGGGTTAAAACATAACTTGCACTATATTCTATACAGAAAGCACAAGAGGGTGGAATGTGCTGC
Organism: Leptodactylus fallax; assembly: GCA_947044405.1. Taxonomy (NCBI): domain Eukaryota; kingdom Metazoa; phylum Chordata; class Amphibia; order Anura; family Leptodactylidae; genus Leptodactylus; species Leptodactylus fallax. The sequence goes on along the minus strand of CAMRHE010000012.1, from coordinate 7,326,454 downwards.
AAACAAGACTGCATAGTTGATAAGGACAGACTTGGAGTCTGGGGGAGATATCAACAGTTCTGCTGATTTCAGCAGAACTGGTATTCTTGGGAGGACATTCAGATAAGGTGAAAAGGAAAACATCTGGGGTGATGGGTAACTGAACAAATTTGTCTGATAACGGAACTGGAAAGACCATATATGTATATTGATCACATGACTGTTATGTAACTGAGCTTGCTTTTAAAACTGTATTGAACTACGTAATAAAGTAGAAACTGTTCATACATGGTACCTGTGTACGTCTTGTTTCCCGAGCGCTCGAAACTGGTTATCTATTTAATTAGGCTTACGGTGACATCCATCCCGGGGGAGATTAACCCCCGACAGAAATTGGCGCCCAACGTGGGGCCTCGAGATTGTCTGATGTGCAGCCGATAGAGTGCCGACCCACTCACCGATTGACTTGAGGACGGGACCAGAGGACCTCAGATAGATAAAAACAGTACTGTGAAGGTAAGCCTTTGATCTTGCCAATTAGTATATCTGAGGTTCCTGTGTGTCTATTCTCTGTATCGATGAGTGAGGTAAGCTGCTGCATGCTTATACAGTATGACATCTCGATGCCAATTGTATAGTACGGAAGAACCTAAAAGGGACATGTCACCTGTAAATGATATGGAAATTGTTTTCTTTGCTTTTTGTCTTGCCTGTCTATTGATGTTTGCATGTTACCTGTGTTATAAGATATATAAGGCTGCAAAGAATGGGGAACAGTTCTCTATTCTTAACCCCTAGGGTTGCGGACAAGGTTCGGAACTGAGAAGCACTGAGTGATTGAAAAGTCCTTGTTTTGGAACACTAGCCTCCAGCCGTGCCTGGACGGTCAAGGTCGAATGGGACCTGAGTAGTAGCACGAAGGACTTAGTAGAATCCGCGCGAAGTGCGTGTAGTGATTTGGGAGTGTTTTGGTAAGGGGACACAGGCAGAAAGTTGAGCCTGTGGAAGCCATTAGGCATTGCCCTGAGCACTACTCCTGAACTTGCACAAGTAGAGTAGTTCATAGAAGACAGAAGAGTCTGTCTGGGAGTTCTCACTAAGTAGTCATAAGTGACCCTCTATTGTCTCAAGGTTGCCCTAGAGGAGTGAGAGACTCATCGGCTGATTAGCTACCAGCCAAGATGGGGAAGGGACCATCTAAGATATGGTACATCCCATGTGAACTAATAGAGATAGGGGAAGGGAAAGAAGTAGCCGCGCAGGTAAAGAAAAATCCTAAAAAGAGCAGGAATACACAAAACTGGGTTGGTAGACAGTAAGTTTTGGGATCAGTGGAGATTGGACTATGCAGGACTGATTCAAGAAAATAAGCTGCAAAGAGGTATATATGCCCTGATCGAAGGAAGCAAGAAAATAGAGAAGGGGGAATGGTCCCGAAAACAGGATAAACTAGGAAGGATGCTGTATATGCCTCCTTCAGAGGAATATAAAGGGAAGGGCCCCAACCAAACAGGACTCACCTCAGCTCCTCCACCTTACAATCCGAAGGGGTGGACTTGTCAAACATGTAGTACCCAGCAACCGTGCTGGGGAGATCCATGCTCTGTATGTAATACCCCTCGTCCCAGGGGGGTCTGTGGCCCTAAAGTAATGCATGCAGATTTACCTTTACCACCTCCGCCACCCCCAACACAGAAATTGTACCCAGTTGTCACTAGGTCACAGACAAAGAGAACTGTTAGCCGTACCCCCGTTAGTGGGACAACCAGGAGTGTATCTGGGGAAGAAGTAGAAGAAACAAAAGAGGAAGGGACACCTAGAAGGGGACGGACGGGTGAGGATGATATGATTACAACTACTTCAGTAGAATGGAGACCTTGGTCTCCTGGGGATCAGCTGTCTATGGCACAACAACTACCAGACCCACAGTTAGAACCCAGTGCTTTTCTTAGGAAAATGAGGATGATTCAGATGAACTATAGAGCTAGCTGGAAGGACTTAATGGCCATAATTCAGGTGAAATGTTCAGAGGGGTTGTTGAGTACGATAAATATTATTTCTAGATTTGATCGAAATATTCCCTTGAACACAGAATCCACAGATAGTGGAAAGGACTTTTTAGATAAATTGGAGTTGTGGTGTGAAAAACAAGCAGAAACCCGCCGTACAGCATTAACTACATGTAAAAGGGAGAAAGGTGAGGCAATAGAAGCTTATTATGGAAGACTTCTCACTAAAGCAGTAGATGCCGGGTGGGAGGAGCATGCATCTCGAGCCCTGAGAAACACCATGCTTTCTGAAGCATTCATGCAGGGAATAGGGGGCACCCTGGCAGAAAAGATAAGAGCTTGTACCCCGGATTGGAGAAGTTCAAATCCTGATGATTTATTTGCTAAAGCAGTGGGGTTCTCCATAGATGAGAGGGAAAAGAAAGCAGCAGCACCAATTAAACCTTATATAAACAATGGTGCAAGGTATCAGGGAAAGACAGGTCCCCGCCCTAGACAACAACAAGGTCAGAGGGAGACCAGAAAATGCTTCAATTGTGGGAGACCAGGACACTTAGCCAGGGATTGTCAGTGTCCCAAACAAAGGGACAACGATGGGCCCAGGCAACATAAGGGTGGTCCGCCCATGTCTGAGACAGAGAGAGACGAAGCTTTTTATCAAGCACAGGATGATACACAATGAAAGACAGGCTCTCCCGCCCCAGTATCCCTTTTGTCCTCACAGGATAGGGGAATTCAAATTTTTCAACCTGTATTGATTAATGGAAAGGAGGTGCCATTCTTGATAGATACTGGGGCAACAAAATCATGTGTAAGCAAACATGTTGCTAGTACACTTAAACTCCCACTCTCAGGAGATAGCCAGGTGGTTCAAGGGGTATCAGGGCTACCAGTCACCCTGGATCAAACTGATCCTGTAGAAACTTCATTTCAGGGTAGCAGGATACTCACTAGGTATTTAGTCTCAGACACATCAGATAACATTCTTGGTACAGATGTGATGGGGGTGTTAGGATGTAACATCATGTTACATTCCTCAGGAGAAGCATTTGTAAAAGTCACACATACTAACCATGAGATTTTGTGTTTGTTATCTGCCGAGTTAAATACACCAAATTGTATTTTTGTCCTCACTGAAGAAGAAAATGTACTGTTATCCCAAGTGCCAACAGCATTATGGGCAACTGGGAAAACAGACTTAGGTAAATTGGATGTACCCCCTGTTATGGTAACCCTGAAACCTGGTGCTCAGCCACCCAGGATTAAACAATATCCTCTGACCCATGCCCAAGAGGATGCCATAGCAGTAACAATAGTGGAATTAGTGAAAGCAGAGGCATTGAAGGAATGCACTTCTGTAGCAAACACTCCTCTTTTCCCAGTGAAGAAAAAGGGCAAAAAGGGAGAACCAGACACATACCGTATGGTTCATGATCTTAGGGAATTGAATAAAGTAACACTACTTGAAACCCCAGTGGTACCTAACCCACACACTTTGCTGTCAGCTGTCCCCACAGGTACCACCTGGTACAGTTGTATAGATCTTTCCAATGCATATTTTTCTGTGCCTTTACACCCCGATTGCCAGTATTTGTTTGCATTTACATTCAGGGGTAAACAGTACACTTGGACAGTACTACCACAAGGGGCGCAAAACAGTCCTAACCAATTCACAAGGTGTCTTACACTTATTATGAGTACTTGGTATTTTCCACATGATGATGTTGTTCTGTTACAATATGTTGACGATCTTCTTCTTTGTGCTCCAGACAAACCAACCTGTGAAGCGGCAACCATCAGCCTGTTGTGTTTCCTCTACCAGAACGGCTGCAAGGCCAACAAGGACAAGTTGCAATTTTGCAAACAAAAAGTGGTGTTCCTGGGACACTGTCTCGGCCAGGGTACCAAGCACCTGTCAGATGAGAGGACCAAGGTGGTGAGAGACATGCAGGTGCCGACCTCTCATGCTCAGCTACGTACCTTCTTGGGATTGGTATCCTACTGTAGGCCATGGATCAGATCTGCATCTCTGACCATGCAACCTCTGTACGATAGCCTCTCCTCAAAACCATTCAGCCTCACACCTGAGGCCTTGGATGCGTTTTACCAACTGAAGTTGCAGATAGTCAGTGCTCCGGCCTTAGGCCTACCTGACTATCAGAAACCTTTTCAGCTCTACGTGACTGAGATGATGGGACACGCAACTGCAGTCCTCACACAACAACATGGGGATAAGAAACGCCCCGTGGCCTATTACAGCTCAAGGTTAGATGCTGTAGCCAGGGGGACCCCCTCCTGTGTGCGTGTTGTCCTCTCAGTACAAGCGTTGCTTGAGAAAAGCTCAGACATTGTCCTAGATCATATACTGGTTGTGTATACACCTCATGACATCCATGCTATCCTCACACAGGTAGACAGACGTCACCTTTCTTTGGCACGGCAGTGCAAAATGGAATTTGCTCTGCAGTCCTCCTCAAACATCTCTTTTCAATGCTGTTTAACGTTGAATCCTGCAACTCTTCTTCCTGTAGGAGTTCATGATTCAAAAGGGGGAGTGGAAGATGAGTTATTTTTAAATTCCCTCTCTGAAGAAGAACTGTTTGACAGCCAGCATGAACATGATTGCGTGGCTCTTATGTCACAGGAAACAGTGGGATTTGACCATGTCACGGATGTTACAAAATCCAGATTATGAGATGTTTGTGGACGGCTCAAGGTATCTGACAGATGAAGGCAAATTTGTTACAGGGTATGCTGTAGTCACTGAACATGACATCATAGTCCAGGAAGCTCTTCCACCACACATGTCAGCCCAAGAAGCTGAGATTAAAGCCCTTATGGAGGCTTGTAAGATAGCCAAAGGTAGAACAGCTAACATATACACTGACTCCAGGTATGCTTTTGGCATTGCACATGATTATGGTCCAATATGGAGGGCAAGGAACTTCCTAACGGCCCAGGGCAAGCCAATTAAGAATGGAGATGTGGTAAGTCGACTGATGGAGGCCATACTGCTCCCAAAGCAGCTGGCAATTGTGAAAGTCAGAGCTCACGCAAAAGGAAGGGACCCTGAAAGCTGTGGAAATGAGAGAGCTGACATAGCAGCCAAGGCTGCAGCACTACTGGCCAGAAGGGGTCCCAACCAGGTGAGCAAAATGGACATTGACCTAGCAGACCCAAAAGGGCTGTACTCAAAGGTTACCAGTGTGGAAACTGAAAGATGGAAGAAAGCAGGTGCTACAGAAGGTGATGGTATGTGGAAAATGGGGGATCGATTATGTCTGCCCGCAGCAGTCTACCCCCAGATGGCTGGCTTGGCCCACGGTAAGGTGCATGCCTCTCGAAATGCCATGGAGTCATTAGTGGGTAAATTATGGTTTGCCCCAGGTTTTGGAAGAGCTGCTAGTAACCACGTAAAAGCATGTCACATATGTGCTCTACACAACCCAGGACAGGTAGTTAAAACACCCACCAAGTGTACACCAAAATCCCTGTACCCATTTCAGAGAGTACAGATAGATTGCATACAGTTGCCTAAGTCTGGAACATACGAGTATGTATTGGTCTGTGTGGATCTGTTTTCAGGATGGCCTGAGGCCTACCCTGTGAGCAAAGCAACCGCACAAGCAACTGCCAAGAAACTGATGTCTGAGCTTGTGTGCAGGTTTGGAGTGCCCGAGGTGATTGAGTCTGACAGAGATACACATTTCACAGGTGAGATAATGAAAGAAATAATGTCTGCACTAGGGATTGAACAAGCTTTCCACACACCCTACCATCCTCAGAGTTCAGGCAAAGTGGAAAGGTTGAATGGTACACTCAAATTAAAGATCCAAAAAGCGATAGCAGAGACAGGGAAGCCCTGGCCTGAGTGTCTATCTTTAGCCCTTTACTCAGTAAGAACCACCCCTAACAGGAGGACAGGGTTGTCACCATTTGAAATATTGTTTGGAAGTGCGCCCAAAACAGGGTTATACTTCCCTCAGACGTTACAGCTTAACTATGACAGTATTTCTAGCTATGTGCAGAGTTTGTGCCAGAGATTGAGAGAAACACATAAACAAGTGTTCTCTTCTATTCCAGACCCTTCTGATTTTTCAGGAACGCATAGCTTGCAGCCTGGTGATTGGGTGGTCGTGAAAAGACACACTAGGAAGTCTCTTGAACCCAGGTATGACTGTCCCTTCCAAGTACTGCTGACAACTGCCACTTCAGTAAAATTGGAGGGAAAACCCACCTGGATACACGCTTCACATTGCAAGAAAGTTGAAGCACCATCAAAATGAAAACAGGACACTTGCTGATGTTTGCTGGATGCCTTTTAATAATATGGACCTGGTTTGAACTTTACAGGAGAAAAGACAGCCCAAATCAGGGAGTAAGGGAGCTGGAGGAACACATATGGAGAACAAAAGAGAATATGTGGTTATATTTGGCCCGAGTATTAAACATGACAGAATTTTGTTTGAGAAATGCATATTCCAGTAATGTGTTAGAAACTTGTTTGATTGCAGTGCCGACTTCTGTTGCAGTATGGACTAAATTGTTGAAACTTCAGTTAAATTATACTCTTTTACAGGAAGCTGATCTCCATGTGCATGCAGACTGGATAAGTCCTTATTATGCTTGTATGAACTGCACTGCCTACGCAGATTTACAGGAGAATATGATAAGGATATCGACTGGGGCAGTGGTAAGAGCAGAATTGTGTTTCAAATTTTCATGTAATAAAACAACAATACCTAATTGTAATCCTATAATGAATAAAGGGCAGTTTCCACAAATCTGCAATAGAACTGACAACGATTGTCAAACCCTGAGGGAAGGGAAGAGGATGCAATGTAACAGGACACTTATTGTCCCGTCACTAGATTTACATGTACCCTTGCCACCTGGGTGGGTTCTAGTGTGTGGTAATAGCAGCTACACCTATATACCTGCCAATATAACTGGAGGCATATGTGCCTTGTCTAGATTAGCATTGACTATGATACCCACACCCTATGAACAGAGTTCACAGAAATCGCATGTACATATATTACACAAAAGAAGTACTATCCCACTGCCTGAGGATTGTAATTATGATGTGAAACTCTTATCGAAAGCAGAATACATAAGCCTAGCTGTGTCACTGGTAGGAGTACCAGGTTTGTCTGTATATATTGCTAAGACAATATCACGTATTGCTTGCTTTATGGTAAAGAATATAAACACTACTAGCACTATCATTAAAGATGTTGTATTAGATTTGCAATCACATAAAAAAGCAATATTGCAGAATAGAGCGCCTATAGATTATTTACTGCTTAAACATGGTTATGGGTGCAACACTTTTGCGGGAATGTGCTCTTTTAATTTGTCTGACCATTCAGAAGATGTGCATGATAAGTTGAAACAGTTGCAGGAAATGGTAACACATATTAAACAAGATGTCAACCAAGGATGGTGGGACTGGCTGTTAGCTTTCCTACCTGACTTGGGATACCTTCGACAAATCGTAGGTATAATCCTTTGTGTAATCATTTTTATGATATTAGGATGTTGTTGTATCCAATGTATTCCTTCGCTATGCAATCTCATGAGGGACAATACTCAGTATGTAAGGTAGGATCATTATTTTTAACATTTTCGATGGAGAATCCATCACAGATGGCACACAGATAGTGTGAATGTATTCATTGAATATTGATTAAAAATAAAGTCCTAAAATGGGGGAATTGTAAGGGTTAAAACATAACTTGCACTATATTCTATACAGAAAGCACAAGAGGGTGGAATGTTCTGCAAACAAGACTGCATAGTTGATAAGGACAGACTTGGAGTCTGGGGGAGATATCAACAGTTCTGCTGATTTCAGCAGAACTGGTATTCTTGGGAGGACATTCAGATAAGGTGAAAAGGAAAACATCTGGGGTGATGGGTAACTGAACAAATTTGTCTGATAACGGAACTGGAAAGACCATATATGTATATTGATCACATGACTGTTATGTAACTGAGCTTGCTTTTAAAACTGTATTGAACTACGTAATAAAGTAGAAACTGTTCATACACGGTACCTGTGTACGTCTTGTTTCCCGAGCGCTCGAAACTGGTTATCTATTTAATTAGGCTTACGGTGACATCCATCCCGGGGGAGATTAACCCCCGACAAGGTCATAGCTTGGTTGCTATGTAAACCTGGAGTAAAGCTGTGTGCCGGAGGAGAGTAAGCGCCTGCGAGCTTCTATTGGCTGATAAGGGACATGTGACTGTGTGTATGGCAGTTGGAATATGAGTGAAAGACTTGCAGGCTTGTATTGACTAATGCAGGTCATTTTTTGGGAATACTGTATCTCAGGAACGGTACGTCCAAGAGAGCTGAGACCCGGTCTAAAATCTTCCCGGACACCTGATGTACCTCTATGCCAAATTTGGTGAGGATCGGTCCAGTCGTTTGGTCGCGCATAAAGAACAGACAGACAGAAACTCATTTTTATATATGATATACAGTATATACTGTGTGTGTATATATATATATATATATATATATATATATATATATATATATATATATCTTCCTTCACTTGAATTGGGCTGAGGTACAGCAAATATCGTAGCACAAACTCTACCCTCTGTAATAATGGTTTCACTGTTGAATGTCCTACTTTAAGAGATAGTCATGGTACGTTGATCTAGTAATATAAAAAAGGTCTGGATGTTTAACATTAATGGCATCTACATTTCTGATTACTAAAAGAATGTACGGAGATACTTAGATCCAAATGAATGAGCCCTGGAGTGGTCAGGAAGGAATTCTGGTTTCTCCTTTGTAAGTCGATATGGTCCATAGTTGTTTTCCTGGACTAAATAAGTATATCCTAGAGAGGTTGATGGAAGTGTTTTTTTCAATCTGTGTACCTATGTACCATACAACTGTTTATTAAACCAATATACTTTATTGAAAATCTAGTATTCTGAAAATACACATCGACCATTTACATGTATCTTCATAATGTGTTCAGCAACCTCGAAAGCCATTGTTTTGAGACCCTGGCACTATTACAAAGATAGTAAGTATAAAGCTTTATTTGTTGGCTTTTATAATCACGCTTGAATTCAACATGTCTGCTTGTAGGCACACATAAATATGCTGAAAAGTAAACACATATGTCAGCACACAATAGATAAGTGTTACTGCGTGGATTACAAGAGAATAGCCATGCTTGTTATTGGGACTAATATCCTAAAACTGATACAAAACATCACAAGCACGAACAGCACTTTTTGTGTCCAAGTCTTGCAAACAGCATTGAAATTTTATTTCTATGGCCATACCACATAACTCTAAAACTGCATTTTCTCAAATTGTTTTCATCTAAAAACAATAAGCAGCTTGTGAATACCTTTTCAGATGAAATTTGCCCTAATATAGACATACAACTTTGCAATAGTTTTCTGAAATATATCCCTCCCTAAAGAATTCTTTCAGCTATTTCCATGGCTCAAGCTTCATTCCCGCAACTGGCAGCCAACCTTCATATTTTATTTTGTTGTTGAGAATTATGTGTTTTATTACATAGGACAATTTGGAAGTATCATAATTAAGTATTGTTTGGTGGGTGTGGGAACCTCATGGTGAGACATCAAGGCAATAAGATGATCCTAGACATTATAATATCTATATAATATAATATAAATATATTTTAAAATATTTGACATTGATTACTATGAGATGGTGCTGTGTATATAATAAAATAAATGATATTGATATGTCAGGTGAAATCAGTAACTCCATATACCTTCCTTTCTGTTACACACAGCATATTCACTCCTGAAATTTATACTGCCAAAAGGTTCTGTACCGAAGACTTATTACTCAAATGGGATGAAATATTTTGAAGGGGTGTGTTAATAAACACGTCAAACTATGATGAATTGCAACAGTTGTTTCTCATAAGATTAGCTACCTCAGCTAGAGGCTGCCAAAGGAACAAACATCACAGTTTGTATGTTCTTCTTCTCAGCATACCATGCCAGTAGTTATTGCATCTTTAACCATGAAAAGCAATTGAGCAGATGCTAAAGTGTCAATAGGAAGATACCCACAGATACAGAACAAAGAGGTAGAATAATTAGAGATGGTGGTAGTCAAAGGCGTAGCTAGGGGTTCAGCACAACTTAGGTACTGTTTGCTGATATATACCACTATACGGTCACCGTATAGTGATAATATCGGCTCTGCAGACCATTTAGGTGAATACAGTGCAGGAACATGTAGTGACCTACAGGTGACATCTCGTCTAATCGTTCACATTTCCCGTCTCTTCCATCTGGACCGACATGACCAATTCTTTCAATCTCTGTAAAGTTTGCAGCACAGACATCTTTGGCTCCTTACTTTTCCAGGCACCTGACTCTGCTGCTACCCCCAATTATAAAATATATGATATAACTCCCAATAATGAATAATACTCCCAAGTCCATCTTTAAATTAATAACTTCCCTGTGTACCCCCTTTAAATATTGGTCCTTAATAATGTCCCAGGTTTTGGAAATCGCAGCATGTCAATTATACAGTACCTATGGAAATGCTGGCAGTTACCCTATAGGTATAATGGAAGCAGAAAGTCCGCAGAGGCCGCTGTTTTTCCTGCAGCGCTTTTTTTAAGTGCCACCTTAATTAAATTAATTGCTCTCTTTATATTATGCTCCTGATTCCCCCTGACATAAATACTGCACCCCTAGAGACCCCTTACAATTGGGAAAAAAAGTATTTAGTCAGCCACCAATTGTGCAAGTTCTCCCACTTAAAAAGATGAGAGAGGCCTGTAATTGACATCATAGGTAGACCTCAACTATGAGAGACAAAATGAGAAAACAAATCCAGAAAATCACATTGTCTGATGTTTTATGAATTTATTTGCAAATTATGGTAGAAAATAAGTATTTGGTCACCTACAAACAAGCAAGATTTCTGGCTCTCACAGACCTGTATCTTCTTCTTTAAGAGGCTCCTCTGTCCTCCACTCATTACCTGTAGTAATGGCACCTGTTTGACATTGTTATCAGTATAAAAGACACCTGTCCACAACCTCAAACAGTCACACTCCAAACTCCACTACGGTGAAGACCAAAGAGCTGTGGAAGGACACCAGAAACAAAATTGGAGACCTGCACCAGGCTGGGAAAACTGAATCTGCAATAGGCAAGCAGTTTGGTGTGAAGAAATCAACTGTGGGAGCAATAATTAGAAAATGGAAGACCTACAAGACCACTGATAATCTCCCTCGATCAGGGGCTCCACGCAAGATCTCACCCTCTGGGGTCAAAATGATCACAAGAACGGTGAGCAAAAATCCCAGAACCACACGGGGGGACCTAGTGAATGACCTGCAGAAAGCTGGGACTAATGTAACAAAGGCTACCGTCAGTAACACACTATGCCGCCAGGGACTCAGATCCTGCAGTGCCAAACGTGTCCCCCTGCTTAAGCCAGTACATATCCGGGCCCGTCTGAAGTTTGCTAGAGAGCATTTGGATGTTCCAGAAGAGTATTGGGAGAATGTCATATGGTCAGATGAAACCAAAGTAGAACTTTTTGGTAGAAACACAACTCGTCGTGTTTGGAGGAGAGTGAATGCTGAGTTGCATCCAAAGAACACCATACCTACTGTGAAGCATGGGGGTGGCAACATCATGCTTTGGGGCTGTTTCTCTGCAAAGGGACCAGGATGACTGATCCGTGTACATGAAAGAATGAATGGGGCCATGTATCGTGAGATTTTGAGTGCAAACCTCCTCCCATCAGCAAAGGCATTGAAGATGAAACGTGGCTGGGTCTTTCAGCATGACAATGATCCGAAGCACACCGCCAGGGCAACGAAGGAGTGGCTTCGTAAGAAGCATTTCAAGGTCCTGGAGTGGCCTAGCCAGTCTCCAGATCTCAACCCCATAGAAAACCTTTGGAGGGAGTTGAAAGTCCGTGTTGCCCAGCGACAGCCCCAAAACATCACTGTTCTAGATGAGATCTGCATGGAGGAATGGGCCAACATACCGACAACAGTGTGTGCCAACCTTGTGAAGACTTACAGAAAACGTTTTACCTCTGTCATTGCCAACAAAGGATATATAACAAAGTATTGAGATGAACTTTTGTTATTGACCAAATACTTATTTCCCACCATAATTTGCAAATAAATTCTTTAAAAATCAGACAATGTGATTTTCTGGATTTGTTTTCTCATTTTGTCTCTCATAGTTGAGGTCTACCTATGATGTCAATTAGAGGCCTCTCTTATCTTTTTAAGTGGGAGAACTTGCACAATTGGTGGCTGACTAAATACTTTTTTTCCCAACTGTATATAAATGGCCAGCCCCTTATGTTCATAATGCCCCCTAATGACCCTTTATATAAACTATGGCCCTTTAACTAACTTCCCCCCCTTGTATTCATAATGCCTCCTAATAGCCCTTATATAAATGACTCCCTTATATTCATAATGCCCCCTAATGAATACTACCTTATAGTGATAATTCCCCCTCCTAATGACCCCCTTATACTACTAAAATATCTACAACTGTGCTAAAGAAAAACCAAAAATATAAGTTATACTCACCTACCTGCGATCCTGATGAAGGGAGCTGCTGCCTCCTCTTCTTGACCTGCACAGTGTCCATGTTAGGGTCTTGCCAGACGTAGCAATACCCTACACTACTGCAGCGGTCTGGGAGGAAGGACAGAGACAAGTGAGCCCTAATATCACCCCAGCCACTGTCCCTTCCTATTGCCTCAGTTACCCTAAACGGTAAAAGGACAACCTGAAGACGAGTCCTATACTGAGTAAGTGACCACACAGAACACAGACAGAACAAACGACAAAAAGGGAGGTCAGAAAGCCAAGGTTTCGGTAACAGACGAGCAATGCAGTACAGAATCAAAATCCAAGAGACTAGTCACAAGGCAAGCCAAAGGTCAGACAATCAGGTAACAAAGCAGCAAGGGATATAACAAAGAGAGCAGGCAAAGACAGTGCAATAACCGGCAACTTGCTGAGAAAGTGACATCCCGTATATAGAAAGTGTGGGCCCAGCCCCAGACCTGATAGGTACACAGGCTGTCAATCACACAGGCAAGGAAAAGATTAACTCTATGCAGTCCAAAGAGAAACAATGCTCAGAACATGGGTGTGGCTGGAAATCCATTACACAGCAAGGGAACTAGGACCATGTTCAGACTGAGCAACAAGAAACCTACGCAAGGAATCAAACTGAATACACCTCCTTCGCCGCAGCGTGCGAGCAGAGGGTGGCGCAGAGACCCGAACAGGCAGAGACGTTACAGTACCCCCCCCTTTATGAGGGGCCACCGAACCCTCACCAGATAAACCAGTTTTAGTAGGACCCAGTATTTTTTCTGCCTTAAATTCAGGGTCTTTTTGCACAACCACAGACACTGGTGGGCCAGGCAAACATTTTTTATTCACCTGGTGTTTCCCACTTTTAGCAGCCGAGACAGTCTCCTCAGTAACACAATTTAAAGTGTGCAGAGAAATCATATCAGCAAATACCTGGTTGCCTGAGTGGTTCTTCTGATTACCACTCAGGCACTGAAGCTTTTCTGCTGGTCTGCGAGGTCTGGTCGAGCAGTCACGGATGAAATGACCGGAAGAACCACAGTACAGGCAGAGGTTGTTCCTGAGACGATACTCTCGTCGCGTCTTGGCATCCATAACTCCCAGTTGCATGGGTTCCTCACCAGGAGTCATGGAAGAAATAACAGGTTTTTCAGGAGAGAGTGAGGGAGAGACAGAAAACTTGGAAGAAGCAGACCCTATTCTCTCTTTAACATTTTCCCGGATCCTACGGTCAATACGGACAGCCAAAGTCATGGCCTGCTCAAGAGTGGGGGGATCTGGGTGACCAACCCAGACCTCCTTAACACAGTCACATAGGCCTTGTTTAAAGTGGGCCTTTAGAGCTGACTCACACCAACCTGCAGTTACACAGCACTTGCGAAATTCTGAGCAGTATTCCTCAGCAGAGCATTTGCCCTGCCGCATAGTGAGAAGTTGCGATTCTGCAAGTCCATTGTGGTCTGGCTCAGCATATGGCCCAGGGACAAAAAATTTTTTTCAAAGTTAATCCACTCCTCAGCCCCAGGAGGGAGTTTAAGGGCCCAAGCTTGTGGATCCCCCTGTAGGAGGGGTATAACTACTCCCACCATTTGGGCCTGGGATGCGTGTGGGTTAATCCGAAAATACAGGCGACAGGACTCCCGGAAAGTCTCAAATTTTTCACGATCCCCTGAAAAACGATCCGGGAGTAACATCTTAACCCTGAAAGGGGCAGAAACAACCGGAGATGCTGCAGCAGCATCAGTAAGGGTCTGCACCTGTTTAGTAAGCTCAGCTACCAGGCCTACCAAACCTTCCAACTTGGCCGCAAGGCCCTGAATAGGATCCATGCTATCCTGGTGGAAGAAATGGCAGAAGGTTATGGGCCGGTTATTCTGTTAGGGTCTTGCCAGATGTAGCAATACCCTACACTACTGCAGCGATCTGGGAGGAAGGACAGAGACAAGTGAGCCCTAATATCACCCCAGCCACTGTCCCTTCCTATTGCCTCAGTTACCCTAAACGGTAAAAGGACAACCTGAAGACGAGCCCTATACTGAGTAAGTGACCACACAGAACACAGACAGAACAAACGACAAAAAGGGAGGTCAGAAAGCCAAGGGTTCGGTAACAGACGAGCAATGCAGTACAGAATCAAAATCCAAGAGACTGGTCACAAGGCAAGCCAAAGGTCAGAGAATCAGGTAACAAAGCTGCAAGGGATATAACAAAGAGAGCAGGCAAAGACAGTGCAATAACCGGAAACTTGCTGAGAAAGTAACATCCCGTATATAGAAAGTATGGGCCCAGCCCTAGTACTGATAGGTACACAGGCTGTCAGTCACACAGGCAAGGAAAAGATTAACTCTATGCAGTCCAAAGAGAAACAATGCTCAGAACATGGGTGTGGCTGGAAATCCATTACACAACAAGGGAAGTAGGACCGTGTTCAGACTGAGCAACAAGAAACCTACGCAAGGAATCAAACTGAACACGCCTCCTTCGCCGCAGCGTGCGAGCGGAGGGTGGCGCAGAGACCCGAACAGGCAGAGACGTTAAAGTCCATGCTCAGGACGTCTGTGTCTCAGCACAGGAGGCGCAATAATATGACGTCATCGTACCTGTCTGTGCCGAGAAGCAGACATACTCTGTCTGTTGTCTCGGTGTATTGTAAACCGCAAGCCTGAAGTTGCGGACTATGTTTTAATTAGATCGGTATAGCAGATATTAATGGCTGTAAAAATTCCCTTAGAGAGAACCTTTCACCACCTCCACCATCTCCAGCTCTTTGCATTATGTTAAAGGTGCCACTCCACTGATTCCAGTGCAGTTGGAATGTTTTCTTTAGCCCCTGGAATTCTACAGCAATTAGTGCAATTAATTTTGGTTCCATGATATGCTAATTAGGTTTTGTACTGTCAGGTGGGTGGTCTCAGGAAGGAGAGGCAAGGGGGCATGATTCTGAGCTCTCCAACACCTGAACTCCACTCCAAACAGCAGTTTTAGCTAAATATGAATCAGACAAGAGCTGCAGCTCCCAGCACCACAGCTACACTGAAGGGAGAGGAAGCTGTATGCAGTGTACTGAGCTCTGTACACTGTAGCAATGGCTCCAGGAACTGCTGCTCTGCTCCCACTCACTTAATTAGGAGCAGAGCTAGTACAGGCCATGTATCTTGTATACAGCTTCCTCCAGCCAAAACAGCTGAATGGCACAGGGTCCGGATGTTGAAACTCAACCTGTCTAATACTGATGACCTATCTTGCATTTTAAGTATTAGAGTTTATTGTGATCTTAATGCTTAGATGAGCTTAACATTTTATTACTGTGTCTTTTATGCCAATTATGCCATATGTATTCCTTTTTCCTAACAAAACGATATGTGATGAAAAGTATCTGCTGGTCATGAGCATCTGAAGTCGCAGGTCAATAACGGAGAATGGCGTACTTTCTACATCCCATATGGATTGTCCAGAGATCGCTTACAGTCCTTTACCATTACATTTTAACTATTTAAAAAACTTTCTGCTCATACATTATAAAGCATCTGGTACATATTAACAGATGTGGCATACATATTAATGAGCACTCAAGTTTATTACAAGTCAGTGTGTACTTGGCTTAAGTTTCAGGAAATTTAGTTTAATTGGTGAACAGTTTATCTTCATTTTCTTTCTATTTTCTTAATTTACAGTGTCTTGATTGGTAACAAGAACATAGTATTACTTTACGTCTATGTCATTTGTTGGTCTGCTGCTGTAGATAACCATTTTTGTGGTGGAATTATTCCAACTGATGATGAACACATAGAAAAAACTATAGGAAACATGTTTTTTAAAAAACAGTTCTGGATTTAGAGTTGGAGAAACAAAATCAGCATCTTAAAGCACCTTTTTTGTCTGACAGTTAAAATATGTGTTCATGATTTCTTCTTTTTTAGTCTGCACAATATTTTACTTGTAAGAGCCCTAGATTGTGCTCCATAACAGCTCTTTAACCCTTTCCTGCCACAGGCATTTTTCATTTTTGATCTTTGTTTTTATTGGATGCATTGGGTGTCTTTTTTGTGGGGCCAGGTGTACTTTTTAGTTATACCATTTCGGGGAACGTCTATTGCTTTGATCACTTTTTATCCAAAATTTTATGGGAGGCAAAATAGCAAAAAAGTGGCAGTTCAGCTCTTGTGATATTTTTTCCTACCGTGTGGGAAAAATATTTTCATATGACTGGGTGCGTTTAGACACAGAGATACCTAATGTGCATGTGTTTAACTTTTTTTATACTTTTATATGCGTTCTAGGGAAAGATGGGTGATTTTAATTTTTATTTATTTTCAATTTTTTACTATTTTTTTTTACTGTAATTATTAGATCCCATAATGGTCTTGAACCCCAGGGGATCTGATCACTAATGCAATGCATTGTAAAATACCAGTACTTCTATTATAGGCTGCCTAGAGCTTACAAGGAGCCTTCAAAAGGCTCCCGGCTCTCATAATAATGGATCACCATCCCTGAATCTCACTCTAGGGGCTGGCGATCCATGGGAAAATAGTCCATTGGTGAGGTTTGACCAAGGAGCCAGGGGAGTTAATGCCTGAGATCAGTGTGGGCACTATTTGTGGTCATTGCCACCAGTTCTCCGCTGTATAATATAGTAGAGACCTGGCGGCTATGGCAGCTGCTCAGGTCCTGAGTGGCCACCATATTTAAACACTCAATATATATATTATTACAGAGGATATCAGGATTTGGTTAATCTGTAAGTGTGAACAGGTCAATATTACATTGGGTTCCACCCTTCTAACCATACCTGTCCTGTCAGTGTTGTGTTGCTCCTGGTTTTTAAATAAACTGGGAAGATTTACTTAGCTAAATGTTCTAGAATGTTGGCTTAATTTACACCTACAAACTGGCCTACATGCTGTGCATTACATTTATCATGTGTTTTAGGCTGAGGCCCCACATTGCAGAAAAGCTGCTTTTTTCTTGCAGATTTTGCTGTGTTTTTCGTTGACTTCAACAGGAATGGCATACATACAGAAATCACTAAAACTTCTCTCTTCTGCCAAATTCACTCCTGGTTTTGGCGCAAAAAAACACAGACACATTTGTAAGAAGGGGTGGAACTTGCTGGGAAAATGGTTGGCGCTTAACACCTTTTCCCTCTGTACTGTACTATTATATCATGGTGAGCTTATAGTTAAAGCTCAATACAGGAGCTGTGCCTGCTAGACCACTTCCAGGTTCTAGCTGTATTATAGAGGTGGGATCCAGGGCAAACTGCCAGAGTCAGAAATTACTCTAACCCAATATTAATCATGGCATCTGGGTAGTTGGGTGGGCCCTTCTTCACCCTCTCAGCCCCTCCCCCACACACTGTGAGATCACAGTAAATAAATCCAGTTTATCCAAATAATGTTATTTATCCCACTTGGTAAATGCTGTAAAAGAAAAAAACAAAAAGTACTGCAATGTGCAAATTAATGTGTTTTTAATGTTTTTTCACCTCATATTCCCCCCAAAAAAATCAATAAAAAGCGATCAAAAAGTTGTTCATGTCAGATAATGGAATCAAATAAAACTACAACTTACTGCACAAAAAATAGTTCTCAATTTGCTCCATTAAAAAAAATGGTAAAGAATGTTATGGACATTAGAATTTGGTGCATCCAGGCAATCTGTGTTTTTTCATTATGTGGCAATTTATTTAGCAAAGGATGCAAAAAATAATAAAACTGATATACATATAGTATCATTGTAATCGTAATGACCCTCCAGAAAAAGCTGCCATGTTATTTTTAATGCAGAGTGAAAGGCATAAAAGCAAAACATGAAAAATAATGACAGAATTGTACATTTTTGTCATGAGGACCATGCCAAAAATGTTAATTAAAGCTAATTAAAATATTATATATACCCCAAAATGGTGCCAACTAATAATACAATTCATTGTACAAAGATTAAGGCAAAAGATGGAAAATATGAAAAAAGTTACTGAGCCTTAACTCTCAACTTCCCTGTGTCCTTCAAGAGGACCTTTCACTACCTCCAACAAGCCCAGCTACTTACATCGATTAATAGGCACTGCTCCATTGATTCCGGCACAGTTGGAATCTTTTCTCTAGCCCCCACCGTTCCCAAGCAATCAATGCTGTTATTTTTGGTGCCTGATATGCCTTTTAGGCTCTGTACTGTCAGTAAGGCGGTGACAGGCATGAGCAGGCAAGGGGTGTGATTCTGAACTCTGACACTGTCCTCCTCTGATTGGAGTTCTGAATCACGCCTCCCTGTTTAGCACTGCCCTTCTGGCATTACAGAGCTTAAAGGGGTTTCCGGCCCAAAATTTTTTTTTTTTTTTTTAAAGGTCTGTTAGTGCTATTAATGGGTTAATAAGTACACCCATATACTTTTAGCAGTGTTTTGACTGATTTCTGGGTTTTTTGGAAGCTCCTGGCATCCTCTGCATTAGTTTACATGGTGTAGCTTCCTGTTCTTTTATCCCCCAACTACTATGATGCATTGCATGAGCTGACTCACACTACCGCCCTCTCACTCCCTCCCCCTCTCTCTCTCATTCCCTCACACCCCCTCCCTGTCTCGCAAGCTATCTTGCCCTCTACTAAGCTCCTCTGGCCTCCCACGCCCGCAATAGAGATGGACTGTCGGAAACAGCGCAATGTCAGGGCACCAGCTCTATTGTGCAAGCGCCGACAGATGACAAAGAAGAGGCGGAGCCATCCTTACAAAAGGAAGTCATCTCCCGTGCCTAGAAGATCTGAACAGGAAGACAGGTAAATATGATGGGTGGGGGTGGTCACATGACCACCCCGGTGATACTGGTAAATATACAGTTTTGCTAAACTAAGTAATTTAGAAAGTATGCAGGGGAGGTTCTTTAGGTTACAGTATAAATTTAATTTTATCCTGAACAACCCCTTTAAATAGCATATCAGACACTAAAAGCAATTGTTTCTCGGTAATGGTGGAGGCTAGAGAGAAAATTCCAACTGTGCTGGAATCAGTGGAGCGGCACCTACAGTATTAAAAGATTATAAGAACTGGAATGGATGGAGATGGTAAAAGGTCCTCTTTTAAGGGTTAATATGCAACAATGTGTGCCAGGATTGTGCTAATTTCTATTGCAATATAAGCCAACTAATAGGTGGCATAAACTTCAACTAGACAATCGAAAGATACATCAGTTATATTAACTTCCATTTGTCATTGTGAATATCTGGGACACTTTAACCCCTACGTGCACCAGGACGTACAGAAGCAGAGCAGACACACTAGCAGCCGGGTCTGTGGGTCTGTGCTGCTTCATACAGAAGAAACCCAGCAGCATTGTTACAGAATACTCTCATCATGGGCATGAGGTTATCTCAGATGCCGAGTCAAATGCATCTAAGTGGTTACTTTCACTTTCTATATTAATAATAATAATAATAACTTTATTTATATAGCGCCAACATATTCCGTAGCACTTTACAAATCAGGAGACATATGAACAGACAATATGAGACATTAAAATGTGACAAAGAAATAAACATATCAAACAATAGGAGTGAGGGCCCTGCTCGCAAGAGCTTACATTCTATGAGGAGATAGGGGGGACACAAGAGGTCAGAGGGCTTCTTTACTACCATGGTCCAGCCATCTTTTAATAGAAAAGTTATGTAACTGAAGCTATATTACAATCGGTAACAGGCCCCCCACCCCCTTGCGGTGCGATCATGGGAGCTGTCCCAGGCCTGCCATAGTAATGTAACTGCGGCGTTTACTCCACATGGGGCCCCGTACTTAAAAGTGTCTAGTCTAAGTTTGTCCTGTCTAAAAATTGATTCCTTATATAGCAGGGGTCGGCAACCCCCGGCACGTGTGCCAAGAGCGGCGCACGAGGCATATTTCCCTGGCACGGCAGCGGAGTCCTCTCGCAGCAGTTTCGATCGGATCAAACACAACCGAAACGAAACTGCTGTTATTATACTCGGGGATCTCTTCAGACCCCTGAGTATAATAAGCGGAGGCTCAGGAGAAGTGATGAAACATAGAAAAAACAATGTAAGTCACCTTTCCGGCGCTCCGCAGCCGCTGTCTGCTCTTCGGGTGCTTCTTGTCTGACGTAAGAGATAGCTGGCAGGACCTCTTGGGTCACGTCCGACGTCATTACGCATAAGGACGCAACGTGACCCCTGAGAACCAAACAGCGGTCGCTGACTACAGGCAGAAGCGCCCGAAGAGAACAGAGCGGCTGCGGAGCGCAGGAAACTGTAAGTACATTGTTTTTTTATGTTTGTCACCTCTCTTGGCCCTCCACTTATTATACTCAGGGGTCTGAAGAGACCCCACAGTATAATTATAGCTAGTGAGTGGTAAAAATTATGAAAGTTAGAATGTTATACCATGTGCAGAGACCACTATGGGACATAATACAGTGCAGGGACCACTATGAGGCATAATATCGTGTGCAGGGACCGCTATGGGACATAATACAGTGTGCAGGGGCCGCTATGGGACATAATACAGTGTGCAGGGGCAGCTATGGGACATAATACAGTGTGCAGGGGACGCTATGGGACATAATACGGTGTGCAGGGGCAGCTATGGGACATAATACGGTGTGCAGGGGACGCTATGGAACATAATACGGTGTGCAGGGGATGCTATGGGACATCTTTGATTTTTTATTTAAAATCGGCACGCCGAACAAAAAAGGTTGCCTACCCCTGTTATATAATATTTCAATCTTTGAAACCAAGTTATATTTCTAGTGACTTGGGTAATTTTAAATAAATAACTAGAAATATTATAGGGCTCGCAATTTGAAAATCAGAAAGAGGTAAAATATCTTAGGACATAAAATTTATATACTGCATAACAGTAACATAACAGTACAGAGGTAGCAGTCATAACTATGACCTGGTGTCTAATGGAGCTCAAGGGACCCTCAGCCATGTAAGTATACATACAGTAAGTATTATAAATGGCATATTGTAGATAGGGAGGCATGTTACTTACTTTGTATTGGGACCCAAGTGTTTTAAATTACAACTCTTGCACTAGAATTTGTATTGTGGAAATTCACTGTGGTGGGAGATACTTAGGCCCTCTGACCCCCCACTACACCTATCCAGCTAACCCACTAATTTCCAAGATAACTGTATGATATAACATTTCCTCTGCAGTGCGACTCTAAGGAATATGTGCAGGTGCAAAAAACTTGCCCCAGACATAAACTTTGGGGAGTTCTAGCTGCAGGACCCCTTTGTAATCAGCTCACTTTTCAAGAAACTCCAAATTTTAAGAGGGTTGGCTAAATGGTACAACCCTTCAATGATTTGTAAGCTGCCTACAAGGAAAAGTGCGCTTTCCGGTAACTAAATAAAATTCTGATTAAAATGTGGGACTGGAAAATCTTAGGTTGTAGAGCAAGCCTGGATAAGCTCCCCACAGATGTAACAGCAATAGTTATTTCCAGACATATGTCTCCACACAAGTCATTTATGCATGAGGCAAATTAGAGAATGTTGGCTGTCAGTAATCAACATAGGATTTAACGTCATATTGAAAATAGTTGTACTATTTCTAAGCTCTTTTGTTTTATTCACATCTTTATTCAAATGGTTGCTTTGTTTAGGACAACACTCGTATTTCCACAAACTTCTCATACTTTAACAGCATTCAGATTCTGACAACAGTTTTAGCAGTCATTTTGGGAGTAGTCACTGTGGCCAAATGCAACAAGCAAAAAGTTAGCTCTTATTACTTAGTCCAAGCACGTATTGGTCAGACTTCATGTCTGCCACTCTAATAGAGTATTTACCAAAGAGCTGTGGGTTAGGGAAGGTGTCGCATGGTACATTTTAATTAGAAGAGTCCAGGAGGCTTGTCTAGCCTGGATGCAAATATATAAACACTAGGTCAGGATACAACACATGAATGAAAGCGATGAATGATGGTGTGTAGTTGTAGTTGTACCATTAGAAAAATTGCCACTTTTTCACAAAAGGGTACGATACTCTACTTAGTCTCCATGCACATGAACATGTGCTTTGCCACTGTACTGATCTACTATTTTCTATGGTCCCATGTGTATAATAATGGGTGCATGTAGAGGACTGTGAGGCCGGGGACAGAATTCAGGACAGGTCCTATTCCTGTTCTTTCTGCAGCTCGGGCTCACAGCAAGAATGAATGGGTCCATGGAAGGCATAGACAGTGCATAGATATAATACATGTCTGTCTGTTCTGTTTTCCCACTGACCCACAGATGTACGTGTTCATGTGTATATAGCCGCAGAAGCATGCCCTCATTACACTGTAAATATTGCTCCATGCCACAGGATTTTTCATCTATCTGGAGAACTCAATTTTCCCTCAGACTATGTAAAACATAACTTTTATTGCACCTTACAAATAAAGTAAAAAAAAACACAATTAACGAAAATTGTGCTCATTACTGTGCTGCCCCTGACATGTTTTGCCTACACAAGAAGTTCTCAGCGCCCCACAAATCCCTGAGGGGGGGGGGAAATCTATGGCGCTTGGAATTCTATGGCGCTTGGCATTCCAAATGAATTGGATGAATTGGAATATAGCCTTCTACAGACTGTGAAGTCCCGCTCTGGGGACCGCCACTGGGAGCGTCTCAAAATAATAGAGCAATTCAGGAATTCATTTTGACCACTGCTCTACATCCTAATAGGGAAATATGCAGAGGTCTCCATTTATCCAGTAGGACCCTGAGCTCGTGGAGAAGCCGAGGATATTTTGCAGAGTTTTATAAGAGGGAGTGAGCTGGATTCCCAGGTAACAGAGGGAGGTTAATAGTCAAAGCTTAGGTTTCAGAGGAGTTATTCTTATATCCGGAAAGGTGACTATAGTCATCCAATACTTGTAATAGGTTAGGCAGGTGAGGAGGTGAAGGTGCGGAGGACATCATTGGCGAAAAGTGAGAATTTAAATTCCCTATCCTGCACAGTGGTCCCCTTAATATCCGGTGTCAGCCGAATCCTGCCAGCCAGCGGTTTGATGCTGAGGGCAAAAGTAAGGGGGGGGGGGGGGGTAACCAGACGACAAATGGGGGAGTTTCACTGCTGCCTTAGGGAAGGAAGAAGTAGAGACGGCTCAAAATGCGGCGCATAAATGAAACTTGATATCAAGAATGGTTTTAATAGCAATCAGTCTTCATTGATTGTGTTTTTAATTCTATTTGTAAGGTGCAATAAAAGGTATGTTTTACGTAGACAGCTATTCACTATTTATAGATACAGTGGAGAAAAAAAAGTATTTAGTCAGCCACCAGTTGTGCAAGTTCTCCCACTTAAAAAGATGAGAGAGGCCTGTAATTGACATCATAGGTAGACCTCAACTATGAGAGACAAAAAGAGAAAACAAATCCAAAAAATCACATTGTCTGATTTTTAAAGATTTTATTTGCAAATTATGGTGGAAAATAAGTATTTGGTCAATAACAAAAGTTCATCTCAATACTTGGTTATATATCCTTTGTTGGCAATGACAGAGGTCAAATGTTTTCTGTAAGTCTTCACAAGGTTAGCACACACTGTTGCTGGTATGTTGGCCCATTCCTCCATGCAGATCTCCTCTAGAGCAGTGATGTTTTGGGGCTGTCGCTGGGCAACACGGACTTTCAACTCCCTCCAAAGGTTTTCTATGGGGTTGAGATCTGGAGACTGGCTAAGCCACTCCAGGACCTTGAAATGCTTCTTACGAAGCCACTCCTTCATTGCCCTGGCGGTGTGCTTGGGATCATTGTCATGCTGAAAGACCCAGCCACGTTTCATCTTCAATGCCCTGGAAGGAGGTTTGCACTCATAATCTCACTATACATGGCCCCATTCATTCTTTCATGTACACCGATCAGTCGTCCTGGTCCTTTTGCAGAGAAACAGCCCCAAAGCATGATGTTGCCACCCCCATGCTTCACAGTAGGTACGATGTCCTTTGGATGCAACTCAGCATTCACTCTCCTCCAAACATGACGAGTTGTGTTTCTACCAAACAGTTCTACTTTGGTTTCCTCTGACCATATGATATTCTCCCAGTAATCTTCTGGGACATCCAAATGCTCTGTAGAAAACTTCAGATGGGCCTGGATATGTACTGGCTTAAGCAGGGGGACACGTGTGGCACTGCAGGATCTGAGTCCCTGGCAGTGTAGTGTGTTACTGACGGTAGCCTTTGTTACGTTAGTCCCAGCTTTCTGCAGGTCATTCACTAGGTCCCCCTGTGTGGTTCTGGGATTTTTGCTCACTGTACTTGTGATCATTTTGACCCCACGGGGTGAGAACTTGTGTGGAGCCCCTGATCGAGGGAGATTATCAGTGGTCTTGTATGTCTTCCATTTTCTAATTATTGCTCCCACAGTTGATTTCTTCATACCAAGCTGCTTGCCTATTGCAGATTCAGTCTTCCCAGCCTGGTGCAGGTCTACAATTTTGTTTCTGGTGTCCTTCCACAGCTCTTTGGTCTTCACCATAGTGGAGTTTGGAGTGTGACTGTTTGAGGTTGTGGACAGGTGTCTTTTATACTGATAACAATGTCAAACAGGAGCCATTACTACAGGTAATGAGTGGAGGACAGAAGAGCATCTTAAAGAAGAAGTTACAGGTATGTGAGAGCCAGAAATCTTGCTTGTTTGTAGGTGACCAAATACTTATTTTCCACCATAATTTGCAAATAAATACTTTAAAAAATCAGACAATGTGATTTTCTAGATATGTTTTCTCATTTTGTCTCTCATAGTTGAGGTCTACCTATGATGTCAATTACAGGTCTCTCTCATCTTTTTAAGTGGGAGAACTTGCAGAATTGGTGGCTGACTAAATACTTTTTTTCCCCACTGTAGGTTAAAATAGGGTTTCTAGGTCACAATGGGACCTTTTATGTTTTTTTGGAGTTGATTAACTACCCTTACCTCTTTAGGGTCAATTTGTTTCAACAAGGCTCCATCACATAGATTTCAATTATCTTAGAACACCTTTTGTTATTCATTTTGGAATCCTGCAATAAGCTCTTTATTTTGTGTTCTCACTGCTAGCTTGTCACATTTTCATCAACCATTTATCTAGATTTATAATTTGGGCCCAGTATAAAGCATGTTGCTTTTTATTCAATAACATCATTGTTCCATTTCAGTTAGCACAGTCTTCCTATCTCTGTATCAGTAGTACTTAAGCAGCAAGCATATAGATTGTGGTTCACCAACAGATTGCACAGACTACTATCGGCAACTAGAGACTCTGCAATCAACTTTTGGCAAGGGCCCTGAAAAAGTGGTTGCCCAAGCAAAAAGGACAAATATGCTAGCAGGCACCATCCCTAAATACCACTAGGGGCATCCAAACCAGAGAAAAAATTTCTCAGAAAAGTGAAGGTAAAAATAATTCAGAATTAGAAAAAAACTGCATTTGCATGACTTTCTTACAGACTTTGTTTTTACAGCATTCACTGTGCAGCCAAAATGACATGTCATCTGTATTCTGTGGGTTGGTATGATTTCGACAATACCAAAAATTCTTGAAGTCGCCATATCCTTCTACAGGGATGTATAAGGTGTATTTTTTGTGGAGGCTAGGTGTACTTTTATTTATACCAATTTAGGGAATGTGAATTGTTCACTGTATGGGAAAAATAGTTTTATAAATTTGTATACTGGGCATTTTTGGACACAGGGATGCCTATTGTGTACTTGTTTTACTTTATTTATTTACTTTTATATTTGTTCCAGGGAAAGGGGGTGATTTATTTATTTTACTTTTTTACTGTTATTTTTAGACCCCCAAGGGTTCTTGAACCCCAGGGGATCTGATCCCTAATACAATGCACTGCAATGTTAATGCATTGCAATGCATTGTAAAATTACTAAGGTTCTATTACAGGCTTGCCTAGCAGTCTGTAATAGACTTTATATAGTAACAAACCTGGGATCCTTCAATAGGCTCCCAGCTGTCATGACAATGGATCACCGCCCCTGGATCTTGTTCCGGGGGCTGGCAATCCAGCCCAAATTGGCACCTCGGCCATTTTTACTAGTGTAAATGATCCCCTGTAGAGGGTGCGCCTGATTTATGAGAAGGCATGCACATCATCATAAATAAGGCTCACCCTCCTTCGGTGCAGGTGGATATGAAGACTGGTATTTAAACCACCAAACCTTATAAATCCTCCCCTTTGTGTCATGCATGCTAAAGACAACCCAATGATTTAAGTAACTGTTGTTTAAAACTTTCTTTCTCATTTTTGTTAATGAACAGTTTAGGTAAATATAAGAAACTTTGTAATATCTTATCAGCGGAAAATGCTTCTATCTCCTGTTAGCAGCTCATCTCCTGCCTTCTAAACTGCTCAATTTACTACTCAGACTTGTCTTCACAGAAGACAGTCAGGAGTTCATAGAAGTCTATGGAGGGGGAGGAGGAAGGAAGAAGGGAAGTGACTGAGAAACATAAAACACAGATGTTATGGAGAAGATAATAGTGAGATATCTATCTCATAACTATACTGCTCAGTACTGTTAAAACTTGCTGGAAACCCTGATCAGACTCCAAAGAAAGAGGGGAAAGATAACACTTATAACATTCTCAATGCTATAGCTTACACCCAAACATTTAAAACATCTCTTGGTCTCCTTGGTACAGATGTAAAAAAAAATCTTTGACAGGGGGTTTGGCTATTTCCAAAAGAAACCATGACAAAATTCAGCTTCCCATTTAAATTCATAAATGTATTCAACGGCATGCCCCAAGGCTATCCACTTTCTCCATTGCTGTTTATAATGTTGATGGAAACTTTATTGCAAACAGTCAGACAAGAATCAAATACACATTGGACAGAATTAATTTAAGATGGAAGCTTAGAATGATAATTTATTAATTCTTACTTTGAACCCAAAAAGCATCAAACCACCTCTACAAGGTACTGGAACTAGGTTTATAACCAATGTACTGCTGACAGACTCGCTTTAGGTTGACATTTTTTAAGGCTTATTTTCCCCTGTGGTGGCACAGCAAAGAATTTGAACATTTACAGGTAAATTTCCATACAGATTCCACTTTATTGATTGTGATTCCACAGCCGACAATGATTTCACAGTAAGTCAAGTGATACACGTTGTGAGTATGTAGCCAGAGGGCGCTGTTGAGCGACCCAGGCCTAGCCCTGAAAAGGCTCTCAGCCACGCCTTTGAGGGGGGCGTGTATCTCCAGAAGGCTGGAGAAACCTGCTTGGAGCAGGAAATGGTGGACCAGCCTAGGACAGAGAGTCGGTCTGTCCCCAGAGGGCTGGGGTCCAGAGAGGACTTACAAAGACTAAGTCAGGCTCTTATTGCCCCAGAGGCTAGTTAGGGACTCAAGGAGTCAGTTAGTGCCCTAACTGTGGCCTAGGTGTTTGTTGTTTTTGTTATGTTGCAGTTAAGCTGAATAAAGCCACGTTTTATTTTACACTTGGACCGTCTGAAAGCTATCTTTCCAGCGCCCAGTACCATGAACCACCGCTGTCCGGACCAGGACAAGCCGCCATTTTGAGTTTAATTCCCCCAAGCTTTCACATATGGTGGAGAATAGCGCGCATAAAGAGATCCACGCAAGTCCTGGAAGACAAGAGTTTGGTGACTGCAGTAATGCAAAGTGTGCATTGTGGCTTACAGCTGGAAGAAATCGGTGATTTCAACTGAAGAAACCCAGGAGGGGGTGAATGAATTGCAACATAGCAAGGTGAAAGTAAAACACTGGAAGAGGAATCCAGGGAATGGACTTTGTGTATACTGTGGCACAGAAGTCTGTGAAGTGTTTTGCTGATGGCAAGAAAATAAGCAATGTGTGTAGAAGCTGGATATTGCAAACAGTCTATGTGAAAGGCTATGGTGCCATGTTGGTGTTTCTGTGGCAGACAGAAGAAAATGCTGGTTGTTGTAGTGCCACATAAGTTAACTGTTTGAATACATGTGACTGCAGAAGATAGCAAAAAATGTTGCTGTGGAATATTGTGTAATCTTGTTAGTAAACCATGGGCAAGTAAAAGAGAATGTCAGCTTGTAAAAAAGCAGAGAAGTTATGCACAGGTTTATTAGTGCAGCAGTCTGAATGCAGAGAGACACAAAACCCGGAACAGATCATGTGGAATGCAAGTAAAGATAAAGGGTTGCATGATGGTGACTCAGTTTTTCTAAAGTACCTCTGTTCTATGAATAAATATGTCCCTGCTGATTGTATGTCTCATATTGGAGTGCATGAAAGCGCCAAAGATGAAAATATTAGGGTGCAGCAGCTTCAAGATGAGATTAAACGGCAATTTGAGGTATTAGAACTGCAGTCAAAGAAAAATCTTGAATCTAATGTTAAGTTGAACCTGAAGTTAAAGAAAGATCTTGAATCTATGAGGAGTTCAAATTCTAGTCATTGTAAAAATGTGGTGCTGGGTTTGCCTGGAATGGACTGTGTCACTAAGAAGGAGTTTGCTGAAATGAAATGTGCTGTATCTAATGAAGTCATACAGAGTGTAGAGCAAAAGCAAGTGCTTGAGAAGCAATTGCAGGATTTAAAGGAGCAGCGTGTTCAAGACTCCATTGCCAAAGAGAGTGTCATTGAAAAATTGAGAGATGAGCTTGAAACTGCTAAACAAAGAGAAAGGGAATTCAAAGCTAGAATATGTAGCCTGGAGAGGACGCTGTCAGGATCTTGTGAAGATAATGAGAAGTTGTCTGTTTTGGTGCAAAATAAAGACAAAGAATTGAATAATGTTACAGGGCTTCTTTCTCAAGCAGACAGCAAGTTTATCAAACTTTCCAAAGATTTTTCTACACTAGAATCCCAGCTTCAGGACACTCAGGAACTTTTGCAAGAAGAAACCCGTCAGAAGCTTGACCTTAGTACAAAACTAAAACAAATGGAAGATGAGAAAAATGGTTTCCTTGAGCAACTAGAAGAAGAGGGGATAGCAAAAAGAGATTTGACAAAGCAGATTTCAACACTACAGGCTCAGGCGACTGATATGAAGAAAAAAATGGAGGATAGTATTGGGTCCTTGGACTCTGTTGAAGAACTAAAGGAAAAGTTGCAAAAGGAGCTAGAAGCTACAAATCAACGGTTTGAGGAGAAGGTTGCTGCTTATGACAAACTTGAGAAGATGAAAAATAGACTACAGCAGGAACTAGAAGATGTAGGTGTAGATCTTGATCATCAACATCGGATTGTGTCAAATTTGAAAAAGAAGCAGAAAAAGTTTGATCAGCGGCTTGGTGAAGAGAAGACTCTTTCTGCTAGATATGCAGAAGAACGTGACAGTGCTGAAGCAGAGGCCCTTGAATTGAAGGCCAAGTTAAAGAGGCTCAACAAGCAACTGCGCACTGAAATGGAGGATTTGGTTAGCTCCAAGGATGAAGTTGAGAAAAACCTGGAATCTGTGCAGATATTGTATGAGAACAAAGCTAATGCTTATGAGATGCTGGAAAAGGCCAAGAGAGAATTGGACCTCCAGATAGAAGACATGAGGATTCAGTTTGAGGGAAACCTGTCTAATTTATCTACTGAGATTGTAGATCTAAAAATGCTTGTTGCTAAACTAAAGGTGCAAGTGAACAAGCAGGAGGAAATCAAGGAACAGCTGGAGTTTCAGATGGATCAAGTGAAGTGTGAGTCAGAAATAAAGTTGGAAGAGCGCACTTTTCAGATTGAACAGTCAAAAACCTAAGTGGAATCTAAAAGAGAAGAATTGGATCGATTGCAGCAGTCTTTATCCAATACTGAACAGTCGGCATCTTCCCTATCTGCAAAGCTGGCAGCACTAGAAGCTGAGAGAGACTCGCTGCAGAACCTGTTAACCTCTAAAGAATCAGAGCTGTTATCCCTGAAAAATGTGATTCAAGAAATAGAGTCTTTATTCAACCAAGAGCAAGATAAGAGAGCCACTGAGATACGGGACTTGAATGAAAGACTTGACAAAAAGTCTGCAGATGAGCAGAAGCTTTATCAGAAGATGTTGGAGGATCAGTTCAATATAGTTCAGGGAACAGTGAGGGAAGCAGAAAATATTATCCAGGATGCTGACCTGACAAATGTTGGAAGAACACTGCAGAATATCCTAGAATTGGGAGACATAGTGGATAAAGAGATGGCATCTACATCTGCTGCCATAGAGGATGTCAGGAAGATTGAGGAAGATCTGCAAGTTGCAATGGTGAAGGCTGAGATGGAGGCTGCTCAGAAAGATGTGGCAGTGAAGAAAGTTCTGGAACTGGAATCAGAGGTTTGTGCGCTACAGAAGGCGTTAGAATTGGGGAAAGCTGCCAGCATAGAGGCAGAGAAAGGAGAATCATTAAGTCAGACAGACATGAGTGACCTGTCCACTAATGTTGATACCAATGATCAGATTATGATAAAACCACGTGGTAAAACATCAAGTAGAGGGTATAGTTCCCCAGGAAGATGCTGCTAAAGGTGGACTTCCTGCAAAATGTGAGGAGGCCAAAGAAGGTCCAACAGAAGAAAAAACTGTGATTGGTCACACACTGCCTGTGACAGAGTGGGTCCAGCTTCAAACCAATGAGGTCCAAAGCCTAGAGGGCTGTGAGATGGTAAATAAGGTGAAGGGTCATCAAAAGTGTGGAACAAGAATCCGTAAGAAGACTGACCATGCATATGTTGTTCCAACAGCTAAAGTGTCTGAAGCCATTGTGGATAAAGGTGTTGCTGTGTCTGTCTCTAGCCAAATGTCGGGTGGACAAATGGTGAAAAATGACTCCATGTTGTCTGTGAAGGGGGAGTCAGGAAATAATATAGTCAACCCAAAAAGAGAAGAGGGCAGAAGGTGTTTTACCGCCTGATACTAATAGCAACAAGAAGAGGCTGAGATACAATGTTACTAAGTCCCTAACTAATGGAAGTAACCGTGGTAGAGGTTCTAATGCAGAGACTGAGCAGCCGTCATTTGCGTGCAGAAGTAAGAGATGGCTACATGTCACCAATGATGGGACAGTTGTTAAAAGACATACCAGAAAATGTAGTTCAGCGTGATCTATTATGTGAGGGTGCACGGTATGGCCCTTGTGCAAAAGGAGAAGATATTGCGGTACAGAGCTTGTGTATCTCAAACAAAGCTGAGAGCAAGCGGCCTATGTCTCCTAAACTTCTAAGCCTTGATGGTGATGGCAAAGTTTGCTTTGAAATGAAGGTTACGGAAAAAGTTCCCGTGATACAGTTATACTCTAAAGACATTGATGTGCATGAAGTACGTGTTAGTTGGTCTCTGAGCTCCTGTGGATTCATGATAGGTAAAGATGAAGATTCTTCCAGCTATTTACTAAAGGGATCAAGGTTATGCAATGGGATGGCTGAAGAGTACGGCGAGAAATGTGATGAAAATGATGTGATCCCCTGTATGGCGAATTGTGAAGGTGATGAAGGAGAACTTGCCTTTGTACAGAATGGCCAGGATCTTGGCGTAGCATTTAAAGTGCTGAAAAAACGGAAAACTCGACTGAGCGGAATTTGGAAGAAGAGACCGCCAGATTGGGACTTTAAAGTGATGAGAAAACGTAGAACTCGACAGAGCAGTATTTGGAAGAAAAGACCGCCTGACTGGGACTTCTGGAGAGACACTGAACAGGCATATTTGGTTGAAGAGGGACTTCATCATAGGATGTCTCGTCCCATTGTAGCTCACCCCATGGGTAGTGAGCTGAGGGAGAGGGTATGTGAGTATGTAGCCAGAGGGCGCTGTTGAGCGACCCAGGCCTAGCCCTGAAAAGGCTCTCAGCCACGCCTTTGAGGGGGGCGTGTATCTCCAGAAGGCTGGAGAAACCTGCTTGGAGCAGGAAATGGTGGACCAACCTAGGACAGAGAGGCAGTCTGTCCCAGAGGGCTTGGATCCAGAGAGGACTTACAAAGACTAAGTCAGGCTCTTATTGCCCCAGAGGCTAGTTAGGGACTCAAGGAGTCAGTTAGTGCCCTAACTGTGGCCCTAGGTGTTTGTTGTTTTTGTTATGTTGCAGTTAAGCTGAATAAAGCCACGTTTTATTTTACACTTGGACCGTCTGAAAGCTATCTTTCCGGCGCCCAGTACCACGAACCACCGCTGTCCGGACCAGGACAAGCCGCCATTTTGAGTTTAATTCCTCCAAGCTTTCACAACGTGCAATACAAAGACAGGCCTGATCTCACAATGTGAGGACTACTTTACAAAACAATTCAAACAATTCTAGCTTTCCATCCAAAGTTCCAATTAGGAGATGGCCCTCAATTAACTAGGTTTTCCCTAATAGGTCATAGCTACAATACATAACTTATACAGTACATATATAAACTCAACATTGTATAGATGAATGATACAAGTCTCTGCTGCTTTTCTTTAAAATCACAGAAGTTTTCCCACAAAGTAAAGAAAACCTATAATGACTGTTATTCTTTGCAAGAAAAATGAGTATTAACTTTAGGTTTATTTTTATTTCATATTTAGCAGGTGTTGCAGTCTTTTCGAAACTAGTCTATCTCATGAGTTGTGAGGTATCTGTATGGGTAGTGAAAGAGGTCAGGAATCCAAAATTTTATACTTTCAGGAAATTAAAATTATGTATGCTCCACTGTACTTCAATCTATTAAATTAATTGGATATGAAAATGTAAGCATACTGAACTTCTTATAGTTTAAAAAAAACTCAAAAAGCACGCCAATGCTCTCCTTTAATGTACTCATTTATTTCACACTTAATATATTTGCTTAGATATACAGTATAGTTCAGTACTGTACATTAGAAAATACTGTAAAGGAAATTCCTTACTGTTATATTTTGTTACAATTTATATATATATATATATATATATATATATAGTAGAAACTAATGGCAGGTACAGGTGTAAGAGACAAACCATATTTTTTGCACAATGAACTCTGTTTTGATTTGCCTAAAATCATATTTGAAAGAACTTAGACCTCCAAGTCATATCAATAATTTTCATTTTCTAGATTCTATTGATCTATTAGCAGGAGGGAAAGCATTTAGGAAATGTAGGCAACAAAGAAGAGACTTCAAATTCTACTTCATAAATGCAGTTTTTTAACCAATCAAATGACAACTAGAAGTAGCAACCTTTCCCCACCCAAAACTGAATTGCAATCACTGTATCATAAAATACATGATGTTGTTTGTGAGCAGAGCACCAAATATACATAAACCAGCACATACAACTCTGAAAGCACAGTGAGATCTAAAGTATGTATACTAAAACAGACAAAAAATGTTAAAAGTCTCCCATTCATTTCTATATCCAGGGTAAGAACACTTTATGGCCAAAAGTATGTAGACACCTGACCATAATGGCCATGTGACAAACGTTTCTGAATCGGCTTTTACATGGCCATTACAGAATCCATGATTTTCAATGTGTATATTCAAATGCCTAGATAGTATTTCCTTCACGGACAAATATAGTGCATGTCAGTCTTTTTGATAACTGTGAAAAATGGACTGTCAAAAAACAGACATGTGAATAGACACATTGAATACAATATGTTGTCAAAACAGACATATCACAGTCGTTGCTAATACATCCTTCACATGTCCATTTTTTGCAGTCATGTGATTAACCCCTTAGACATCCTATTTCAAAGTCATGGCATTTAATATACAGTTTTCCCCCCTGTTTGTAGATTTCTCCCTGTTTGTAGATAACAGCCTCTGCTCGTCTGGTAAGACTTTCCAAAAGTTTTGAAATGTATTTGAGGGACTTTGTATCTATTAAGCTAAAACAGCATTTATGAGGTCATAAACCGATGATGGACAACAAAGTCTGGCTTATAACTGACATTCCAATTCATGCTATCGGTGTATCATGCAGAACTGTCCCTCCATTCCTCTTCTTGTGATCTGCAAGAGTTTTTAGCAATGGGCAGTCAAATACTTATACTTATCCTGTGGATGGATGAAGAGTTGCTATTGTGGGATAACCCCTTTAGCCCCTTCCCAATATCTGCCATAATGATAAGGTGGATGTCCAGTATTTAAATATGGCAGTCGCTCAGGAGCTGAGCAGCCGCCATAGCTGCAGAGACCCAGCGCTAACACCTTCGATCAGTGCTCCACAAATGCTGATATTTTGCAATGCATTGCATTAGTGATCACAACCCCTGTCTACAAACCCTGTCTACAAACTTATAAAAATATTTTTCCTGTACGGTGAACAATGTAGTGGGAGAAAAAAAAAATCAAAAGTGCCAAACCATCGTTTTTTCGGTGTTTTGCCTCTGATAAAAATTTTAATAAAAAGTGATCAAAGCAACAGACATTCCCCAAAATGGAATAACTAAAAAGTACACCTGGCCCCACAAAAAAGACACTTTATGCATCCCCATACATGGAAATATAAAAAAGTTACGGGTGTCAGAATATGGTGACTTTTAGAAAAAATTGTTTTTGCAAAGTTTTAGATTTTTGTTAAGAGATTAAAATGTAAATAAAACTATATAAATTTGGTATCTCCGGAATTGTACAGAAACATAGAATACAGGTGATGTGTCATTTTGGCTCCAGAGTGAACGCCAAACGAAGCCCGTAAGAAAGTCACACAAATGTTTTTTTTTCTCCAATTCTACCCCATTCTGAATTTTTTTCCAGATTTCCAGTACATTGTACAGAATAATAAATTGTACCATTATAAAGAACAATTTATCCTGCAAACATTAAGCAGGAGCTTAAAAAGATAAAATTATATATAAAAAAAAAATATTCAAACCATCAACAGTATGGTAGTAATGAAAGGCAGAACCCTAATTCATGGGGGTCCTAAGTAATGGCTTGTTGTGACTGTACAGCCAAAGATCTCTTTAAATGTTCTGACATTTACATATTGTTGAAAATTATACAAGTAGTCTATTAAACCATGCGTCATATCATTTCATCCAAACAACTCTGACACATGCTGAACATTTCTGAGTTATCCCTAGGTTGTCATTTCTATTTCACTGAATGTGCTACAAGACTGGTATTGTAAACCAGGATTGTTTATGTCAAATTGTAAAATTCCACAAAGATTCCTCTGGTGTCATTTGTGTATTAGCAGCAGAATACTGCACCCAAGAGACAAAATATAAAGACAATTCAGGGTTTATTGTGCCTACTACTCAAAATCTGTAAAGCTCAATAGACAATCGTGGCATGTTTTTGAAGTCTGATTTCATATATCTTAAAACTATACAAGTAGTCTGTCTATAGATTTCCCCTAGACGAAGCTTAGGCGAAACGCACGTCGGGGCGCGTCTTTCCTCTCCCTCATCCAGTAGTGCTGACACTGTTACTGTGTTTTGAATGTAACTTACCATAGGTGTATGTCTCTTTTAGCCTTATACATACATTGTGATTTTCAGTGATTATGTGACCACTATTGGCATAAGGGACACTATCCTTGCATTTATTAATGTATTATATACCTTACTGTCTTATCTATGCATGAGGGGAGCTATCGTTCTTCTAAGTGGTCTCTTCACTCTTCCTGTGTGAATATTTATGTACTTTATATGTGCAACAATAAATTATACTCTTTTACGCTTTTGAAAAAAAAAATAATAAAAATTGTGCTTGGTCTTTTTTGTATATCTCCAAAAGTGAAAACCTAAATTTACATTTGAGGATTCATGATACTGAAAAGAAATTCACATAATTAATGGAAAACCCACAATTTAAGGAGAAATGCTCAATATATTCCTTACAATATCCAGGTAAAAATTATTTTGTAAAGGTGCTGCATATCTTATAATGGTAGTATAATACTGTATATACCGTATATACTGGCGTATAAGACGACTTTTTAACCCCTTAAAATAATGGCTACAGTGGGGGGTCGTCTTATACGCCGGATATACGGGGGCCGCACTGTGTGAGGTGTTTTTTTTCCCCGTCAGCGCGTAGAGAGCCGCTTCCTGGGACCGCCGCGCATGCGCGGCAATCCGCCTCTCACAGTCATTAGAAGAGGCTTAGTACGCGCTGACGGGGCGGCGCGCTGTATGCTAATGCAGCCGCCCCGTCACAGCGGTCGGCGTCACAGAGCTGGGGGGTCACAGGCGGCACTTACAGAAGCATGTCGGATCTTCATTAATATCACAGCATGGATGCGAGGGGAAAGCTGGCGGTGCAGTAACGCCAGATTCCCCTCGCATCCATGCTGTGATATTAATGAAGAGCTTAGCTTTACCGTACATGTTTGAAACAACCTTATGTTTATAAGTGACAGTTTTGCTGCTATATACAGTACCTGCATGTCATATGCATTTGAATTAAAATTAACATGTTGAAATCAAAGCAGACTTTTTTTCATTTGGGAGAGGGGTAGTCTTATACAGTGAGTATATACCAAATTCTATATTTTTAGGGCAGAAGTTGGGGGTCGTCTTATACGCCCAGTCGTCTTATACGCCGGCATATACGGTAATAGAAATGCCAGCTCTACAACAATTCAATACAATGCAGCCTGGCATGCCTTGTGTTGTATCTCATTCTAAAATACTCTCATGTACCTAAATGATAGGTCCACTTAAACTTTAAAAAATAAATAAATAATCTATATTATTTTTTACATTAAAATTGATAATACATTTATTTAATTACTGTACATCAGAAATTGTATAGAAACCTCTAGGATCCCCCCCCCCCCCCCCCCCCCCTTTTTTTTTTTTTTTAAAAAATATTTTTTTTTTTCCCCAAAAAAAAAAAAATCACCTATAAATTTTTTTTTTTTTTTTTTTAAATTTTTTCCCCACCCCCCCCCCCCCTTCCCCCTTCCCCCCCCCACCACCCAAAAAGGGGGATCCCCCCCCCCGTGTGTTTTTTAGGACAGGGGAACCTTTAATTAGCACCAAATTTAAGGTGCCCCCTACTGGCCCTATAATAATAATAATAATCCTTTAATAGTCCCACAATGGGGAAATTCAGTGTGTTACAGCAGCAAAGATAAGATAAGATAAGCAGATACAAATACAAATACAACATGTACAGGAATGTTCCAAGGTGAGAGGCATTACATTAATAGCAGACAGACAGATAGGGCGTAGCAGAGGGGGGGGGGGGGGATTTAACAGGCAGAGAGATATTTCAGTTCTCTGTGTGTAATGATCTCCGCTTAGGTCGGTGTTGGTTGTACAGCCTAACCGCGGTGGGGGAGGAAAGACTTCCGATAGCGCTCCTTCTCACACCTAGGGTGGAGCAGTCGGTCACTGACAGTACTGCTCAGCGCGATCACAGTCTCATGCATGGGATGGGACTTCTTCTTCTGCATGGAGCTCACCACGGACAGTATCCTTCTGTCACCCACCACCTGCACTGGGTCCAGTGGGCTCCCCAGGACAGAGCTGGCCCTTCTAATCAGCTTGTCAAGTTTATTTCTGTCCCTGGTTGATATACTGCTCCCCCAGCAGGCCACTCCAAAGAAGATGGCTGATGCCACTACCGAGTTGAAGAAAGTTCTAAGAAGTGCCCCCCGGATTCCAAAGGCTCTCAGTTTCCTAAGCAGGTAGATCCTGCTGTGGCCCTTCCTGTACAGGGCCTCCATATGATCTGCCCAGTCCAGCTTATTATTAAGGAGCAAACCCAGGTACTTATAGGTGTTCACAATCTCGATGCCCGTCCCCAGGATGTCCACTGGTTTAGGAGGGCTTCTGCCTTTGCGGAAGTCCACCACCATCTCCTTGGTCTTCCCCGCGTTAATCTTCAGGTGGTTCCGGTGGCACCAGTCCACAAAATGCTGGTTCAGTTCTCTGTACTCCCTGTCATCATCATCTGTGATGAGACCCACTATTGCAGAGTCGTCAGAATACTTCTGTAGGTAGCAGCTGGATGAGTTGCACCTAAAATCTGCAGTGTACAGTGTGAAGAGGAAAGGGGCGAGAACCGTACCCTGAGGTGCCCCCGTATTACAGATCACGGTACCTGACACACAGTCTCGGGCTCTCACGTATTGAGGTCGATTTGTGAGGTAGTCTAGGATCCAGTTGGAGAGGTGGTGGTCCACTCCAGCAAGGCCCAGCTTGTCCCTCAATAACCTGGGCTGTATGGTGTTAAAAGCACTGGAGAAGTCAAAGAACATTATTCTCACCGTGTTCCCTGGTTTCTCCAGGTGAGACAGAGCCCTGTGCAGAAGATGGATGATGGCATCATCTACCCCAATGCCCGGCCGATAAGCAAACTGGAGTGGGTCCATAGCGGGGCTCACTAGAGGGCGGAGATGTGTGAGAACCAATCTCTCCAAGATCTTCATCAGGTGGGATGTCAGTGCTACAGGTCTGTAGTCGTTGAGGTCCATAGGGTGGGGTTTCTTTGGAACTGGTACCACACAAGAAGATTTCCATAATTCAGGGACTATTTCCTGCCTCAGGCTCATATTATACATATATGTAATTATACCACACAGCTGGTCCCCGCAAGTCTTAATTAGCCTTGCACTGATGTCATCTGGCCCTGCGGCTTTCCTCGCCTTGATCTTTTTCATCTCCTTCCTCACCTGGGCCCGTGTGAAGGTCAGACTGTGGCCAGATAAAGATGGAATTCTGGATTTACTGGTCTGTTGGGAAGTGGCCGCATAGGGAGAAGTCATTGTGGTGGGGGGAGCTGAAGGACATACTGGGGTGGGAGGAGCTGGTGTGTGATCAAATCTGTTGAAGAATAGGTTTAGTTCATTAAGCCAATTAACATCTGCCTCAATCTGGCAGACAGACTGTTTATGACCCGAAATTGACTTAAGCCCCTCCCACACCCCCCTTATGTCTTTTCTTTCCATTTGCTTTTCCATTTTTTCTTTATAACTGGCTTTTCCCTGCCTGATTTGATGCCTCAGCTCCTTTTGTACTTCCCTCAACCCCTCCTTATCTCTTGTCCTGAATGCCATCTTTTTCTCCTTAAGTAGTGTTTTTATATCAGAGTTAATCCATGGTTTGTTATTGGAGAAGCACCTCACCACTTTTGTGGGTACTGTGTTGTCCACACAAAAATTAATGTAGTCCGTTATGCAGTGTGTGAGTCCTTCTATGTCTTCCCCATAAGAATCCTGCAGAACTTCCCATGCGGTTGTGTCAAAACAATCCCTCAGAGCCTCATCACTCTCCTCGGAACATATCCTCACTGTGCGGGTGACAGCTGGTTCTCTACGTACAAGTGGCTTGTACACAGGTCGGAGATGTACTAGGTTGTGATCCGATCTTCCCAGGGGCGGTAGGGCTGATGAGTTATATGCCTCCCTCACGTTGGCAAAGAACAAGTCCAGTGTTTTGTTGTCTCTTGTGTGGCAGGTTACATACTGTGTGAAACTGGGCAGTGTGGATGATGGAGAGGCATGGTTGAAATCACCCGACAGAAGAAAGAGGGCCTGGGGGTGCTGAGACTGTAACTGGCTCAGCGTGGCTTGTAGGACCTCGCAGGCAGCGTCAGCTTTTGCAGAGGGGGGGACATATGCAGCTATCACGATGACATGTGATAGTTCCCTTGGTAGGTAGAAAGGTCTCATGCTCACAGCTAATAGTTCAATGTCCTTACAGCAAGTTTGATCCTTAATCACAATGTGCCTAGGATTACACCATCTATTATTCACAAACATTGCCAGCCCCCCTCCTTTCCTCTTACCGCTCTCCCTTGTCCTGTCTGCCCGAAGGAGTTTAAAACCATCCAAGGAGACCAGAGGGTCAGGAGTAACTTCAGTGAGCCAAGTCTCTGTAAGTAGCATCATGCTGCACGCCCGAAACTCCTGATGCTGCCTGGTGAGCGCTGTTAGTTCATCCATCTTGTTTGCAAGAGATCTCACATTGCCCATGATGATGGAGGGAACAGCTGGTCGGTAACGCCTCTTTTTAATCCTCTGAAGAGTACCAGCTCTGCATCCCCTCACCCGCTTTTTCTTTCTCCAAATCTCACGGGGGATGTGTGACCAGATGGTATGCCCCCCTGCTGTGCCTCTGAGCTGCAGAATTTCCTCTCTTGTATAGACAAAGGAATTGTCTGCATACACAAAAGATCCCATTTTCAAGCAGAACAAAAAGACAGATAAAAAACAAAAAAAAAAAAAAAAAAAAGTATCACAAGGGTCCAAGTCTTTGTGTGTGTTTCATAGTGCAAAGTCCTTAAGTATAGAGGTACAAAACGAGTCATAGAAAGAAAAATAAGATAGAGAGTCTCAGAGCTGCTGTAGCTGGCAGCCACTCCAGCGGCGCCATCTTGGAAAAAAAAAACCTCCCTCCACTGTGTTTTTTTCTGTCCTGTGTGGGACAGGTGGACGGAGGTCTCTGGTGACCTCCCGTTGCTAGGGGTTTTTTCCTAAAGCTCCTGGCTTACCTTTTGGGGGTACCTCGGTCCTTTCTGACGTTCCATAGATCCTCCGGTCCCTCGGGCCTTTTCCGCTCCGCAGCGCAGCGTTACCCGGCTCATCGCTCTGCAGGCAGCGCGATCCCAGAAGTAAGCGGGGAACCTCTTCGGCCGGAACCTTTTCTTCGGTCCCGTATTCCCCGGGGAAGGAAGCCTTTCGCGGCCTACTTCCAGTTTTTCTCGGAAAAGTGCGGTAAGTATGAAAATTGACATTTTAAAGGCAAAATATAGAATTATTTTTTGCTGCTTGTATTTAGAGCCTCTGGCTTAGGCTTATGCTCCTCTATGTTCCATTATGGCATTTGACCTCGTTTGGCGCTGTATGAGGGTGTCTTTGTTTGGCTCCTCCCCTCGCTGCTGGATTACATTTAAAAGGGCTTCAGTCCTTTACTTGGTGAGCTCGTGGTTACTAGCTCCTCTGCTGCGGTTGGCGGTGTCTGGTTTTTCCTGACTGGATCTTTTTTTCTCTTCAAGTGACCGATTTAAAGTAAGGTACCCCTTGGGTTTTTTCTTCTTGTGCGATGCTTGGCAATCTTCCATTCTACATTGTTATGTGGCTTTTGATGTTTCAGATGTCATCTTCTGCATCAGGTAACGGCGATGGGCTGAGGAGGAAAAAGTCCTCTAAACGTAAACACCTAATGTGTTTGGATTGCAATACTCCTTTACCTGATGGCTATGATTTTACCCACTGTCGCCAATGCCGCGGACCTCCGTCAGAAGAACCTTCTATAAGAGAGGTTGTCACTTGGGTAAAGGATTATATGGAGGAGTCTCTTAAGGAGATCCGTTCTTCCATCGCCCAGATTGCCAAGAAACCGCGGGTTGAGACACAGTCTTCCCTACGCATCGCTGACGAAGATTATCAGATAGTGGACGAGACACTCTCATCTGACGATTCCACTGAAGATTCCAGCAGACCGTGCTTCCCACTCGAAACACTAAGCCGGCTGCTGAAGTCCATCCGGTCTAAGGATCGTGATGTTGACGGGGGAAGCCTCCACGTCCACCTATAGAGGGCCTAGGGTCTTCCAAGTGGACGAGACATTACAAAGATTAATGTCTTCAGAGTGGAAATGTCCTGAAAAACCTCTTGTGGTTTCTAGGAGGTTCAAGGCTTTATTCCCAGTTGCTCAATGGGATCAATGGGGTCCTCCTCCCAAGGTGGATATGGCAGTGGCCAAACTGTCCCGCCGCACTATGGTACCATCAGATGATGGATCAAATTTGCACGACGCCATGGACAGGCGCATCGACAATACCCTCAAGA
The DNA here is from genome assembly GCA_947044405.1 of Leptodactylus fallax. Lineage (NCBI taxonomy): Eukaryota > Metazoa > Chordata > Amphibia > Anura > Leptodactylidae > Leptodactylus > Leptodactylus fallax. The sequence continues at coordinate 7,284,245 of CAMRHE010000012.1, read as the reverse complement.
AGGCGTATTCAGTTGCCTCGGCCCAGACCTCTGTGGCGGTTGCGTCTTGTGAAGTGTCAGCCAAATTACACACTGACCTGGTCAACCTCGAAAGGGACATCGACTCTGGAGTCTCCAGAGACGAGCTGCTCAGGTTTCTAGGCTCGGTTTCCCTGGCAGCTGAATATTTAGCGGAAGCCTCCCACCATCAATTAAGGCTGGCGGCCAAATCCCAGGCACTTACCACTGCAGCAAGACCTCTATGGTTAAAACCCTGGAGAGCTGTTTTCCCCTCAAAATATAATTTGTGCGCATTACCCTTTGAGCCAGGTAGAGTCTTTGGCAGTGCCCTAGACGAGATCCTGGAGGGCTTGGCCAATAGGAAGGGTAAAACTTTACCCCAGGCCTTTAGAGGTAGATCTGACTCTGGCCGTGGTAGAGGCTATCCGCCTCGTCGTGGACGGCAGTCCCAAAGAGGCTCTAGATATTCCTCTAGAGGCGCCGTCCAGAGATTCCCGAAGTTTGATGATAAAAAGGAGAAGCCTAGCTTTTGACATCAGGAGCAGTCTTCCTGTGGCCGAGATTCCTGTCGGGGGTCGTCTCTCCCATTTTTTCAACTGCTGGCAGGAAAAAATTCGAGACCCATGGGTCCTGCAGGTAATCCAGAAAGGATATGCAATCGAGTTCCTCCATCCTCCACAGGATCGGTTTGTGTTAACTCGCAGCCTCCCTACAATGCATCAGACTACATTGGAATGCTCCATCTGAGAGTACATTCACAAGGGAGCCCTGGAGGAAGTCCCTTCTCTAGAAGAAGGATCCGGTGTCTATTCTCCCGTCTTCCTGGTACCAAAACCGGCAGACAAGTGGAGAATGATCATAGACTTAAGGTACCTCAACCGCTTCATCAAAAAGAAGCACTTTCGTATGGAAACCATAAAGTCTGTCACCACCTTTCTCCTCCAAGGCGATGTTTTCGTGACTTTGGATCTAAAAGATGCCTATTTGCATATTCCTATTTATCCTCCACACAGAAGATTTCTAAGGATTGCCGTAGTAGTTTCCGGCCACAGGAAGCATTTTCAATTCACAGCACTACCCTTCGGGATCTCCTCTGCTCCCCACACCTTTACAAAGGTAGTGGCTCCTATAGCGGCCGCCCTCAGACTTCAGGGGATATTCGTGGTGCCTTATCTAGACGACTGGTTGATAAAAGCCCAGTCAGAGTCTGTTCTGCTCCAGCATCTACATACAGCCGTGTCCCTGTTTCAGAGTCTGGGATGGCTTATAAACTGGGAGAAGTCGGTAACGATCCCTTCAACCCGAAGGAAGTTCCTCGGCTACTTCCTGGATTCAGTCCGCCTGCAGGTCTCCTTGACACCATCAAGGAAGGAGAAACTGGTCGGTGCAGTCCGGCACCTCTTCAAAAAGCCGATAGCCTCCATCAGAACATTGATGAAGATCCTGGGCTTGATGTCTTCCTCAGTGGAGGCAGTCCCATGGGCTTTGTGGCACTTACGTCCCCTCCAGAAGGAATTACTAGAGGCTTGGGATCGCTCCCTTCTTACACTCAGCAAGAAGATTCGACTCTCCCCCAGGACCCGTCTTTCCCTCAAGTGGTGGTTGCACCTGAAAGACGGAAGGTCCACGGTCCAACCTTCTTGGACCCTGTTGACTACAGATGCATCCCTCTTGGGATGGGGAGCCCATTTGGACGAAACCTCCATAAAGGCAGTCTGGAGCGCTCCAGAAAGAAGGACCTCGTCCAACTGGAAGGAGCTCAGAGCTGTATATCGTGCCTTACTCCATTTCTCGCCTCTTCTCAAGGGAAGAGCAGTCAAAATCCGGTCAGACAACATGACCACAGTGCTGTACGTGAACAGACAGGGAGGCACCAGATCACCAACCCTCCTGAGGGAGGTAGATCTGATATTTACATGGGCAGAGAAAAATCTAACCCATTTATCCGCAGTTCACATCAAGGGCTCCCTGAACATAGTAGCGGATCGGTTGAGTCGGGGTCATGCCGTATCAGGAGAATGGTCACTCAATCCAGAAATCTTTCATCAGATTACCCTGAAGTGGGGTCTTCCAGAAATAGACCTCATGGAAACCCGACTCAACGCCAAGGTGGAGACGTTCTGTTCCCTTTACCAGGAGGACAATCCCTTGGCAGTGGATGCCCTGTCCATCCCTCGGAGGTCCAGGCTGGCATACATTTTTCCCTCCAATTCCAATAATACCGAAGGTATTGATGAAAATCAGACAGGACCAAGTCTCTGTGATAGCCATCATTCCATTCTGGCCAAAAAGAGCTTGGTTTTCCCAACTCATGGAGATGAGTCGAGGGATATATTGGAGGCTTCCCCCCATCCAGAACCTGGTTTCCCAAGGATCTCTGAAGTGTCAGGATCTCTGGAGATTCAACCTGACAGCCTGGAGGTTGAGCAGTCCCTACAACAGGATAGAGGACTGTCAGAGGCCGTCCTGAAGACTCTTTCTTCTGCAAGAGCAGACTCTACCAATAAGAACTACCAGAGGACAGCCAAGATTTTCATGGAGTGGTGCTCCAAGAAGGGTATTAATAATCTACAACCTTCAATGGCTGATATTTTAAATTTTCTTCAGGACGGTTTGGATAAGGGCCTTGCCCCTGCCACTTTGAAAGTGCAGATTGCTACCCTCTCCGCTCATTTGAACAGACGTCTGTCTCAAGATCCTCTGGTTGCAAGGTTTCCTTAAAGGGGCAATGAGGCTAAAGCCCTCAGTATCCTCTCCAGTTCCCCAGTGGGACCTTGCGGTAGTCCTTACAGGCCTGTGCGGTCCTCCATTTGAACCCTTGGAGACTACGGAGCTAAAATATTTAGCCTACAAAACCGCTTTTTTGTTGGCTATTACATCTGCCAAAAGAGTAGGGGAACTCCAGGCTCTCTCTTCTAGAGAACCGTACATTTTGTTTTTTGCAGATAGGGTGCACCTTAGATTTTTGCCTGGGTTTAACCCTAAGGTCCCCTCATGCTATAATAGCAATCAGCTAATTTCGCTACCAGTGTTTTTCCCCACTCCAACCTCTGAGGAGGAAGAAAAGCTCCACACCTTAGATGTGGTAAGGTGTCTGCGGATTTACCTATCCCGCACTCAACCGTTTAGGAAGACCGAAAACCTACTAATTAACATGCAGGGTAAAAACAAAGTCCTCAAGGCTTCCAAGCCTACTCTATCCACATGGATCAAGGAGACAATTAAGTCTTCCTTCCTTGTTCAGGAGTTACTCCCTCCAGTTTTTTCAACGGCCCACTCGACCAGGGCTGTGTCGACTTCTTGGGCTGAGTACCGGTCCTTACCATTGGACCAGATTTGTGCAGCTGCATCATGGTCATCTCAGTTGACCTTTGTTAAACATTATCGTTTAGACGTCCGCAGTTCCCAGACAACTGCCTTTGGTCAGACAGTCCTTGACGTTGTAAGGCGAGGAAACCCTCCCTAGGGGAATTACTTGCTATCTCCCCATATTGTGCTGCTGTCGGACGTAAGGGGAATCGTTGATTGTAATGTCGATCTGTATTCCCTTAGTCCAGACAGCAGCACAAGGCTTCCCTCCCTAGAAGCTTGTTTCCTTTTACTTTATAATTTACACAGTGGAGGGAGGTCTCAGGTGCCCTCTTATAGGGCCAGTAGGAGGCACCTTAAATTTGGTGCTAATTAAAGGTTCCACCTGTCCTAAACAACACACAGGGGCAGAGATACCCCATATTGTGCTGCTGTCTGGACTAAGGGAATACAGATTGACATTACAATCAACGATTCATTATAAAAGATAGTTCCAAAAATGACAAAATTAAAAGTGGGATATTGAACAACCTTGTCTAGTTCACATGGATAGGAAAAAAGTCTAGACATGGTACCATATTCTGGACTTGCGCTTCTTTGGCTTGATACAGTAGTTTTAATCAAATTATAAAATTCTCCCATTACTCCTATGCCAAAATAAATTTCAGTCAACCCTGTCAAACGCCTTAGACACATAATATTATAATATTTACTGTTTCCACTAAAAACTCCCTGGTTAAAAAAAAAACAACAAAAAAAAAAAACATATGTGCATAACGCCACATTGATTGGTGTGAATAATATGCAACATTAGATTGGACACCAGGAGAGTCAATTCGCAAAGACTCTTAACAGGAATTTCACACTGGTGTTGAGCAAGGATATGGATCAATATACATATGAAGATGCCCTTGAAGTATAAGCAATGAGCAGCAAGGCCTCAAGCAAATCATCTTTTTTTTCTTGATATTTTCTCATTTTTATACGTCTTTTGTCTCCTGTAAACATATAACAGCTAGAAAATAACATTGTCACATATGTTCTTGGGAGTTATAGTAATGATGCAGGTATAAAACTTGAATATATTATGTATTGTTTTACATATAAGTACAAGAGCACAGGAATTATTTTAGACACAAATGTCTGGCTTTACATACAGTGGGGGGAAAAAAAAGTATTTAGTCAGCCACCAATTGTGCAAGTTCTCCCACTTAAAAAGATGAGAGAGGCCTGTAATTGTCATCATAGGTAGACCTCAACTATGAGAGACAAAATGAGAAAACAAATCCAGAAAATCACATTCTCTGATTTTTAAAGAATTTATTTGCAAATTATGGTGGAAAATAAGTATTTGCTCAATAACAAAAGTTAATCTCAATACTTTGTTATTTATCCTTTTTTGGCAATGACAGAGGTCAAACGTTTTCTGTAAGTCTTCACAAGGTTGGCACACACTGTTGCTGGTATGTTGGCCCATTCCTCCATGCAGATCTCCTCTAGAGCAGTGATGTTTTGGGGCTGTCGCTGGGAAACACGGACTTTCAACTCCCTCCAAAGATTTTCTATGGGGTTGAGATCTGGAGACTGGCTAGGCCACTCCAGGACCTTGAAATGCTTCTTACGAAGCCACTCCTTTGTTGCCCTGGCGGTGTGCTTGGGATCATTGTCATGCTGAAAGACCCAGCCACGTTTCGTCTTCAATGCCTTTGCTGATGGGACGAGGTTTGCACTCAAAATCTCACGATACATGGCCCCATTCATTCTTTCATGTACACGGATCAGTCGTCCTGGTCCCTTTGCAGAGAAACAGCCCCAAAGCATGATGTTGCCACCCCCATGCTTCACAGTAGGTATGGTGTTCTTTGGATGCAACTCAGCATTCACTCTCCTCCAAACACGACGAGTTGTGTTTCTACCAAAAAGTTCTACTTTGGTTTCATCTGACCATATAACATTCTCCCAATACTCTTCTGAAACATCCAAGTTTGCTCTCTAGCAAACTTCAGACAGGCCCGGATATGTACTGGCTTAAGCAGGGGGACACGTCTGGCACTGCAGGATCTGAGTCCTTGGCGGCATAGTGTGTTACTGACGGTAGCCTTTGTTACATTAGTCCCAGCTTTCTGCAGGTCATTCACTAGGCCCCCCGTGTGGTTCTGGGATTTTTGCTCACCGTTCTTGTGATCATTTTGACCCCACGGGGTGAGATCTTGCGTGGAGCCCCTGATCGAGGGAGATTATCAGTGGTCTTGTATGTCTTCCATTTTTTAATTCTTGCTCCCACAGCTGATTTCTTCACACTAAGCTGCTTGCCTATTGCAGATTCAGTCTTCCCAGCCTGATGCAGGTCTACAATTTTGTTTCTGGTGTCCTTCCACAGCTCTTTGGTCTTCACCATAGTAGACTTTGGAGTGTGACTGTTTGAGGTTGTGGACAGGTGTCTTTTATACTGATAACAATGTCAAACAGGAGCCATTACTACAGGTAATGAGTGGAGGACAGAGAAGCCGCTTAAAGAAGAAGTTACAGGTCTGTGAGAGCCACAAATCTTTCTTGTTTGTAGGTGACCAAATACTTATTTTCCACCATAATTTGCAAATAAATTCTTAAAAAATCAGACAATGTGATTTTCTAGATATGTTTTCTCATTTTATCTCTCATAGTTGAGGTCTACCTATGATGTCAATTACAGGCCTCTCTCATCTTTTTAAGTGGGAGAACTTGCACAATTGGTGGCTGACTAAATACTTTTTTTCCCCACTGTATGCAACCTTCAACATTTTGGCTGAACAAAACAAATATTAATACAAAGAATAAACAGACACTGCTGAAATACCAACAAGATGACCTTTAGGGGGCGTTCACACTACCGTTGGTGACCATCAGTAGTGTCTGTTTCTATTGTCCGTTACAAGATTTTAGCATCGGACACTAGCTGAACCGTCAGAAATCCGTAAAAATTTCCATTCATTTCAATGGGTTTTTATATTGTGTCCGTTAGTGTCCGTTTGTGTCCGTTTACACCAAATCCGTCAGAAGTCCGTTTTTTCTTCGCAGACAAAAAATCCTACATGAAGAACTTTTTGTCCGTTTGAAAAAAACGGATTCTTGACGGACAGCAAGCCCTCAGTTACTGTCTGTTATTTTATGTCCATTTTTTTTTTCTGCACATGCTCAGAAAGGGAAAAAAAAAAAGTTCATCACTAAAAAAAATATAAAAAAGGTGTTCAAACACCAAAAAAAAAAAAAAATGTTTTGCACTCCTGTGCACTGTAAAAAAAAAAACACGTTTTGCACTCCTATGCCCTGTACCGCCACCGCTTAGTCTGAAAATCTACCTCAACTGTTTCACTATATGTTTAACTAAATTTGTTTTTCTTGACAGTGATTTTTGAAGATAAATTTATATACAATAAAATATTTTAATAAAGTTTTTTTATTAAAACAAATTTGTTTTTTTTTAGCCACAAAATTACAAACAGAGCCAAAAGGATGAACAAACATGCTTTCTTTAAAAGCGATGTCAGCGGAGGGACCCTCGGTGGACAAAGTGTATGTTTACACTTTGTCCACTGAGGGCCACCCCCCCCATGACACCACCCTTGAAAAAAGCATATGCAAAACACAAACTCAGGCAAAAGAATGAACAAACATGCTTTCTTTAAAGGCGGTGTCAGGGGAGGGACCCTCAGTGGACAAAGTGTATGTTTACACTTTGTCGACTGAGGGCCAACCCCCCTATGACACTACCCTTAAGAAAGCATGTGCAAAAGACAACTGAGGAATAAAAAAAAAAATTCTGTGGCAGTTGCAAGCATTGAAAATGGAGCAGTCTGCATGCTGAGTAATAAAGTCTCTCATTTTCAGTGCTCAGGACTTTAATCATCGAGACTTTTCAGCACATTTGACTGTCCAAAAAAAGTAAAAAAAAAAAATTCCAAGAAAAAACTTATATATACATATATGTATGTATAATATATATATACATACACATTTGAAATACAGTGTTGATACTCACCGAAGGGTCACTGTCAAGCGCTCCTTTGGTGTAACGCTTCTCCTCAAGTGGGTGTCCTGCCTCAGGAGTCTTGTTGACAGCCGCCAAAGAAGTTCATCAAAGCTGGGAATGGACATACGCAGATAATCGTGGAACTTCTCTGGATGTTGTCGCAGTTCTCCATACAGACTTGCATACACTCCCCTTGTTATGTGGGCGGATGTAATGGTATGGACCCAGAATCGTCGCCTTTGACGCCGCCTCTGCCTTTTCCAGTTCGCCCTCAGCCAGATCACCTCTAAGTCAAATAAAAGAGATGGTGGACTCATTTTCAAAAAATGACAGCAGCACCACAAGAAGAACTGGAACACAGGAACAATACTCTCCTCTCCAAACCTGGCTCCAGACTGAATTGTCAGCTCTTCTTTCTGCTTTTATATTCTCTCTGTCGTCATTCTGTGTTTATGGCAACCAATTAAGCAAAAAAAAACGGACTAGAAATTAACGGACACAAACCGATGGTTTACTGTCCTTTTTTTATGTATTTTTAACGGATTGAGTTTAACGGATCCTTTAAAAAACGGACACGTAGGTATCATTTACAGTCTGTTTGTGTCCATTATTGTAGGTTTCCGTTGTTTTTTTCTTAATGGACACCTTCATAACGGATTTCCAACGCTAGTGTGAGCCCTACCTTACATAGCATCTCCAGGCATCTAACCTGGGAGTACAACAAGGACTTCACAGGCATTAGGATCATGCCAATTCAGCAGATAGTGTGAAATTAATTGATGCCATAAGCTCAAATCGAGGGAATCATACTGGATTTATTGGTTTCAGAGCCTGACCCGAAAGAACTTAAATGAAACCCTGGAAACTATCAGTTAGGGGATATGTCTATTTTTGCCACACCAAGAGATGCTTTCATGACTTTAAATTTCTTTAGATTAGGCATTTTCAAAAAGACAGGAGGGCCCACCCCTAATCATCAGGGGTCCACCACCAGCACAGAAATACATGCAAGAACCTCAGATGGTCCCCTTTGTTAACAGAATAACCAAAAGTTCCCAAACTGGATCAATCACCATGAGATCCTCTGGCCAAATGAGTGCCATGGACTACACAGACTATGAACAACCTTTCTGGGTGGCAACTGTGCCCTTATCAGCATATTGCCACCTGTACTGTAGGCACACTTATGAGAATAATGTCAATTATTGTCTAGGTACCCACTGAGGAATGCTGTAATCAATTTATAACAGATATACGTGCATTGTCACCAGGGCTGGCTCCAGGTTTGTGTGGGCCCTTGGGCAACAGAGCCACAGTGGAGCAACTCATGTGCACCGCAGCAAAAAAACAACCAAAAATGAATAGACCTAATCAGTGGGGAGTTTTTAAGCCACAGCCTCCAAATCAGCTGCAAATTCCACAGCAAGATTGAGCAGCTTTTTTTCCAGCGTCCTGCTGCAATTGTTTTCAATGGGAGGCAGAATGAGGGAAGAATCTTCCACTTATTTGGGGGCAAAATCCGGTGCAAAATCAGTGCCAGATTCCACTGTGTGAACAGGGACTGATACTGTTAACAGTCTCATTGTCCCATAGTGGACCCTGCACACAGTATGATGTCCCACAGTGGTCCATACACACAGTATAATGTACCATAGTGGCCCCTGCACACAGTATAATGTCCCATAGCGGCCCCTCCACACAGTATTATGTCCTACAGTGGCCCCTTCACACAGTATTATGTCCCATAGTGGCCCCTACAGGGTTCCTTGCAAATATTGCAAAAATTTCAGGTTCGGCAGAATCCAAAATTTTTGGGGTTCACAACCCACAAACGATTATTATACTCGGGTGTCTTTTCAGACCCCCAAATATAATGATCGGAGGCCCAGGGGTGGTGACAAGCATAAAAAAACATGTTACTCCTGGGCTCTGGCGCAACTCCCTGCTCAGTCTTTGGCCCTCTTTAATGACATCACAGCAGTGGGTTACACCAACATCATTATGCATCACGATGCTGGCCTGACCCATATGACGTCTGTGACGTCATTGAAGAGGACTGAAGACCACACCGGAGCCCTGGAGAGTAACACTGGTTTTTATGTTTTATCACCTTCTTGGGCCTCTGATTATTATAGTCTGGGGTCTGAAGAGACCCCACAGTATAATAATAGCAGTTTCGGGTCGGATGTATTTGGTTTGAGCCAAACCACCGGACGATCCTGGCCTTACTTACTGATCCGTGCTTCTGCCCACAGTTGCTGACAGCAATGTGACGCATGGGACCCCATGGTAGACTGAAGGGAAAGCGGCCGTAGGCAGGATCAGGGACTGGTAAGTAAACAGGGCCTATTTAAAAAAAAAAAAAAAGCCATAGTCAGCATGCCGGCCCTGTTTGTCACCAACATCTGATATGGTGAATTTCATTGGAATTCATTCTCATTGTCTGGACACCTATCAGAAAGTGCTATAAAGATGCAAAATGTGCACTGTGTGCAATTTTGAGACTGATCCCTGTAATTTATTTATTTATTTATCATAGTTTTATAGCAGCAACATATTCCTCATCACTTTACTGACATTGTCGATCATTGTCACATATAGGGCTCACAATCTAAATGTCTGCTTTTTTTTGTTATTCTTTTCTGTCTCAAAATTAATGGAATCGTTTTCTTCCATTGTGCCATGTAATCTCATTCTGATCTGCTTTAACTATACGGCTGTTCTGGGTAGTGGCTCAGGGCCATCCCGATTCAAATGAGTTGAATACAATGGGAGCTATCCAATGAATTGAATACAATGGGAGCCATCTACTCCCTGCTTCAGCAGTTGGCCTCTACCTCTTACTCCTGGTGTCTTGAGAGCAATACCTGCGATGTAGTGACATCACCCCCAGGAGGGGACATGAAACTGTGGGGGTAACTGGAAGAGGACATGAAACTATGGGGGAAACTAGGAGGGGGACATGGAATTGTGTGGGTAACTGGAGGGGGAATTATAGTTTGAGGGTAACTGGAGAGGTAAATTATAATATAATGTCTCAGGGGGCCACTGGGGGGGACAACTTAATGAGTATGCACCATTATATAGGACAATAAGGAGCATTATACTATGTGGGGGCCAGGTATGTCTAAGAGGTCGTGATGGTGGGAGCACACTTATGAAACCTTTACACTGGGCCCACCAATGTGTTGACCCTGATTATATGTCTTCTTTATCTCTCCAAAAGTCCCAATCTCATTTCCTCTATGATGAAGCTGCATTGACTGTTCTACACAGGCTGTCTGCAGGCTCTCCCAATACCTAACCACAAAAGCCTCACTTCCTTCCACCCAACCCTGCATTGAGGTGCATCAATGATGGGAATGATGTTGACAGAGTAATGGGCATGACATAAAGAAACACCCATACACTGAGCTATAAATTTAGGTTGGATCTATTCTCAGTGCCCTCCAGTATAGATAGAGAGGACTTTCCACCAGTGTGATTTGTAATGCAGACCAGGAGATCCACCGTTGTGGACCCGAACACATTGGGATATTAGACAGCTTTTTGTTTCCCTATTGAGTAGTCCCCTAAGGAGTGGTGGCAATGCAACATAAAATGCATAGGAATTTTCACAAGCTTTCACAGGTGACTCTTGGGACTGCCCTTCTAAGGCCATTCAAGAAAAAAAAGAGGGTGCAAGGCAAAGCAGAGTATAGGGCTCTTGGTGATATCTTGGAGGATAACGTACTGAAACTATCTAAGGAGGCTAAAGTCTGTGCAAACTAATACAATCTTAATGGAAAAACTAATTGAATTGAGAAATATTCAAGGATGTACTATGTTAGATGTCTGGGATTCCCAAAGGAGGTACAGGAAGCCGATGTGGTCAAGTTCATAAAGACTGCTGGTGCAGACTTTTGGAGAGGAAAATGTTCTGTCTGTAAACTTTGTGGATAGACCGCATAGAATTCCGCCGAAACAGCCGCCATCAGGAAGTAAACCAAGACTATTATTGCTGAAGTGTTTGTCTTCATAGGACAGCGACTACATTTTACTTAAGGCTAGAGAGCTCAGTGAATTGTCTTTTAATGGCTCCAAAATGATGTTGTTTCCAGACTTCGACAAAGAAATTCAAAAGAAATGTTCTGGGTTTATTAATGTCAAATCTAATCTAGGAAAATGCAGATTACAATATGCAATACTCTTCCCCTCAAAGCTGAAATTCATAGAGCAAGGAATGTATTGTTTTTTTGTTTTTTTTATTCTCCAGAGGTGGCATCCTGGTTAGAATTAACAGTGAAATTGCCTGCATACTGTAGACTAAAGTAATGATGGATAAAGGGATGTCTTATTTTTCATTTTCTTTAAATTGCTGTATGGGCAGTAGTATTTTGTTCTCTTTGATGGTTTGGAATGCACAAGGTTGTGTTGGATATGAGACTTTAAGGTGAAGGTTTTGAGCTACTGTACAAGGGAAAGGTGGAGCACAGTCTCAAGAGGAATATGTACTTTTGTTGTTTATTCATATTTTATTACTGATATGTTTGTGTACTGTTATGTACTGTTATGGGTAATAAAGCTTCATGGAATGTGAAATGTCACAACCTTTTAAAATATTTTAAATATTTATTTGCATTTTATACTTTGACCAAGACAGAATTGGTATCTTTTAATATCTTTTCAATATTTTTTGTAGTGTAAATATGAAAAATGAGGGGGGGAGGGACAATTTCTCCCCCCCTACCCCCCATTTTATATAATACTGTACAGTGGGGAAAAAGTATTCAGTCAGCCACCAATTGTGCAAGTTCTCCCACTTAAAAAGATGAGAGATGCCTGTAACTGACATCATAGGTAGACCTCAACTATGAGAGACAAAATGAGAAAACATATATAGAAAATCACATTGTCTGATCTTTAAAGAATTTATTTGCAAATTATGGTGGAGAATAAGTATTTGGTCACCTACAAACAAGCAAAATTTCTGGCTCTTACAGACCTGTAACCTCTTCTTTAAGAGGCTCCTCTGTCCTCCACTCATTACCTGTAGTAATGGGACCTGTTTGAAATTGTTATCAGTATAAAAGACACCCAACCTCAAACAGTTGTAAGCCGTGTACCAGGGTGGGCTCCCCAGGATACAGCGAAGACACGAACAAAGGAAGCAACTCCAAATCAATTTAGTAAAAAAAAACAAGATTTTACTTTGTGCAGTAACACCTATTTACCAGAAAAACACTCTCAACTATTTACATACACTCAGCCAGTAAGCTGAGACCCTGGTGTTGTACAGCGCGGTGTCTTCTCATGTGTAGCTACAATAAACTCCAAGCTTTTACCTATCTGCAGGCTGCAACTAACCAGCAGCTTGTTACCTTTTTATCACCCTAGTCACAGGAACAATTCAATGAGTGTGATAGAGGCACCGGCGGTATAACACAAGAGCTTACAAACTTATCAAAATACCCCTATTCCCCACAAACAAAGTATAACCGAGTAAATATCATAGTAGATCAGCTTGCAACCCAAAGAAATATGACAACGTATAAAATGTCGCTTCTAGACTTCCTCAGAAGCTCCACTCTGGGAGTTACAACTCAATAGAATTCTCTGAGTCCTTACTACCGAATAGGTAGATAATTTACCAGTAGTGTGGCCTGTGAAGATGTGTATGCCTAACTAGTCTAACTACAGGCCCTTATTCAGTCCCAAGCAATTTGCGCCAAAAATCTAATGTGGTGCGTGCACAATTACTTCTTTTACTGTTTCAGATTTGTTGGGTACCTTGTAGTTTCTCTCTGGAACCGCTGAAAGCAGGGCTCATCCAAACATGTGGTCTCACTGACAGGGCCACTTCTCAGCCGGTCCTTGATAGCAATCTTCACCTTAGGATGCTGTCTGAGCAAACCCTGGAACAGTCTCTGCTTCAGCACACTCTTGTTATATGTCTCTAATCCTTTAAGAATGTCTTTTCCTCTCACTTCAGCCCTTCTTCTTCTAAAAGCTCAGAAGCACACACAGCTAAAATGGCTGCCAGACACACTCTCTCTCTTCTTGTTCCTCCTCTGCAGAACAGGGTCTCCACGTCACTACTCCAGGGAATTACAGAATTACAGAATTACAGTCTCTTCTATTTCTGAGGTAACAGTGGCCTTTTGTGGTCAAACAAACAAATGTCAGTTTATAAAAAAAAATAAACTTATCTACAGAAACAGTTACATTCATAACATGAGGGCTGTTTCCCCATCTTACACAGTAACACTCCAAACTCCACTATGGTGAAGACCAAAGAGCTGTGGAAGGACACCAGAAACAAAATTGTAGACCTGCATCAGGCTGGGAAGACTGAATCTGCAATAGGCAAGCAGCTTGTTGTGAAGAAATCAACTGTGGGAGCAATAATGAGAAAATGGAAGACATACAAGACTGCTGATAATCTCCCTCAGTCAGGGGCTCCACGCAAGATCTCACCCCTTGGGGTCTAAATGATCACAAGAACGGTGAGCAAAAAGCCCAGAACCACACGGGGGGACCTAGTGAATGACCTGCAGAAAGCTGTGACTAATGTAACAAAGGCTACCTTCAGTAACACACTATGCCGCCAAGGACTCAGATCCTGCAGTGCCAGACATATCCCCCTGATTAAGCCAGTACATATCCGGGCCGTCTAAAGTTTGCTAGAGAGCATTTGGATGTTCCAGAAGAGTATTGGGAGAATGTCATATGGTCAGATGAAACCAAAGTAGAACTGTTTGGTAGAAACACAACTCGTCGTGTTTGGAGAAGAGTGAATGCTGAGTTACATCCAAAGAACACCATACCTACTATGAAGCATGGGGGTGGCAACATCATGCTTTGGGGCTGTTTCTCTGCAAAGGGACCAGGAAGACTGATCCTTGTACATGAAAGAATGAATGGGGCCATGTATCGTGAAATTTTGAGTGCAAACCTCCTTCCATCAGCAAGGGCATTGAAGATGAAACGTGGCTGGGTCTTTCAGCATGACAATGATCCCAAGCACACCGCCAGGACAACGAAGGAGTGGCTTCGTAAGAAGCATTTCAAGGCCCTGGAGTGGCCTAGCCAGTCTCCAGATCTCAACCCCATAGAAAACCTTTGGAGGGAGTTGAAAGTCCGTGTTGCCCAGCGATAGCCCCAAAACATCACTGCTCTAGAGGAGATCTGCATGGAGGAATGGGTCAACATACCAGCAACAGTGTGTGCCAACCTTGTGAAGACTTACAGAAAACGTTTGATTTCTGTCATTGCCAACAAAGGATATATAACAAAGTATTGAGATGAACTTTTGTTATTGACCAAATACTTATTTTCCACCATAATTTGCAAATAAATTCTTTAAAAATCAGACAATGTGATTTTCTGGATTTGTTTTCTCATTTTGTCTCTCATAGTTGAGGTCTACCTATGATGTCAATTACAGGCCTCTCTTATCTTTTTAAGTGGGAGAACTTGCACAATTGGTGGCTGACTAAATACTTTTTTTCCCCCACTGTATCAGTCCAATAAGTAAATTACATATTTGGACAAACGGTCAAAAACATTCTTGGTGGGAAACTTCTGCAATGTTACAGTTAATGTTCATTCCTTCTACAGTGGACATTCTGGACACTGACACTTCAACGAGACACATTTGTAGACCCATGGCATTCCCTTGAGCAAAGTTTTTGCGCTCAAATTATTTTTTCTGGATTTCTTCAGATGACTTAGGGCTAGGATAGTTTTAGATGGTCACTAACTTTTCAGACAACTTAGTCTCATTTGACAGAGCATGTGATTCTGGACGAACATGTAATACACTTTAATTAAATATTTTTGCTGCTTTTTGCCTGAAAAAAGAGAGGAGGGGTGAATGCAAATGGGAGAGTCTGATTCTCCTCACAGCCTGAACAGACATGTCTGCAAACTTCAGACTAAACATTATGCACATCTCACACCTTATAATGTAAGATACAAGTCTTCTATGTACTTGTATGTACTTATTGTCAGGAGTGTCCCTTCAGCTGCTGCCTCTTTAAGGATGCCGACGTTTGATTGGCTTGGCTCTCATCTTGTCTGTGAATACCTGTTTGATTACTGACCTCTGGCTTGCTTTTGGATTCCTCTTTCGCTTTTTGATTCTTTTGTGACATTCCAGCTAGATTTTTGACCTTTTGGCTAGTTTCTCAGAAATCACTTTTGTCTCCAGCCTCTACGTATTCCTTTCTCCTGGTTTTGACCCTGCTGTATGACTTCTCTTCTGTCCACACCACTTTGTAAGTTTGAGCGGTCCTTGTGTTGGTTGCTGCAGCAGTGCATTTACTTTTAGTACATTTATCTGTTTGGTGACAATTCAGATCCCCAGATCCTGCAAAGCCCATCTTTCCTTGCTCTGGTGAAGGCGTCTGGGGATCTATCTTGACTCACAGAGGTGTTCTGGTTGTAGATAGCTGTCTCTACTGCTCGCAGTTATCAGCTGATTGCTTGTTATTGCTTTTATTGTGGCCTTGCATCTAACCATAACACTTATGGCTGCTTGTGTGGTTACAGAAGGGATATTATTTCCTGACAGCTCATAGATTTTTTCCTGTGTCGTGCCTGCATTGTAGATGCTAGAATGAAGTGGCTACATGCATGTATTTGCCTTGTATTTGCAGTTCATTGTTCCTGGATCCCTTATATGATGGTTACTTGGGCTTCTCTCAGCTATTTCTTTGTTGTGTTACAGTTACTCCTGGCAGAATAACATGTAAGCAAACCAAACTAGTTATAATGGATACGGGAGGGGACAGTTTGCTCTTTATTGTACACCCCTACACCTTCAAAGTAGAATGCAAAATGTGCTTCAGCCAAAATGGGGACATTAGCAGCAAAAAAAACTGATGACACCATGTATGAAGGCTTATACAGTCATAGAACAGAGTGCCCACCAAGACCCTGCACATATTTCAACTTTTCAAGAAAACTCAGGTACCCTTTAAGACTCCCCTTTTCAAAACATGACCCTCAGTTTTTCTGTTAAGAGGACACTGTGTCTGACACTGCTATAGAGAGAACTGACAAGGGCTATTTGAAACATTGCATTTGCTGTATGCTGAGCGTCCTTGTCATGTCACATCATTTAACCATATTCATACTAGACCATCTCGTTTGTAACTACAACCCTACATCTCACTTCACAGATACTGAATGGTACAAATATTAAGATAAAACTTAACTTTTAATAATAAAAAATATAAAAAAATCTCCAAGCGGACGTCCAATACCATAAAATACACAATCTGTAGTATCCTATGTTTGCATCACCTAAATACATCATAAAGGTTTAAACAAACTGCTTATCCGAGCCAGGGCTTCTTGTTTACCTGCCCCCACACTCCACAGCAATATCAACTAGGGATAACCCACACGTTATTGACCTATCTAAATGACCCTTTAATTCCACAGTATACTGAATAAATACGGTGCCATGATTCCACTAACTAATTGTACTCACAGCACATCTTACCCAGTCTTGGAGCCCCCTATAGGCGTGACAGAAATCCCATACATATATATTGCTGGTACTAAAACAAATCTATATTAACCCTGCTGTTCTGTTCGGTTTTACTATACACATATAATGTTTCGGACATTTTTGACCGGGCCTATTAAAGTCTGGATTTTTAACTAAGTGTTTTATTTGAATTTCTTTTGCATTATTATACTGTATGTGAACATGGTTGTTCATAAACAAATGAAAAATGAAATCAAAAACTTAATTTTTATTTTTTTTGCGTCAAAAAATGTTACATGACCTTATTGCATTATTCATGCATATTGCACATTTGCACAAAAAAAAAATCTTTATAAAACTGTAAACTATAAATAATAACATCAAACTGTATGTAAATATATTAAAAAATAAATAAATAAAAATAAAAAGTTAGTTTTTTCTATATAAAATGTGAAATAAGGTTCAAGGTGCTAAATTTACTGTTTGCATTTGTCGACAATGGCTGCAGCTCCATCATCTCTGGGTGTTCAATATATGGCCTAACCAGTGATTTTCCCAACTCCTCTAAAAAAATTCTTCTTTTATATAGTTTATTTTTTTTCCAATTTGGGTCTATTTCACGCCATAACACAAATGCATTGTACGCCGACACATCAAGAATGTTGTAAAAAACAACCATTGGCCACCAATTAGTTTTGCGTTTACAGGTGTAAGTGCCTATGAGTTGATCTAGAGTATCAACTGCCCCTTTTGTGGCATTGTAATGTAAAGGACCTACAGTCATGGCCAAAAGTTTTGAGAATGATACAAATATTAATTTTTACAAAGTCTACTGCTTCAGTTTTTCTAATGGCAATTTGCATATACTCCAGAATGTTATAAAGAGTGATCAGCTTAACAGAAATTACTTGCAAAGTCAATATTTGCCTAGAAAATGAACTTTATCCCCCAAAACACATTTCAACATCATTGCAGCCCTGCCTTAAAAGGACCACCTAACATCGTTTCAGTGATTGCTCCATTAACACAGGTGTGGGTGTTGATGAGGACAGGGCTGGAGATCAATCTGTCATGATTAAGTAAGAATGACACCACTGGACACTTTAAAAGGAGGCTGGTGCTTGCCATCATTGTTTCTCTTCTGTTAACCATGGTTATCTCTAAAGAAACACGTGCAGTCATCATTGCACTGCACAAAAATGGCCTAACTGGGAAGAGTATTGCAGCTAAAAAGATTGCACCTCAGTCAACAATCTATCGCATCATCAAGAACTTCAAGAAGAGAGGTTCCATTGGTGCCAAAAAGGCTCCAGGGCGCCCAAGAAAGACCAGCAAGCGGCAGGACCGTCTCTTCAAAGTGTTTCAGCTGCGGGATCGGGCTACCAACAGTGCAGAGCTTGCTGAGGAATGGCAGCAGGCAGGTGTGAGTGCATCTGCACGCACTGTGAGGCGGAGACTCTTGGAGCAAGGCCTGGTCTCAAGGAGGGCAGTAAAGAAGCCACTTCTCTCCAGAAAAAACATCAGGGACAGACTGATATTCTGCAAAAGGTACAGGGAGTGGACTGCTGAGGACTGGGGGAAAGTCATTTTCTCTGATGAATCCCCTTTTCGATTGTTTGGAACATCTGGAAAACAGCTTATTTGGAGAAGAAGAGGTGAGCGCTACCACCAGTCTTGTCTCATGCCAACTGTAAAGCATCCTGAAACCATTCATGTGTGGGGTTGCTTCTCAGCCAAGGGAATCGGCTCTCTCACAGTCTTGCCTAAAAACACAGCCATGAATAAAGAATGGTACCAGAATGTCCTCCAAGAGCAACTTCTCCCAACCGTCCAAGAGCAGTTTGGCGCTCAACAATGCCTTTTCCAGCATGATGGAGCACCTTGCCATAAAGCAAAGGTGATAACTAAATGGCTCAGGGAACAAAACATAGAGATTTTGGGTCCATGGCCTGGAAACTCCCCAGATCTTAATCCCATTGAGAACTTGTGGTCAATCATCAAGAGACGGGTGGACAAACAAAAACCAACAAATTCAGACAAAATTAAAGCATTGATTCTGCAAGAATGGACTGCTATCAGTCAGGATTTGGTCCAGAAGTTGATTGAGAGCATGCCAGGGAGAATTGCAGAGGTCCTGAAGAAGAAGGGCCAACACTGCAAATATTGACTTGCTGCATTAACTCATTCTAACTGTCAATATAAGCTTCTGTTACTCATAATATGAATGCAATTATATTTCTGTATGTGATAAAAACATCTGACAAACACACATAAAAACCAGAGGGCAGCAGATCATGTGAAAATATCATATTTGTGTCATTCTCAAAACTTTTGGCCATGACTGTAGATAAATTGATAAATAGTAGTAGATGAACTATATAGACCAAAATGAGATTATAACTCCTTTATTTTTTTTAAAAAATGGCTGGAGATTAGTATAAAAGGCTATCGGTCATTTGTGAGCGAATAGTACAAGTGTAAAAAAAGACGTGGAGCAAAAAGTAAACAAAAAATAAATAAATAAAAATTGCTATTAGTAAGAACCCCTCAAATGAGGAAAAGTCAATGAACCACAAGTTTCAGAACCGCATAATGAATATTTTAAAAAATATCAAATTTCAAATTCGGTCATTTTTGACCGAACAGAAAAGCAGGGTTAAATATCCCACAGGTGGCAAACAATTATCAAACTCTGGATTGCTATAAAACTATCATACCAAGTTCTGTACCAGGGGTGCACCATAAATTATTTCCCCCCTCTCACTTGACCAGAAAATAAGGCAGCTGCAACCTGTATATCTTTAATATAGGTAACAGCCAACACCGCCCCTTCACATTAATCCGAGGACGATATAATAGTCCAAATAGTCGGTTCCCCCTGATTTAGGAACCCACTATACCATTACTAACTCTGTCAGTTAGGATACATGACCGCTACAAAAGCGACACACTACATGAAGTACCGGGAGCACACCATCAGTGCTACTGGGAACTGCGGTTATTACTGCACAACAATATTCTTCATCAATAGAATAGTAATGGGATTTGGCAGTTATCAGTAGGGGAAGTTAGGGTAATATGGTTCCTGACTTTAGTGAATATCGCTCCTGATGAACCTATGGGTTGCATAGAGGAAACGCGTAGAGCAGATAGAACAGTTATGAATATTTAGAACAGCTATAATGTGGTCATAGATTATCAATTGACCAAGTGTGTCGCTTTTGTAGCGGTCATGTATCCTAACTGACAGAGTTAGTAATAGTATAGTGGGTTCCTAAATCAGGGGGAACCGACTATTTGGACTATTATATCGCCTCGGATTAATGTGAAGGGGTGGTGTTGGCTGTTACCTATATTAAAGGTATACAGATTGCAGCTGCCTTATTTTCTGGTCAAGTGAGAGGGGGGAAATAATTTATGGTGCACTCCTGGTACGGACCTTGGTATGATAGTTTTATAGCAATCCAGAGTTTGGTAATTGTTTGCCACCTGTGGGATATTTAATATAGATTTGTTTTAGTACCAGCAATATATATGTATGGGATTTCTGTCACGCCTATAGGGGGGCTCCAAGACTGGGTAAGATGTGCTGTGAGTACAATTAGTTAGTGGAATCATGGCACCGTATTTATTCAGTATACTGTGGAATTAAAGGGTCATTTAGATAGGTCAATAACGTGTGGGTTATCCCTAGTTGATATTGCTGTGGAGTGTGAGGGCAGGTAAGCAAGAAGCCCCGGCTCGGATAAGCAGTTTGTTTAAACCTTTTTGATGTATTTAGGTGATGCAAACATAGGATACTACTGATTGTGTATTTTATGGTAGTGGACGTCCGCTTGGAGATTTTTTATATTTTTTATTATTAAAAGTTAAGTTTTATCTTAATATTTGTACCATTTAGTATCTGTGAAGTGTAATTAAGTTTTGGATGGGATTGGACTCTTTGTGAAGATACAACCCTACATCTGCTTTGAAAACAAATACAATAGATGCCATATAAAATCTCAAATGACAATATATGTTTATTAACATTCCATATTATATAAATGTTGCTCCCATCACTGTGCCTCAAAAGTAATATCCTTGGACAAAGTACAAAGAAAATACCCAATCAAATAATTGTCCATCATTGGACTATAAAGAATGTAAACTAAAAATGAGTTATGCATTACTCATGTGTGTGAAGACAGAGCTAAGACTGCAACAAGGTCACTGAAAGCATATGATAGTAATCAAGATTCTTGTTTTCACAATGAGAGAATCACTAAAACAAAGAGATCTACTAAACATTAACACCCCTTAAAGTCATTAATAACCATCTAAGCCATCTCATTTTCTACTACTATACATTTACTGTATCTCCTTATTCCTAAATATTAATTGCAGCCCTAAATTTTTTTCCATATCTGGTATATTTCTAGAGTTTGCATGCATAAAATAATCAATGTAGAGAAGAACGGGTCATTGAATTGCTTTCCATTCATACCATCAATACCATACAGTGAAGTGAGATGACAAACACCATGAGGCAAGTGCTGCTCTCCTCTTTAACCCAATGTGGCAGAATAATTGAATTCTATGACCTCACTGTGTATTGCTGATACAAACAATAAAAAGTGTTATCCAATCTAGGGAACTGGATACAGAGAAATGCTCACAAATTACTGAAGAAAAATGATATCAGCATTACAACATCACATTGCTCTGATTTGGGTAGTTAATCTGGGGATTTATTCTGATTGCATATTCAGAAAGATTTTCATTTCCCTCTTACCCGGCATCTACCTTATTAGGTTCTGTATTGCCTTCCTCTGGATTAACATAGCAAAAAAATAAAACTGTAGGTTGAACTATGTATCATGGGTAAGTCTTATGGTTGCCCCCAGATGGGTAGTATAATAGTCCTACCGAACTATTCTGCCCAGTGACAAAAACAGAACAGACACAATGTAAATCCATTAGGATCCAATACAAAACAAATCCTTCCTTTCCTTCATGGGTCCTCAAAAATGAAAACTAATGATGCCAAAACAATACTTCCAATGCATCCAAAATTCAAACTACATTTATGAATTAAAAATCTGTGAGTAAACTAGTTATTTTGTATGACATCAGATTGTAAGGAGTAATCTCATGAATATGTCCTCTTGCGCTTGTATCCCCATCTATGAGCCAGAAGAAAGATTCAATGTGTACTAGTAGCTCCTCTTATGGAAATCTCAAGCAGTCCTTCTATTACAATAAAGGCCAATCGTCTTTATGGTCACCATGTAATACTACATTTCTTCTGAATGGCTGGAAATGCCTGACTAGCCGCAGCTTCCTCTAGCAACTGTTTGCCAGGATGTCAGCGGCAGAACCCAGGACAATCTGCCTTGATAGCTGCATTTGAAAGGGGTACTATTATGCCAGGCTGATCATATAGTTAAGACTCAGTGCCGTAATAGTATGGTGCTTTCATGTCATAGGCACAGAAGATGTGTCTGTAGCAACTTTCAGAGGTGGAAAATACTCTAGCAGTTTAGATCGACATCTGGGTGGTTCAGGGACAAGATTGCCCCCCCCTGCCACCACTTGGATTACCTATGATGAGATTGCAGTGTCCGAGGGGTTGCCATGGCTGCCAGGAGGCTGAGTAACTGCCTTCTGGCTGCCTATCCCTTTTGCACATAGGGAGTCTATGTGCGATGTTCTGCAATACAATGTAAAAATACAATTGATGTATTCTAGGGATTGATGCCTTAGCCCTTAGTCACACCCTTTTATATTAACCACATCCCTTATATAAACCACTCCCCTTTTTTTTAGCTTACCTGTTCCTCAGGTATCGCCCTAGAAAGTGGTCTCCCAGGTTGATATCTCTAGGTATCACATATTACTGACTGTTATTAAAGTAAGTGACCGCCATACCACATCATTTTAAAGCCAACAATCTGTGTTGTCTGACTTTATATAACTTATAATACTTTATAATGGGCTCAGCTGAGCTTTTCTAATACAGCGGCAATATGCTCTGCATAGGCATAAAATAAAAACTGCTTACAGGCACCAGTAGAGGGAGCTAAGGAGTTTAAAGTATATAGAGTTATTGTTGAGACTATGGACTATGTTTTACTGATAAATTGTAAGTATCTTTGCAAGACTCTCTTTTTATTAAGTTGGTTTCCTAACATAGTTTGTTGAAGTCTACATGTGCACCTGTATATTAACCTGTCAATACTGTTATTCTTCAGTTTTAAAGCATCAACTGTAAATCTGACCATACACATGAGATAGGTATTAGTTGAATGAGTATCAGGCCACTAGCTATTGCTCCTGTATCTGTACCATAAATATGCATAACTGTGCACATTTATTTCAATGAGAAGAAAGGAAAACAATGAAGCCAGTTACTTCTGACAGCAGCTTAAATCCCATGGGAACATATGGGCATTGTGAAATAAAACATGTCTGATCCTTCTTTCCTACAATATCTGTTGTTGGGGTACAATTGGAAAACCCCATACACATTCATTTCTCTGCAGAACCTGCTAAAATTAGGGCATCCTAGGAATCCCTTTATAGTAATTTTAATCTCTTATATATATAAAAATGAGTTTCTGTCTGTCTGTCTTCCTGTCTGTCTGTTCTTTATGCGCAACCAAACGACTGGACTGATCCTCACCAAATTTGGCACATGTGTACATCAGGTGTCCGGGAATATTTTAGACTGGGTCTCAGCTCTAAAGGATGTACCATTCCTGAGATGCAGTATTCCCAAAAAATGACCAGCATTAGCTAATACAAGCATGCAAGTCTTTCACTCATATTCCAACTGCCATACACAAGGTAACATGTCCCTTATCAGCCAATAGAAGCTCACAGGCGCTTAGTCTCCTCAGGCACATAGGTTTCCATAGCAACCAAGCTATTTATGTCCTGTATTAGTCAATAGCAGTTCGCAGGTCCTTAAATATTCAGTCATATCGCGTGTATCAGCCAATATAAGTTCGCATTTAATTTACCAGGTTTCCATAACAACACAGCCATAAATAGACTGTACCTATACTGGACTCAGTGGCGTAACATTTGACATGGGACCCCCCCCCCCGCAACCGCCCCCCCCCGCACAAACTGCATTCCTACACACACTATTATGCCCCATAGTGGCCCCTGCACACACTATTATGCCCCATAGTGGCCCCTGCACACAGTATTATGTCCCATAGTGGCCACTGCACACAGTATTATGCCCCATAGTGGCCCCTTCATATAGTATTATGCGCACTTCCCGCTACTTCTTCAGTCTTCAATGTTGGACCAGATGTCACATGAGCCAGGCATGCATCGCTTCGCATAATGACATTGGACTGGCCCACCGACGACTGGGACGTCACCAAGGAGGCCCAAAGCCTGCTGTAGCACAGGAGAGGTAAGTAACAGTGTTTTTTATGTTCCCTCCACTCCTCGGGGCCTCCGATCATTATACTCTGGGGTCTGAAAAGACCCCAGAGTATAATGATCGCAGTGTTTGTGGGGTTCACAGCCCGCAGGCTTACTTACCGATCCCCGCTCCTGCTCACAGCCGCCTCCGCAGAAGGTGAAGCGCAGGCGGCCGTGAACAGGAGCAGGGATCGGTAAGTAAATAGGGCCCGTTACCTGCTGGTGTAACACCAGCAGGTAGCAGCCTATTAAAAAAAAAAAACCCATCAGGGGCCTGCCGGGACCCCTAATGTCCCCGGCCCTGTGGCAGCCGCTACCACTGCTACCCCAGTATTTACACCACTGACTGGACAGCCATAGTGGATGAAAGCATTCTTATAAATTGAAACGTTTTTAAACTACTCATGCCCCCTGCAGCAAAACGCATGGCTGCTGCTTGAGCTAACGAAAACTCTCAGCAGACCCAAGCCCGTCTCCAATCTGAAAAGGTATGTCACAGACAACAGCGAGCTCCTGAAACTCCCCAGCAGACCCAAGCCCATCTCCAATCTGACAAGGCATTGTCAGCCACATGCACACAGCTGCACTCCATGTTTCCATAACAACCCAGCCATTTTTCTTCACTGCTGTAGGTCAGCTTTAAAGGGGCAGGGCGCTGTGGATGACACTGTTATACAAGGTCACGTACACACAGCTTTACTCCAGGTTTTCCAAAACAACCAATCGCAGCTCTTTCACTGATATCCAAACTGAGATACACATGATCACATGACGCTTATGGACCAATGGAAAATCGCAGGTTCTTCAGTCTTGACATACACACAGCGTTACACCAGGTTTCCATAGCAACCAAGCTATTTATGACCGGTATGAGTCAATAGCAGTTCGCAGGTCCTTAAATATTCAGTCATATGACGTGCATCAGCCAATATAAGTTCACATTTCATTTACCAGGTTTCCATAGCAACACAGCCATAAATAGACTATACCTATGTTGGACTGCCATACTGGATGTCAAGTGCAAAACTGGCCAATTCTTATGGGATCACTACACAGACAAAAAATGAAATATACCCGTGAGAAGCCGGGTCCTTCTGCTAGTATTTTATATATATATTTGTAATTGTTAGTAAAATTACTGACACGTGTAAACTATAAACTTTTTCTCCCTACTCCTTACAATTCCTATAACCTGAACAGCAGAACATTCTGAAAACTTCCAAAGAAATTATTGCAGAGTTCAATTCTTCCTTTATATTGCTGTGCAAATGACTTGCTGTTCCCACTTTATTTTAATGCATCACTCTTGACTTCATCTTATTTTTGTGTGCTAGCCATTTCCTTTTACAGTGCTTCAGTCAAGAAAAATATTAACATTTAAGATTCACTCAAAGCAATTTAAAGTATAGTCACAACTTTCATGGAGCGTGACATTTTAATTGACATCCAATATGCTTTGGACTAAGGAAAGCAGAAACTGTCTCTATATTGTTGAAGAAGCTGGAATAAGCGGTTTAATCTCATGAAAAGTAATTTCTTTCCCAATGATGTTATACTAAACATAATGATCACATTTGTTACTTTAATTTGCCACGTAGATTAGGACCGCATAATGTCCTCCATTTACGTGCATTAATAACATACCCACACACAACAATCTTTGTCTTACAGAATGACATATGGTTGGAACAGCTTAGATCTTAAAAACCAACATATAAAACTGAATTTTAAAAAGTAGTTTCATACGGCTGAACTCCAAGGCATGCACAAGCGGAAAAGTCATTTTTTTAACTGCTAGCACTGAAAGTCGAGTAAAGTAAGAGCTTTCAGAATGCAAATGATAAATGTTAGTTTTATAGGGGATATTGAACTACAGCAAAGAATTTTGTCATCATTTCTAAAAATAAAATAAATGGGAGCTTTTCATTTCTGCACAGATTAAACCTTGCACGTTGAACAGTTTGTAATACGTAAGTTTTAGCTGTGAGAAGAAAAACTCGCCATTTCAACAGTTAGTCATGGTTTCAAGAAATGCATTTATATGAGGTCAAAGAAAAATGAAGGTTAAAAGTTGGAATAACCAGTCCATGAAATCTAGGAAATACGGATCCTCATATTTTCTATTTAGATGAATTCTTTGTGTCCCTGGGAATAATATTTGTTAGACATATCTACATATGTTGTGATAAAAACTATCATATTGTCATATTTCTACATCCTTATATAAATTGCCCATAAAAGTTACATTTTTACATATGGTTATATAAATAATATATAACTTGAATCCCGAATCATGGTTCATTCATCATTTTAAATGTTTATACCATTGAGGGAAATGTTAATGAGGTCAGTGAAATTTTATTACCATAAGCAAATGTAGCAATTTTTTTTTTTAATTACCCATTGATGGTTTATTTATCTAGTAATTAGAATTATAATTTGTCCACAATACCATATATGTCCAATAGAGGATAATACATATATATTTTCAAACAGCACTGTTCCAAAGGCTAACTAGGTATAGCAGTTGGTGGCTCAAATTATTAGGAGTCTCTCCACTCTCTCCACCTGCTTGAACTATTCTGCAAATATCCTGTCTTTCACAAACTTAGTGGGCATGCTTTCCCTATTTGCAAGCCAAACTCTAAGCCCATTTTAAGCTCTATGGATTTATTGCTGTCCAGCTATGGTCTGGGAGTCATCACAATTACTATAGCACCGCCACTTGAACTATGTGCAACCAGTGTAGCTAGAATGCTGACTCTGTATCTCAGACTCTATGTTAGTACTTCTCCTTGTTTGCCTCAAAAGGGGAATCTGCTTAGCCAAGATGAGTCAAGCGCAACTCCTTTAGTGCCCGGCACAATCATTAAATATATGTCCTTGAGTCACCAACCTTTGGAACACCAAAGCATAGTGTAACCACCCCTCTGCATTCTCATGTGGGCCACAATGCCTCATATGCAAAATCCTAAGTATCCTTAGACATTAAAGGGGTTTTCTCATCTCTTTCTCTCAGCAGCTTTGCCTGCTGTCTCTTCTTCTCACTTCCTGTATTCTTCCACAAGCTGGTGGGCAGGTTTTGACTGATGGACAGGACACTATGAAGAACCTCAGTAGATAAAGACAGTGCCTTTACCATGAGAGATTAATTATTATGATTACTAGAAATCTAATATAAATGCAGATCAGATAATATGCACAGTAAATGTATATTACATTACATAGGTATGGAGAGAACACTTGCTCCCAGACAACATTCTTGCAGTGTACTCAATGTTATGTTTTGTGTTTACATAGAGAGATAACATACACTGTCTGAGCCTTTATCAGTAAACTGCAATTAGCTGACCTGATTGTCCTGAAATCAGAGCTGTACATAACAACTCTGTAAGCTAGGACAATCTGGGGAACTCAGTCCCCCCAGGGAGCAGTGAGTCACGTCATCTGACCTGTTATCAGATACAGGCTGGGGGCAAAGGCAAATGAAGCAGCATTGCTAAAGCAATGTATTTAGGAAAACTCTTGAATTTACATAAGCTAGAAATATACATGAGATCCTTGAGATGGGAATACCCCTTTAATTCTAGAGGTCTAGGGCTGTGTTCCACAGAGCCCACATTAATACTTATTAAGGGAGAGCAGCCAAACTTTCATAACATAACAGTTACTTCCTTCTTAAAGTGTACTTGTCGTTTCAGTATAATTGTTGCTATATGTGTGTACAGGGGAAATAGCACTATATCTGGTCATTATATAACTTTTTGCATTAATTTGCAGTCTCCCCCTCTGTATGCTACAACTGGAATTAGTAACTCTCTCTTAACTGATGGGTAGGGCCCATATTTTCGCCCTGGGAGATGGCATTCCACCTTTAACAGTGAATATACCCACTTGAAACTTGCTTTATCTCTAAGACTGAAGGTACTAAAATTTTTAGGCAGTGATAGAAATGTTGTTCTGTGGGGACATTTTCATTCAATGTTGTTAAATATGTAGCATTTCCCAATATACATGATTAAACAATACACATAATTAAAGTTGCTTTAGTAGCCCCCACTATGAGCCAGGCCAGACATTCTGTAATTGCTGATCCTGTCCTGGTGGACTTGACCTGTCCCTGTTTCACATGTAATACTACACCATGATATGCAACATTTTCTCCCATAGTGTCCACTGCCGGAAGGTATTCGGAGATGGTTTCCCCTGGCAAAAATCAGTTTGGTTCTTTTAATAGCATATAACAATGCCATCATAACATAGCCATATTTAGCCAAAGAAAAATTAGTAATGCTTATCATTAGTGATGCCCCGTACAGAGATGGAATGTAATATAGAGGCCAGTATGGTATATGGAACAATGCTCACAAAATGTATTATTAGCATTCACTGGTTCTGTAATGGAAACACTGACAAAAAAAGCAGTAACGTTGCTCCACGTATATGTTTGACACTGAATTATCTGAGCAGGAAGCATCACTGAGACAGCTCTGTGCAATGTACATACCAGATAGATGAAAGCCAGACCTGCAAATGAAATGTGAACTGGAACTATGGCCAAGTGTGAGGCTACCTTCTGAGGTTCCAGATAGGAAAGGAGAATGGAAAATGTTTGATATTCTTAGGCAGAAATCAGCTGTGATTAATTAAACACATTGCTTCGAAGAGGTAGGATGAAAGGGCTGGACCCAGATCGCTCTCCCACACAAAAATTAAAGGCTTTAGCTTTCCAGTAGCTACTCAGAAATACTTTTTCATTGCAGGATTGCAGTATATTGCTTAATAAATAAATGACATGGAGACCAAACACAACAGTAATAAACTATGCATCTGATTCTAAGTCTAAAAGCTGAATCTTAAAAACAGATGGAGGTTCATATTCCATACCACACCCATTGCAAAAGCTTCAATAGCCGTTGTTATTGACCTTGGTTGCCTTGTAGATTTAAGATAATAGCAGCATTAACAGTCAAATTAACATGGTCCCAGTCAACAATTCAGCAAACATAAAACTGTAAAGTGAATGTTAAAGTAGTAATTCATTCACTGTCATAATATTCTATGGCATCTATGGAAAAAGGCACAATTATTAATAGAAAACTGAGAGGCCAGCTGGAATCAACTGACCATTGTTAACTAAGGAGATCCAGAATAAACCAAAGTTGTGACCAAAAGATGGGCTGAGACCAAAACAAGAGTTGCAGCCAAAAGTTGTACTGAGAAGACAAACCAAAGGTAAGTCAAAATGAGCATCAAGAATGGACTTGAAACAGTCTGTTGGAAAACCGTACTAATCCAAGGACAGAGTCAGACCAAAGAACACTAAGGCTAAGTTCACACAGCGGAAAATGAAGAGGAATTTGAGGTGGACATCTACCTCAGATTCCTTTTCATTTTCAGCCCTCCCTTCTCCCCAAAGTGGAATGCCGAAGCAGAGCATCGATATTACACCGCAGCTTTCCGCAGTTAATTGGGCCCAGATGACTAGGCCTAATCATTGGGAAGTCTTGAGCCGCGGACTCTGCTGCTGAAGCAGCCGCGTAATACATGGCAAAATCAAATTTATTTTTTTCAGCGTCCTGTTTTGTATTCAATAGGAGGCAGTATCAGGGCAGAATCTGCCTCAAAATCAACAGCAGATTCCGGTGTGTAAACATACTTAAAGCTCAGGCAATGAATGCCTCTAAAGGGCAAACTTTAAATAAGCTGCTGCTCAATTACACCATAGTGATACAATGGATGCCAAAAACTGGTCTCTTCACCTTTTGCCTTCTCAGTCTTAGCAACTGCTTCACCTACATGTGACATTTGTATATATAAATATATACAGTATATATATATATATATATATATATATATATATATATATATATATTGTGACAGGACCAGGGGCAAAGTGATAGAATAACTTCTAAAAGTACCTGAGAAAAGAAAGCTGTGTGCCTTACTGGAGGGTTTTACCAAAACCCTGGTAAAAGGTCTGGCTGCTGGAGTAGGGAGAAATGGGTGTGTCTCCACTCTATTCAGCCACTTCAGGTTTTGGGATGAAGGGGGATAATTCCTTGTTTCATGAAGTGTGTGTATATAAGGGCAGACAGCACACAGGTATTTGGCTGTCTCTGCTCCTGGGAAACCACTGTGAGTTAAGCTGCAGTGAATTGTGCATTGTGTTTGGGGAGCTGTGCAGTAGGCGCAGCTCTCAATTTAGTTAGTTACCTGTGTTATAGGTAGTAGCTGGACGGCTAGGGTTTTCTTTTGTATTATTTTTGTTTTGCGTGGAAGAACTAATAAAACTGGTTGCGTCCAGTTGCACCATATTTGACTGGACTGGACTGTTATCACTGTGCCAAAAGCGCACATCTAACTGAGGAGACGACGATCCCTGAGCTAATCCCGTTGCAATATATATACAGTATATATATATATATATATATATATATACACACCCACAGTCATGGCCACAAGTGTTGGCACCCCTGAAGTATTTCCAGAAAATGAAGTATTTCTCCCAGAAAATTACTGCAATTACACATGTTTTTTCATAAACATGTTTATTTCCTTTGTGTGTATTGGAACAAAACAAAAAAAAACAGGGAAAAAATGGCAAAATGGACATCATTTCACATAAAACTCCAAAAATGGGCCGGACAAATTGCTGGCACCTTTTCAAAATTGTGGGTAAATAACTTGCTTTCATGCATGTGATGCTTGTTCAAATTCACCTGTGGCAAGTAACAGGTGTGGGCAATATAAAAATCACACCTGAAACCAGATAAAAAGGAGGGAAATTGACTCACACTTTGCATTGTGTGTCTGTTTGTGCCACGCTAAGCATGGAGAACAGAAAGCAGAGAAGAGAACAGCCTGAGGACTTGAGAACCAAAATTGTGGAAAAATATTAACAATCTCAAGGTTACAAGTTTATCTACAGAGATCTTAATGTTCCTTTGTCCACAATTTGTAACATAATCAAGAGGTTTACAAACCATGGCACTGTAGCTAATCTCCCCGGACGTGGACGGAAGAGAAAAAATGATGAAAGTTTGCAACACAGGATAGTCTGGATGGTGGATAAGTAACCCCGATTAAGTTCCAAAGAAATTCAAGTTGTCCTGCAGGCTCAGGGTGCATCAGTGTTAGCAGGAACTAACTGTCCACATTTTAATGAAACCAATGAAACCCAGGAGGACCCCACTGCTGACACAAAGACATAAAAAAGCTAGACTGCAGTTTGCCAAAATATACATGAGCAAGCCAAAAATCCTTCTGGGAAAATGTCTTGTGGACAGATGACACCAAGATAGAGCTTTTTGGTAAAGCACATCATTCTACTATTTACTCATAATGGAATGAGGCCTACAAAGAAAAGAACACAGTACCAACAGTCAAATATGGTGGTGTTTCAAAGATTTTTTGGGGTTGTTTTGCTCCCTCTGGCACTGGGAGCCTTGACTGTGTGCAAGGCATCATGAAATCTGAAGACTATCCAAGGATTTTGGGTCTCAATGTAGGGCCCAGTGTCAATAAGCTGGGTTTTCCTCCTAGGTCATGGGTCGTGCAGCAGAACAATGACCCCAAACATGCTTCAAAAGGCACCCATAAATGGATGGAAACAAAGCACTGGAGAGTTCTGAAGTGCCCAGCAATGTGTCCTGATCTAAATCCCATTGAAAACCTGTGGAGAGAGATCTTAAAATTGCTGTTGGGAGAAGGCACCCTTCAAATATGAGAGACCTGGAGGAGTAGTTTGCAAAAGAAGAGTGGTCCAAAATTCCAGTGAAAAGGTGTAAGAAGCTTGTTGATGGTTATAGGAAACGATTGAATTCAGTTATATTTTCCAAAGGGTGTGCAACCAAATATTAAGTTGAGGGTCCCAGTAATTTTGTCCGGCCCATTTTTGGAGTTTTGCGTGAAATTTATAAATATAATTTGTGACTTTTTTTTTCTCAGTTTTTTTGTGTTGTTCCAATACATACAATGGAAATAAACACGTGTATAACAAAACATGTAATCGCAATAATTTTCTGAGAACTACTTCATTTTGTTGAAAAGTTTCAGCAGGGGTCTGCGGGTTTACGCAGATAACTGCTTTGTAAGCGGATTGGGTTTCCATTTTTTTGGTTCCCCAAGTGGACCTGAAGAACAGAAACCCGAGCGCAAGTGTGAACCTAGAGTCAATTGACGTTTTTTATGTTTTTGCGCGCCAGTTTCAGATTGCGCACTTTAGTACAAGAGAAAGTACAGTGCAGAAGTTGTCTATACTAACCAATCACATTAGTACTTTCATTTTCAAGGGGGCCTTGGACAGATGACAGCTGACAGTAGATTGGTTGCAGTGGGAACTGTATCATTTTTCATTTACACTGTTTTTAGATAAATCATCCCCATTGCATCTTATTCTTTTTGGACACATATTAGTATTAATATTCAGTTATAATTCTTGAAGGGGGCGACAACTGCCAATTGATATTCCTGACTTTAGTAGGTTCCTTCAGACCCACTAAGAAGTGTTGAAAACTAAAACCAAGTGTGGTGGAGACATAAAGCCACACTGGCCCTGAGATTTTTATTTCATGTTACGAAGTGTATTGGACTTGCCTCAGGGCATGGATTGGTCTCCTGGGCACTTTGGAACAAACCCAATAAACACACAAATAGAGTGACAGGGCACTTTTTCTAGTCAGATGTATGTCGGGCATAAACTAGATAAGACAAATTTCAATGGAGCAAAGAGACCCTGCACCTAGTTCCTGCACAATGCCAACCTTTGCTTATATCCCCAGCAAAAAAGCAAAGCTGGTTAGAATGCATTTTTAAAGGGGCATTTAATGGCATAGTGGCATAGTGGACCTTTTTAGTTTGAAACTAAAATTTTGCTGCCAACTTTAATCAACTTTTAACCCATATGCAAATGATCTGTTTTTCCCTGTGGTCAACACGCACAAGCCATCATACAGTATATAGCAAGGGGTGGTAGTAGACTTTTTCATGTAGAAGAACATTGAAAGTGCACTGGAAAATGTTAGCAAGAATAAAATGAAGTTTATAATTTCAAGGCAGTTGCTGACCTTTAGAAATTCATGGATCTAATAAAGTTTTATACTATCTAAAATGTATCATATTTAAAAGTGCTCAACCTTTAGAAAATCTGCTCACTTTTGAAAAGTAATATTACATCACTTTGTAGGAGGGTAACAAAGACTGAAGGCTGAAAATGAGTACATTTTAATGTGTCTTGGAATAGTAAGAAGTTTGGTCATTGCTAGACATAAAACGTGTCTGATTCTCCATGAGTACATAATTATATCATCTGTCAGCAGCATGCCTGTGGAAGAAAGCCATTTATCATTGTGTATTCATGCTCTGTGGATATCCACTGATCTAATCACCGTATACAACCTCACAATATTCCCGTAATATTTACCTCATGAGAAAGTCAGGGCTCCCCAGCAATGAATGTGACCACAACACTACTCTCTCATTTCAGAACCATGCAGAACAAAATACCAAAGTCAACCAAGACCTCACAAAAAACATAAAAACTGAAAACACTGCCCATTGTTACAGTAGATAAATATAGCTAAGGTGGATAGGAGAAGCCCTTTAGTTTTTTTTAATCATACTCATAGATCCAAAGAGTTTTTATTGACTTATGACAAGTTCATTATTTTTCCATTTTTTTAGTAATTTGTGTTATTCTGCCCACTAAAAAGATACGGAAACCAGAAGGAACAGAACAACAACACTTTTAAAATGAACTGCATTACGTTTTGGTCCAGCATCACATGTCCTATTAAATGAGACTACTTTGTCTGAAAATTTTGTTACCATTTAAGGGGTATTCCAGCTTTCTGCATATAATGGTTAGGCAAAGGATCTGTATAATGAAAAGTTGTTAAATTTTCCAGTAATTTCTGTATTGATTCCTCAAGACTTCCTCTTGACTTGCAGTCACTGTTATGTTCACTGTACTTCCAGTGAAAGAAAAAACCTGTCCTGGTTCCATGTGATGGAAACACAAGTACAA